>OY282403.1:3449192-4671692 GCA_958295455.1 Coleophora deauratella | reverse complement strand
GATGGTATTAGACTGTTAATTTAAAAGTCGCGAGTGTAGCGAGTGCTAAATTATTTGAATAGTTAAGAAATGCTTCTATTGATTAGCATTTTAAAGAAGTTTTAGTACTTCGGACAGGCTTCAGGGGGAGGGGGGGCAATTGCACTCATTGCTCCCCCCCCCTGGATCCGCGCCTGAACTTGGTTGGTTTTTACTTTCGAGCGATTGGGAAGCGAGCGATGGTGACCGCGAAGGAAACTTACTTCACATTTTGATGTTACTCCGGGAAAATCTGATTCAGATACCTCCAATACAACTACATTCTTTGTTAATGTCTCTCAAAAATGACTCTAAGAATTTAATGAAACTTTGTATTTTCCTATAACATTACACGGCCTTCCTTACTGTGTAATATTTTTTACCGAAAAATGACGGAATAAGTCACCTTCCATACAAACATTGATCTTTTCCAAGTTTGAGTAATACCCCTATACTTTTCTACTAGTTATCAATGCTTATTGCTGATTTGTATTGAACAAATAATCCTGAATCCTAGAAAGAGTCGTGGTTTAATGCGGCCTTTGTGGTCGCATCGATCATACATGGTTATAACCTTGATGGGTTTGACTGCTAGTGACATTTATATTGACCGTTTCCATGCTGCGCAAGGCACGTTAAGCCGTTGGTGTCGGATCACTAGATGGTCATGTCAGAGGCCTTACAGGCGGCTTGAAAACTACTGACATCCCAGATCCCAATCCCAGATTGGCTACTAGTTTCAAAATTCTCATCAATCCGGACTGGCTCCCGTGTGTGGAGTGTGGAGCATGGCCTAAACTTCCCGAGGTATGGAAAGAGACCCGTGCCCCTGCAGTAGGGACGATATGGGTTGTTAACGAAACAATCCTGTGTATGCCAAAATATTTTGCGAGAAAGTAGGCACAGTGTTGCTTTACAATTTATTTATTTATTTCAAGAGATTACGATGTAGATTTGTTGGGAGTTCAAAAAGTTCGACTGATATAAAATATATATAATGACTTTGGGTAATGTAGTTTTGGGTGCTATCCTGTTCTACCGTGAGAGATTTGCCCTAATATTTACTTGCGGTCCGTACCGTACACTGTTTTGGGATAAATTTATATTTAAAGCATATTGCTATAAACAGCAAGCATTTCATGTGAAAACCTATCTATTTTAACTTTTGGACATAGCTCGAATTTTCATATTATATTGTGTAGTTGTGGAGTTAGTGTTAAGTTTTTTATAAATTCAGTGTTGTAATAAAATCAGGATTCTAAATCTACAATGTAATAAATAGTATGTAAGACCTTTTTTTTAAAAACTGTGTGGTGAAGAGAGAGTTTATTTGAACCCGACATTTCTTTTTACTCGGCAAAAAACCCTCGAAATGGCGGGTATACCTACGAGTTCCAAGTGGTAGGAAACTTGTAAGGTAACACAAAATTACTTTCTAAAAGTACATATTCTGTTGCTATCTACTTCGATTTAAAATATTTTCATTTTCAGTCTTCATCTACAAATATGATTTGAATACTCGAAGCACAATTTATACAAAAACTTAGGTTTTTACGTATTTTTAGCTAAAGATAAGCTCCTGTGTACATAAGGTATAAACGAGAGAGGTTGCTGGAATTTAAACACAGTATACAGGGCACAATGGAGTTCTTGTTTGAAGCATCTCTGGAGTGTGCTTGACTCGCCTCTTGAACTTACCTCGAGGTTACTTCTTAAGCGTATATTACGAAATTCAAAAATTCTACCTCGATTACATGGTACTGACAGCGTACTTTGAGAACTCTCTGAATATGCAATGACTCCTGGTTTATTCATAAATAAATAATTTTAGAGATTTATTTATTAGCACTACACCTATTTATTCAGTACCTGAGTGTTTTGCCTTGTTTTTGTATCCTAATATTTAAGGGTGTTTAAAGTTTAAAACCTACATTAAAATACTTAAGATATTCATTAAATCAAGTATCTACTTACATGCATCACGAGATTCGCTAGAAAGTGAATTACTTCGTTTATAGTCTAGTTACTCGTACGTTATTGAATTTACCCTAACGTGAGAGATTCGCAGCGCTGATGACTCCTCGTTCCTTCGCCTCCCTCAATTAGATTACAGCTCACGCGAGCAAGTTTGCTACATCAAACAAAACAGCGCACACTCCCAACCTACCTCAATACAAGATAACAAGAGATTACTGAAAGTCACCCGTAATTTAGAACTGAAACAATACCACAACACATGATTTTCTGTTCGAATTGCTCATTCGAATGGGATCAAGGCCCTTGTTCAATTAATTAATAGTAAGAAACGATTGGTGTACTTAGAAGGACTAGTTCTTTGTTTGGAAAGTTACAATGGTGACTGCTGGGCGCCAATATTTCTTATTTATTGTAGTCACATGTTGGGCGCCAAATGTACTAAATAAGAAGAGAGATTGTCTTATTCTTATTAACTCCTGAACCTTTTCTTGGACTCAATGTCTCTGAAACTTACAGCCATAAAAACTATTGTACTTTGTTTTTTATGAAGGAAAGAGTAAAATGACACTGTCAATCTGGAAGAGGGTTTAGCCAGCTTTACGAGCCTAGTGGTTTAGAAAAAAAAATACTTTCAAAAAAAATAAAAATACTTTCAAAAATACTTTTTTTTTTAATTTTTTTTTCTAGTATGCTGCAGGTATGCTATTAAACTACAATTCTGCCTAAATATTTGTTTCTTAAAAGTTTTAAAAACTATGTGGCTTGTGAATTCCTAATTACATGTTAAATAGATATGAATTTGAATAATTCTTTTTCTGTGTTTTGTTTTATTTATATCCGTTAATGGTGCAAACATTTCACAGAAAATAAACACTTTTTTGTTGATTTATCGATACTTCTTGATAGCAACTGCATCGTTATTTTGACCGAAATTGGCAACGCTCCATATGACAGTTTACTCCGTGCTCCAAAATTTTATGGCGTATTTTTAAATTACTATGAAGAATTTAAATCCTACTGCTATAATTAAGAAACGAATTTGCTTACGTTTTTTTGGTTTTGCTTTCATTTGCGTTTTTATGGAAAATATTTCTTTTACAATTCTAAAATACATTGTCTTTCAAAAGAAGCAAAATTTTCATTTATATGCAAGTTACTAAAACGTATTCACGTATAAAAATCTCATACATTTTATATACAACGATGCTATAATGGAAACTGTCCGAAGACTTGAGAATTTCACTCACTTTCAGTCGAGTAACATCGTCATTCTGAATTGAAATATAGTACGCATTTATTCAGGAAACATAACAGTCTAGTTACATATGATAAATTATGTGCAGTCAGATAAAAAAGAAGATAAAAAGTATTTTGAACCCAATTTTACGAGTTTAATGTTTCTATAGTTTATCTCACTTTTGGGTGTGGAGGATGTGAGATTTCGTTAAATTCTTTTTTGTATGTTAGTGTCATTGGATATACAAAGTTAATCAAAAAGGTGTTCTATTCATCAAACTGAACTTTTGTTCAACGACTTTGTGGAAATATCATATCAAAACAATTTTAATTTCCTCATACAAAGTTGGCCAATAATCGATTTGTATAAAAAACCCAAAATTATTTTGTAATATCAGCGAAGTCGTATTACAAAAAAAATACAATATGATGAATACCTAAGACCTTACCTTGCGTTACCTTAAAGTGTTGCTACACCTTCTTTATGTCCTGTATTTGAAACAGATAGATTATGTTTCTTTAAATTAGTTTATTAAATGATGTCTTTCGGATAAGTAATGCTGTGTATTTATAATCATCCCCTGTCATTTACTTTCTTAACCTTAAGGAATGGTTCCCCTAGAACAAAGAGAAAAGGAACACCACACAAGGGAAAGGAAAGAATCAAATAAAACAAAAATACGTTTATTCTGACATTCATTACACATTTCTTCAGGAAGCACCTTTTGTTTGTTTACCGCCATTCTATGATAAAATTTTGTCTGAGTGCCCCGCTTGTAAAAGTGAAATGTGGCATATTTAGTGAAGGTACTTTGTCATTTCAGGTTTAAGGAATAGGAATGATATGGATCGTTTAATTTATAGTGTTATATTACCACTTTTCCGTTTATCACTAAATAAGGGTTTCAAATTCAATGAGTTTTTTGTAAATCCCATTGGATCTGTATATTTTCCGTGTAACTATAATGTGTTCTCGGCTCTTAACTTTAGCTATAAGCGAAAAGTAAAATCGAATCGATAGTTTTAGCGTTGGGAACTATCCATTTATCGGATTAAAAAGTACGGTCTAGTGATTATACAATAGGGTATTTTACTCTATACAAGAAAAAATCGAAAACTGCTTATTTACTGTGGTATTTGTAATACGTAATCGATTTAATATGATTTCTATACAATAAAATGAGAAAAATCATTTTATTTTTGATTTACAAAAATCAAGTTTTTTAATCTGTTATTCAAATGTCTGAAACGACAGCCGCCATGCTGGTTGTCAGGTGACGTCACAATAGTGGTAAACAATGACATTTTGTACGCGATATGTGTCAAAATTTTAGTACAGAGCTGTTTTGTTTACTCCTGAAATGACGTCACGACCTAAGCATCATGGCGGCTATCGTTTTCGCGCGCTTATTGGCAATGGTAATTTAAAATGTACTTTTGGGGTACTTATAGGTATAAAAAAAAATTTAAAAATATATTTTTTACTTTTTCCCACCTAATGATCAATTTGAGATACTTTTCAAAAAATGGTGAAAAACCCTATTAAAGGCCATTGCTTTTTCGTTAACAACCCGTAGCGTTCCTACTGCTAGTAGTTCGGGTGTCTTTCTATACGTTGAAATGGTAAGGCCATATTACATACTCTACACTTGGCAGCCAAATCCTGATGGGTAATTGATTATTCACGTAACATTATAATCCTGTTTCCGATGGTCCCGAGGGAATTCAATATGCTTACGGGATAAAGAATAATCTATGTCACTTCCCACCGTCTCGTCTCGTCTTTTCACGTCGTCGCTCCGTTACTCTGTTGGGACACGAAGGAAGAAATAATAAACACACTAACAGAATTTTTACCTACTTTTTGATTTTATTTATTTATAGACAACCAACGGCTTATGACACAGACAGGGCAGAGGTTATTCTATTAAGTACTATTTAAAAAGCCAATTACAAGTTTTTAAAATGTTAAATTAGTTAAGGGACGTTTGTGTGTGTGTATTTTTTTAAATAAGTTTTTAAAATTTTAATAAATATTTATGTTTTGCTGCTAAACAACCAAACAATAAGAAGATTGTCATAACTCTAAAATACAATAAATACTACACTTATTTAAGAGCTAGGCTTTTGTCGGTGGAGTAACCGCCATTCTTTCCTACTCCGCGCCAACTCCACTTACTCCATAATAATTTTATTAACTTTGTTTATAATTAGTTGCGATGGTATTTTTAAAAATATGTGAGAATATTTCTTGCCATATTCTTACATGAAACACAATTTATCAAATCGTCATTAATCACCATTTTATTAGTAAAGGTACTCATTCCAACGATACTCAAACGTTTAGAATTACGTTTCGCTAGCTATTTCGTTGGTACTCGTAGGAGAGTGAAATCATTTGAGGTACTTACGACTTTTATAAAATGTTTATTATCTATGTTGAGCGTAAAAGTTCTGAGTGGTAGGAACTTTGTACTAGGTAGAAAAAGAGCCACTAGTAGAATGTGTAGAGCATTGACTTAAATGATAACATTAAGAATGTTTTTTGATTTTTTCAAGTAAACGTACGTTTGTTTACAGATTCGAGTGTAAAAAAAGTAGGTAGCTTCGGTCCTTTGCACCCCTAGGTTTACAGAATCTAAAAAAGAATAATTGCTTGAATGCGTACGCTCCATGGGGAAAGTTGTTCAGTTTCATGAGTAAAAACTGCTATATTATTTTTGTTAGGTATATCACAAGCTCCGTATATGTACACGCTCATCCACAGTATTTTTTTTGGAAATTGTATATTTGGCATTTTGATAAAAGAAGGAATTGTAGCCTAACATATAATACATAATAATAATGTTTGACTTCCAATAACATAACGTCAATCCGTTTTTGTTGACTTAAGACTTTCAGAGGAGTTTCTATTAAGAAAGGCTAAAAGAGTATCCTAAAGTGACTCCTTACGTGAAAATTTAGGATCTTAAGTGGGTAAAACAACAAATGTAGAGTTTGAGAACCGGTGTTAGCTCAAATGTGCTGTCTCATCAGTTCTATGAAACATTACTCAGCAGTGTTTTCAAACAAGCTCTATTGTATATTGTAAATTCTATTGTGATACGTTTATCGTGAGGCTCGTAAAGATAAATTTAATGTAAAACAAAACGTTAACCTGGGCAGGCGCTCTGCCGTTAACTCGAGACTAAGCACTTTTGACCGAATGACTGAAAACATTGATTTGTTTGTTTGTAAACTCTTTATTATTGGCCACTAGTCCCACAACCTCTATCAATCTGGACTTGGCCCCCGTGTGCGCAGTATGGCCTAACCTTCCCGAGTTATGGAGTTGTTAACGAAACTCTTTATTACTCTTTATTACAACAAAAAAACAACACAGAGACATATTAATCCTAACAGGATAAAACCTAAATTGAATATATTTTGAAAGCTGAAATGTACCGTACACTATCGCAATCGGGTAAGCCTGCAATGGTAGATTGTATGAAAGTTATTTAAATAAATAAATAAATCTTTTAATATGGACCAGTTTTCGTGGTAGGTAGGTAGGTTCAGGCTGCAGTCAAAGAGCTTTATTAAAAATGGCTGAACTAATGAAAACAAAGAGCGTTTCCGCGGTACTATAAACTATTACTAGATGTCGCATAACGATGAATGTTAGGATTAAAAAGATTGTATGTCTATGCATAAGCTTTTAAAACCGACTGAATACAGAAACTTTTTTTATGCGTGGCGATAACGCGACTTTATTTTTTTTAGGCTAGCAGACCATAGCAAAAAGCTCCATCTGTTACGTTTAATAAAAGTTTTAAAAGTAATGAAAAAATGAAAAACGCTAATTAAGAAATCTTAACCGTGTAATTAAATACACTACTCTGCTTAGTAGAAACATGTAAGTTAAAAAAATATTTTCTTAAACAAAAATATTGAATCGAAGAACCTTGACGGTTACTTTGTTCTTAAAATTATATTAATTGTCCTCCTCTATTGAGCTTGCGCCTGACTCCCATTCTTGGCCGCTGTCTCGGACTCTTCATAGCCAATAACCAGGTTCTCCAGGATGAACCTGATAGTCAGCTTGTATATGTTCTCGATGTTGGGCGTATACCGATCTCCCAGGGTCGATTTAGCTGCTTCCAAGAACGGCTGCTCGATTTTCTGCAAAGATAGAAGCAGAAGATAACAGCTGGTGGCTATATATTTAATGGTAGATTTAGCAAAGTTGTAGAACGAGAGTGATTATGATTTATGAGTGGGGGTATTAGTCTCGAAAAAAGGCACATTTAATCGTTCTATCCCCAAGGTATAGATGGCGGTTGCCTAGTGTTATAGACTTAGTATCACTCGCGGTCACGTGTAGGGCATTTAGTCTTAAACCTACGGATGTGTGAATGCGACCATTATACACATCTAGAAATCAGATGTGCAGGTTTCCTCACAATGTTTTCCTTCACCGTTAAAGCAGTCAGAATGAAAATGCACGTAAGTTTCAAAAAACTCATTGGTGCACTGGCCAGGATTTGAACCCACGACCTCTGGTTAGGAGGACGGTGTCACTATCTACTGCGCCGCCGATACTTTTGCGACAACCTAGTTTATTTATATTTTAACAGTAGTTTAGTATGATGATTTCAAGCCTCCGTTAAGAGATCTTTTATCTTTTTTGCATGCATGTACGTAGACACACACACACACACACAGATACCACGTCCTACAAGTGTTTACTCGCAACGCGTCTGAATAGAAACCTGCTAGTGGCAAAGGGAAGCGAGATCGTCCCTGGAAGCACTTACTTAATTAAAAACGAAAAAACATCTCATAATAATTTAGAAAAATATGCTAGGATTCTCGTACTGAGCAATAAATTTGCTTATTTATTATATTAATGTATATTTTCTTGTTTCTGGGCCTGCTTGCATACAGTCGTAGGATAATTTTATAAACGCTCATTAAATAAAAGTCATCAATCAACATTACAGGATAGGTAGTCATTATTCATCATGCAGTGAAAAAGAACAAAAATTTGGACTTAACTAAAAGTGTTATTTGTCTTTTGTTTCCGTGGCTACCATTACTCGAAATTATGACCCAGGCTGAAGCAATCCGAAGTGCTAAACATTACACCATCAAGTCTAAACTTATAGTTTAATATGGCTATGGTTGCTTCTTCTATCATGCTAATTACTTCCAATAGGCATGCAGTTCAGATCGAAGCTCCAACTGCTTGTCAAAGTAATCACGCCATACTTCACAATCAACGCTCCATTAACGCGGCGGAAACTGAAGTTCTCTCATACATTTGCAAAAGGAATTCCCTATTCAAATACTCAGGGAGAACTAATTCAGACAGATTAAATAAAAGAAAATGTTCTTTTAAAATGAAAGTTTCGTTTTTCTCTCATTTCTGGAATGCTTCAAGTATTAAATGATTTCAAGAGAGGAATATTTTGCAATATCTTTGCAGCGTATTTGAATTTAATTTTAAATGTATATTGCATTAAAATGGAAGACTTCATGCATGATACATGTCTTTCGAAGGTAAATATGTATATTCCAATATAAGAAATTAAGAAACGACATTCTTATTGAAATTTTAGTTTTATTAAACTCTAAGTTCAAATATTCTATGTAAATCAGGGAGTATAACAAACATTTCAACAATACCTTATGGTGGGTTTTTACTTTAAAATATGAATTTTGTTCTACCACTAATCTGGTATTGCAAAAAATGAATGAATGAATGAATGAAAACACTTGAAAAAAAAATTAAAATGCTTTTCAATCAAATTGATCAGCTTATAAGCTAACTTTATATGAGAAGTCACATTTTTTTTGAGATTCTCGTAATGTTTGTTGAGTTACATGAGAATCAAAACACACACATACACACACACATATTACATATACGTACTGCTACACTTTTTCTTAAACCCTGTAAATTAATTGAAAGTGCTCAGGTATCTCCCATCAAGCTCATGATTGCAAAAATCAAAATCATCATTATTTACCCAGAAATTCTCCGCCTTGAAACCAGGCACCTGGTGATGCGTGGCGCCAACATGCCTTATGTAGGCGAAGAACGCGTCCACATCGGCCATGCCCTTAATGCCCTCATCCAGGGTCCTCATGACCTTCGTGGCGTGTTCAGCCAGCTCAGCTGAAGTGGTCAGGTCATGCTTGGTGCCTAACTCCCGAAACTTCTCGAAGAGGTGGAGCAGGTCTTCGTTTTCTTCGAAAAGCCTGGAAGAAAATAAAGTATTGATTTTTAATCGCGTTTGTGGAACAACTTTACTAAGGTCACAGTCCACTCGCTTCAAGTCAAGCTTGGTTTGGTTGGTACTATGGCATTTACTGTCCCCACATAGCTGGCTGCCATCATACAATCTTTTTTTTCGCTAAATTGTCAATAAAATTGATGTTTTCTTACCCAGAACTTCTCTTACCAAGATTTTCCATGTTATGCTACTGCCTTTGCTACCTAGTACATTTAAAAACAAAAACAAGATCTGTTCGAGTCTGTAGAATCGTAGCTTACAAACAGGTTTGCGGATTTTAATACTGTTTCTTTTTAATATTTCAAAGCAGGTTTCATTGACATTTTATTCATTTCACTGCTAAAAGAGAAGCTTCCTTGTTGCAATTTTTTTTTCTGTTTAATTGGAATTAGAGCCAAATTTTATTTTTCGAACAAACGAACTGGGTGAATATTATTAGTGTTAAAAAGCGAAAATGTTTTCTTAAAAAACGCACAACACCATATAGATATAAAAATACGTTATACAATTACAAATATAATATAATATTATATTTGAAAATAAGACGGCTAGATAGGAAAATTCAAAGACTACGTTTTTACGAGCCGTAGTTTCGTTTTTACGAGGCTCCTAAAATTAGAGAAATGTCTGTTTATTTCACATTCTTGTATAGAAGACGCCTCCAAGTTGATATTTTCTTGGAACATAGCTTCGCAGCTATGTTGGCTTTATGCTGCGACATGCAATTATTCTTTGGGGTAAGTCATGCGAATTAACTCAGGCGTTTATAGCTCAAAAGCAATGCGTCAGAGCAATTTGCAATGTTGATGCTCTCACGTCGTGTAGACCACTATTTGAGCAATTGGCTCTGCTAACTGTCCCATGTTTGTACATTTGAGAAATATGCGTATTTGTAAAAACTAAACCTGAACTCTTTAAAAAAACGTAGTGACACTGTTGTCAAAATACACAGATTACCTCACAGACATGCAGTTCCTTCTAGAACAACAAATCTGGACAGCAGGAATATCTTTGATGGCAATTAAGATATTTAATAAGTTGAGTGATAGCAAGAAGTCTTCTTATTTTTATTTTATTTTATTTATTTGGGAATTCAAACAAACATGTATAAAACTTATAACAAAAATAGTAACAATATAAAATGTGTATACATACATGGTCCACAGCGAAATCCACGAGTTAAAAACAAAAAGTGTAAATATACAGAGACAAAGTGTGACTTATGTATGACTAGTACACACATATGTGAATCACATGATGAATTATGATGATGCTGTGGCATATTTTATAAAGGATAAAAGTAGGTAAGTAATAACACTTGAAAACATTAAACTATGCTTCTGAGATGTTCTAAAACTAACCTTCTAAACCTAACTGGAGATAATATAAATGGATCAATATGTGAAAAGTAATCATTTTACACATTGACAATACGCCTAAGTGGAGATCGAGCGCCAGCATTAGTCCTACAGCGAGATGTGAACAAAAGTTTCTCATGTTTGACGGCACGAGGTTTACCAGAAGGAACTACATAGGATATTTATCTTGTAAGCATTGGGCACTCAAATTTATTGTTGCAGATTTTATTTTTATTTATTTCATTTCATTTCATTTCATTTCATTTCATTTCATTTCATTTCATTTCATTTCATTTCATTTCATTTCATTTCATTTCATTTCATTTCATTTCATTTCATTTCATTTCATTTCATTTCATTTCATTTCATTTCATTTAATTTCATTTAATTTCATTTCATTTCATTTCATTTCATTTCATTTCATTTCATTTCATTTCATTTCATTTCATTTCATTTCATTTCATTTCATTTCATTTCATTTCATTTCATTTCATTTCATTTCATTTCATTTCATTTCATTTCATTTCATTTCATTTCATTTCATTTCATTTCATTTCATTTCATTTCATTTCATTTCATTTCATTTCATTTCATTTCATTTCATTTCATTTCATTTCATTTCATTTCATTTCATTTCATTTCATTTCATTTCATTTCATTTCATTTCATTTCATTTCATTTCATTTCATTTCATTTCATTTCATTTCATTTCATTTCATTTCATTTCATTTCATTTCATTTCATTTCATTTCATTTCATTTCATTTCATTTCATTTCATTTTATTTTATTTTATTTATTTAAGGATTGCCAACAGAGTTTACAATTTTACATGAAATAAAAATTATATGTTAATAACAAATAATTATTGCAACTCTTATTATTCGGGACGACAGACTTTAGTCATAATTATAATAGTTTTCATTAAGAGTGTGCCTAATAAATAAGTTATAATGTATGATAGATAAGTTAGACAAATATACTGTATTGTAATAGTTAAGTGCGAAATAAAAATAGAGATAGCCGCTTTCACTTTGTCAATAGCCTTCATAAGAACAATAAACCATAAAACCGTTGCGCATTTCATTCAACCCGCCATCCCAAGTAAGTGTACAGCAGATGTTGCGTTGGAGGCGCAAGACAAAGAACCGAAGCGACGCCGTCTCGGTATCCCGCCAAAAATTGGTAAACCAATCGGCCGAGCACGCGCGCCAAATTAGCCGCCGAAAGTTAATTAACCAATCAGGACAACGCGCGCGCTCGACCGCATCCCCATGCCTGGTCAAGCCAAGCGCACCAACGCAGCATCCCAAGCAAAGGCGGGAAATGTCGCATAGTGCCTAACTGAATATTTAGCGCACCTAAAGTCATGTATCAACTTTACGAACCTAGTAAACATTAGACATAGTTTAGATGCAGTAATTAGTCATTAGTGGTATTGTAATTTAGTATAGAAAATCACAGAATAATAAATGACGCTTAGTGCGGGGGCGACGGAAGGAGGCCACGCCCCCTAACCCTTAAATAGACCCGGGGCTCGCGGGATCCGGCAGTCAGCAGTCACAGTCACTTGCCCATTCGTCACCGAACAACAGACGTCAATCGCCATTGTCTCGCAGCCCCTAGCCATTGTATAGCTAGTCTCGCTCGCCGTCGCCCCCGAACTACTGAAGCGCCGAACTCAAACAGCCGTGTTATTCTTCCGCCGAGTATCTCAACTCCAGCAATAGCGTGTGCGTGACCCCGCATTGCCTACGATACAGTCCACTCAGTGCCTTGGGTGTCCCGCACATCGTGGTCCTTCGAGCCGGATTTCAAGATACCATCTGAAGAATCGCCAAACAACATGGTTGTGACGAGATCAACTTCAGGACGTTCGCAGCAAGCACCGACCACGAGCGCCGTCGCGACGAGCACCGTCACGACGTGCACCGCCACGACTAGCACAGCCGCCGCAAATACAACAGTAAGCGTGATGGAAGTCGACGCATCTACTACGTCTGGTTGTACCGTCACCCAGCAAGCCCCTGCGCTTACTGTCACCGCCCAGATATTTGCTGAACAACCTAAAGACGCTACTGCAAATAAGACGCCTGCCGGCAGTTGCAGGAGTAGAAAATCTAGAAAATCAGAACGAGTACGTCGAGCCCGAGCACAATACGAGTTAGCTCTCGCTCATGTTCATCTACTGGACGTAGAAGCAAACTCTGACGATGACCAAGACGCTGACTCAGTAACAAGCCTTGCAGCAAACGAACGAGTAACAGCGTGGTTAGAAATCAGCCATAGACAACCTGACAGAGCCGTGCCGACGCCAACGCTAGACGCGCAGCCAGCCGCTAGCACGCCCATGACCGTCATCGACTCTGCTCAGCCCATACCATACGCACGGCCTATCACTAGCGCCGCCGCCGCCGCGTTCGTTCCCGCGTCCACAGCGTGTCCCGCCGCACACGTCGCCGCCGTGACGCCCGTGACATTCGCGCAGCCCGTAGCTAGCGCCGCCGTCGCCGCGTTCGTTCCCGCGTCCACAGCGTGTCCCGCCGCACACGTCGCCGCCGTGACGCCCGTGACATTCGCGCAGCCCGTAGCTAGCGCCGCCGCCGCCGCGTTCGTTCCCGCGTCCACAGCGTGTCCCGCCGCACACGCCGCAGCCGTGACGCCCGTCTCACTCGCGCAGCCCGTAGCTAGCGCCGCCGCCGCCGCGATCGCTCCCGCGTCCACAGCGTGTTCCGCCACACACGCCGCCGCCGTGACGCCCGTGCCATTCGCGCAGCCTGCTGCTAGCGTAACGACGACTGTCCCCGCGCACCAGGCGTACCTTGCTTCCCACGCCACTGGGACGCTGATTCTATATACGCAGCCCATTGCTAGCGCTGCGACAAACGTTCCCGCATTCGAAGCTTGCCCAACACAATACGCCGTCGCGACGCCGACGCTCACCCCGCCACTCGCAGGTCCCGGCACCGCCTCTCTCACGTGGAACGGCCTATACCCAGCTTCAATGGCCGCCGCGATCGCCACCACCAACACCTTTACGACATTACCTGCGAGTCCTGCAATAGACAACGCACCGAGAACTACCGCTACTCTCCCCGCCGTCACCGCTGCCGCAATGCTACCTGCACCTCACAGCCCCGCCTCCACCGGACAACAGATGGACCTCCGCGAATTAGCATCGGCGATAACGCTTGCCGTGCGAGCGGGACAACAACAACATGCGCCCCGCTATTGTTCTGAGTTGCCTCCCTTTTATGGCGCTCATCAAGAATGGCTCGCCTTTAAAGCGGCATATGCTGAGTCCTCGCCAAGTTTCTGCGATGCCGATAATATGACAAGATTACGAAAAAGCCTACGAGGACGAGCAAAGGAAGCGGTCGAGAGTCTTCTGATAAATATAGCAAGCCCTGCTGAAGTGATGAAAGCGCTTGAAATGCGTTTCGGACGCCCCGACGCGATTGCCCTTGCCGAATTAGAGCGACTACGCGCTGCGCCACGACCTTCGGACTCGCCCAAAGAACTGTGCATTTTTGCAAGCAAGATCGTAAATAGCGTCGCGACGCTCAAAGCCCTGGGACGGGTCCATTATCTGTACAATCCGGAAGTTACTAAAGCGACCGTCGAAAAACTGACGCCGACACTCAGGTACAGATGGTTTGATTTCTCCGCCACGCAGCCAGATGAACCAGATCTCTTAAAACTATCAAGGTTCCTGGAAAGAGAATCCAACTTATGTGGACCATACGCCCAACCTGAAGTGAGCTCGAACGTGCCATTGGGGGAGTTAAGAAGGTCACATAGAACATTTTCGGCCAAGTCCTACAGTAAAAGGGAGAAGAAATGTCCAGTGTGTGACCAATCAAGCCATGCCGCAACCGAATGTGCTAAAATGAAGGAGGCAAGCGTCGATACGAGATGGGACCTTGCAAAAACGCACAGACTGTGCTTCAAATGTCTACGTGTCCGCACAAAATTCCATAGGTGCCGCCAGCAGATATGCGATATTAACGGATGCAAGTACACACACAATCGCCTTCTACACAGCTCACTAGAGACAGAACCAAAGAAACCTGAGACGGTCGCATCGACTTGGGCACGGGAGCCACATTCTTATTTAAAGATACTTCCAGTCACAGTGTCCGGACCGGCGGGAGAGATACGGACGCACGCGTTGCTCGACGACGGCTCGACAGTAACATTGATAGACGCGGACATCGCAAATGAAGTCGGAGCAACCGGGCCGATAGACCCACTTCATATAGAAGCGATCGCCGAAAGTGAGGTCACCGCGGCTAAGTCTCGCCGTGTCACCTTGACTCTTCAAGGGAAATTTGAAGTCGCGGCAAGAACTATAAATAAAATGAACCTTTCGCCACAATCTGTGAGAGAAGAAAACTTACGAGGCTGCCAACACCTTGCAGACATACGCGAATATCTCCATATTGAAAACGCATGCCCTAAGATTCTAATAGGCCAAGATAACTGGCACCTACTTATCGCCGAGCAAGTACGAAGAGGACAGAGAAACCAACCCGTCGCGTCTCTTACGCCATTAGGCTGGGTGTTGCACGGTGCCGACACACGAGCGCTCGGACACCGCGTTAACTTCATAACTACAATGAAGCAGCAAGACGAAACAGACGAA
Source organism: Coleophora deauratella (assembly GCA_958295455.1). NCBI lineage: Eukaryota > Metazoa > Arthropoda > Insecta > Lepidoptera > Coleophoridae > Coleophora > Coleophora deauratella. The sequence goes on along the minus strand of OY282403.1, from coordinate 4,656,182 downwards.
CGTATGGATGAGCAACTCAAACAGTACTTCGCCATTGATTCACTCATGATCAACCCGAAGAAACCTCAAGCCGATCTTGAAAAACGGGCACTCGACTTGCTCGCTGCAAACACAATAGAAAAAAACGGTCACTATGAGACAGGGCTCCTTTGGAAGACCGACCATGAAAGCCTCCCGGATAACCGTGAAAATGCCCTAAAAAGGCTGAAATGCACGGAAAAGCGAATTGATAAAGAACCAACACTTAAACAAAAATACAAAGAAGTGATGGAAGACCTTTTAAAAAAGGGCTATGCAGAGCGAGCGCCGCCAAGAAAAAACCCAAACACGTGGTACCTGCCTCATTTTCCCGTGCTAAATCCGTCGAAGCCAGGAAAAGTCCGAGTTGTACACGACCAAAAGAACGAAGAAAAATGAAAACGACCCTACGTGGAAATTACTACAGAAGCCAAAGACTGCCAGAGAGAAAATGTATGAAAACAAAAAGGCCGACAGTAAAAAATATAAACCTATCGGGGCAGACTTGCTACGTCGAGCGGAGGAGCTTCTTATACGAGCGAGCCAGCAAGACTCATTTGCAGAAGACATAAAAAACCTACAAAACTGCAAACCGCTACAAAAAGTCGACTATGGTCAGTAGCGGTAGAAACAATAGACGGTGTAATAAAACTAAAAAGTAGGATTTCAGCGGCACAGAAAATAAAAGAAACATTGAAGAGCCCGCCGGTCGTCGATGGCAGTCATCCCATTATTAGACTATGGGTTGAATATACACATAGATCGCTCCAACACGCGGGCGTCGAGACGACCATCAATGAATGCCGGCAACACTATTGGATTCTACGCCTACGCCCCGTCACAAAAATGATCATAAATCATTGCATACCTTGCCGAATTAGAAAAAGTAACCCACCTCAGCCAATGACCGGAAATCATCCGGAGTGCCGTTTAGCACATCACCAGCGACCTTTTACTTACACCGGTGTCGATTACTTTGGGCCCCTTACAGTCGCCGTCGGCCGCGCTACACAAAAGCGTTATGTGGCCATCTTTACCTGCCTTACTACTCGGGCAATTCACTTAGAAATAGCCGGGTCGCTTACTACGGACTCCGCAGTTATGGCACTCCGGCGTATGTTTGCGCGGCGCGGTTGCCCCGCCGAAATCTGGTCAGACAACGGAACGAACCTACGCGCCGCCGACCGCGAACTGAGAAAAGCCATTGACGCTGCAACGGAACAGGAAGCCGAAAAGAAATCAATCCGTTGGCGTTACATTCCCCCGGGTGCTCCCTTTATGGGTGGAGCGTGGGAACGTATGGTTCGCGCCGTGAAGACAACAATGGCCGCCGTCCTCCATGAACGTAACCCAACTGAGGAGGTTCTCGCGACTCTCCTCGCTGAAGCTGAATACACTGTAAACAGCAGGCCGCTGACCCACGTGTCAGTGGCACCAGAAGATCCCGAAGCCATCACTCCAAACCACTTCCTTCTCGGTGGTTCAGCACGCGTGCCACTTCTAGGCACATTCGACGAAAAAGATATCGCCGGGCGCTCCCGCTGGCGTGCCTCACAACGCCTCGCTGACCTATTCTGGGGCCGCTGGATGCGGGAGTACCTGCCCGAGCTTCAATATCGGCGGGAGCCACGCAGCCGAGGACCAGCCGTCAAAACTGGAGACGTCGTCCTAATCGCCGATGGAACGCTGCCCCGCAACACTTGGCCGCGGGGAATAGTCGTCAACGTCTACCCGGGTGCCGACGGTGTAGTTCGAACAGTCGATGTACGTTGCCGAGGAGGGATCTTGCGGAGACCTGTGAAGAAACTAGTTATCCTGCCTACTGAACCAGAGATAGTCGTCCCTATAATAGAAGATGCAGCGCCAGCTACAAAGAGCGACGCTGCACGGCGGGAGTGATATTCGGGACGACAGACTTTAGTCATAATTATAATAGTTTTCATTAAGAGTGTGCCTAATAAATAAGTTATAATGTATGATAGATAAGTTAGACAAATATACTGTATTGTAATAGTTAAGTGCGAAATAAAAATAGAGATAGCCGCTTTCACTTTGTCAATAGCCTTCATAAGAACAATAAACCATAAAACCGTTGCGCATTTCATTCAACCCGCCATCCCAAGTAAGTGTACAGCAGATGTTGCGTTGGAGGCGCAAGACAAAGAACCGAAGCGACGCCGTCTCGGTATCCCGCCAAAAATTGGTAAACCAATCGGCCGAGCACGCGCGCCAAATTAGCCGCCGAAAGTTAATTAACCAATCAGGACAACGCGCGCGCTCGACCGCATCCCCATGCCTGGTCAAGCCAAGCGCACCAACGCAGCATCCCAAGCAAAGGCGGGAAATGTCGCATAGTGCCTAACTGAATATTTAGCGCACCTAAAGTCATGTATCAACTTTACGAACCTAGTAAACATTAGACATAGTTTAGATGCAGTAATTAGTCATTAGTGGTATTGTAATTTAGTATAGAAAATCACAGAATAATAAATGACGCTTAGTGCGGGGGCGACGGAAGGAGGCCACGCCCCCTAACCCTTAAATAGACCCGGGGCTCGCGGGATCCGGCAGTCAGCAGTCACAGTCACTTGCCCATTCGTCACCGAACGACAGACGTCAATCGCCATTGTCTCGCAGCCCCTAGCCATTGTATAGCTAGTCTCGCTCGCCGTCGCCCCCGAACTACTGAAGCGCCGAACTCAAACAGCCGTGTTATTCTTCCGCCGAGTATCTCAACTCCAGCAATAGCGTGTGCGTGACCCCGCATTGCCTGCGATACAGTCCACTCAGTGCCTTGGGTGTCCCGCACACTTATTACAGGCAGCCACATCATGCACCAAATATTACAATAATAAAAGGAAAATTTTAAGACAACAGTATAATTATAAAATTAATTCAAGGTTCAACAAACACATCTAATATTTGTTTTTTAAATTTATTTAGAGATTTATCAAATAAATCTATAGACTCTCTTTTGCGTACTAGTTCGTTATATAAACGTGACAAGCGAGGTACAGGGGAATGTTTGCCCAGGTTCGTTCTGCTAAAGCGAACATGGAATAACGGTTGAGGTTTACGTGGTATTCTGTTAGGAACACTCAAAGAGAATTTACTGAGAATTTTTGGAGTATCTATGAGACTGTTCATAACTTTATACAGGAATGACATATTAAGAGCAATTCTTCTGTTATAAAGGGTTTCTAATTTAAAGTAATTGACGCGTTCCTTATAAGATTTTACATGTCTCGGTGGTCTGAAACGGTAACAGAGGTGTTTAAGTAACTTTTTCTGAGTTCTCTCAATTCTGTTAACATGAACTTTGTAAGTAGGAGACCAAACCACACAGCAATAATCTAATTTGCTTCTGACGTAACTGTTATATAGCATTAATGTAGTTGAAACATTTTTAAATTCTTTACCATTCCTAATAATGAATCCTAAAGACCTGTTGGTCGATGTGAGTATGTTATTAACGTGACTAGTAAATTTAAGCTTTGTGTCTATGGTTATCCCTAGGTCACGAATTTCATTTACTTCTTTTAATGTTTGTCCTGAGATATTGTAAATACTGTTGACCTTATTACGTTTCAATGTAAATTTGATATGAAAGCATTTAGATGGATTTAGGTACATCTTTTTAAGTTGACACCATTCATAAAGTCCATCTATATCATCTTGTAGTAATGCAACATCTGTATCATTTTTAACTGAACGCATTAGTTTAAGATCATCAGCAAATAAGTAATAATTTGAGTTTTTAAAAATATCAGTTATATCATTAATGAATAAATTAAAAAACAAAGGCCCCAAATTTGATCCCTGCGGTACCCCAGAATAAGCCACAAAAAGATCAGAACTACACCCATCAATTACAACTAACGAGGTTCTACGAAGAAGGTATGATTTACACCACTCAATCAAAGCGCCACGGATGGATCTTATATAAAGTAACTGTATTGGTCAATTTTCTTCTTGCGTCAAGTGATAATACCGAATAATGTTTGAGTAAATTAGAATAAGAAAGATTTTTTCTGACACACTTCTAATGCATTCTACGAATAAATTTTCTTTGAACATTATCAATACGATCTATATATTTATCATAAAATGGGTTCCATATTTGGGCAGCATATTCAAGATAGTGGTCGAACTAAAGTATTAAAGAGATGAAGGTAAGTCGAGGGTCGCTTAAAATCTTGAGAACGAAACGCATTACGAAACCAATTACTAATAATTTTATCTATATGAGTGTCCAAATGAAGTTTTTGATCGAGGAGAACACCAAGGTCACGAACAATTTGGGAACTGGGTAGAGGCGAACCACCTAAATTATAATAATATGAAAAATTATTAATTTTCTTAGTAAGAGTTATTTTACAGCACTTGGACAAGCTTAAGTGTAGTTTATTGTTTTTGCAGTAAGTGTATAGCCTGTCTAAGTCTTCTTGAAACTTGTAACAGTCCAAAATGGACTGAATACTTGAATAAACCTTCAAATCATCCGCGTAAAGTAGAAAATTACAATGACTGAAACAAGTATTAATGTCGTTGATGAAGAGAATAAATAACAGTGGTCCCAAAATGGATCCCTGGGGTACCCCAGAGGAAACAAGGAAAGATTCGGATTCATAATTATTAACCACCACACGTTGAGTTCTTGATGTCACGTAGGATGAAAACCATCGAAGTAAGTTGCCTTTAATGCCGTTGAAGGAAATTTTATATAAGAGAAGTTCATGATCATCCTTGTCAAAAGCCTTCTTGAAGTCGGTGTATATCACGTCCACTTGTACACGTCCGTCCATGTTTTCAAAGAGATGTGTAGTAAAAATCAGAAGATTTGTAATAGTGGATCTGTTCTTCACAAAACCATGTTGAGCAGGAATAACAATATTGTGGAGCAAAGGATATATGGCGTTGTGAACCAATCTCTCAAAGAGTTTTGACAAGGTTGATAAGATAGAAATTGGACGATAATTTTCCACATTACATTTAGAACCACTTTTGTGCACCGGTGTTATGTTTGCAAGTTTCCATACACTTTTTCCAGATTTCGTAAGTCTCTGACTCAAAAGGTTTTTAAAAAGATACTTAAACAGTGGTTGATATCAAAATGCTTTTATTCGGTGGAGGAAATTGACTAGTTGCTCCCCAAATACTTTTGACATTTAAAAAAATATATTTATATGTGCGCATCTTATTTTTACATACCAGCTTCTGGTAAAGTGTGTAGTCCTCATAGCTTTTCCACTTTTTGTAACTTTTTTTTACCACATTTTATGCGAAATAAAAGTTAATTGATTTGTACTTGTTTGCAACTTGCAATAGTCGATGTTGTTTATTAACAATAGTTCGCAAAGTTATGTTTTGCTACGAGTGCTGACTTTAAATCACGAACTAGCGAAGTAGTCTAAATTCTCATATAGACTACTGAGCACAGTGACTGATTTAAAGGCACGAGATATAAAAATAACTTACTCTCGTATTAAACATACAACTTTTACCTCTACCAGCGAGATAAGTTAAAACGTAGTTGATTAAATTCTCTTTGGAGACAATGGTGTCGATTCGGTTTTCACGATTAAACTTATTTGGGAGGACTTAACTAAATTTAAGCGTCCTGTCCTTGTCTTTTCGATATAGAAAGAAAGAGACAGAACACTTAAATTAAGTTTAATCCTGTCAAATAAGTTTAATCGTGAAAACCGAATCGACGCCAATATAGTTTTTTATTATAATGTTTTTAATTTAGAGGTTGCGTTCGGAAACTGCGCTGTTTGTAATTTTTATGAAAACCTAAGATGAACACCAAACATAATATTTTTAAGTAAGCGATATTCATGTTTACTAGTACATATTTATTTTAAATATTACGTCTTTAAAAATGCAATAGCAAAATTTATAACCTTAACTTTCATTAAATAACAGACAACATTTTTGCCTATGAGTTAAATCGCTAGGCCAAAATGAGTTTCTAAAGGAACTATCGCCCATATTTTTTTCAGCGCCGCGCAAAAGATGGTGTTCGAAATTCGAATTACTTTTTCTCACGCTCGCAGCAAAAAAGCGTTTTTGCTTTGAGTTTTTAGGGACCAAAGGCACCCTTTTCGTGCTGGAGATGTGAAAAGACTATTATTTTCACGGTCTTCTGGCCCTAAACTAGGATTTGAAAATTCTTTAGTTTAGCGAGTAGAAGCGACAGTTGAAATTAAGTTACACGTCTTGTTATTACTCCTATCACCTGTAGGTATTTGATGTCGAATTTTCTTAGTGTAATTTTTTTAAAACCAAATAAGACCCAAACCTGGCCTCTAGTATTTCTGTACCTATCCTGTTAAATATTATGGTGCAGTTTTTGATTAAAATAATTATTCTCTGAAACAACTTGAACGAAACTGTTTAATAAGTTAAGTACACGAAAAGGGACAAGTCTCGTAACAAGGTTTGTCTTCAGATTAGGATTTATTAAGCAATCATACAAAAGCCTCCAAAGATTTACACAAAAGGCCTTTCAGTTTGTCTCGGTTTATGATAAACAAGGGACGATGAATTGAGAAGTTGCACCTTTATAGAAGACGCCAAGTTTGTACGCTCACGCTACCAAGGAGACTTAATATCTCGTGAAGTTTGCAGATTCGTGCAGAGTAGATGATCATGGTTAAAACCAATGTTAGACGAAGCAGTTATCAATAAGAGTCCTGTTTTACACGTTCTTAGTTGCGTACCTGAACCTCTCAACTGGATGGACCCTCAGACCAAATAAGACTTTTTATTTGGTCTGAGGATGGACCCTATTGCTTAGCCTTCATCGTCCGTCTATCTGGTATTGTTAACAGGGATATCTTTTGTATGTATGTTGAACACGTTATTGCACACAAGTACGATAAATATGAAGAAATATGTATACAGAGGTGGTCTTATTGCTAAAGATGTTCTCTTCCAAACAACCCTCGCATCGGTAAAGATAAAAATATAGAAAAAGAGATAATATCAACGATTTAGTATAATAAAAGTAAAAATGGGTATATATCTAAAAATGTAACTACAATAAACGATACTAATAAATGAATAACGCACATAAAGCAGAAATTTAATTCGGGCGTTTTTATAAATTGTAACTAGCAGACTGATGAACTTGTCACAGAATAACACTGACCCGTTTATTGTCAGACCCTGTGTTCAAATTCAAAATGGCAGTATTCTGTGTAGTTTCATTCGTTTTGAGGTTTTTAAATATATTTTTTAAGTCAATCGGTAAAATTTCGGCATTTCGTTGTCAAATCATCTGCATACAACTTGAGAATATATTTATTTGTCCTGAATAAGCTTGTATAGAATATTTACTTAGTATATACTACCTATATACATACTCTGTTTGCTTCCCACATTATGTTTATTCTCAAAACGTACAACTTTAGACGGGATGGCGTATATTCACTGTGGCAACCACGCCAATGTTCGAGTCAATTATTCGAGTTGCACAGTTCGAACTGCGAGCAACAACATTAGTTTGAAGCGTCAGTTACATGTTACAGTAGTTAGAATGGCTTTGCAAGTTCAGCGAAAAGTTGGCCACAGGGAATAACGTTTCATCTGGACCTGTCCCCCAAACTAATCATTTTATTTATACCGGGTGTTCGGTAAAATAGTGAAGCTATTGTAAGGGCTAGAAGAAGGGGGCTAGATTTAGTACATTTATGCTATTTACAAATATACAGGGTGTAAGGGACAGGTTTCCGAAAACTTTAAGGGCTTGCTCAGTAGACGAAACTGGACAACTTTCCACAAAAAACTTTTTCAGGAAACGAAAAAAAATCGACCTCTCCATACAAAATTATAAACTTGATTGGACAGTTTGTATGGAGAAGCCAATTTTCGGAAACCCTGAAAAAAATTCTTATGGAAAGTTGTTCAGTTTCGTCCAGGGTTCGCATGATATATATCAATTGATATATATCGGATATATATCATGATATATATCAATTGATATTTATGCTTGATATATATCAATATTGATATTTATATTTTCCTAGCTTCTAAGAGCTGCTTCTTACGAATGAATGTGCCAAATGCAAAGAATAAAGATATGATTATCACAATAATAAATAAATGAGTTTAGTTTAATTAACTATCTTCAAATTTGCAAAAATAAAATATACATTTTAGATTCAGTTATTTCGAAAAAACATATCAGAGTATAAAATTTGAATGTTATTTTAATAAAAATCTTCAAATTATCAAACATATACCTGCATTTTAAATTAAGCTATTTCGAAAATCATGTATTAAAGTAAGAAATTGAAATTAGTATGTAATTTTGATAAATATCAAAAATATCAAAGATATCGAAAATATCGGATATATATCAAAAATATTTGATATTTTGATATTTATTATAAATATCGGATATTTACGAACCCTGGTTTCGTCTACTGAGCAAGCCCTTAAAGTTTTCGGAAACCTGTCCCTTACGTGCTACCTTATTAGTGCTCGATATCTTAGTCAGTGGTTCTACTCCTGATTCTGATCAACTTTCCCCAAGGAACCCATAGTCAAATCTCAAAAAATTTTTTGGACTCTTCATACAAATCTAACAGTCGAGCGGCCAAATTTGTATGAAGAGGCCAAATTATTTTTTGCGATTTGACTATGGGTTCCTTGGGGATAGTTGATCAGAATCAGGAGTAGAACCACTGACTAAAATATCGGGCACTAATAAAGTAGCACCCTATATTCGCTTTAATAACTGCGAAAAACTAAGGTTTTGTCTCGGTGTGAGGCGGCCCTAAAGTGACGTCATAGCCCGCACGATTGTACGTGCGAGAAAGAGATGGAGAACAAATAAGGGCGACGTTACGCAAATGCTATTTAAAAAAATTGTAATTAAAGTTTTTGAGTGAAAATTTTAGTTAAAAAAACTGGGGTTAATTTTAAACATTCAGTATGTCTTATATCGTCTTTTTTACGACGATATAAAGAAGTTTTATATCGTCGCTCCGCTCTTCTAGGAGCGGGGTGCATGTCTGTGATAGTCCCTATGAGCGATCGATCAGACAATTCCGATAACTTACTTTTGGGAAAAGTTTACGTGAAAATAGGTTTGTAATTGCCTTGCCAGTTTCAGTGATTGACGTGCGATTTTGGAGTTTTCAGTTTAAGGCATCCTACAGACCACCGATTTTCAAAATAATTGATTTCGACTAAAACTTTGCTGGCAAATCATGCCACAGTTAATTGCTATAAGATTTCCATTAACATCGTCTAACCACAAGTTAAACTTGAACTAATAGATACATAATAAAGACACAAGACGACATACAGAAGAAACCATTAATAGACCCAAACGTATAACTATAATAATATTTTGAAACAGTTTATCATTATCTCAAGGGCACATTTCTTAAGGAAACTCATCGATTATAGCTATGACTATTTTTAGGGTAATTGTTGTTAGTTTAAAGTCTTATGATTGATATGACTGAAAATTTTGAGACGAATTGAGAACCTCCTCCTTTTTTGTAAGTCGGTTAAAAATAAAAGACGTCTCGACTATGTTTTTTTATTTATTTATATTGCTTTTATACTCTAAGAAAAAGAAAAGTCTATTGTTTCTCCTGGCCGGTCGATGCAAAGTGAATCCTATTTCATCCGTCCTTACCTACTTTGCATACAGTGCATAACAGACAGAGCGCTTGTCACCCACGCCACGCTTCCCACCCCATGTCTGCCCCCTTCAGGTGGTACCCCACATCATGAGAGCTTTCTCGACACTCAGGCGCTGTGAATGTGACAATAAAATAAGACTAAAGGACACAAGTACCATGTGTTACAATTTTTGCATTTTTTGTTTTATTACAATGCAACGGCGCGGCGGGAGCGGCAGCTATGCATTAGAGAAAATTGTTTTCCTAATATTAGTTTTCCGAAAACGTTTCACCGTTTATTGGTTATGAGTCTGTCGTGGTTGTAGTATAGTTATAATTTCCTCAAAAATCGATGGTATAGTGTAAATTTTCCGGAAAGAAGTAATCGGAAGGAAATGTTATTAAAGACAGCAGATGACTTGTCGAGATTCTCGACTCGAGAATAAAAGAGTTGGATGAAACGGTGTCAAAGAAAATAAAAATATTAAATAATTTTCTATCAAAGTTCTGGCTTCGAAAGGGGTCTGAGTTTCTAAGATCAAAGATCTCATAACAAAAAGAAATAGTTACTCAAAATAAATTATTTTAGTCCATTAACAGGACTTCTATTCAAGCATGTTTTGCAGCACTTTGCTTTCTTACTTAATTTTAGCAGAAAGGAAATCTCTGATTCTAGATAGTAGTGCATTTTTTGGGTATACTTGCTTTTAGCCGAGGCTCCACCTGCGCGGATATCGTTTTAATGACTGTCGGTGAGGGAGCGCACTCGCTCTATGTTGTTCACCGCCTTGTATATTTTACCTTTGAATCGCTTGAGACTTAGTGACGTGAAAGAAGGAGAAATTAACACACAAACTTACTTCTTCCTCTGAGCGAATGGATCCCAAAGGCTCATCCAATTAACTCATAAAGCGTCGCTGGTTCCGCGGGTAGCGACTCCGACCTCCTAATCAGGCCGTTTGTAATTTCGTCCCGAACAAAAAATTATTCACTGTAAGTGCGCTGATACATCAAGCACGCAAGCTGATCTGAAGCCTAAAAAACAAATGGATCCATGGGCCCTCGAATAAAGAAACAGCACACCTTCTAATTTGAAGATAGGTATAAAAGAAAACCAGTTGCGAAAAGACCAAAACGCGGCGGCTGACAGTTAAAGAAACAATTTGTTATTCTCAAAGTATATTCTTGTACCGTGTTCTTAAAACCAGCGAAACGCCACAACAGAACTCTAGACGGTTCAAATCTTGGCCAAGTTTTTCGTAACTTACCTGCATTTTTATACCGACTGCTTTAACATTGAAGGAAAAAATATCGTGAGGAAACTTGCACATCTGATTACTAGATGTTTATGATTGTCGCGTTGCATACTTCCGTAGTAGGTAAAAAAAATCTAAACGCCCAACACGTGACCGCGGGTGATGCTAAGTGCATCATCACGCCGACTATACCTTGCTTTTAGCACGGTTTTTCGCCACAAGATAACAGAAAGAGATCAAATTAACTCTCTTTCGCATTTATAATATTAGTAGAGATAGCTAATCGTGGTTCGTGGATTTGTACACTATACAGTGTGCCATCGCTCCTTCGTTAATAATGCAAACGGTTCGTTTCCGACTGTTCATAGCTTGGGAATCGTTGTTGTGACTATTTCTAATTTCGGAACGTTTAATTTAATGCTGTACATCTGTTAAAACGTGATGAAGATTTGTTTGTATTTCATACCTATATATGGGGAAGGTTTATGTTCAAAAGTAAACATTTCGGCTGATGTGATGACTTTGATGTCAGCAAAATCGATTCCGGCAGCATTTGGTACGGTGCGGTGTTAACTTTTTTTTTATTGAACTTGTATTACTAAAAGCCTGTATATTTTTACTTTTGAAAGATGATGGACGAATTATGTGAGTAGTAATGTTCCTTCACTTCTAAAAACTATATTTTTGGCAAAAGTATATGCAGAGTATCACAAAATAGGTCAAAGGTCCGGAAACTAGGACTGGCTGGCTAAAACTAATCATATTGAGCAAATTTTGTTCGACGTTTTTACTGAAATAATCTGATCGATTTATTGCATACAAATCAATCCCATAATAATCGAGACTTCACCAAAGTCATTATAACAAAATCGTGAGATGCTGCCAAGGGCTTACCAATTGAGGGTAAAAAAGCGGTTCAGTTTCCTGACTAGGCTCCAGTTAATGGACAATACAAATTACAGCTATTTTATAAGACCCTCTTCAGTTTTACTAACCTATTTGATATTCACAGTACACGCCATTTTAAATTAACTCAAATTCATCCCCCTCTATAACCTGAGTACTGCTTTTCGTTTCACCTGTCACTTTCAGCAATAACAGTTACAAATGTATCTCTGTAACAGACGCCAACCTACCGTCTTCGTAGATGGTTCACTTGTTAGTCAGTGTCCGGGCGATGAAGATAAATGCCTTGCGGGGAGCTCACTGAAAATATGATTCACTAAATGGCTATCTAATACACGAAACAAGGAAGAAAATATTTTCTTTCCATTGAAGAAGTGTGGTATTTTAAATCCATGCTACCTAAAGGTGGTTATGTTGATATCCTTACTTGTACTGAAATAAGCCTCATAAGAAGTCTTCATGTCGCTCAAAGGGCGATAGCGCGTGCTATGCACGGAGTTTCGTAGTAATGAGGAGATACGCAGGAGAACTAAAACCGACACAGCTTACAGAATCGCTAAATTGAAGTGGCAGAACTGAGTTAGAGTTAGTTCAGAGCTAACTGAACTGATAGCTCGAAGAACAGATGGTCGTTGGGGAATTAAAGTTTTCGAGTGGCGACTACACACCGCAAGACGTAGCGGAGGCAGCTCTCACTCGGTGAACCGCGGCCGCGGTAGCGATGGGCGTTTTAAAACGTAAATAGTTTCTGTAACTATGTATTGGTGCAATAACTACTACGAACTATTACGAAAACTATGTATTTCTCGAAACTATTTATTGGGAACTGAGAAGTATGTTTCAAATCTCAAGTTATTACAAGTCATGCATTATTTGACAAGAGTGTCCCTTTCTCACTTACGCGGTTTGCAAAAGGCCGTCCTGCTATCAACGAATAATTTTTCGTGCGGAAGTATTTCAGAATACGCACGAGAACGAAAAATTATAAGAGTACGTTCCAAGTTTACGTTCTGACAGCAACGGTTCGGTCTGACAACAGGACGGACTATAGCAAATCTCGCAAGTGTGAAAGGGACAGCAATATCACACAATACCATGTTTACCACCATAACGCGATAACACCGATAACCACAGATAACTGGTAACGCAGAAATACCAATACCCCTCCAATACCAGTATCGTTTTCTCGGTCGCCTATACATAGTTATTAAAATAAATAGTTTCAAAAACCGTTATTGGGTACTGATAACCAGTTACGTTTCGGTATTGGAAAATAGCATACCGACCCATCTCTAAACCGCGGGAAACTGCTAGATGTGCGCTCTGCCTACAGCGCAGGATCGGTCAACCTGGAATTCTTTTGGGTAGGCCTTTGTTCTGCAGTGTATATCTTTAACTAGTGGGAATGACTAAACATGAAAAATTTGAAATTATTAGTAACCATTTTTATAATTTCGTCACTAGTCTTTCAAAAGTTGCGTAGTGGATGTGTACCTACGTATACGTAAGTAACGTTTATTTTTCGATAAATAGTGTAGTCAATTACACTGATGTTAAATTTCTCATAAAATGTAAAAAATAAACAATATTTACTTACTTCACAGTTTCGAGTTTTACTGTTTTTTTTTATTACTAAAGGAACGTAATTCCATTGAAAGGAAAATAAATAAGGATGAAGGATAAATAAGGCGCTGATGAAGCTTTCATAATTAAGACAGACATAATTTTAACAGTTATTTGATAAGATTTATGAAGAAAGAAATATTGTTTTAAATTAAACTTTTTTATCTACTTATTTTCTTTTTCATTGTTTTGTTTGATATTGAATCTGTGTCTATTCTATTTTGTTTTCTAATTCTATCTGCTTCCTATAAAGTATATCATGTATACTCTTAAATTAAACACGTTCTCTTTTCAACCGACTTCAAAAAAAGGAGGAGGTTCTCAATTCATCGGAATCTTTTTTTTTATGTTTGTTCTCCGATTACTCGAAGACGCCTGAACCGATTTCGAAAATTCTTTTTTTGTTTAAAAGGGTATATACTTCACAGGGAGTCCCATATAAATTTTATCGAAATCGATTCAGCGGTTTTTAAGAAAATCAACAAAAACATAGCAAAATTGGAGTTGTTGCGATTCTTTGATTATTTACTGTCTAGATAGTGCGCTGGTGGCGCAGATGCGTCCAAAAAATGAAGAATGTTAATGGGTCCGTTAAATCACTTGAAACTTTATGACCGTGTAGCCTAAATGTCTAGAAATACACTTGTTTTTGTTTCATTTAAATCAAGCGAGTAGTTTTGAAGTTACGATAATTTTAGTTTCCGCCTTTTTAGGGTTCCGTAGCCAAATGGCAAAAAACGGAACCCTTATGGATTCGTCGTGTCTGTCTGTCTGTCTGTCTGTCTGTCTGTCTGTCTGTCCGTATGTCACAGCCACTTTTTTTCCGAAACTATTAGAACTATACTGTTGAAACTTGGTAAGTAGATGTATTTTGTGAACCGCATTAAGATTATCACACAAAAATAGAAAAAAAACAATAAATTTTGGGGGCTCCCCATACTTAGAACTGAAACTCAAAATTTTTTTTTTCATCAAACCCATACGTGTGGGGTATCTATGGATAGGTCTTCAAAAATGATATTGAGGTTTCTAATATCATTTTCTTCTAAACTGAATAGTTTGCGCGAGAGACACTTCCAAAGTTGTAAAATGTGTGTCCCCCCCCCCGTAACTTCTAAAATAAGAGAATGATAAAACTAAAAAAAATATATAATGTACATTACCATGCAAACTTCCACCGAAAATTGGTTTGAACGATATCTAGTAAGTAGTTTTTTTTTTAATACGACATAAATCGTAAACCGCAATTTACCTTTCATTTAAGTTACAACGAACTACAAAAACTTTTATATTATGTTACTTGCTGCTACGGAACCCTTCATGGGCGAGTCCGACTCGCACTTGGCCGCTTTTCAAATACTTCGTTCGGGCGCGCCAAGCGCGCGTGACGTCACACCGCAACTCGCCGCTCTCACCGTACGTACTGTGTTCTTCATACATTGCTATCGGATGGTCCCTACGTTCGCCCACAATAACATTTCTAACTGGAGTTTTTTTTATGTGAATCGGTGTTACAAGTATAATCGATGACAGTTTTAAAAGTTGATTGAAAAATCTAATGATTCCTTAAATAGACGAGTTAAGCTACTATTTCTCAAATAACTCCGATTTCTTTACCGCGGCCGCTGAGACACAATGATTAAAAATGCAAAAGTACTTACAACTTATTTTTTTTTCTTATCACAAATCTGTTGATCCCTATAAGAACCTACATACCTATTTTTCAATACAAGTATTGAAAAATGCAGGTAATAATACTTGTGTGATCGACGCGATCCATACAAGTTGTGACCGTGTCTGTAGTCAGTTAACTTGTGTGATCGACGCGACCACATAAGCAGCGCTGAGCCATGACCGCTTCAGTGTCGTTATTGTGTCATTATATTACAGTTGATGACATAAGTGATTTTGACACCATCACCTTTACCATGCCCCTCACTCCTTATTTCCGAAAACTGGGCATAAAACTTAAACAAATATATATACAGAAAATAGATCTTCGCTTATAAATTACAGGAAAATCTCTAAGAAGTTATCTATAAATCTTAAAATAAGTTGATAAAATTTAAAATATTGTTTGTTTGTAGGTGGGGACAAAGCCCTCTGCGCGAGAGTCAGACTCGCACTTTACTGGTTTTTATTTTTTATGTGTATCGGTTAACTCATATTTATTTTATTTTAGATTGGCTAGAAATAGCTACGGCGACGACGTTACTGTTTATGCAAAAGTTATAAGATAAGGAGAAGGTGATAGACACAACTTTTGGCTTTGGGTCTGGGTGGATCATACTTTTCATCCATTTCTTTTGACTTTAAGGTTCAAAAATATAACAGTAAAAAAGAACTTTTCGGGTATATTGCTAGTTGTATTTAAGCACTTTGACACGAGCACGATTTTCTAGTTTTTGGATTCGACATTTTTAATATTTTCAACGCAAACTTCATACATACAGGTAGGGAACGGTGCGCGCACTGAGCGACCGTTGCGAAGTGACGTCACAGCAGCGTGCGGCGACCCCGCGTCACTTGCCTACCTAAATAATTCAGTATCTCGGAAACTATCAAACGTATCAAAAAAAAAATTTCACCATATTTTTTTATTTTTAATAGAGTATATTTTAAGATAAAAAACAAAAATTGGTAGTATTCTTCATTATCAGCCAACTGTTGGCCTATAAGCCGCTTCCCGCTCTTTAGTGTCCAGTTTGACGTCAAAGGATGCACACGCCCACTCAAGTCACGAATTAAAAAAAAAGGTGGTTAAAATGACGAAATGTGCAATAAAAGTGTGCAGAAATTACAAAGAACGTTTGAAAACAACAAATAAAGTCACCTACCATAGCTAAGCAATTCAGATTCATCGTATTTTGATAGAAAATAATTCGTTTTTCAGCCAATTTTTAAAGACTCGCACTTGGCATTTTGTTAGTGTTGCCAGTTTTTCAATGCAAAATTT
The DNA here is from genome assembly GCA_958295455.1 of Coleophora deauratella. Lineage (NCBI taxonomy): Eukaryota > Metazoa > Arthropoda > Insecta > Lepidoptera > Coleophoridae > Coleophora > Coleophora deauratella. Next base: position 4,639,779 of record OY282403.1, on the reverse strand, counting down.
CCTCCAAATTTGAGTTAAAATAATAATTCTGGTACCAAATTAAAACATATTGGAGGCTCGAAAATGTATGTCAATGACATAAAGTACATTATCTCTAACTTACTTTATGTCAGTTGGATCGTTATGGCATAACTACGGCCAATTAATTGTTTAGATACCAATTAATTGTAATTGTTTCATCACTACTAAAAACAGTATCATGCGTTCGAAATTTTAAGGGGTTACTCAGAATAAAGTCAAGAACACAAAAATAAATGATAAATTCGTTCAATTTTTCTTTACAGTTTGCCATACCAAATATAAATAGTGAATCATGAATTTGTATGGGAAACTACAAAAAAAAAATAGATCTGTTTTTTTCAATATTTTTCCTGTATTCAAGACATGATCTAAAGAAACCCTTTAAAATTTCTAACGCACTTTTTAACACCCCCTCTATGTAATGTAATGTGTTATATTTCAATTTAAAAAAAATCTGCCAACAACACTTATTCAACATCCTATATAGTAAGTTTAAAGTTCCTTAGTTACTTGTTTTGGGGGAAAATATGGCATTACCTATTATCCCCATGCACGCACACATAGGCAAATTGAACGACATGACGCGAGCGTAAGACAAAGCTGTCACGTGACTATCACATGGTTGTTACACACACAAGCTTGAAAAAGTTGGCCGGTTTTGTCGTAGTGATTACAGGGCGACGCTCTATCTAGACAGTAAATAATCAAAGTTGCGATTGAAGTCGGTTGTTTTTAACGTATTCAGCGTGGTCAATTATTAGATTAAACTGAACAACTTTCCCCAAGGTATCCATACAATCGAGCAAAAACAAATTTTGACTTTCCGTACTACTTAATTGTCAATAGCTAGGACTAATGATAATCTGAATGCCACACTGGTGACCGCGGGTGTGCTAAGTGGAACACTAGGCAACTGCCGTCTATCCCTTATGATACGTAAGCCCTCGGCATCATCTCACCTGATGGTAAGCGATGATGATGCCGAAGATGGAAGCGGGCTTACTAAGATTCCGCAACGCAATGGGGAACTGGCTATCTTATCTTCATGCCGGAACACATCAAGGCTGTTAAAATTGAGGTTTGGCGGCAAGACTTAGATAAGATAGTGGTAGCTAGCCAGGCAGGCTCAGAAATGACCTACCACCAACCAAACCGAGTCCTACAAAGTTGAACCCCTCGGGAATCGAACCCGCGACCTCCTGATGTGAAGCGAAAGGACCAGCCACAAGGCTACGGAGGCGGTTAAAATTGTACCATATGATAATCGATTTGCACAGTATGTATGGAAAGTTAACAATTATTGCTCCAATTGTATAGGTTCCTTGGGAAAAATGATCGGTTTTATGAGTAGCACCTACCATTTGCCGCTTTTCGGAGAACAAAAAGTCACCTGTATATTATTTATATGTATGTGATTTCATCCCGGAATCAGTAGTTTCCTTCTCTCTATCCTCTGTAGTATGTATAAGTATTTTCAACCCTAACCACATACATTCAACACTACCCACGTTTGCTGGCAAACAGCATTAGAATAAGGCTCTAGTTAAGTTTACTACATAATCACGTCAACATGCGGTTCAGTGCTTACTTAATTACTTCAAAATACTATAGAGATACTTAGGTTGTTAACAATCCATTCTGTACCTACTGCTGGGGGATTTCTACCCATGTCTCAGGAATTTAAGGCCATACTTACTTTTTTATGTGATAGGTGGCAAACGAGCAGACGGATCACCTGATGGTAAGCGATTGCCGCCGCCCATAGACACCCGCAACACCAGAGGAGACACAAGTGCGTTGACGACTTTTGAAATGGGATGGGGGGATGGGGGGAATTGGGGAATTTTACTACAGTAATAAGGATCTCTACTAGTACTAGGACTCTAGAGTCCAACCAGCCTGTTCATTTTGAACCAAATGCAATAGTTAAACCCAACCGTGCACAAAGTCAGTTAACCTGCTTGATCTACGCAACCACACAAGCTGAACGCTCACGTCGACCGATAATTAGGTTGATTACTGGTATTATTTCTTAGTCTCTCACAAACCTCTTTATACATATTCAACAGTTCAATAGAATATTCAAGCCGAAATATTTATGTATGGAGCTCGTGATTCCGTTAAGTAAATTCTAATACGAAATTAGGAGAAATCGAGTTTTGGTATAATTTTCTCCCTTACCATGGGTTTGACGAAAACTCTAGAAATATCACTCGTCATGTCATTTTCTATTCCTACTGATATTTTTTATTTTGTATAGGTACACTATTTTATTACTGAAACTTATATGTTACCGTGTATAAACATAATATTATTCTTTTACTTATAATAAAAGGACTGTCTGAAATTTTATTTGTTTCGTTCCCGTTAAATGTGACTAAACTGAAAAACGTTCCCCAAGCAACTGATACTACGTAGCAAAAAATAACGGACATTTCTAGTAATCAGATATGCATGTTACTTCACCTTTAAAACAATGCGTAACTAAATAATGTACTTATGTAAAGTTTTTGAAAAACTCATCGGTACATTGACTAAGATTTGAACCGGATCCTCTGGTTAGGCGAGCCAAGTCACTGCCACAATTGACGCTTTATTTAAAAAAAATATATTTTTCTTTGAATTATTGATTAAATAATTTGACTTGACGCTCTTCGATTCGGCCAGATACGTTCTAACTCGAATCGTTCAAACTCGATTGCGCCTTCAAATGTTCCGTACATTGCATGTATTGAACCGGTAGTAAGACCAAGTCAATTAATTACACATTTTGTGTGTAAATATCAGCACGTATAAATCAACATCAACCAAAGTGTCTCGACTTTAATTATGTTTCTCATTTCACTAGTTCAGAAGTTTTGGGACGGTAATATTATGTTTGCATTCGGTATGCGCATGCTTATTTAGCTTCGTATATAGAGGACGAATTTTTATTCTGTGACGAGCGGTAAAAAGAAGAAGCTACTCATCGAATTGGAAAATTTTCCCATGTTTGTGACCAAAACAAAAAATAAATTTCCATACCAGTTTCTAAATAGACTCATCAATTATTAATTAATGTAGACTGTTTTTTTTCTGCGACTGTACAGCTTCTTTGAAGTTTATTCAGTTGAACGAGAAGCATTTAACATTTTCTGCTTGTCTTTGGTTAAAAACAATATTCTTTATAAAGTGGTATATTTAGTTAGTCTTTGGGATAAATTACATTGATGTCAGAAATTACATTAAGTATACGGGTAGCAAGTGGACCTTTGTGAAGGCAATGGTAAAATGCCTGTAAAGTGTTTTATCAAAGAGTAGTCCAGTAAATGAAAGATTTTGAGGTTGCATTAAAGACACCTTTAGTAAAATTGTATGGAAATAAAAGTATTGCTATTTTATTAAGCATTCGTGCCAATTCGATGGTTACAAGGAATTTCAACTCTTAGAAATACGTAAAGTATGATGATATTATGAACAGATACTTGTGAACTTAAATTTTTCAATAATTTAACCGACATATTCTAAATTTTCACACATACATACATTTGTAGACTGAAATAATAAGAAATAGAGGCGATTGACAATGAACGGTGTACTGATAAATTAATAATTTAATAGTGGCATTCACAGTACTATAGGGCCACCTTCATTGATTTTAGTATGATCACTTACGTTACAATAATTTTGAAATTATTATTTATTTTATTTTATACCATGATAGTCATGGATTGGGCCAAGAGGAGTAGATTAAGTCGGTAAGCGGACCCTGGCTCCAGCCGGGAAAACGCTAGATAAAACTGTACTAAATTCTTGCAATTATAGAAAAATATCTACTTCAATACCTAAATAATAAATAAAAATAAATACAAGTAAAAATTTAATCCAGCTTATGGTGGCCTTTCCCTAATTCATAACAATCTTACGATTTATTTTGATTTATGTTAATATCTGGCGCGAGAATAGCGCGAGCTTGCGATGTCCTTTAGTGATCTTTTGGTGGAAACGAGCTAGCAAAATTTCAGTTCTTGTCCATTCCATCCTTGCCTGTCTTAGATGGATAAGGAAAGAAAAAAGAGAAGAAGTTTATTCGGAAAACACAATATACAAAACAGAATAACGCAGCTTTATAACATTGCAATCTTCTTTGCGTCGTCGTCGGGGTTTTAAATGGCTGGGTAAATTAACATCTGTAGAATTAAAATTCTTATATGAAAATACTGATTTGATGACCTAATAAAATATAATATTATTTTAACCAAAAACTTGTAGATGTGATTGTTAGGAAATTGTTTTTAATTTGTGAAACCTTTTTTAGATAATATCTAGAGGTCATTTTTGACGTAACCTTAGTTTTGTTCGTTACATAACTCCTTGTTTGCATGTCAAGACTGAATGTGTTTTACGCTTACATGTTATTTTATAATTTAAGGTTGACACCTATTTGACTGACTCGGTGGCTAAGTGGTTAGCGATCCTGACCTCTGATCCGAGAGTCGTGGGTTCGATCCCCACATAGAGCAAACTTTTCTGTGATGAGCAGAATTTTTTGCTCTGAGTCTGGGTGTATTATATCTATATATGTAAGTATTTAAAAGTATATGTGTATGTATATCAGTCTCTGGTTCCCAAGACACAGGGAATCCTAGTTTGGGGCCAGATATGACCGTGTGTGATTTGTCCCAGATATTATTATATTATTATTATTTGTAAGCAAATAAAAATATACTTACTCATTTCATAAAAATAACAATAATGAAATTCATCTAATCCATCTATCGGCAACTTCGTCTGTTGGTCTAGCGGTAAACTGTACCTCGTATATCGGTCTGTACAGTCAGCAAAATATTGTATCCGTGCAGGCGTGGATCCAGGGGCAGCAATGGGTGCCACTTCCCCGCCCCCCCCACCCCTCACCCGAAGCCAGACCGAAGTACTAAAACTTCTTTATGATGCAAATAAATAGAGGAATTTCTTGACTATTCAAAAAAACGCGCTCGTTGCGCTCGCGAATTTATATATTAATGTTCTAATACCATCGACCGCTTCATAAATACAGGTACTAGGTATACTGAAAATTTGACCCCCCCCCCCCCCCGAACGAAGTCGTGGATCCGCGCCTGTTCCGTGACACTGTCTGAATCGTCTGCCATAGACGCCATTAGGCCAGTCATGATGAAATAATGAATAGTAATAAGATTACTCACTTAACAAATAGTAGAATTCCAGTCTTCTCGATCTGCCGGAAGATGCCTTTCCAGGAAGCCAGCATGCAGTATTGCTGCTTGGCTGTGAGCGGCGATCGAGGGTCCGACGGCGGCGGTGGCCGTTCCAGGGGGTCCGGGTTCAATTCCGGAGCGGAGGCAAGTTTCGTCAGTTCACAGCCCATGGTTGGCGAATGTTTTTGTTTACGATTGTGCTAGTTAGTTTTACTTAATTAGTCCAAGTGTAAAAGTAGAAGAGTTTTTGTTCACATGGTTTAACGAATATTAATACCTTTATTAAAATAAAAAATATATAAATTCTTGATTAAATTTGAATTAACAGACAAAGCACTCACTATATTAACAAAGTTTGTGTCACTGTCCATAAGATTAAAAACAGACTAAAAACCGATTAACCAAATGGATACCTCAAAGTATAATTCCACTTGTCAAATTCCACGATTCTATTAAAAAATAATTAATTTGTTGTTTAATAAACTAGTGTTGCGCTGTGACAGCTACAGCAGGTTCTACGGGTAACTGAGACGATGAGTTACGAAATGAAGTCGGGCTAGTGATGTGAAAGTTTTTTATTGCTGAGTCACTAATATGTTAAATTATCTTGATGACGTTTTAAATCTATTTGTTTATTTCCCAGCTGACAACGCTGATACTTTCGTTAATATTACCAAATAGGAAACCCTGTCCTGCATACTTAATTATGAATTATGGATATCGTCGGCTATTAATGTTTATCGCCATCCTACTATAGTATGTTAAGAAATGAGGATAAAGACAAAACTGACTGTTAAAAAATCTATTATTTTCCAGTATTTATTGTTTGTATTGGGTTAACTGGAAGATTTCGTTAAATATTTCGTTCATTTCGATTCGCTTATATTTTTCTTTGACAGTTGGGAATAAACAGTTTATTTCTGCCTCAGTATCACATTATTTTCGCACATTTGTATCGGTACAGATCACGTTGGCTGTCAATTTTTAAATATTATATTATCAAAGAGTCACGAAGACTTTGTGAAAAAATACATTTTTTTATCCGTATTTTATCGGATGAATAATGGCAATCTTTGATGACTACCAGCTGTGTGTTGTTGACTTATTTACTAAGTTTCGTTTAATGATATTTTTAATATTAACTCAAAACATAATAATAAAATATATTTTTAATTTATTGTCAAACGTGTAGAATTTCATTATTTTATCACAGGGAAATGATCATCGATTACATTATATCGACAGAAATAAGTACATCACTACGAACTCCATACAATTTTATGACGCGACCACAATTGTATGATAATGGCTCGCCTTTTTCGAAATTATGGTCACCGTACGTCATTACCTGTGCAATTTGTTCAATGGATCGCCATTATGACCCCAATTACTGGGCATTATGGGTGATAATTCTAAGAGATCTTATCGAATAGCAACGAAATATGGAATGAATTTATGTATGACAAGCGTTGGGTGATACCTTAACACAGCGCGAATTGTACAAAGTATGGACTGGTCCGTAAAGAGACTAGTGAATAATGTTTGTTTTGTTTTTAGGGAATTAGGCTAAGTTAACATGAACTTTTCTGAAGCGGTCGTTGCTTAGTGCGGCTTGCGAGGTTACGCAAGTTAAGAACCTGGATGGCTTTGACTGTTGTGGCATTTATGTATCTCGACCCTTTCCGTGCTTCGCAAGGCACCTTAAGTCGTTGGTGCCGGCTACATCACTAGATTGCAGTCGTTAAGCCAAGTCGTACCCACACCTTCCACCAATCCGGACTTGGTCCCCGTGTACGGACTACTCCCGAGGTATGGGAAGAGATCCGTGCTCCTGCAGTCGGGACAATATGGATTGTTAACGAGCTTCAACTTTTATCACAACGTTGTCATTCTTGAGGTGAACAGTCACCAAATTTTTAATACAGAAACGGATTCAGGACAGAATTTCTGGGGCCCTAAAAATAAGTTATAAAGAAAAATAACAACTTAATTTCAATGATGTTTATTTTTTAAAAGAAATCAACACTTTTATTACACCAATCTTATTTTATAAAATTTATTTATAATACGTAATAATTATACGGTCAGAACACTTATATTCATATTTTATAACCGGAAATACACATCATATTCATACAATCTTCATAGCGTAAGTCTGCAATCTGTAGATCTGTTTCTTTATTATTAATATTAAATTTTATAATTTTTATTTCTGCCAAAACGTCAGAGAAATAATTAAGTGTTACTTTTAGGTTTTACAACAACCAACTAGAGACTGCACGCGGTTCCCAGTATAAAATAAATACGACTTCAGAAAAAACCCATTATACGATTAGGCAACAAATAATCTTCTCCTAGTTTTAGTTTCTGAGTAATGTGATATGGAGTGATAAGTGTGAAAAAGTTTGGACAAGTTTGTTTCAACCTGTCCCCTCAGATAACGTGTGATCCACAATTGAAAATCTACGATTTGTGGATTAATGAAGTACGTTGAGGAAAGTACCTTTATTAAATAGGTTTTAAGGAGTGGTGGTTGCGGTGGTTCGGATTTTTCCTCTACTTACTTTATGCAACCCCATCAAAAAGTTTACTCCTCCCGACTTTCGCAACCACATCTGGGAGAACAATTACGTCAATATAAATTACTAAATACAATACAAATAGAAATATACCGAGAAGTACTTCGCACCTCCTTAGATTTACTCACACTTTCGTAAAAAACCATGAAAATTTAATGAGACCAGACAACGTTACGACCCTTTAGTAGCGCCCTAAAGGGATGAAAGGTAATCATCGTGAATTCTAGGGGATACCTTTTAAGGCCTTTACGAATGTTGCCAAGGTATTTGAGTGACATAAAGCTTTGCAGCTAATATTTGACTTTAATTACATGAATTTAGAGGCAGAGTTTAAAACTGGTTTGAATAATTAAGGCAACAGAGTCAAATAAAATTATTTCATTACCGTCTTACCGTTTAATTTCATTCTGTATTTGGTAGATGTTTATTTACAAAGTAACGTTGATATATAATTTTATAAATCTATTGAAAAGTTTTTGGTTTCTTTTGGTTTGTTACTTATGCATATCACATTTGCAGTTCTTATAAATGTTTATCAAGGTTTCGTTAAATTTGGTTGGTAGAAATATTTGGAGTTGTACACAATAAAGATCAAAAATATAGACTCACTATATTTGTAGTCGAAAATTGTATTACATGTATATTAAGTATTATTTATCTATTTATTAACATTTTTGTGCTACGTTTTTGATGTTTTTTCAATACGTTATACAACACTTGTATATTAAAAATGCCTAAAATATAAGGTGAATGTAGAAATAAGTAGATGAAATATTGCGATTATGACTTAGACAAACAAGCTGTGATTATTTGAATTAAACAATTCCATATAGTAATTTTATTAAATAAACAATTTAATTATTAACGAATTAAAAAAGGAAGACTCAATGAAAATTCGCAACATTTAATAACACTTTTTAAAAATCTTACAATAAATCTACAATTTATGGTCCAGCCACTTGAAGAAAGACGAAGCAATAGGTACTTGAAAATAAATTTAAATAAGCTAATACATTTAACATTTTGTGACAGAGTAATCATATTTTACTTACTTCCACTTAAATACATACGCACACAACATCCATACTTGCTAAAACTGTTTATCTACAGTGTGATGCTGTAGGAGGTACTGTCATTGGTTTAGCCGAGGCTTTCTCAAACTTATAGCCCCACATACTCCTACGAAACTTTCCCTAATAGTAGCGAACCCCTAAAAAACTGCCTGTAGAAAAAAAAGTGTTACTTTAAAAATGTACAATTTTAAAAACATTTTAACTAGTGTGATGGATCCATCCTTTGGATGTGTTATAAAATGAGTGTATTTTAGATGCAATTTTACTTAGTTTCAATTTTAATTCAGATCAAGCATTCAGATGATTCCCGTCTTCCGATTTTTCGCCACCATTACGTTAAATATTTTCGTGTACCCCCTTTGATCAGCGGGCGCTACACCTAGGGGAACGTTTTAACTTATTTTGAGAAACCCTGGTCCAGTCAATATTTTTTAACTAAGACTTTGACAGAAAATTTATTTGTGTAAAATTTGTTTCCCAACGTTTCCTGAACAAAAAGTTTGGAATCATTTTTTGTTTACATGTTGTTACTTCACTGTCCATTCAAACACTACATAACATGTTTCATATATATATATATATATATACCTATTCTATTCTTAAATCCCACATTTTTCACGTGTACACTTAAAAATAAAGTTAAGTTAAATAACTTGACTACACATTTACAATAATTTAACTTTGTAAAGTTCACTGCTTTTAAAATGGTAAATTGACACTTTTCAAATTTAAGTCCCTCTGCCGCGTATCTTTTCAAAAGTTTGTTCAAATTCATTTCGATTTAAAAAAGTTAAGAAAGTCCTCTCTTAACTTTTTCATTTTACGATCGGATCGGGCATTCCCGTTGAGATTTTTCTTCTTTATTTAACTGGAAAGTTCTCACGTTGAGTTAGGCTGCTTGCCAGCTTTCTCGTATCCGTCAACTAGGGTTTCTAGGATGAATTTTATGGTTATCTTATAGATGCTCTCTACGTTTGGTGTGTATCGATCTCCAAGCGTCGACTCTACAGCTGCTAAGAATGGTGCCTCGATTTTCTGAAAACAAAAGAACATTGTTGGCGTTAGAATATTGTTTTGAATGCAGGTAGGCAAGAAAATAAATATAACGTTAGAAAGAAAGTAAATGATTTCAAGAATTATCTTACATATATTCTTTTTATTTACATTTATTGTTGGCACTAATTATACCGTGACATTACCAAATTAAAACCGTTAGTCTCCTTTTTTAATTATGTATATTCATAAGAGTCTGATAGACATCAAAGTGTAAAGAAGAAAACAATCGAGTCCAAGAGGCAAGTTGCCTGACCCTACGAATAGTGTCCCGGACTCAGTTATAATATTCTCATACGCGCCATGTGGGCGTGTCTCAACATACGTATTTTTTAAATCTCTTAGATTTTTTTAAATAACTTGGGTGTTTCTATTTATCTTCTAAAATAAAAACCATTTAACAACTCACCCAAAAATATTCGACCTTGAACCCGGGTATCCGTCGATGGCTGGCGCCCACCTGGTGGATGTACGCGAAGAAGTTGTCAAGGTCATCCAGCCCCTTGATGCCCTCGTCCAGGGTATTCATCACGTTGTTGGCATGCTCAGCCAGCTCCATCGAGTTGATCTGCTCCTCCTTCGTCCGGCACTGGCGAAATTTCTCGAACATGTCCAGAAGGTCTTGGTTCTCTTCGAAGAGCCTGTGAAGAGAATGGCGGGTTATTTAATGATTACTTGAAATTTGGTTTAGTGTTTTTTTTTATTTCTTTATAGATCCAGGGTGAAGAAGTGTTTGTAAAATATTTTAGGATAATAGACTTTAGAATAGAGAGGAAAAACATGAAAGAATTCCGTTTCTTTATTATTTTTTAAAGGATTGTTTCCACCTATTTTTCTGTCAATATGTAAAAACAATTCTAAACTACTACATAAAATTATAAACAATATTCTTTTTGCACGCTGTCTATATAATATGGGGAACGAAATTACGTACCTAATGGTACGTTACATTAATTAAAAAAAAAGTTTTTAAGTAGTTAATATTTTTATTATTTTTGTTGTATAAAAATGTTAATCATTCTGAAACGTCTTGTCATGCTCATTTCACACCCTATGTTTCAGGGTGATGCGTACGGTCTGCAGCGCCACAGATTAGACAATAGAAGCGCCGATGTGAAATTCATAATGAGTAGCGCTAAGTCAGCGCTCTTCTTGTCACGCCGAGATCAAATTAATATCTTCTTTGTTAAAAAAAATGGCTAGATGGCCTAAAATGGCTAATGGCTTAATGACTAATGGCTTTGATACACGGTAGTGCGCTAAACCGAGTTCATTCCATTTTTAAATCGCAATAGTGTGGTAAGGTCAAAATATGTAATACAATTTGAATATGAAATATTGGGTACTAGAAATACGTTAGTGCGTGAAACCAAGTTTTTTTACCCTTAATTGGTAAGCCCTTGGCATCATCTCACCTGATGGTAAGTGGTGATGATGCTGAAGATGGAAGCGGGCTTCCCAAGATTCCCCAACGCAATGGGGAACTGATGGCTATCTTATCTTCATGCCGGAGCACATCAATGCTGTTAACATTAATGTTTGGCGGTAAGACTTAGATAAGATGGTAGCTAGCCAAGCGGGCTCAGAAAATGCCCTACCACCAACCAAACCGAGTCCTACAAAGTTGGACCCCGCCGGGAAGTTGTTCCATTTTCAAATCTCAATCACAAAGGTAAAAAATGCGATTTGGATATGAAATTATTGGGTACTAGACACACGTTACCGCATTAAACCATTTTACCTTTTTAAATCGCATTAAGGTAAAAAAAAATGATTTGAATATGACATTTTGGGAACAGCTGCTCAGTGTTAAATTATCTACGAAGCAGTTGGCTTTAAGAAATTTGTAAAAGTATCCCGCTTTATTATGAGAAATTATCCCAATGACTTCCCTTTCATAACTCCCAAAGGACTTGCGATGATCCTTGTGGAATACTAGTCATAAAATAAACCTTACAACTGCGTCCCAAGTTTGTCCTGGTAACGAATATCCTTCATAAATTACTGCAAGAAGGGTCTTTTAATATTTAATGTGGTCGAAGAAAGGTAACATTCTTTGATCCCTTGCTTTGAGGTTTTCGAACGAATTGTGGTTATTGGTCAATTTGTTCTGATTCCTTATTGACTTATTATTATTCATAAACATTTTCCCTTTAATGCCTCTTTTGAGGATATGTTCTATAAATATGTGAAATATACAGTGTGTTGAAATTTTAAGCGGTTATTCAGAATCAAGTAAAGAATACAGGAAAAATATTGAAAAAATCCGATCTGCATTTTTTCAATTTCCTATACAAATTCTTGATTCGCTATTCAGATTTACTTTTTCTATCACTTCCTAAAGGTTGCCTGGAAGAAATCGCTGATAGCGATAAGGCCGCCTTTGCACATTTTGTTGTAGCCCGTAAGTCTGAAATATTTTTTTATGTTGGTGTGCAATAAAGTATATTTATTATTATTTTTTAGTATGGTAAACTGAAAATAAATTGTAGACCGTATTTTGTCAACATTTTTCCTGTATTCTTTCTATACTTGATTCTGTGTAACCCCTTAAAATTTCAAACGCACTGTGTTGCTGTAGCTTTTTTTCCCCAATTAAACTAAGTATCTCATCTCACTAATATTATAAATGCGAAAGTATGGATGTTTGTTTGTTTGTCAGTTTGTTTGTTTGTTCCGGTTCCACGCCGAAACTATTGAACGGATTTGGATGAAATTTAGTAGTTAGATAGATGAAGCACTCGGCTAACACATAGAATACTTATCCCGGAAAACTTAAGGGTTCCCGTAGGAATGCTTAAAAACTCAAAATCCACTTTGTCACTAGATGGCGCTATTTTAACATTTTCTTTCAATTCTGAAGTCCACGCGGACGAAGTCGCGGGCGGAAGCTAGTATTTAAAAAATAAAAAATGGACTACCTATACAAAGTTCGCTAATCAGCTAATCAGTTGTAGTCATTGATTACATATGTATTATATTCATAGGAATTACCTACCAGCTTGAATATAGCTTTTTATGACTGTTGTGAAGAATTCGCAGTGCATTGACTATTTCAAGATAAAACTGTCCTTTTTTGTTCAATCACTGCCATCTTCTTCAAACTTCAATGCTTTGTCAAGTTGCATCATTTTTGGGGTCCCGGTGTAATTCGATATTTTAGTCGCCTGTGTCACTTTCGCTAGTTTATAATAATAGAAGGATTTGTTACGCAAAAATAAAAACCGAGGATGCAACCTTTATTTAGTACATTTTTGATGTGCAAGTTTTCACTACTAAACCATTGATTGTGGCTAGTTAGGTATGCTTATGATAGAACATAAAAGGGGTAGAATGACCACGCGTTGCTCATTTGCGTAGCTCGTTTTTTAGTACCGCTTGGACGTCGCCACCAGTCTCAAACCTCAACAATTACACTTGTTAGTCAAGGAGGGAGTTCCTTTTAACTGTGACTTAGTGACTGACAGTCCTGAGGGACCATCCACCGCTACACATAGCCCAATCTTACATAAATATTGGATGTTGGTCCATCAAAGTGAGGTTCATAAATAAATATTATAAATAAATAATGCAGCCATCACAATACAGATTTTTGTCTCAATTCTCTGTGTATTGTACTTTAGGTCAGCTTAGTACGTTACTTACTTTAAAACAGTTGGATCGTTATGGCATAACTATGGCCATTTTTAGGGCTCCGTACCTTATAGGATTATTTCGCTGTGCGTCCGTCTGTCTGACTGTCTGTCACAACTCCTTTTCTCAGGAACGGCTAGACGTATCAAGTTGAAATTTACATCAAATACTCAGCCTGCAATCCCTTGAAGCTGTGAAAAAAATCAAAATCAAATTCTATGCCAACGCAATCAAGAGATACGGCCATTTATGCCGCATATTTGGACACTCGTATTGTAATCAAAATCTATAGGGTACTTCCCGTATACCTAGAATAATGTAATTTGACCAAAAATTTAAGTTACATCACAATTTTTTTGTGATGTAACTTATTTTTTTTGGTTTTCGGACTTTTTCCTTTACTTATGCTACAAGCATTGCTTGTTTCCAAATTTCATGATTCTAGGTATACGGGAAGTACCCTATAGGTTTTGATTCCCATGTGAGGGTGCGAAATATGCGGCATAAAAGGCCGTATCTCTTCATTGCGTTGGCATAGAAATTTGATTTTTTCTCAGCTTCAAGGGATTGCAGGCCTGAGTATTTGATATAGAGTTCATGACATGTGTAAATATGAATTTATACGGAATCCTCGCTCGGTGCGCGAGTCAACTCGCACTTGGCCGTTTTTTTTTTACTCATAAGCGACTGAGCAGCGAGCGCGTAGAAATACAAATACTACGGGCAGAGGCAGCGATCGACGAAGGCTTTCCTTCTGTGAAAATACTTCCTTACTCCTTAGTATTTTCAGGGAAAATATATAAAATAAATCTATATGTAAAGTTTAACTTATAGAGTATAGTTTAACAGCCGACATCAATAAGAATAAGAATCAACAGTATTGCTCTTATGTGCTATTTACATTATGAATATCTTGTATTTACCTGTTTCTAACGTAATTTTTGTAATGTTTATGTCAAGTCACGACTCCATGACATTCATTGGTCCTTCGCATGCGTTTCATTAGGCTACGGAACGGCGGCGGCGCGGCGCGGCGGCGGCGCGGCGGCGTAGTAAGCCACCAGTAGACAAGTCTATATTTTTGTAGGATTTATGTTTCGGACGCAGTAGGTCTGTACACAAGTGATATTTTCGTGGAGTTATAGTCCGGGCATTGTAGTGGAGCTTTTGTTATTAGCTTTTGAATTTAGAATAGGTGTTAATTACAAAAGTTGTTTGTATTTTACGCGTCTGTCCCGAAATAAAAGTAGGTAGGTACTTATCTTATCAGCAATTCTTTAATTTTTATTTCGTATTGTACAAAAATACTTAAGTTGATAAAATACTTGTTTGGTAAACACCTGTATTTAATTGCTTCACTTATTTTTATCCACAGTATTACTTATATATAAACTCTTCACAGTTAAAGAAAACCGGCAAAAAATATCAAAAATTCATATTTACCTTGTATTCTTTGAAACTCTTGCTAAACTTTGGAAAGTACTGTATCGTAATCTCAAAATAAAAAACCGGCCAAGTGCGAGTCGGACTCGCGCACCGAGGGTTCCATATAAATTCATAATCACACATGTCTTGAACTCTATCTTTTTTATATTTGAGTTGATTAAATGAAAGGTTATTTGCGGTTTACGATTTATGACGTATTTAAAAAAAATAACTACTTACTAGATCTCGTTCAAACCAATTTTCGGTGGAAGTTTTCATGGTAATGTACATCATATATTTTTTCTAGTTTTATCATTCTCTTATTTTAGAAGTTACGGGAGGGGGGGGACACACATTTTACCACTTTGGAAGTGTCTCTTGCGCAAACTATTCGGTTTAGAAAAAAATGATATTAGAAACCTCAATATCATTTTTGAAGACCTATCCATAGATACCCCACACGTATAGGTTTGATGAAAAAAAAATTTTGAGTTTCAGTTCTAAGTATGGGGAACCCCCAAAATTTATTGTTTTTTTTTCTATTTTTCTATGAAAATCTTAATGCGGTTCACAGAATACATCTACTTACCAAGTTTCAACAGTATAGTTCTTATAGTTTCGGAAAAAAGTGGCTGTGACATACGGACGGACAGACAGACAGACAGACATGACGAATTTGTGGATTTAGAAAAAAATGATATTAGAAACCTCAATATCATTTTTGAAGACCTATCCATAGATACCCCACACGTATAGGTTTGATGAAAAAAAAATTTTTGAGTTTCAGTTCTAAGTATGGGGAACCCCCAAAATTTATTGTTTTTTTTTCTATTTTTCTGTGAAAATCTTAAAGCGGTTCACAGAATACATCTACTTACCAAGTTTCAACAGTATAGTTCTTATAGTTTCGGAAAAAAGTGGCTGTGACATACGGACGGACAGACAGACAGACATGACGAATCCATAAGGTTTTCGTTTTTGCCATTTGGCTACGGAACCCTAAAAATAAAAACCTTTAGCAGTTTAACAAAAATTGTAATTTAAATTAAGTATCTCTGCGAATTTGTTTTCATCGTATTTATGTATTTACAATCAAATTGCACACGAATAATTCCAATATGCTTCTCTTTTGTTCTATAAAAACAAAGGAGTTTTTAAGGTAGATAATTTTTATTGTGCCCGGTCGTTGCGTTGGTTTGTTTTCCTTTTTCAATCTAATAATGGGCCGAAAACGTACTTTTTGTTTGATTCGTCGGTTTTTGTTAATTGAATGGTCTTTTATTTAAATGAAAAAGAAATGTAAGTTAATAGGGATTTTAAAAAGCCATTGTATATATGGTTTAGTTTCACTGGAATAGTAAAAAAATATTGCATTTTAATAAGATGCTTGGGGTGTATGATAGATAACTTAATATAGTTGTTTGATAATTAAATGAACGCCGCCGGAACAAATCCAACGCGGTCTGTCGTCGGGCCCTATACTGAAATTCCCTGAGCCTATACAGGAACCAAAGATTGATATACGTAAATATAACATCTTCTTAGTTATAATGTATTGGTGTAAGTTGAAGTTTATACATAATTAAACACCCACATACAAATCTGCTCACATTTCGGATCACAGAAATGTTTTCTCTAAATGTGTGGATTCAACCACAGATTAGATAATACAACCCACGGTCCCCGGCGTTGAAGTGCGCACTTCGCCATCAAGTCAGTCGGATTCATCAAAAATAAATGGGCCAACATATAATTGACGTAAAACCAGAAGAATTTGCCTTCATACAAACGTTTTCCGAAAGAAACCATGATTACTTCGCAAAAAAGTTTATTTTTAATTCGAATATTCCGGTTTTTCTTCGCAAAAATATTATACATAATTTTATTCTGATACTCGTTATTCTCTTCCAAAATAAACATTTAATTTTATTATTCGATACGCAGTTTTGTCTTCGCAAAAAAATCTCAGATACTCAGTTTTTTTGGACGTCTCGTCTCTGTGAATATTTTTTTCACAGATGATATACCTAATATATTTTATAAATTCAGATAGCCTACTGCTTCCATTCGTCGTACAATTGTTCCTTTCCACTTTCTCCAATCCATACAGTTACTACGTAGTAATACTGAATAAAGTCACGATCGTCACGAAAGTTTTCGATCAAGGTTTTCCCAGATATTTATCCATAAAAGTAGATAAGAAATAAATATGTAAGTAAAGTATTTTCTATTGGAATAAAATACCAAAAAAGCGTCATCGGTGGTTTCATGGTAGTAACTCAGCCTTCTTAACTAGAGTTCCGGGTTCAAATCCTGCCAAAGTACCAAGTACCTATACTTTTTCAATAATGATGCATGAAGAAAGGACTTTAGACTTAAACAACTGGGACTTTTCCCACTCACCAACAAAGACATATTATACGTGAGAATTGAGACATTGAACGGTGGAACACAAATCGACGGGGAAGTGCTAACAACTCCTAACTTAATTTTTTTTACGAAAACGACTTATGAATGCAGTTCGATAGAGAATGAATTTGTGCGTCTACTGGTATATGAATTAAGTTGAAATTCGCAAAATTGATGTAGCTAGGCACCGAGGAAATATCTCCTATATTAAGGTCCATCACAACCTGGTTAATTTTGGCTGGAAATATATTCAAAGTTTTTTAAACTTTGTAAGTTAGGAGTTGTTAGCACTTCCCTGTCGAAATGTCATGTTCCGTTGCGCTTCTTGCACAAAATCCATTGCCAATTGGCAATTCAATTATATTTCAAGCAGAGCGTCTCGTGTTGAGAAAATGAAAGGAAATTTTTGAAAGAATTGGGCCTTAAAAGGGCGCTTCATCGAATAATGAATATGGATGGAGGGAGGAAGTACATTTTTCTAAAATTAAATAGATACCTATTACAAACAACTTTTTTTGCCCGATTTATAATATAAAACAATAAATTTTAACCCAAATGTCCAAGCGGAGGGAAGTAGTTTTCGAGTGTATGTATGTCTTAGCCTATAATCAAAATACTTGATGGATCTAAAATGCCTCAAATTATTTTTAATCTGTAGATTGACATAGGAAATATTTTATGCAGTTAAACAATTCTTTTGTTGTTGAATTGGCTGCTTATTCTTGGAAATAAAAGTTGGAAAGGTTTTGCAGGGCATAACCTTAAAATGTACTAGTATAGGTACTTTGTGTTACATTTTATAAAGGATTTTCCGTAGGCTTTTCTGTAAAAACCTGTATAAACCAAATAAAGGAGAAGGTTACCTGATTGTATAGAAAATACCTACCATCGACCTATTCAGAATAAATGACCCTCCTATTACACACATAGTCACTGCGCTTATAATATGTAACTACATAACAGCATAATATCGAAACTATCCCCACGCAGTAGGGTTCCGCAATAACTTCCAATGATATCGGTTTTCTCTGCAGAACCACTTGTTAATAATAGGCTCGATGGCTCAGCACTCGTAACAACGAAATGAAGTGGAGCAGGATGTTGTTATTGTGTACGTGATGGTGTTCTGGTTATGCTTAGGTACTTGGGTGATTTTCCGGTATCTTCAGAAAACTAGGTAGATACATACTGGAACATAATCAATGTGGAAAACCAAGACCAACGCTTATAGGTTTTGTAACACCAGGTTATTATCAATGCAAGTCACTGTCAATTTTTAAGGTTCTACAGTAGTTTTACAAGGTAATTTTTTTATGACAGATATTTACATATCCAGGCTGTTATTTGAGTCAAATATGTCAACTTTTGTATTACCACTTTTTAAATAAATGACATAAAAATGTGGACTCTATATACAGAAATGTTCAATCCGAAGAATATGTATGGAGAGTTGTTATATTTTTGTTATTTATTTAAAAAGTGGTAAGATAAAAATTGTTCTACATGTGAATCAAATAATGGCCGGATTATGTTCATATCTGCCACTATAAAAACACCTTGTATAGATGCACATTCTACAGCTTGGGGGTTGAGATGAAATATTTTTGGAAGTAAAACAGTTCTTTAAAACATTTTAAAAGTATGAGAGAAACTTTTGCCAGAGTTTCCTTTTTACATCGATCTTTATTAAGGGTACCGATAAAAAAGTCCAAGGCTGCTTGTCCACCAGAGATGTGCGAGGAAAATGTGTCGTACGAGGATGTGTAGCTGTGCTGTAGAAATGTGTGGGGGTTTCCACCAAACATGTGCGAGGAAAATGCCTCGTTCGAGGATGTGTAGCGGAGCTGTGAAAATGCGCATTAATGTGCGGTGCGAGGATGCATTGCGATAAGGAGAATGTGTGGGCGCAATACAATATCACACCCCTCGCAACAAATCCCTCGGAACACATCCCTCGCACACATTTCTCGATATAATAGGCTATAAAACAGTTCCTTAAAACATTTTAAAAGTATGAGAGAAACTTTTGCCAGAGTTTCCTTTTTACATCGATCTTTATTAAGGGTACCGAAAAAAAAGTCTAAGGCTGCTTGTCCACTAGAGATGTGCGAGGAAAATGTGTCGTACGAGGATGTGTAGCTATGCTGTAGAAATGTGTGGGCGTTTCCACCAAACATGTGCGAGGAAAATGCCTCGTTCGAGGATGTGTAGCGGAGCTGTGAAAATGCGCATTAATGTGCGGTGCGAGGATGCATTGCGATAAGGAGAATGTGTGGGCGCAATACAATATCACACCCCTCGCAACAAATCCCTCGGAACACATCCCTCGCACACATTTCTCGATATAATAGGCTAGGAAAATGAAGCGATTCTATTAGTAGATTTTTCCCTCGCACACCGCTCCGCTTCCTCGCACATCTCTGGTGTAAAAGCAGCCTAAGAACCTCCTACTCATATCAGAAAATTAAGATCATAAAAATATAGTGGTTTTAAACTAATTTATCATTTCTAAATCTATCACGATGACAACCCATCACATAACTTACCCATCTCCGCTACTTCAAAGTCAGACAAAAATAACTAATTTTGAACATCAAAAGACCGTCCAATTCGGCAAATTCCAAGAGCGTCAAGTGTCTATATCGGTTGAGACCACTTCCAAGATTAATAGAGCTGTTGCACGCAAACGACAGGTCTCTAACGTCGTGGAGGTCTAAACTTATTATCGTATAACTTACAGGAACCTGTTGTGTTGCGGTCGTGTTTTAGTTCCATTTGCGTGGTTAATTACGCAGGTTAACTGACTATAAATAAAGCCGAATCCTGGATGGGTTTCAATGTTAACAGACCTTATTTCGACAATTTCTACAAATCGTAAGTACTTAGTAGAACCGTAAACTATCAAACAGTTATAGGTTAGAGAGAGACAATAGTATGGGTTGTTAATGAATAAATAGGAAAATAAAGAAACATCAAAATGTGGGTAAAATAGATTCAAGGAAAGACGAAACATTCTATAGAATCTAAAGAAAAAAAAATATTCTAAAGATCCTACAAAATAAGAAAGTAAGTATCATAATTTTAAAAGTAACGGTTCTTGTTACTTAGAATACATTTCACGACATAGTCCTTCCTGCCTCGCGTGACAACACGAGTAGATAGTCAGACGTTAATCTGACTGATAAGTTTAATCGACTTTGAAACGATTACTTTCGGCTCGGTTCTACTTTCAGGAACTATAGTTTGGCTGATTTGATTGTGTTGAAAGTAGATTTTACTTTGAAAGTGTTTACTTTAATCATGTGGCACATTGGACCGTACTATCCCCAGGGATAGCAAAAGAAAACTGAAAGTGAAAGTGTTAAAACCTTTTTTACTGGAACTCCGCAGATATTTTTACAAAACCCTTTACAGCAAGGGTCATTTAACGTAGCGGGAGCGTAAAATCGACCCCAAAGAGAGTTCCGCCAGTATTTGTGTGGATAGTCAGTGATTGATTTTACGAAAATACGTAGGTATTTGAAGATCCTCTTTTGGGGAGGTTTAAAAGTATTTTTGTGCGTATCTCAGTCCAAAAGCACAATATATTTCGGCTATCTCTAATTTATAATTAAATATAGATATATTTAATTAGATTCTAGATAGAAGTAATTATGTTTTTCTTCGTTTGTACTTGATTCTTCGTTTGGGGAAACAGCTCTGACATAGAAAGAGCATTTGTAGCACAAAAACGATGCGTACGGGCCATATGCAACATCGCACCTGATGTTTCGTGTAAGCCGTATTTTGAGTCCCTGAAGGTGTTGCCTTTACCATGCTTATATATATTTGAAGCCTGCAATTTCGTGAAACAAAACTATAATATATTCACTGAACTCAAAGCAGTTACCCAAAGAAACTTGAGAAACACCAGCAAGCTAGTTCTAACAACTGTACCAAAAACGAAACGTTTCTAGAACAACTGTTATGCTATGTGTAAAACTATTTACAATAAAATACCTGAATCTATAAAATTACTACCGCTTAACAGGTTTAGAACGGTTCTGCGGAGATGGTTAATTGAAAATCGGTTTTATTCCGTCAAGGAGTTTTTGGAATGCAGAAAACTGCCTTCTGTAACTAATAATTGATTGTGTATGAAACTCTCTTTGACATTAGATTCTTGTAAATGTTATCAAATTGACATCTTAGTTTATGAATTTCACTGAATTGACATCTTAAAGCTTTAAATGTATTAATATTTCCGCTGAATGTATTATTAATTTCATTTGTGTATTTCTTATAATATTATTTCTAATGATTCTATTTCTGTGGATCTTATTTGCATGCTACTAGTAAATAGCTAAACAGACTTGACCACTGTAATTTTGTTAATAACATCTGACATGTAAAATACTCTGTTTAATGAAAAAAAAAAGATTCTTAAGGTTGTATAGGACTGACATTAGTCTAAGGTGAAACTATCAATTTTTTTATTATTTTAGAATAACGTCGCTTACTTGACAAATGCTCTACTCATATATAGTCTTTAAAATACTAACGGGAAAAAACTCAAGATTGTCAATTTTTTTTTTAAATTTGCTGTTTTATTATTGCCCATTCTACACAAAACACATAAAAAATAGAGATATAACATTTGAAATGCCATTGAACTTGAAACCTCAAAGAGGCGTAGTTGCATTAAATAAACATGACTAAAGTACGTACATCTCTGTATACATAAATTTACATTCAGCCTATTTCAGTGTTTATCTTTTTGATTCAATATTTGGACTTACGTTGTATTCCCCTAAACTTTGGGATGGGACTTTTCTTTGCGGATTTGGTTTCAATGTTACCCTCGGATATTACATTGTAGCGTAACAATTTATCCTTCTATATTACATATATACTATGCATGTACTACCTTAATATAATTTGTTCCACCGTAAATAAATGTTATTGGGTAGAGATACTATCAATAATATACGTTAAGAGAGTACAGTAGTGTACAATAATGTGATAATGTGATTCAGACCAATTGGACAAAACAAGCCTAAAATTTCTCGCTTCATCCAATTTACTGAATAGCATAGCTTTCTTACATTATTTCCTTTTCCGAAATGAAGCGGGTAACTGTAGTGAGTTTATCAAGGTCCCACACACATGATATTTCGTAACAATATCACGTAGCAGAGTGCCTCGCGGGTTATACTTGCGACCTAGATTGCGTGTTTGCTCTTCAGCTTACTTCGGGCGCTTCAAAATGAATAGTAGGTATAATTTTACAACCAGAACACTGATTTATATACATAACTGAGATTTGTATTAGAAATACTAAAATACCAATTGAAATATTTCTAAAGATACTTATAAGAGAAGACTAAATGCATCAGAGATGATGATTATGCTAAGAAATAATTTCCTCACATTGTGTGCAGTGACAAGATTGGATAAAATGAGGAATGATCTTATAAGAGGAAGTCTAAAAGTGACAGTGATATTTCTATCTATAGTTTGTTGTAAGGAGACTTTTTAGTGTGGCAAGTGCTAGGAACTCGACACCGAAAAGTCCGAGCGTTTGCGCAATTCTCCCAGTCGAGGTCTTTCTTTATACGGACAGTCACAGCTAAACTAATTAGAATGCTGTAAGATATTTTTTTTGAAATGTTTTACGTAACAATACCCTATTAGCCTGCGACAAAAAGACTTAAAATAATTCCGCTAAAAAAGTTTCTATCTTAAAATACTCACAAGAACACTTCAGCCTTGGTCTGCCTTTGACCTGCAATAAAAACTTTATGACCTACGCGTTAAAGCTGCTATTTCATAGTGTCAATCTTTCAGTGCCATCCAAGTGCCACATTTATTACTTCACTAGGTTTACAGTTAGTTAAAGCAAATATTATTGTCCTTTTAATGTAATGATATTTGCTTTTCATGATTCCGTAATACTGTTGACAGGAGGAATGTTAATAAAACGGAAAATAAAAGAAATGTTGGGTAGGTTCCCGGGAATCCGTGCCAAGCACACGTCTGTCAAGTTATTCTGTTATTACCGTTTTAGAGTAGTTTCAACGTTATTTTTGTGATGGAGTAATAGCTGTGATTCATTCATATTATGGGATAGGCGATAATAAGAAGAGGATTAACTCGGAAGACAGATCCGAAGACGGATCAATTTTTTTAAGATTGTCCCATTATTTACTTGAAATTGGCAAAATCACAATTTGTTTAATTTTTTTAAATGTGGACTGCCAAAAAAAAAGAAAGGAAGGAAGGAAACTAAATGTTATGAATTTGACAATAATCTCAAAAGATTTTACACTGTAGCGTCATTTTTGCATTTTTGACATTCTTCTTATAGTAAAGACGGTCTGCAAAAAGGACCCAAACGCAGTTGGCTAATCAGCTGATCGAGTTGCATGAAAACTACAAACAGATTTAGACTTTCAAGAAAATGTGCATGATCTTGACTTATTTAAGGCACTTTAAAAAAACAAAGTAGAAAAAATCACTAAAATGATTTGACCAAAAATAATACGAATCACCGCGCTGAAACCTACTTACAAGGCAAAATAACGCAATCGGTTCACGCGTTTGAGAACTACTATGCCAAAGACGGCTTCAAACTAATCTCACTCCTTTTCCAGGTCAAAGGCTGAAAAATAAGGAGCATACCGCAGTATATAATTTATTAAAGCAATAAATTATAAAAGCTCCTTATATATGAAAAGATGGCTCTCATTATTTGAACGTTTTCTGAAACGAAGAAAGGTAAATGTTTGCATGACAGAAGACAGGTTTGCCCACTGAAAACAGTGTTATTCATTTGGGGATTCCTATTGACATTACGAGTTGCCAAGCGTCCATATTCGTCGTTGCTAAGGTACTTGAAATTAACCGAGAGTAACCTAGCCTTTGTCTAGTTGTTCGTCTGTCTGTCCGTCCATACTGCCTTGAAATTGCTGTATCTTTTTAACCGACTTCAAAAAAAGGAGGAGGTTCTCAATTCGCCGGAATCTTTTTTTTATGTATGTTCACCGATTACTCGAAGACGCCTGAACCGATTTGGAAAATTATTTTTTGTTTAAAAGGGTATACTTCACAGGTCGTCCCATATAAATTTTATCGAAATCGATTTAGCAGTTTTTGAGAAAATCAACAAAAACATAGCAAAATTGGGGTTATTACGATTGAAATCGGTTGTTTTTAACGTATTCAGCGTGGTCAATTATGAACAGTAAAGTTGGTGTTCTTAAGATTTGCATTAAAATGAAGTACGGGGAATTTTCAGTTTTCAGGGTCCCGTCTAAAATAACTAATAATAGTATGTATGTATGAACAGTTTTAGCTAAAAGTGTATGTTGCTATTTTCTGTCGTGATATTGTAACTTGTTTATTAAACGGTTGTATATTACAAATAGGTAACTAAGTAAAAGGCAAGGCTAAAACACTAAGTAAATTAAATGAGTGACTTGAGCTAACTATATTACTAAACAAACATTTACATACTGGAATTGGAACAGATTTCGTAATGTATTACGACTTAATTTTCCATCTATCTGCACAGGCGTCTTTCACTTGATGAAGAACATGAAACTGTAGTTAGGCAAAGCTATCAAGCGCACTAAATGTAGCAAAAAATCCTTGGTAAAGAGAAGGAAAATTCATTGCAGTCATATATTTTTTTGGGATGAGATTACATATGATAATAAATGGACCGGAAACCTCTTTGCAAATGAAGTCGCAGGCGGTTATTATGGTACCTTCTAATTCACCCCAAAATACTTCATTGGTAGCCTTCGTTCTCCCATAAAACAGTTTTATATGTCTCCATATAAATTCTATGCGTCCCCATTTAAAACGGGATAGCGAATTTTGAATTCATTACTTTATATTAGAGTTCTTTATTATATGCATCGTGACAAAAGGGTTAAATTTTCGAAAAGATTACGCGAAGTGTATGTGGGAAATTACACGTGAATTGAGTTTATGAAGAAACTGATTGTTTTACTTTCAGTCTCGTCTGGCTGAATATAAAGTATATTCTTACATGTAATTTATATACAGGGTGTAAGGGACAGGTTTCCGAAAACTTTAAAGGCTTGCTCAGTAGACGAAACTGAACAACTTTCCACAAGATTTTTTTTCAGGAAACGAAAAAAAAATCGGCCTCTCCATACAAAATTATAAAGTTGATTGGACAGTTTGTATCGAGAAGCCGTTTTTTTTTTCGTTTCCTGAAAAAAATCTTGTGGAAAGTTGTTCAGTTTCGTCTACTGAGCAAGCCTTTAAAGTTTTCGGAAACCTGTCCCTTACACCCTGTATATATATTCCATCATTATTCCTTCCCAGATTATTCAGAAAGTGTAATAATATTATCTGAAGGGTTTTGTGGTAAGCTTTGATATAAGACCTTGGAATTTAATCCAATTCTTGCGACGCAAGGTTCGCTAAGAACCAATTGCAAGAGTTACTCTCATCTGTCTCCAATTTCATTAAGATTTGAAATGTAATTTTCCAAAAAAACCGTAGCAAATGAGCGGAGGACCCTTTAAATAACCTGCAAAATTTTAGCTTCCATACAAAATTTGCGAAACATCTGAGAAAATTTTGTGTATAGAGAGTATATTTTGCTAGACGAGTATTACAGAAAAGTCGTATAATACAACCTTTTGAGTGGGTATGCTGATTGCGCCTTGCTTAAAGAGGATTTAACAACCTTTACGTTTAAAACAGCTTCTTTAGGGCAGAACTTTATTCCTTCTAAACACTAAATATAAACACTATTAATTAAAATTACATCTTATTATTAATAGACTTACTAATTTGACACGTGTATCTTAGGAATTTGTGGTGACATGAATTAAATAAATCTTATCTATATCATTCAGCACTAAAAGTATAAAGTTCAAAGCAGTCGATACACACTTCGTCTGTTCTGCCCACTTAACTTGAAAACGAAACTTTCGAGACCCTACTATTGGATGACTTCCCAAATATATCGGAAACACCACAGATAACCAGGAAATTCTATGACATTGACAGGTCCTTTCAGAATTAACAAATTACCCTCTTCTTGTGACATATAAATGTACAAGGATGGTTGTGTTATGGAGTCGACGATATTTTGTTAAAAATAATTTCATTTCGGGATAAAAAGCATCTAAGTACTCTGGGTTTAGAGGGTGTGACAAAATACTTACAAAGTTTTTACACCTATTTTGTTATATCCTGAAGGTATAATCGCATAAAGTTTCGTTCAAATGCTGGGTTCAGCCAAAGTAGAGAGTAGTGTAGAATAAAAAGCGGCCAAGTGCGAGTCGGACTCGCCCATGAAGGGTTCCGTAGCAGCAAGTAACATAATATAAAAGTTTTTGTAGTTCGTTGTAACTTGAATGAAAGGTAAATTGCGGTTTACGATTTATGACGTATTAAAAAAAAAAACTACTTACTAGATATCGTTCAAACCAATTTTCGGTGGAAGTTTGCATGTACATCATATATTTTTTTTTAGTTTTATCATTCTCTTATTTTAGAAGTTACGGGGGGGGGGACGACGACACACATTTTACAACTTTGGAAGTGTCTCTCGCGCAAACTATTCAGTTTAGAAGAAAATGATATTAGAAACCTCAATATTATTTTTGAAGACCTATCCATAGATACCCCACACGTATGGATTTGATGAAAAAATTTTTTTGAGTTTCAGTTCTAAGTATGGGGAGCCCCCAAAATTTATTGTTTTTTTTTCTATTTTTGTGTGAAAATCTTAATGCGGTTCACAATATACATCTACTTACCAAGTTTAAACAGTATAGTTCTTATAGTTTCGGAAAAAAAGTGGCTGTGACATACGGACAGACAGACAGACAGACAGACATGACGAATCCATAAGAGTTCCGTTTTTTGCCATTTGGCTACGGAACCCTAAAAACGCCATATTGTTTGAGCTGCATGAATAGTAAGTATGCTAAATAATAATTACAAAAAATAACTGAAGTGTATTTTTTTTAAAGAAACTAAATGTTTATTGATGTAAACAAACAACTGACTAACGTCAAAAGTAAGTCATTAAAAACGTTTAGATCTACATTTAGACACAATAATGTAGTAATTTTTTTTATTGCATTAAGACGATGTAGCCCAGACCTACTGTGGCGCATTTGCGCAGTACTTAATGAAAGTCCTGCCCACACGCACCACGGGAATTATTAACGTTTTAGCTTTTTTTTATCTTTTTCTGAATGAAAGTGTTAAAACTAATGGCGTAGTGGGTCATATCGTGAAAACCAATATTGTTATACAATTTCCTTTTTTTTCTTTTAATGTACTGGGAACTGTTTTAAGTTTTAAGTAACGGTAGACTCATCTTTGGATTTTATTTTATCGAGCCGAAATTGTTGTATCGTGTTTCGGATGACGTACGATCGTAGGAAATATAGTCAAAAATCAGAATTCTTTTTCAGACTTGAAATTTGTATTGTTTAACGTGATAATTCAAAAAATAGTCATTTTGGTATAAGAGCGTCTTTATCATCATTATTATAGCCGTATAAATCTGAATACCCTACCGTGAATGCAGGTGATGGTAAGTTGAACACCAGGCAAACGCGTCGAGGATAGACGGGTAATGATGCCGGACAATAAGAAGGAGAAAATAATTTTTCTACATAGATTTTCAATCATAACGATTATGAGTCAATTGCATGCAGCGCAGTGGCTTCGTACCAATTTTCAGCGGGTAATCAGTCCATTTGGTGAGGGTCCACCTAACACTGTTTCTCCATCCCGCGTCCAGTGATCAGTTCTGCCATCCGAGCTATTTTATATTACAGGGTGAAATTTTATTAGTTTCGTTCCCGTTAACTGTGACTTCTAGTCATGAAACTGTTCAAGTTTTCCCAAGGTACAATCAGAGCAAAACATTTTTGGATTCTTTATAAAAATTTATCACGTTGCTTAACCAAATTTGTATTGAGAGTTCGAAAAACGTTTTGCTTCGATTGTAGCAGTTCCTTAGGTAAAGTTGTTCAGTTTCATGAGTAGAAGCCACACTTCGAAGAACGAAACGAAAGAAACATCGTGTGTCCATTCCATTTCAATGTTGTGACTTGTGAAATATTATGAAGTATAGGTATAAAAAGTAGGATAATAAAACTGAAGCTTGTATTCAACTGAAGCACTGTTTCCTATTGATCTTACATAGTAGCTGGTAACTGGGACAGATGTGGCATGAATGCTCATTTGTAAGGAGAGCACACAGTATGCCGTATACTGAAATTCAGAAATCGTTAACACACATACAAATATTTCAAATATTATACAAGGTGTTAACAAATTAGCTGGTACTACTTAAGCTAGGGCTTCTATCAGTGAAACTGAACAACTTTTCCCAAGGAACCCATAGTTAATTCGCGAAAAAATTGTTGTATCAGGTATACTTTTAGAACAAGTCGGTCACCTAACAAGTCTGGCCAAAATTCAAAATTCAAATTCATTTATTTCTTTACGTAGGTACATTAAGCACTATTATAAACGTCATATCATTTTTCTGGAGGAATATTCCAAATGTCATTATCATTAAAATAATCTACAGTCTTATAGTATCCTCTTGAACAAATACAGCGTTTTATATGTTTCTTAAATTTACACTCTGGTAGTTCACACACGTCATTCGGAATTTTGTTATAAAAGCGTACACACTGCCCCACAAATGATTTTTTCACTTTACTAACAATAAGTCTCGAGAAAGCTACGTCAAGATTATTTTTACTTCTCAAATTACACGGTTATCGCTGTCACTATTTTTGAAGAACAAGATTAGATTTTTACGAACGTACATGATATTTTCGTAAATAAACTGACCGGCAACTGTTAGAATATTTATTTCCTTAAATCTATCTCGAAGTGATTCTCGGGATCGTAGTTGGTATATAGCTCGGACTGCTTTTTTTTGTAGAATGAAAATGGTTTCAATGTCTGCTGCGTGTCCCCACAGTAAAATGCCATAAGACATTTTACTGTTAAAGTAACTGAAATATACTAATCTGGCAGTTGTTACATCCGTCAATTGCCGCAATTGCGAATTGACTACCGTAAAACCGTCTAACTTTGCCCGCTTTTTCACAATTTTGTTGATTTTTTCAAAAATTTTCTATCATAAGCATTACTTTTTAATTTCTAAGGATGATCTATGGGATCATGGAATTGGGTTAAAGTTGTATATTCAGTCATATTTAAATGCGATTCCAAGCAATTTAATATTTTGATAGCGGGCAAATTTACCTTCACTTTCGTCCATATTTGCCCACTCCCATTATCTGTTAAACTATAACTCTTATGCAGTCCTTGTGTAAGAACCATTTGAAGTTTAAGGGCAAAATTGACGTTCTAACATGTTGTCAATTGCTAATTAATAATAGACTCGTCTAGAACAAATGGGCAAAATTACCTGCCAAACTCCTTGTTTTCATACAAGCAACTTGTAGGTCTAGGGTTGTCAAAATCTGGTTGGTTATAAAAAAAAATATAGGTAATTTTTATTGGTTTAAAAAATTATTTTTATTTAAAAGATATCATCCGTAGATAACATATCAGTCTTAAATAATGTGTATGGCACTCATTTATATTAATACGAAGTAGGAACAAATATTTTTCTTAGCGAAATCAATAACATTAAAAAAGATATCTTATAACATCCGTATTTCAGTAGCATAAAATAACTCACGTTGGCGCATAAATTAACTATAAATACTGCCAGCTTCTATCATCTTGTTTTATCACAGGTTGTCAAAATAAGATCTAACCAAATAATCCAAGGTGAATTTGTGGTACATATTATAGTTTTATAACTTTGTCATAACATAACATACATACGTACATTTAAAATTATGAATACTATGTACCTATTTAAATTTTCCCATACTACTAAACATTAAAACATCGTTTGACTAGACTTATAATTATGGAAAAAAGAAAGTGACAACCCTTGTACATTTTTTCGCGCGGGCGAAATTGACCGCTCGGAGGCAAAGTTTTCGCGGCTTAATTTGCCCATCGTCATAATTCTCAATTTAAGCTACTTACTGTACAAAATACTATAGATAAATGATCTACAAACCTTTGTCTACATTGTGTAATAAGAAAAACTCACATTTGAATTCGCCATCGATTATTTAAACACAAAACACTGAAAGTATATTGACCCGCAATAAACCATTAGTGCACTTTGACAGGTACTGACAAGTAAATGAGTGAAATTAGAGTCCAATGCAATTCACGCTGTTGTTTTAAATATAATCTATTTTCTGCTAAATCAAACAAACTCAACTGAAATTGGATATATTTTTTCTTTTTTAAGGTTGAACTTAGATTAGGCTGAATGGGCAAAATATCCGTTTAGGGCAAAGTTAGACGGTTTGACGGTATGTGTTCCTTTGGGAAAGTTGTTCGGTTTTATGAGCAGAAGCCCTAGTTAAAATAGTACCAGTTATTTTTTTAACACGTTATATATTACAATTACATGAAATATAATTTTCTTGTAGTTAAACGTATTATACTTTTTAAGGGAAGTTCAATTTAGCACATACGCTCTGTTTATAAACTCTCTCTCTCTTAGCGTGTGGCACATTAAATTTAACCGTCCTATCCACAAGGTATAGACGGCGGCGGTTGCCTAGTGTTGCACTTAGCATCACCCGCGGTACTGTTATAATGTTAATAATACCATCATTTGATTAAGTAAGTACTGTAGGGATCTTCTATTTATCGAAACTCGTTGAATTCTTTTAGATATTTTATTTTATACGTTTTCACATAAACATACACTCGGGGCGAGGTACCAACTTAAACTCTCTCAATGCATTTGTTTTCTATTCTATCATTTCAAATATTTGAATTAACGTCGTATTTACTTTTTATACAAGCCTATGCAGGCCTAAGACCTAATTCCTAGCCTATATAGTCTCTACAGTACCTATAAAAAATTGAGACCACGTTAAATATAAATAATCCTCTTCCTAATTTGATCCTACAATTTGCTTGCTACCCTCAAAGGACAGGTCATAAAAAGGTCTGCTGCGCCCTATTTTAAAAACAAAGGCAATAACCCTGCAGGTAAAATGAAGGGCCCTTAAAGGCGGGACAGGTCAACTTGACCCGGTTGCGCTAGTAGGGAAATACATATCCTCCTGGTGAGACCTTGTTGTTATTACTGTTCTTGTTGTGGAGACATTTATAACAATATGAGATAACGAGATAATATTTCCAATCCGGCTCGAAGGATCATTTTGTTAATTGGATTTATGGTAAAGTCTTAAACAAGATTGTAATTACCTAAATATAGAATCTCTTTTCGTACCTATTTATAATATCAGACTAAAAAGTATTTATGTAATCGTTTAAACCTGTAAAAACTTTTTTATTGGTCGAACCACTCGGGAAAATCTGTTTTTAATTTAAGTTATACGTAAAATAGAAAATATGTTTATGGAAGGCATTTTCTCATGAATGAACAAGTTTCGTTTATTTAAAAATGAAAAAAAGACAAAGAGAGGCTCTATTAGAAATCGATCAGCTGTTATGCCTACTTTCTGTCAGTATTGCGTGGACCAATGTTGTTAATTTTGATAATACATATCTTCATTTATTTCCCTAGCAGGCATTGATCTAGTTTTTTGAGACAAATAAATGGAAAACGCAATATTGGCTTAACATTTATTTCAAACCGTTTCAATTTCAGTTTTCAGCATCATTCATGCGGCTAGGAAATTTATAAAGTAATAAATATAAATAAGCTGTCGGATTTCATTTTATCCACGAAAGCGCATTATCCATTTTGTTTGGATATACCTATTTATGATTTGCGGCTTTGTTTTCGAGCTTTTATTAAAACAAGAAACATTTTCAGCTATTTTCAGATACAGTTTCTACTTAAATATATTCTTATTCTTCTTATCGTGTGGCACATTTAACCATTCTATCCACTTAAATATATTAAATTTACAATTTTGAAGGATATAACGGATTGACTTTAAAAATCCGATTACTTTATCTAATTGCTTGATATTTTACATTAAGAAATTGTGAATGCTTCTAGGCTAGGATGTATAAAAAATGGAGTTCTTTGTCAATTCAACCGAATGAAACTCGACCAAACGGCCGAGTTAGCTTTTTTAGGGCTTCGTAGTCAACAAGGAACCCTTATAGTTTCGTCATGTCCGTCTGTCTGTCTGTCTGTCCGCGGCTTAGCTCAGAGACTATTAGTACTAGAAAGCTGTAATTTGGCACGGATATGCATATTAATCACTCCGATAAAGTGGTAAAATAAAATCTTGAAAAAAAAATTTTTCGGTTGTTTCTAGAAACGTGAAAAAATTCACGGCAGTATTATATATATGTATAACGAAGTTAAAAGGACAACTATGACAACTAATAGGCTTTACAAGTCAACGAGTAGTAGTCAATTTTGTAAGACGGGAGGTCGTGGGTTCGATCCCCACCCGGTGCAGACATTTCTGTGATGAGCAGATTTGTTTGCTCTATATCTGGTTGTATTATATCTATATATGTATGTATTTAAACGTATATGTATATCAGTCCCACAGCACAGGCAATCCTAGTTTGGGGCCAGATGACCGTGTGTGATTTGTCCCGGATATTTATTATTATTTTCCCCTTGAAGCAGTATCTGTCGAAGTACTACGGAAACCTACACCGCGCGTGGCTCGACACGCACTTGACCGCTTTTTGTTCCTCAACTCGACCGACGACGACGCGACGGTGAATTTTACTCAGGCATGAAAAATCGATCATCATCATCAGCCTGTATTAGTCCACTGTTGGACATAAGCCTTCCCCAAAACCTATGATAAAATTTAATAATCTTTAACATTTCAGACTAATCACGAGTTGTTTTTAAAGTAAAAAGTCATTAAGCGAAGGTAGTGTAATTAGGTACTGTAATACTACTTGGTTTGGGGCCAGATGACGGTCTATGCTTTAGTTGGAAGTATTATTATTTCACTAATATTATAAATGCGAAAGTATGGATGGTTGTTTGCTTGTTTGTTGTTGTGTTTGTTTGTTC
The DNA here is from genome assembly GCA_958295455.1 of Coleophora deauratella. NCBI lineage: Eukaryota > Metazoa > Arthropoda > Insecta > Lepidoptera > Coleophoridae > Coleophora > Coleophora deauratella. The sequence goes on along the minus strand of OY282403.1, from coordinate 4,606,316 downwards.
CGCTTTCACGCTGAAACTAATGAACGGATGGATGAATATTATCTATATTGAAACTTAAAAACCTTAAATCTCAATGAAAATTTTTGCGACTATTTTGAAATTCCTTATATTTTTTGCTTTACCTATAAACCGATAATAGGAACTTAATTTTTTCGGATTTAGCCAATGCCCAAAACATAAGAATTTCAGTTACAGAGTAACTGAGTAAAAGCTCCCTTAACGGTATATTGTTCAACCTTTTTTAGGGATTTCTACGTACATATAACGATAATAAGTCAATTTTATGTACCACCTAGCTAACCTTTATTGGCAGGCCGTGCTTGGCATTTCATAATCCTTACACACAAGCGAGGTACACCGGGTAAGTAATAAAATTACTTTAACCACTAGGGGTTGTAGCTTTATATTTACTGTGTCGTGTTCCCACACAATTAAGGTTGCTAAGGCTGGCGAACAGGATGTATTTTGAAGTAGGATCACTTATTTGTCCTCGGTATTCGATTTCATTTCATTTCGGTGTCAAAAGTAACGTTTAATTGTAAATTAAAATGATATCCTAATTTTGATAAATACCAATGAAAATATCGTAACCGAATGAAACCAGAAAGGACACACGCTAAGTCATCAAAGATAGAAAGTTAAAAATTGGAACGTATACTCCTTAGAAATGAGCACTGAGAAATAATTTTTCAAATATAGATTTCAAAGTGGATGAAATAAGTCCAGGGAGATGATGTCGAGGTCATTTTCCTAGTGGAGTAAATGTCTCTCCTATCTTTAGAATTTGAAAGTAGAATTTTTACAGTACCGAGCGAGAGCGACCCTACTTAGATAATTTGCTATTGTATCCTGAAAAAAAAACCTGTAATTTTTCACAAAATAATTTAAGGCTAGGGTACGTTCTACTGGTGACACTGAAGAACTTTTTCAAAAGTTCCTACAAGTATACTGAATTACCAAATATTTTTTATACTTCTCATACAAATTAATCAGTCGATTTATAAGGAGATAATTTTAAGTGTCTTCAAAATATCTTTAATAGTTTTCGTCGATTAGTATGTTTGTATATACGAGATTTTCTCGTAAATTATTGGACCAATTTCTTGGAATATTTCTAAAAGAAAGAGTGTCACAGATTCAAGAAGAGACAGAAGTTTTTAATATTTTCGTTATAACATAGAAAAGTCACTAAAGAGCTATGCAGAATCGTTGATTGACTGAAAAACGACAAAGAATCAATGTTTCTAAACTTAAATATAAGCAACGGATATTTGATACATTATTATTTCCGACTATTCCAATATTGTATAGGTATAACGTAAACTTTAAAACTCTATGCTCCACCCGAGTGCCTATACCGAAAAGGTTTGAAAGGTACATAAAGGATTTTATTTCTACTCAGATGGGACCACTAGACCCTTATCCACATCATATCATGTGACGAAATATGTATAGTACCCGCGGAAACTCAGATTCAGTTTTATCCCTAAAATAAAGAATCACGATCCCAGACACCAGATCCCAGAACCAAACACGATAATAGAGGTAACTAACTACTCTTGTGAAAAGTAACCATTTCAAGCTCATTAACCGAAGATTCCTTTTTGCCACATAGCATAGTTAATGCTTTATAAGGGCGCGTACACACTCGAGAAACGACACCGTGCTTAAGCCGGCTTAACGGCTTAACTTGAAAGGCAGGTAGCGTTCAAAAGAGAGGATTACTACTGACTAGTGATGAGATGAGTCGTTTTAAACAAGAGTGTGAAGAGGGCTCTTCCGAAATAATGTAGGCTATTTTTAGCAATTACGTTCGTTTGAAGGAATTGCAAAAAAATAATGTGGATTTTTAATAGAACACGATTTAAAATAGAACTTATATTTTTTGGCTAATAGCTTTTTTCGGTCACTCCGGGATCCTGGAGTCGAATCATATCCTAAAATTAAAAATGTATACTTTTTAGATTTCATTATTCAGTCCCGATTTTCCTGATATTTTCAGGTTAACTACCATTTGGCACATCACCATACAATGTATATCCGCGAACGAACCCACTAATACCAAGAGTGATTAATCATTTGGGTTATAAGTTTAATTAATTTAATTTAAGAACTTCCAAGAACTGGACAAATTCACTCATAATATTGTTTAACTTTAGAACTGTGTAAACCATAATTATTTTTGGTTGTTGTTGTTGGTTTATTGATTTTTAGTTGTTGATACTTCACTCTTTCCCTTTTTATTTAAGAGATGAAGATTACTCAACAAACAAATGTGTATTTTGGATCTTATACACAATGTTTTATATTATTTTTAACTTTCATATTAACGCAGTTTAAAACATCAACGTAATATTTTTTAGGTGGAGTTTCTATTTATTAATAAAATATGATTAAACTGTCAGCATTTTTCAAGAAAATATTCAACAAGAAAATATAAACAAGTTGACAATTTATAATTAACATCAACGTAATTATTTTTTAGGTGGAGTTTCTATTTATTAATAAAATATGATTAAACTGTCAGCATTTTTCAAGAAAATAATCAACAACAAGAAAATATAAAAAAGTTGACAATTTATAATTTTATCAGCTTTTGTTGGAAAATTTGTTTTTACGGGAAAATGAAAAATCCAATAATGATGTCATTATTGGATTCTTCATTTCGTTGTCCATTTTAATCATCTCCGCAACATTAATTTAGGAAACACATTTATTTAACATTTTTTTTTTATATATATTTGACTTTTTATTTATTTATTATTCGTTTTTTTTTTGTATGAGGCATCATATGAAGGGTGCCTGAACGGAGGACGCATTTGAGAAGATGATTAAGAAGATAAAACTCACAAGGAATCTATATTCTGGTGATAAAAAAGACTTACCGTTCTATACAAATTTTGTGAACCAGTTAATTGATAGTGTCGTTCCGAATTTATTTTGCGATTTATGTTCTGTTTCCTTGCAGAAAGTTATTAAGTTTCACGAGAAGGTGCCTACCTAACCGCAGTAAAATTATTTCAGTTAGATAAAGCCTATGTTAATTTTTTTCTTTATTTACCGGGTATAGTGATCAATTATTGTTATTAATAAATGTCGTAACCTTTCTTAGTATAAATTCATATACAGATATGTTATAGATTCAAACTCTGCTTGGTCTTGGGGATTGCCTCAGCACAGCACTATTGAAACTAATTGTTTGTGATGAGAGGATGGTGCCATAGTTCATTTCCACGCAATTTTGAAAGTCATTTTTTGCATGACTCAAAGTTTCTGGTAAGTATATGCCTCTAGTATAAAGTGCCAAATTATAATATCGCTTTGTATCCGACACGATAATTACATTGCTTCCGCAATTTAGTAAATGTTTAATAATCTGAGGAAACGTTTATTAAATACTGTGATATAACTGAGATGGCGATCAATCATTATTTATATAAGATTAAGATTAGCCTTCACTGCTTATGAAAGCATTTGCGACTCAGAAAATATTAAAATTTATGATCAAAAATGCTAGCTAAGCCAAGTATCTGAAGTTTGTAATAAAAACGGATTCAAAAGTGATATTTAAGAATATTCATGTTTTTATGAGGTACTTAATTAATGGAAGTAAAAATTACAATTAAAATTTTAAGGAGCTGATCCAGATATTTACTTATACATATTTACTTGTACATAAAGGAGATTGAATTTCTGTTTTTTTCTGTATTTTCTGTATTCTGGAGTAAAAAATGAATTATTTCTACTTTTTATGGCATTAATTTAAATTTCCTTAAACATAAATAATATCATAAAAATGAAAGATAGAAATATAGTAAGAGATTTTTCAAGATATTTTTTGTAAATCACCTGCAACATAACATCCGCCAAATGTATCTCACATTTCACAGCTTTCTCTGACAAAGAATATTATTCCTAGGAAGCGGGTCAAGAGTTCTCCACGTCACTCTCACGAAACTTCCTGAACAGCCTTATCTACCAGGATTTTCCTTCAGCCTGCGACTGGTTTTGTAGTCTGTGTTTTATTTGGATAAAAGAAAATATTGACATTTATAATTAAAATTTTGAGCTAAGCTATGCTTCTGAAGCCTGTAATGCAAAGGGATTTGAAAGTACTCTCTAATAATATTTATATATTTTTCGTGTAAGTTAGGTATGCTAGAGTTACATTTGGCAACATTTATTTAACTGACTGACTCATCATCATCTCACACACCTCACAGTGTTTGGGGAAACCATTTCAGGGTTTTTATCCCTTTTTGGTGGGTTCTACGCTGCCTCTCACTAGGGGCAGGTCATTGGGTGGTTTTCCAACTGGGAATTCGCTCGGTGGGGCCTAGTTGTCCATGTGGGGGACCTCATCGAGTTCTCTCACGAGTTCTCGAGGGAGGGCCCGGGACAAACACTGATTTGACACTGGGGTTGGCTACTAGGCCCACAACCTCCACCAATCCGAACTTGGCCCCGTGTGTGGAGTATTGCCTAACCTTCCCGAGATATAGGAAGAGACCCGTGCCCCTGCAGTGCGGACGATATGGGTTGTTAACACATTATCTTTATTTTATTGAATTGCCAAATAATAATAATAATAATAATATAAGGGACAAATCACACACGGTCATCTGGCCCTAAACTAGGATTCCCTGTATCTTGGGAACTAGAGACTGATATACATACACATATACTTTTTAAATACATACATATATGTATAGATATAAATAAGTAATACTTTTATAATTTTCTAAAATATTTCCGTAAAAAGAACTCAAAATGATACGCAGAGATATTCGATATCTCCACGAATATTTTCCGAGAAAATAAGGAAAATTCAACATTCCCTAAAATAGTGATGGGCTGTTTACGTCTCATTTATATTCCGATGTGATTTGTTTTGACAAAATAGTTTTCCCGAATAATTTATATTTTATGAAGGACTAGTTATCTAACTGCCTACGAGTGACTTAAAATATTATATCTTTCTTCTTTCTCTTTGCCACTTCCCACTTTAGGTGGGGTCGGCTCTCCTAATCTTCTTGCGCCAAAACGCTCTGTCTTGAGTAGTCGGATCGGTTAGTTGGGCTTTTTTGGCAAGCTTAGTCATGCTGGTCCACCAGGCCAGCGGGGGGCGTGCTCTTCCTCTCTTACGTTCCGGGAGAGCTACCTAGTGCTTTACGGACCACGTGTTCATCGTTCCGTCTCATAACATGACCGTACCACCTTAGGCGACTTACTTCGAGCTTATCGGGAACAGGGACTACCTTGAAACTACCTCGGACATGTTCATTTCGAATCCTGTCCAGTCTCGTCACCCCGCCCGACCATCTAAGCATTTTCATGTCGGTCACATACAATTTTTGGATATGTGTTTCTTTTACTGTCCAGCACTCAGCCCCATAGAGCATCGCGGGTTTAACTGCAGTTTTGTAGATTTTACCTTTCGTGCGAATCGGCATGCTTGCGTCACACACTACACCCGGAAGTGATCGCCTTTCTGCCAGGCAACATTCACCTTGTGGGATACATCAGCTTCCATATTTGCATCTGGAATTCTTGAAATTCTCAACTCTTAGTAATGACACTCAGTCCGGATAGTATACAGTAGAGGCTGTCGCTGGTTTATGGCTGAAATTGCATTCCAGGTGCTCAGACTTTGATCTACTAACGCGCAGTCCTAATGTTTCGAGTGCAGTAATCCAATCGAATAGGGTGTTCTGCAATTCTTCGATAGTTTTGGCAATAAGCACTATATCATCGGCATAGAGGTGCGACCATGGCAATTTTATTGGATGTCCTTGGTGAAGTAATCCATTACAAGACTGAACAGCAGCGAACTTAATTCCGACCCTTGGTGAACTCCAAGTGTTAAAATATTAATCCAAAATATATAACACCATTGGTGTTATACTCGTAAGTGTCAAGCCTACTGTATGGTGTCTGCGTATCTATCTGGGAACCGTTGCTCTGAAACGCGTAGGTCGATTTAAATGTATTTTTTAGGGTTCCGTAGCCAAACGGCAAAAAACGGAACCCTTATGGATTCGTCATGTCTGTCTGTCTGTCTGTCTGTCCGTCCGTATGTCACAGCCACTTTTTTCCGAAACTATAAGAACTATACTGTTGAAACTTGGTAAGTAGATGTATTCTGTGAACCGCATTAAGATTTTCACACAAAAATAGAAAAAAAACAATAAATTTTGGGGGATCCCCATACTTAGAACTGAAACTCAAAAATTTTTTTTTCATCAAACCCATACATGTGGGGTATTTATGGATAGGTCTTCAAAAATGATATTGAGGTTTCTAATATCATTTTTTTCTAAACTGAATACTTTGCGCGAGAGACACTTCCAAAGTGGTAAAATGTGTGTCCCCCCCTGTAACTTCTAAAATAAGAGAATGATAAACTAAAAAAATATATGATGTACATTACCATGCAAACTTCCACCGAAAATTGGTTTGAACGAGATCTAGTTAGAAGTTTTTTTTAATACGTCATAAATCGTAAACCGCAATTTACCTACAACGAACTACAAGAACTTTTATATTGTGTTACTTGCTGCTACGGAACCCTTCATGGGCGAGTCCAACTCACACTTGGCCGCTTTTTTTTAAATATATATATTTGAAAGCAGAATTCATACCGGTGGTTCTAAGCTATATCTTATACTATTAAACGATTTGGTATAAATTGGTTTAATGGTTTCCGAAATATTCAGTTTTCTTGGTCGATGAAGTGATATTGGGCATTTTAACAACTTCGGTTTTGGAATTTGAAAATAAATGGTCAGGTAACGATAAAAGTAGACTGTGATAAATTTTAGGGTCAAAACGAGCAATCTTACAGGTAACTCAAAAAGTAAAAAGTGAGTGAAAAAGTATCGTAAAGTATCATAATATTATGTATAAAAGAGGCTGCAGTCACCAATAAAAAATATGAACGTTGAACGCCATCACGCGCTGGTCGCCCGTCGGGTCGGACACGTTCGCCTGACTTTACGTACAATAATCTACAAATGGTATAGGAAGCGGTCATGACTCAGTGCGGCTTGCGTGGTCATGGTCACAACCTGGATGGGTCAGTTTAGTAGGTAGGTTTGTTATATGTACTACTATAGCCAGCCTGTATAAATTGTAGTTCTCTTACTTAGATATAGAATCATGACATGACATGGTAATTAATTCGATTTTTAGTAAGAGCAATTACATAAATAGATTCATATTCATAGACAGACGACTTATTAGAATTGTTTTTAACAAAAATACAAAAAAGCACAAATTAAAAGGTCGCGAATATAAAGGCAGTACTTATAAATCCCTTTGTGACGGACAACAATAAAAAGAACACTGGAAAGATAATGGCCCGAGCTGGAAAATTAACTGGAACAAAACTCATCGTTGCGGAAACAAGGAAGTAATCAAATCAGAAACCTTCGATCCTTTTTCTCCGTTATACTCTTTTAATTTAAAATTTGAAAAGTTATTAAATCATCCTCTTCTGAGATGCTTTTTTCCGTAATATTCTTGTGATTCGAAATTTGAAAAGTTATTAAATCATCAATTTATTAACTGTTGGTTAAGTTTGTAGTAGCCTGAACATCATGATGGAATTTGGAGTGAGAGGTTTTTTTTTCTAAAGACCTAGTTTGTAGGATTAAACTTTAATCGTTGTAAGAAGTGTACCAATGAAGGTGTGGCCTTCTTTCTACTAATAGAAATAAAAACAACTTTAATTCTATAACTTTACTGAAATACCACACTATTTATGCGTGGTCTGCAACCAACGCTCACCTTAAAAAGATAGGTCTGACAAATGATGCGACGTGCAGAGCCTGTGGTGAGGATACAGAATCAATGGAACACCTACTGTGTCACTGCGACATTCTGGCTAACAAGCGTATGTGCCTTTTTGGCAATGGTTACCCAACGCCGCAGGAATACATGCACCTACCCCTCAGCGGAATCACTGCACTAATGCGACACATTTTTGACTAGGGATAGGTACGAAGGTCGTAGGGGTTGACACTAAAGATCCCTTTTGGTCGGAGTGTCGCTTGTTTAGACAGCCCCCACCGACAAGATAGTACGATAATAATAATAATGCGTGATCTGACACATAGTTGGTAATATTTTTATTTCGTTCGTTATATTTCTTTAGGTATTTTAAACGGTAAGTAGCTGAGACTAGCAAGTTTTTATTTCATAACTGTCAAGAAAAGTTCCGCGCTTGGTAATAAGTAGAAAAAAGATGACAAAGGAATGTATAAAGCCTCTACCTAATTTGCAAACAAATGAACAAATGAAGCTCTGAGCACACCCCAACTACCACCACGTGGAGAAATCCGCGGGAGCTAATGGTTGAAATAAAACAGATAGAGATAAGATTGATTCCAAACACAGACAAACACGAAAGTTACAGTAAATTATAAAAACAAATAAAAACCACAGATTAACTTTAAAACAAACAAGATAATTTCACCAGAACCCCAGACCACCTCTAAAGACTCCGAACCTAAACCTAAGAGATACCTTTAAAGACTTTGAAAGTTATTCAAAAATTAGGTGAAAATCGCGTCCCCATAATCAGAAACTCCATACAGCCCTTTGAATAGACGATTTCAAAATAAAGTAGCTAACACGGAATATTAAATTTAAATATGTATTTAATTAAAAAACGTGAAGAGAGAACTTGATGGTGTTTAATCTGAAAAAGTTTAATGGATTTTATATTCCAGCAATTAAAAGCGTTGAGTTAGCGAAGTTTATTTGAATGTTTATGCATGTCGGAAAAATAAATTTTATTTCCAGTTTTACCTACTTATCAAGTTAATTTTGGACTTAAGATTTTTTTTTACTCTAAAGTGTTATTTTGTAGTAGCGCGACTTCGCTAACGTGGATTTAAAAGAAATACTTTCGTAAAATATATTTCCTTAGTTCCTTCTACGGAAAATAGGTTCTTTTATCAGGTATGTTCAGTGGTATCGGTTTTTCGTCGTCTACACGCTTGTCATAGAAACATCATGAACGTGAACATGAAATACGCGAATGTTATTTATTACAACTTAATGAGAAAATAAATTTCTTTTTGATGGTGCGTTGAAGATCAAAAATTCAGTCTTGAAATAATATATACTTTAAAATAAACATACAAGCAATTTAAAATGTTCTTTGTTCTATTAACAAAAGACCCGTATATAACCGATGTCGGTACCGCAAGTTTAAAAAAAATGATTTATCATATGGAACGAACTTGGTGAACATGACTTACATATAAACTACTGTTAAACACTGAAAAATAAAATCCGCTTCTAAGTATAGGAAATTACTTTAAAATCAGCCGGTTACTTTCTTAAAAATTCAAAGACTAGGTTTAACAAAATTCAGGACTCCCGTAAATGGAATTACTTACGAATGAGTAAAAAAGTGTTTTACTATTTTATTTATTTTGTATAAAACTCTGGCTCGGAATGAAACGTGGATATGAACAAACACATATCTTTAGTTAGGTAACACAGAGATTGATATGTCTGTCGTGGCCAGATCATAGAATTGATCATTTCATGATGTGGCCGACCATTTCATGAAATGATCGTATTTCATGAAATGGCCAGCTAAAACTGACCATATCGTTTAAACGTCAACGTTTAATGATATGTCCATCTACGTTTGGCCATATCATTAATACCCTACATCCATGATATCAAAGGTTTAATAAAAATTGAAAATACGTTGAAAAGTTACTGGCATTCTTTAAATCTGAGTAATCTTGGTTAACAGATAAATTATACATTTTTAATACTTAGATTTTAAGACTGATATCTACTAACATATGAAATACTTTCCAAACTTCAAGGTTTTGCTCGGAAGGAAGAAAGCAAGGAACTGCAACGTTGGGCTCGTTTTTTGATTGACTTTCGAAAAATTATTGTAGTTTAGTGTCGTGACGACAGTTAATTTCTATTTTATCTTCAATTTGCGCATTATAAATAGCCTTTTTTTCATTATTAATTGTACGCCGCCATGATGCATCACAAAAACAAAAGGATATCAGCGCCCCTTACGGTGGATACTGTAACTATTTTACGATATGATCACTAATGCTTGACCATTTCATGAAATAGCCGTGCGTTTAGCTGTTTATCGTCAAACGTTGATGTATTCATTGATCTGACCAGACCATATCATGATGTGATCAGCGGATATTTTCCATTTCATGAAATACGACCATTTCATGAAATGGTCGGCCACATCATGAAGTAATCAATTCTACGATCTGGCCACGACATGTCTATCACAGGTGTTTATTTGATTGACAGACAGAGCGAAAAAAAGTATGAGCTAAATTTTACTTACTTGATAAACATGCAGATTCCAGTCTTCTCCATGGCTCTGGAGATTCCTTTCCATGATGCCAGCATGGAATATTTCTGCTTCGCGGTCAGAGGCAGGCGTGGGTCCGTCTGCGGAGGGGGCCCATCAGCCAAGTCCGGCCCTGCATTGTTGACTCCCCGCCTCTCCGAAGCCGCCAGTTTTCCTAACTGGCAACCCATGCTTCTTCTTTTTTTAACTGAACATCTCGTCTTTTTGCTTTCAAAAAGTCATTGATCTCCGTGATGTTTTAATTTATATTTTTTTTAATTTTTACGTACTCATTTTACTCTTTGTCACAGTTTGAATTTGGAACATAAAATAAGTTTTTATAAAATAAAACACTCTAACGACATTTTGCTTAGATACGCTCAAAATATTGACTATTTATCACTGTAGTTTGTTATCTTTTCTCTATTGCAAACGTTGATTATTCTTATCTTCAAAACCAACACTACATATGACTTAGTAACGTTCCTCAAAACGAATCTTTCACTTTCCGTCACTCTAACACTGACTAGAAGAACACAAAACTTGTTAAGTATATATGTACTTAAAACGTTTCACTTGTTCTGTAAGTTCGGTTATATTTTCTTGCTATCTCATCGTTTTCACAGGAGATGGAGTTTCCATTGTTCATCATTTGCCCGACAAAAATCGTTTTTCCGTCACATATTGGGTGTATAATCCATTCCAGGCGAAATCCCTGCGGCTACCTGCGGAAGAAAAAGATGAATGAATCGTCAGAAAAAACGATATGTTCGTATATTTGTAGGGCTTTATGCCCACTGGCAAAACGGAGATCTGTTTCTGTCACTCATCAGGCACAAAGGAATTTTCTTAAGGTTTCACTGTTCAATTTAAGCCTTACAGATTTCTTACAAAAGAAGTGTATGGCCTCACTGATTTACTTTCAGATTAGTTTCAGGCGGACAATTGTATGTTATTAAACCAACCACGAAATACCTACCAGAGAACAATCTCTAATACCTACCAGAGAACAATCTTTTAGAAAGAAACTGAAAGTATGTTATTATTTATTTTATTTCCAAGGGCCGAGATTGTATAAAGAAACGAATAAAATTCAAAAGTTTTCCCCAAAGACTTCCCAAAGAAGTTTTATTTGAGGAGCCGAGTATTTGGTTTTCCCTATGTTTAAAGTTAAATGTAAGAGAGTGGTTCAAAGCTAATTTAAAACTAAAAGTTATTTCTCAGAATGAACGCAAATAATTGCGAAGTTAATGACGGAAATAACTTTCAATTTTTACGTCATATTGCACCACCTGTCATCCAAACACCACTTAAACCACGCAGTAAACGTGTTTTGGTTAATATAAGTGAATGGATTTATCTCAGTATCGATTTTCAATATGTAAAATAATGACTATTAGTTATGATTTATTTCCATTAGTGCAAAACTTGCTCTATAATTTTAATACTAGATAGTAGTAGTTGTAACGAGAACCATCAGTGTTGGGGGGAGCTGTATGTAGTATGAAGTTAACCTTCTAAGGCCCAATGTCCTATTTTTAGGACATAGGTTTAGTAGAAGTTCAGACATAACTACCTATTTGAACTGATTTTCGAACTCGTATTACGATTTGAATATTGGGCCATTTCTGAATGAACCACATTTGAGTTCAAGCGTTAGGGTACATTTTTTAGGTCGTTGGGCCGCAATGACTACCTACCTGCCTAAATTTAACTTGGGCCTTACGAGGTTAATGACGCAGGCAACTAGTAAATTTAATTTCAACAAATATTTTTTTTATAAATAGCATTTAATTCCTCATACAGACAATAATTTGAAATCAAATATAATTGATCACATGGCTGCTAGTCGGCTGAGTCACTTTTTATCTAATGTCAAATCGACATTTTGTTCTAAAAATTATTGAAAAACTGAGATATGACGTCATAATTTGTTATAGTCGTTTTTGTATTTATAAAAATGTTTACCTTACACTGTTACATTACATATTTCACATGTAATTAAAATCTATGAGAGTAAGTTTTTCTGCAGTTTTAATATATTAATCGTGATCAATTATGTATATTTTAATTTATTTCAGATTTTTAATATTTATTTTTGATGCATAGATTTAAATAGGTAGGTGTTTTCAGACGCTACTTATCATAATACTTTACATATTTTCCCCTCGGAAACATCATTTCACGTCACAAATAACGTAGGCAATACAAGGTCTTAACAAATTAGTCGTCATTACTTAAACTGGGGCTTGTACTCATGAAACTGAACAACTTTCCCAAAGGAACCCATAGTGAATTCGCAAAAAAAATTGGACTTCCCATACTAAACGGGTTCGATCAGGTGACCGACTTGTTAGAAAAGTACAACATTTTTTTCGCGAATTGACTTTTCGTGATTGAATTGATTGATTGAATTAGGAAAAATTGTTTAGTTTCACTAGTAGAAGCCCCAGTTTAAGTAATGACAACTAATTTCTTAACACCTTATTTATATTATAAAAAAAAGTAAAAACCCAGTTTATTCTTTTGTTGTACTTTTGTCTTTTCTGTACCTCTAAGGGTCAAAAGAGATGCTTAGCTCACAAATTTCGTTTTGAAATGTACGCTCAATTTGAAGATGAACTTTCAAGTTTATTAGCCATTGAGCGTACTAATAACTATAATAAAAATTACGGAGAATTCATAAATGTATAATGTAAGGTGCTATGTCAAGTAAATGACATAGCAGCGACCGTTTCCCATGGTCGCACGGTGATACTTTCAGGCAGGCAGGCAGGCTGTATCGATTAGCAGGTACTTTCCGTGGCACAATCGATGCACCCCCGGACAGCGGGCGTTGTACTATCGATACTCACTTCTTTCAAAACAATATTATATTTGAAGTGAGTAATTATATAAGAAATGTAGTTTCCAGTTTTCTTCAAAATAACTCGATATGTTACAATATAACATTATATAGTTAGAGTTGTTTTAGGTACTTACCAAAGTTTGTGGGTTCTCATCTCACAGCTGAATAATGCCTAATACGTTGAGCTGGAGGTAAAGTCATAGACTTAGAACAAAAATAAAATGTTCTCGTGAAATAAGATCATACAAAGAAAATTAAAAAATGCGTGTACTTTATTTTGGCCTCATCTTTAATAATGCTTCATAAAAATTTGGGGGTATTTACAAAAATTTGTCAGTTGTGTATTCCTATTCAGTAACAGGTTATAGGGTATCTAAAACTTAACCTAACTAAATGCGAAAATCATACGAGTTTCCCTACTGAAACTCTACTCGGAAGTACTGCCATGGTACCACTACCATAGTAGTACTGTATTTCTATTGTAGGCATGTGTTATATGAAAATATTACTTAATTATAGATTTCTTCTATAGTAGTGGCTATGTTTGTTATAACCCGCCTATACCCGTGCCCCAGCCCTCTGCCCCCAACGAGCGCTTGACCGACTTGTATTCGGATTGTTTAACTGAGCCCCAAAGGCTGTTTAAAGATATTTTATACGTTCCGACATCAGATATTCTCTTTATCTTTGGAAAGTAAATTATTTGGAGTTTAGTATATATGTATACCGGCTTTACAGAGACGAGTCCTGGAAACTCTAACCGGATGTTTGACTCATGAAATTGAACAAGTTTTTCTGTGATACCTATAAAATACTGAATTTGCAAAAAGTTTGATGTTTCATACAAATACAGTGTGTAAAAAAACAATTATACAATTTACTAACTGGGGCATCTGCTCATCATGCTAAACAAGTTTATTCTACGAATTTGCAGTAATCGCAAAAAAATGTATTTTTTTTAAAATTTGCTCTCTTAACTGGGAATAAGTCATATTACTGAGTAACTATTGTTTTACGGTTTTTATGTGTATGAGAAGCCTCAGTTTACGCGTTCTACACGCGTTTTGTTACAACCACAATCATTATTCATCCCTCCATTACTCGACTTGTCCCAACCAGGTACGTGAAACGAGAGTAATTAAATTTGATCATCGCTCCTCTGCGGTTAGTCCCTTAATTGCCGCCCTGTAAGGGCTGCAATGGATTGAAACTTCGTAAGTAAAGTGACTGATCATTGAACATGAGAGGTACTATCAGGTTGAGGGTTTCATATATACATATGACCCACCCCCACCTATGTGAACGGTGACCAAAATGTTTCTTTTTAAACTGATTATGAAATATTTTATTCGAAGTAGGTTAGAAGGTAGTTTTCTACCTATATTTTATACGTATTGTGAGTTTCCTATCACTTGGAATTGGTATAACTGCATTGCCGTTTCGGGAAGTGCTTTTAAAGTGAGGAGAAAGTTCGGGTCCTAACAAACTTTAAACTTTAAGTTGTTCATTACTGCCCTCATCATAAAGAAGCCCGTTAAGTATACGGAACGGAACGGAACTTTACGAGTAAAAACATCGAAAATAAGATACTGAAAAATACCAAACTAGTCTCACTCGTAGAGTTCCACCCATCTCATTATGTCAAAGCTGAATAAGATCAAGTCTCTTGAAGGCGTGCAATCAATAAGGAGCGCTATTGGATCGACTTCGGAACGTATACGGACTTCCAACGTACGTAGGTACAATAATTAGGTCTGCTACATACAGGCACGGATTAGATATACAAGTATGGGATTCTTTCACGTGGAAATCTTATTTGGGGTAATCTTCGATTTCCTTTGCTTGCTTACGGCTACGCAAATTAAAATGGAGATTAATTTTTTTCAAGATTAAATAAAGAGTGCATACACCGAAACACGTAAACGCGCTTGCTTCAAGTAAAACCTGCAAAAAATATGTATCATAACTCGACACACGTGAAATACTAGTTCACACTCGTCACAAGTTTGTGTTTTTGCAAGGTCGCATATTTATTGGTGTAATGGTGTTACGCTCCGTGCGACGTCTGTTGGTGATAAATATAAGAATAGACACATTTGCATGTATGAAATTTTGTTGTGTCGTTACAAAAAAAGAAAAAAGGCTTAGCAACTAACACGCCATTGCTAAAATAATAAAGCAATCCGTTAAGATATGGTTAAGATCCTTGTGTTATTTTTTGAAGTTTCTCACAAATACAAAATTATCCATATACTTACTTAACCTAACCTAACCTTTTTTGCGTTATTCGATTATGATTTAATCAGCTCACTCACTCAGTTAGCTTTTAAAGTCTCTCTCTCGGTTCAAGTCAATCTAATCTGTTTCTTTTTTAGGGTTACGTAGCCAAATGGCAAAAAACGGAACCCTTATGGATTCGTTATGTCTGTCTGTCTGTCCGTCCGTATGTCACAGCCACGTTTTTCCGAAACTTCAAGAACTATGAAACTTGGTAAGTAGATGTATTCTGTGAACCGCATTAAGATTTTCATACAAAAATTCTTCTACTGTCACATGCAACATAGTTAAGAAACTTTCACCAACACTCTGTACAATCGCTATACTGTACACGAACATCCAGTCAGTAACATCTAAATTGGACCTGTTCATTGCTAGAGTAAACTCACTGAAACCAGCACTGATCATTATCACTGAAACATGGCTTAAACCCGTTATACCTGATTCTATGATAGAAATACCAGGTTATGTACTATACCGAGATGACCGGTTATGCAAGCGAAGTGGTGGAGTGGCTATATATGCCACTAAAAACACTGATATTTTTAAGACTAATTTGAATACCAAGTTCAATACCAAACATAGTGCTTCTGAATGTTTGTGGTTAGACATATATATTGGAACAAACAAATTCTTACTCTGCGGAATATATAGAGGACACAACTCAACACTGGACCAAGACATTGCGTTACTTGATCAGATCTCCCAAGTTTCTGAATCTAACAGTGTGATCATAATGGGTGACTTTAACTATAGCGGAGTTCAATGGCCTCTCCAGAACAATGATTATCTAACCCCAATAGAAACTAATTTTGTTCAGTGGTACAAGACCAGTAATCTCGAACAATTAATAGACCAACAGACAAGATTCCGACAAGGAAATCAACCATCTACCCTTGATCTGATTTTAACAAATGATGAATCTCTCATTGCAAACATAGAATACGCAGCCCCTATTGGTAAAAGCGATCACATTTGTCTGTTATCAACACTACAGTTTGAGGTACAAAAGCACAGTCCTGCTGCTCTCAAATGGAATTACAAACGTGCCGACTATGACAAAATAAATGAAAAACTACAGAACACTTTATGCGGAATCACAGAGAATTCAGACTGCGCACAAAATCAATTTGAGAGTTTTCTCACTGCATTTAAAGATGCTGTCCGACTGTATGTACCCCAGATGAGACTGAAGAACCAGATTAAAGACAAGCCTTGGATATTCAAGGACACTCAAGACCTAATAAAGCAAAAGTTGTCACTTTGGAACAGATACATGCTAACCGGAATGGACAAAATTCACACAGAGTACAGAAAAATAAACAACAAGCTAACGAACCTTAGCAGAGCATCGCGAATAAACTATGAAAAAGACCTACTCCAAGCTGGACCAAAGAAATTTTACTCATATATCAAGCAACAAGTAACATCTAAAGTGAGCATACCAACGGTCCTACGCAACCAACAAGGACACATTCTATCTCAGCCCCATGATTTAGCGGAAGCATTTGCAGACCAGTTCGCAAGTGTCTTCCAAAAAGAACCGAATGGTGAATTGCCACATTTAGACCCATGCCAACGAGTAGAAGAAACTATAACTGATATAATTTTCACTAAAGCAAAAGTACTGCAAACCATCAAAGAACTAAAAGAAGACTCCTCATCCGGCCCTGATGAAATTCCTGTTGTCATTCTACAAAAATGCAATTTATCAGAAACACTACGTGCTATAATGCAGACCTCTTACAATACCAGCATTCTGCCAGTACAGTGGAAAACGGCAACAGTAACCCCGATATTCAAAAAAGGGAATAAATTAGAACCATCTAATTACAGACCAATAAGTTTGACTAGCGTAGTATGCAAGGTAATGGAGAAAATAATCGTCAAACACATAAGAGAATTCCTTGCCCAGCACGAAATAATCGGTAAACAGCAACATGGGTTCTGCCACCGCCGTTCCACGGTATCAAACCTCCTCTCGTGTCTGTCGTCCTGGACCAGAAGCTACAATGAGAGGGAGCCTATTGACGTGATTTACCTTGACTACGAAAAAGCCTTTGATAAGGTTCCTATAACGAGACTTCTGCAAAAACTTGAATTCATTGGCATACGAGGCAAATTGCTAACTTGGATTGAGGCTTTCCTACGCCAAAGAACCTTTCAAGTGAGAGTGGGTGAAACTTTGTCAGAGACACGAGAGATCCACAGTGGTGTACCACAGGGCTCAGTCTTGGGCCCCGTGCTGTACATTATCTTTACATTCGACCTGCCCCATTGCTTAAAGTGCAATGCTAGCATCTTTGCCGATGACACAAAATTATTTGCAAACCCATTAGTAGACTATGACAGTCTTCAAGCAGACTTAGACAGAATAACTAACTGGTCAAAGGAATGGCTCATTAACCTCAATGCTGCCAAATGTACAGTACTGCACATTGGGAAACAGAACCCTCGTTTGATGTATAAATTGGGAGATTCTCCACTGCGGGATGTTAAGGCGCAAACAGATCTTGGAATTATCATCACTGAAGACCTAAAATGGGAAGAACATATAACAACAATAACAAAGAAAGCAAAAAGCCTTATCTACCTAATTAGGAAAGCCTTTGGAATCCTGACACCTGAAATGATCTTAAAGATCTATAAAACCTACATTAGACCTCTATTAGAATACGCCTTCCAAGTCTGGAGTCCCTACTTTGCCAAGGACATTGATCTGCTTGAAAAGGTACAGCGCAGTTTCACCAAGATACCAAGACAATTGATGAGACTACCATATGAGGAAAGATTAAGAAGACTTAAACTAACTACCCTAAAGGATCGCAGGGAGCGCGGTGACCTCATTGAAACTTTTAAGATCTTGAATGGACATTACGATTTGCCTGAATTTGAGGAGATGTTCGAACGCAGCAAAAACTGTCACTTAAGAGGACACCATCTGAAACTGCAAATCTCCTTCTCGCACAACAACCCACACAGACATTTCTTAAGTAACAGAGTAGTACGAGCGTGGAATAAGTTATCAGAAGAAACAGTTTCAGCACCTAACGTCAACATATTCAAGAATAAATTGGATAAATACATATCAACATGTGAAGATCAAAAACAATAACTGGATACAGGCATAATCAGTTGTACTAACTGCCTGCCTGCTAAGCTATAATAATAATAATAAAAATTGAAAAAAAAAATAGTAACTATGAAAGATTATTAAAATAAAAAAGAATATAAT
Source organism: Coleophora deauratella (assembly GCA_958295455.1). Taxonomy (NCBI): domain Eukaryota; kingdom Metazoa; phylum Arthropoda; class Insecta; order Lepidoptera; family Coleophoridae; genus Coleophora; species Coleophora deauratella. Next base: position 4,587,599 of record OY282403.1, on the reverse strand, counting down.
TTTACTCCATTATATTCATAACAACCAAAAAACACAAGATCAAACATAAGTAAATTTCTTCTATCATTTAAAAATATATACAATAGGTACCAGTGCTTTACAACAAGGAGTCTGAAACAACATCATTTTTTTTTTAATCAAACCTATACGTGTGGGGTATCTATGGATAGGTCTTCAAAAATGATATTGAGGTTTTTAATATCATTTTTTTCTAAACCGAATAGTTTGCGCGAGAGACACTTCCAAAGTGGTAAAATGTGTGTCCCCCCCCCTGTAACTTCTAAAATAAGAAAATGATAAAACTAGAAAAAATATATGATGTACATTACCATGCAAACTTCCACCGAAAATTGGTTTGAACGAGATCTAGTAAGTAGTTTTTTTAATACGTCATAAAAAATCGGTTTTTAATCGTAAACCGCAAATTACTTTTCATTCAATCAACTCAAATATACAAAATATAGAGTTCAAGACATGTGTGATTATGAATTTATACGGAACCCTCGGTGCGCGAGTCCGACTCGCACTTGGCCGTTTTTTTTTATTACATTTCGTGTGTGTAGTGTAGTCAGGTTTTTCCCAATCATTCGGATTATGACTTTGAGTAAGTTTATAACAAACTGGGGTAGCTTTATACGTACTTTTTTATTTTGGCAAGGATTTTTCACTAATTCCGCATACATTTTTTGTGTGTGGTATTAGTGAATTTTATATGTACAGGGTGGCCAGAAGATTGACGTCAAAAAAAAAAAATTAGGTCCCTCGTATCGTGGGGTATCCGAATCACCCCCAAGTATGTTCCGCGATTTTTCACGGTTCTCGAGTTATGATTTTTTTTCTGAAATTTCAACATTTTCGACCTGACCAACTTTAAAAATTTCTAAACAAAAAAGTAGAACCCTTTTCGATAAGTTTTTTTTTGAAACTTAATCCTCATAAATTGTACTTTTAAGCATAAAATAATCAGCTACGTAACTTTCATGAATATTAAGTAAATTTTGGTCACAAGAGAAAAAAATACGTTTAGTGAATTATGACTTAGATTTTCAAATTTAAATCAAAAATCTAAACAGATGACTTAGTGGTTCCTGAGTAGGCTTAAAAACTGCACCATTCTCTTAGTTTTCGTAATCATTAAAAAAAAGTAGTACTTAATAAGCTAGTTTTGTTAATATCGGCCTTGAAAGATAGGGAGGTCATAAATTTTTAAAATTAGCTATCTGATGAAAAAAAAAGTTTGGTCATTTTATCATTCCTAAGGTTATTTAAAGATAGAGAATCATTCCTTAGGTTATTTAAAGATAGAGAATGCTAGAAACTAACATGAAAAATGCCGTAGAAGTTGGTTAAAAAATGTTTTAAGTAAAAAGTGGTTTTGTCAATAAATCAAAGATGATAAAGTAAAAACAATATTTATTTTTAACATTTACAACAGGTTTTCAAAGTGGCCACCTCCAACAGCAATACACATTCTACACCTACGTAAAAAATTGTCTTTTAATCGTCTAAAGGCTTCCCTGTTCTCTGTCACAACACGTCCGGCTTCTGCAATCTTTTGCCTTAATTCTTGTTCACTCGAACATTCTCGAGCGTATGCTATTTCCTTGTAATAACCCCAAATGAAAAAGTCAATGGGGTTAAGGTCAGGTGAGCGTGGTGGCCACCTAATTGGTCCACTGCGTCCGATCCATCTGTTGGGGTATGTCTCATTTAAGTAATTTCGGACTTGCGTCGCATAGTGACACGGAGCGCCGTCATTTTGAAAAACCATGGTTCGTCGAAGCTGAAGACTCACATCTTCCAGCAATATTGGAAGATCATTTTCTAAAAAGTTTCTGTATGTTGCTCCATCAAGTCTAGATGGCAATTCAAATGGACCAATCAGTTCACCGTTGAGGATACCAGACCACATGTTAACACTAAAACGATGTTGAAACGTTGAATCTCTCGCTTCGTGTGGATTTTCAATCGCCCAGGTGTGATAATTATGGATATTGAATATACCACATCGCTCAAACCGTGACTCATCTGTCCATAAGACTTTATTAAAATATCCAGGATCTTCTTGCTCTTTTCGTAGCATAGTTTGGCAAAATTCCACGCGCAATTGGTGGTCTGTAGGCAGCAAAGCTTGGACACGTTGGATATGGAATGCGTGGTATCCTTCATCGCGAAGTATGGCCTGGATAGAACTTCTTGGGATATCCAGAGCACGAGCCATTTTTCTCGTACTCGTAGACGGATTTCGCTGAACTTCTTCGAGCACCATTTCTCTGCGATCTGGATCAGTTCTAGGGATGCCTTCACGATTACCGCGTTGTCCAGGAATGCGGCCTGACATTAGGGTATTGTGCGTGTTAGTAAAAACACGATGGTCGGGATAATTCTCAGGTTGCGGCCCACCACGTCGTAGAAGTTGTTCGCGATACAATCGTGCTGCTTCAAGGCCGTTTCCTTGTGCAACTCCATAAAAATAATGCATTTCTGCATATTCGCTTAATGTGTAACTCATCACTTACACTTTCACAGTAAACAAAGTCCGAATCAGAATGCAAAACAGTCGAGGAACAGAGCAAAGTAGTCAACAAGTAAGGCGAGCGAATGTATTCAACTAAAATGGCGGCGACGCGTGTAGCAGTAAACACAAAGTGAGTACGACTGAGGCAGGTATTTGTTTCGGGCTGGCTAGAGTGGCGGCCCCTTTCACTACCTAGAGTGAGAGAGATGGCAATAATTCTATCTCTTATCATCGCCGCCTATTGTTATTGCGGGTTTATTCTTTGAATTGCGCCTAAAAGTACTTTTACAACCCGTTATCCACCAGAATTGATCGAAAAGTGAATAAATGAAACCTCAAAATGTTTTTCTGCAGTAATTTTTGGTTAATTAACAGACTAATTTAACCTAAGGAAAGATAAAATGACCAAACTTTTTTTTTCATCAGATAGCTAATTTTAAAAATTTATGACCTCCCTATCTTTCAAGGCCGATATTAACAAAACTAGCTCATTAAGTACTACTTTTTTTTAATGATTACGAAAACTAAGAGAATGGTGCAGTTTTTAAGCCTACTCAGGAACCACTAAGTCATCTGTTTAGATTTTTGATTTAAATTTTAAAATCTAAGTCATAATTCACTAAACGTATTTTTTTCTCTTGTGACCAAAATTTACTTAATATTCATGAAAGTTACGTAGCTGATTATTTTATGCTTAAAAGTACAATTTATGAGGATTAAGTTTCCAAAAAAAACTTGTCGAAAAGGGTTCTACTTTTTTGTTTAGAAATTTTTAAAGTTGGTCAGGTCGAAAATTTTGAAAATTCAGAAAAAAAATCATAACTCGAGAACCGTGAAAAATCGCGGAACATACATGGGGGTGATTCAGATACCCCACGATACGAGGGACCTAATTTTTTTTTTTTTGACGTCAATCTTCTGGCCACCCTGTATAATTAGGGAATTCGTTTTTTTGTGTGAAAATGTATGGGGAATTAGTGAAAAATCCTTGCCAAAATTAATGATATAATGTTTCACTAAGAACCTACAATCATAAGTATTAACTAACTTTCTTGTGGTCTTTGGATAGTGATGGTGATGAAATATAATATTTCGTTTAATGGTCGCGACAAAAGGGGGAAATAATAATAATAATAATAATATCTGGGACAAATCACACACGGTCAAATGGAGGTTCGATTAGAGTTGGGTCAAGCAAAATAAGGGAGAAAATATTAAGGGTCCCACAAACTGTCAGTCAATCAAAAACAAACTTGGTACAAAAAAGTTTTCTCGTAGAGATGATCTTTGATCTGAACGCTTTACGTATATAGAAATTCCACGTAAAAGATGAATTCTTTTGCAGTCATTTGTAGTATATACTTGAGCTTCACCCGGAATAAGTACCATTTTAGTGCTTAAACGCATAATTGTCCCAAGTTTCCTCGCATAAATACTCTACCCCGAAGTGATGAACTATATTGTACAGTCGCGTGCATAATTGAGTGAGTTGTGCTTGTTAGTTAATTGTCGAGTGGCTGCCCTGTATTAAATTGTAGTTGTCGCTCATAACTTGTTACAAGCGCTCGACGTGACGCTGAGCTGGAAGTGTGACGTGAAACGACGATGGGGCACGCAATGTTATGTACAGTCACGAACAAAAGTGGGATAGATAGTAAATTGGAAAGATTAATAAAACCCTGATATTCCTTTGATTATGGGACAATTTTATCTACAGTCTTATGCACTGTTGCTTTAATTTTATTCAGTAATGAGAAAAAATATTCTGTGTGGATAATATTATAATATAGGATTTAAAAAATAATACGTTCTTTGCATCTATTTCAATATTTTAAAAAAGTCTCTATTATATTCTCTGTTTGAACCTCGCCTTCAGGGTATGAATTATTGTGTTGCGTATTCGAACAATATAAGGAGTAAAGAAGAGTTCTATTTGGTGAATCCCGCAATCCCGTACTACGCCCGCCCTGGGGACAGGTTTCCTACATTACCTGCTGTATTTACTATCAGTCTAGGCTACACCTGTGAATTATTAAAAGTAAATAAAAAATAAACTTAACGTAATTCAAAATTTAAATCTCGTTTATTTTATTTATACACATTTGACATCAAACATCCACCGCAATGAAACCTTCTTTCAAATAATTATAAAAAACTGACCTATTTGAGAATTATGAATACGAGTATGATGCCATGACCTTAAAGTTGCAACAACCTATTTTGTATCAGAGGTAAAAAATGGCATCAGTCATTTAGTTCAGTTCAGTAGTCCTCAATACTATCTACGTACCGATATTAGTTGTCACAACGATATTTCACAACGATTGAACGTGGAAATTTTCACGTTTTACGTCAAAGATAAATTTATTTAAAATATTTGCTTTCAATTAAGAAGATTAATTGAGAACGCTCACAATTTTGTAAAATTTCTTCAAATGTAGAAATTTTACAAAATTGAAGAAAGGAAATTGTCGAAACAAGGTACAACAGTACTTAACTACGGAGAAACAATAGTAATTTAAATTTTTTGGTAATTTTTCAATTGAGAAATCAAAGCTACTTAGTCGCTAATTTTGCCAAGTAACTAGTTTGCATATGATTTAGGGTAATCGGTACATTGATCTAATATTAACTTTATATTAATCCAGCATAAAAATACATACTATCTTGTTAAAAATTGGAGTCACATACACACATCATAATATCGAGGGTTCACGGGCGACTTGTATTAAGCGACATTTTTGGAAACACAGGTAACCTCTACTTTAAAAATTTATTTCTTACAAAATACCTCACAAAAAATAACTTCTGAATAATATTTAAAATATTAAGAATATCGAGAATCTATATAATACTAAGAAGTTAAGTTTTAATGATTATTTTTCTAAGAAATATTTTTTTAAATCAGTCTCCTGAACATTTCTAAAAATGTCGCTTAATACAAGTCGCCCGTGAACCCTCGATATCTTTTTACTATCGCCTTCAAGTTCATAACATAATAATGTAGTCACAGTGTATATGTTCCAATTTTTAATGTCGATCAATAAAGTTTTAAAATAATCCAATTTTGAAATCTGTCCGGTTTCTGCTAGCACTCAGCGGTGGAATGGCTACCGAAATAGCTCGGTTATGGGCACCATCGATCGATGGTGTATTTGTTTATTTTATTGGTGCGAAGAAAGGCCGCAGTCCATACAAAATTACGATGTGTGGACAGAGTTATGCATACTGTCTGATTTTTGGCGGTTCTGTTCAATTTTTCGAATTTTCAGCAATACTTCCGCCTACAGATTTCATTCGCTTTTTGCTTGCAAGCGACACACAAGCAAGCAAGCCTCTTTAGCCCTTACTTTCTAGGAAGAAAATATAGCTTTCATTAATATGCATACTTTTTTGTTGGTCTTCGATTCCATAAAAACGCAGGCATGTGAAAGAAGTTTACATATTATATAGGTAAATTATGCTGTCACACATAATGGTCACTCTCTGCACCTCTCGAAACTCCCCTGAGGGTTAGAATCGTAGACGGACCGTTACTTAGTAGCATAAGCTATGCAACACATTTACGCGTATACGAACGTCATATTTTTCATTTTGTAGTAGTAAGTATTGGACAGTTACTTAGCACAAGCTATTACAAAACATTTACGCGTATACGAACGTCATATTTTTCATTTTGTACTATTATAGTAGGTACTTATAAGGCGACGGATTTGGAGTAGGTACCCGGGTTGTTATGTTATCTTGTATAGATAGTCTTGTTCAGTGGTAAGTAGGAAGTTTTGTTGATACTAAGTTGTTCTGGGCCCTTAATATAGAGTTTGGGAGAATAAACCTACTTACTTTTCATACAGACAATTGGCGGTCGTCTATTTTGCAAGTTTCTCAAAGCAACAACAGTTTCGTCAATATTTTTATTTTGCTTGCAAATATTTTATTTTTGTAATGAGATTGTTCTGTTTTAGCTCAATTATTGACATCTATGTGTAAAATAAAAATAATTAAATAGTCAGTTTTAGTAACCACAAATAAGAAATAGTGCACAAATAAAAAAATATATATTGTACGAGTATATGTACTTATAACAGACTGATTTATTTTAATTTATTTATTTACATGTAAGCTTACAGACTAAGATCCAACACGGTTACAAGCTGATGTCTATACCAAGGCCATTTTTACGAGCTAAATCTGCTATTTACTCCTTTTCACATAACAGGACATTTTAACATAATAGCGTTTAGTGTAATTTATTTTTAAATAAAATTTGACACTTTGGGGCTCTCCACGAATTACGTAATGCAATTTAAGGAGGAAGGAGAGGGGTGCTGCAGATGTCTACCCTGACTTTACCATAGAAGACATAAAAGTCAACGTTACGTTTAGGGTTTCTGATTTCTCGACCTTTTTTATTTCTCGAGTTTCGAGAATTCTCGAGGCCAATTTCTTGAGTCTTTTCATATAAACTGTTGAAGTTTGTTAAAATTAATTTTAAAAAGCAAAATTTTTATCTGATTCTTATTTATTTCACCATAATTATTATTTTGTAGTATTTGGTACCTCTTATTAAAGGAAGGAAAGGAACAAAAATTAAAATCTTACATAATAAAATAGATAGATACACTCTAAACAAAACAAAATAAATCAAAACTGAGCACAAAACGAATAGGTTAGGAAGAGATAACAATGTGCACGCGACTTAACAACTTTTGGGGACATAGATTTAAACGACTACGGCTCATTTAGCGTGGGCGTGGACGTGAATATTACAATGATCTATTTTTAATAAATATATTACATCCCCAAAAGCCATGAACCTGCACTTATCTGCTACTACAAACACCAGAAACAAAGCAAAAATATTTTTTTACGAAAATGATGTGACAAATTAATTTCAGTAGTCTAACTTTCCAGTCTTCTAATCAGTCAGTCATACATAGCAAAGGTAGAGGTTATGTTTTGAGTTAAACAAAAAACGTATTCTCATGTCTGTGTTTGAAAGAAAACTATACCTACTTTGATTATTGTGAAAATGATAAATATGCATTAGTAACACAAAGGTTAAGTGTATTTCTAGGGTGAAAATAAATTACCTAAATTGTCAGTTAAAGTTAGCACAGACAATTTTATTTGGGGTTACAAAAAATAATAATTGAAGCATGCTTTATTTTGTTACGATATAATAAGTATTCACCTTACATGTTTATGTTTCTAAAAATTTAAAACAACCTATAATATAGATAAATAAATACCTATTCTTATTATTTTTATTCAAACACAAAACTGCGCTACTTCTGTTTATGTTAGCTAATAGCAGTCTTCTACGATTTCCTCCATGGGATAAGCTTTGCGTAAAGGAACCCTAACACGAAGTGTGCTCAAGACGCGGGCGCGAGCGCTGTTACGCGGCGAAAAATAGTCGCATCGGCGCGCTTGGCGCAATTCAAATTCGGAACTCGAGAATTCTCGAGCTCCGGTAATTTTTTCTCGTCTCGAATGAAGCAAAATTTCTCGAGTTTTCTCGAGTTCGAGAAAGCTCGAGCAGAAACCCTAGTTACGTTGCTTATATTGTACATGTGAGCGATACCTGGAAAAGAGGTTTGGCTTATTTCAAAACGAATAAACTAACTAACTACTACTACTCTAAGAAAGGTAAAATAGGTAAAAAGGTGTAGATAAAAATTAAAATGTAGGTAACCTGACTAGTTTACTAATTAACAACAGTACCCCATAGGTTTGATTCTCTTTTGATTACGTTGACTAAGAAGTCTGATTTTTTCACAGGCCCAAGGGTCTGCAGGTCTGAGTTTTGGATATTATTGTAATTTAACTTGATACGTCCACGCGTACCTGAGAAAAAGGGTCTTGACTAGGGTTTCTGCTCGTGCTTTCTTAAACTCGATAAAACTCGACAAATTTGGCTTCATTCGAGACGAGAAAAAACCAGAACCAGACGACAAGAACTCTAGAATTCTCAGTTCCAAATTTGAATTGCGCCAAGCGCGCCGTGCGACTATTTTTCGCCGTGTAACAGTGCCGGCGCCCGCGTCTTGAGCACGTGCACACTTTGTATTAGGGTTCCTTTACGCAAAGCTTATCACATAAAAGAAATCGTAGAAGACGCCACACTGCTATTGGCTAATATAAACAGAAGTAGCGCGGTTTTGTGTTTAAAGAACAATAATAAGAATAGGTAAATTTATTGATCTATATTGAAGGTTGTTTTACAATTTTAGGAATAAAAACATGTAAGGTGAATTATATTATATCGTAACAAAATAAAGCATGCTTCAATTATTCTTTTTTGTAACTCAAAATAAAATAATCTGTGCTAAATGTAACTGAAAATTTAGATAATTTATTTTCATCATAGCAATACACCTTTGTTTTACTGATGCATATTTATAATTTTCACAATAATCAAAGTAGGTATAGTTTTCTTCCAAACAAAGAGAACACGTTTTTTATTTAACTCATAACATAACATAGTGGCGCCTCTACCTTTGCTATGTATGACTGAATGATTAAAAAACTGGAAATTTAGACTATTGTTACGACAAGTTAGTAGAGTATTTAATTTAATTACTCTTTCTCATAATTTTCGGGTAGTTTTTTTTTTATTGTATAAGGCAGCCCTCTTAACTGCACTCCAACCCATTTTCATTAAAAAATATTTTTTGCTTTGTTTCTGGTGTTCGTAGTTGCAGATAAGTGCACGCGTGTTCATGGCTTTTGAAGATTGGTTGATGAAGGTAATATATTTCTTAAAATATATCATTTTAATATTCACGCCTAAGCCCACGCTAAAATAAGCCGTAGTCATTTACATCTATGTTCCCAAAAGTTGTGCAGTCGCGTGCACATAGCTATTTGTTCCTCATCTATTAGTTTTGTGCTCAGTTTTGATTTAAGTTGGTTTCTTTTGTTTAGAGTATATCTATCTATTTTATCATGTAAGATTTTAATTTTTGTTCCTTTCCTTTCCTAAATAAGAGGTACCAAATACTACAAAATAAAAAATATGGTAAAATAACAATTCATCAGATTAAAAATTTTGCTTTTTTAGATTTGTTAACACATTTCAATAGTTTATATAAAAAGACTCGAGACCCGAGAAAACTCAAAAAATTGGCCTCGAGAATTCTCGGAACTCGAGAAAAAAAAAGGTCGAGAAATCAGAAACCCTAGTCTTAACAGACAGACGGACGGACAACGAAATGATTCTATAAGGGTTCTTTTTCCTTTTATGAAATTCATTGAATGGAACCCTAAAAACTACGGTACGTTAAAGTAAAGAAAAATTTCTATTGGCTATTTCTATCTATAAGTTGTTAATGATTGGAAACGCTTATCTTTGAGAGATTTTCTCCACTCGATCACGAAGTTTTGTGAGACACTTCCGGAAGGAAAACAGATGATCTTTGGACACTTGACTAAGTTTCACAGAACATCTTGCTAGATGTACGGGTGTTAAGAAGCGCAAAAATCTTAAGTAGTCTTTAGTCGTGAAACTGAACAACTTTCCCCAAAGAACCTATGTATCTCAAATTCGCAAAAAATTGATTGAGTCTTCATACATACAAATTGATCGATTAGCCAGAATTTTTCTAAATTAAGGTTTTCACTCCAGTTCCATTAACTGAAGTATTTTAACTTTTTTAAATCCAGAATACATACATATAATATTTAGTGCACTGGGAAATGATATTTAATAATACATCTACCTGCACAAATCTAATGTAATGCTTCTTGCAATATTTTTTCCCAAAATACATACAATAAAAAGAAACAGAGAGAAACTACTGAATATTTGAAGGTGCTAACTTCGTAAGCATGACATCACAAGACATTAAAAAGGTAACCTTGGCTTTATATCAAACAAGTTAATCTTTTATTTGTTTTCAGATGAGATAATTAACCGTGGGCTTGGCACATATTTCAGTCATATGAGAGAGAATACGCATTTACACTTTGTACACTCTACAGAAAGTAGATCAAAGGAATCGATTGCAATCTCTTTTTCTTCCTTATAAAGGGTGCAACAATCATGTTTAGCATTAAGGTCGGCTCAATGCTAAACATGCTTGAGGTTTAGAAAATCTATCTATACGTGTTCCGGCATGAAGATAAGATAGTCAATTATCCATTGCGTTGGAGAATATTGGTAAGCCCGCTTCCATCTTCGGCATCATCATCACTTACCATCAGGTGAGATGACGCCAAGGGCTTACCAATCAAGGGTAAAAAGAACTGAAAAACTTTATTACTGTATAACGTAACGATTCTAGCAATGTTGTCGAATGATGTTTTTCAAATAAAAACTCATTTTATAATACTGCTACAACTTTTGATTAAATTCTGTGTAGTAAAGAACAAGTGGAAGTGCTATCCTAAGGGACAGACGGCGGTTGCCTGATGTTGCAGTTAGCATTACGTGGCGACATGTCTGAAGTACTTTACTGCCTTCATAAGAGAAAAAGCCGCAAATTATACGGAAACTCCATATATTTACTTTGCGGTATTCTTGCTTGTGAGGGCAGTCCATACGACCATCGTACACATCTAGGAACTCATTTCGACGCTTGAAAGGAAAAGTTGATTAAGCGACATATCATCCCTCGCACGATTAACTATCCTATCTCAGATTTTTCATGATTTGAGTTTGGACTTTTTTCTCACTGAACTACGGTTGTTTTTAAGAACTTGAGAAAAATGAAATACCTAGGAGTGTTAGTCGTGCGAGGGACTGATATTACTGAACTTTAAACTGTATCTTCTATTATGATAAAAGAAGTAATTATCTATCAAACTACAGATGAAAGTTGAGAAAGTGTGAAATGAAATTCGAGAAGGCTAAGTTTTTCGATCAGAAGTCGAAAGTTTCGTGAGTAGTAACCAAGTTTAAATAATTTTAACAAACTTAGATGAGTTACTTTTCGTTAAGTACCCATGTGTATTGTACTTGGGTTACTTTTCGCTAAATGTATAAGATATACACATGGTACCACTATAACTCTAATTTTACTTTGATGTGGTAACTTTTTTTTGTATGTGTAGACAGCCAAGGGATTTATTATGTCTATCACAGTTATCACCCACCAACTACCTACTATTAGAGATTACGATAACGGCTTATATCCTATTTTCAGGATCTCTCGGTATATGCATTTTTTTTTATTACCTGATTTTAATTTTAAAGCGATAACGTAAAAATATCTACGTAACCTTTTCAACTACAGACAGATTAAATGAAGAGCAAAGAAAGAGCTTTAAAATAAAGAGTAGCTAATACAAAACACCTTTCAGGTACGGAACCTGAAATTTTTATTTATTCTACATTTAGTTAAAGGTGAAAATATATTACAGTTAAAGTCTAAAATAAACATGCAATAGAAGGCCTATAAGTATTTCGAATAAATTCATACTTCCGAACGTGACTTGTTCACAATAAGTTTAGAACAACAAAGAAAAACTGGGTAGCGTTTCTGTTATATTTCAATGCGATTATAATTCCACGGAATCCAGGTCGGCTATTAGTTTCAGAGTAAACAAGTGTTTTGAAAACACATCTCACACTGCGGTAATACATTATTCATTGGTGTAAATGTAAGCTTCGCAAATGAAAACGATCCCATTTTGAGACTGAATAATTTGTGGAAGGCAATGACTTAGTGAGAAAACAAATAGATTTTGCTTATGAGGCCTTTATTTGGGTGCTAGAAATAAGGTTTTATGTATATAGGGTGTAGGTATACTCAAGGGTGGAATTCTACTACTTTTTATCCTGTTGATGGACTTAGACAACTTTAATTCAATTTGTAGATATTTCAACAGCGGCCCTTTGGTTACCCTCAATAAGATTCACCAACATGCAAGAGACTGGGGCTTCTTGTCATCAAACTGTACAACTTTTTCACTACGTTTTTTTCTTGAATTTGAACATTTCTTAGAAATCGATCAGATAATTGACTGAATTACGGAAAGTTTGTGAATTGACAAAATAGACTAATCGCATGAATTCTATTAGATGATTGCTTATTATTGTATAAAAAATAAATAAGAGCTGTCTTTGCTCATAATCGTATTAAAGGTTGTTCGGTTTCACAAGCAGAAACAGGGTTTAACAAAATTCGTAGAGCCAAAGTCGTAGAACTAAAGTTGTTCAGTACGATGAGTATAATCCCCAGTTAACGGGTCCTATACCAATTTTGTTACACCCTATATAACACTATTATTACTATTGTTACACCCTACATAACACTATTATTACTAGCTGTCAATAATGTTTATATTGATATGGCGTAGCAACTATTCTAACCCTAGCCTAGCTATATTCATTCTTTCACCATGATATAATATCGGCCAATAAACAAATATTATTCATTCACTCTATGAATAATTTAAATGGACTACCCACGCGATCGCATAAAACGGGGATTTATTATAGCAATCAAGCAAAAGGTTCCCCAAACTGATCTAGGTAGAAGCCAGGCAATCTGAATATGAAAGTTTTATTTATAGATAATACGTATACGCGTCTAAACTGTTCTGGATAAAGTACAACTTGTACCTTGCATTTCCAGTAATTATTTGCAGAGCATCTCTGCCCTCTTAAGAAAAAAGGCCGCAAAGTATACGGAAACCTATAAAAAAGTATTTACACACTAAAATTAATACAGTAGATCTCAGACAACAAATTAAGAAAAATATAGGTATGACATATCCAGGCAAGATAAACAAATAAGATACGGGAGACGAACTGTATCACCCCACACTAGGATCAAACCAGTATCGCAGTGGTGAAACAGCATCGTTCCGCAATAAGCATACACAAACTTATTTCTTTCATTATAGTTTTGAGAAATATATGGGTCAATTTTCCAAAATTAGAACAAAGTCTGTGTATTTGGGAGACATTTTTATGCCCTCATATGAGGGCAGATCTGGTCGCAGGACTGGTTAACCTCCCGGCACACAACAATGACCAGTTCTCGGAACATCCGTTATCATCATGTTGAACTTTTCTTTTATGACTTTGCTAAAATCCCGAAAAATGATTCAACTTCCCGTACAAAGTTCAGCTAACGATCGTAAGAGAACTACAAATCTTTTTTACTGTCTCAGCAGAACTGATCATTAGGAATTTGATTTTCCTATTACACGTCAAAAGATGACCTATAATGTATTTGCAAAATATTTTACAAAATGGTAGGTACTTCCAAAGTAAAAATATTTGAAACGTTTCTAGATTGTCAAACAAACCAATCGCTGAATTACGAAAAAAACCACAAATACGAGTAAAGTACGTTCTTTTGAGTTCAGTGTAGTCTGTAAAGGATAACATTAAGAAAATTATTTTGTCCTCAAAAAATTATACGCCTCTCAGTCGTCGTACGAACTAAATACCAAGGTCGGGATAAGTAAGGCGTATTCTTATAGCGAATTAACATAATGTATTCGTTTTCTTTTCAAAGCAATAGGTAGCTTATTGTTGTTTATCTTTAGAACAATGAAGAAGTTTGGGTAATGTAACGATCTTTTTAAATATTTTCTAATGTATTTGCGTCGGACAAGTCTGAATTAGGAATATTAAATGATAAAAGTGTAGGTACTGAATATTTTCGAATTTATTAACGAAAAACAGGACAAGTGAGAATTGGCTTACGTACCTAGGGTTCCGTACCATTCACAATATGTTTGTAAGTATTTTCTTTCCTTTACCTCGGTTTCGTCGCTGCGAGTGTAACTTACACTTGGCCTGTTTTTATTTATAATTATTTTACATAACAGTTTTATTTGCATTGTAATCATCATACTAATAAGCTTGTACCAAAATGTTCACAAAAACACTTTTTTTGCGTGGGAAGGGAAGTATAAACTAATGGAACCCATTAGTTTATACAGTAAGTAAATTCGCACTCATAAGATATAATCTGTTAAAACAACCTGTTACCGATTATGGATCAAAAGATGCAGTTATTTAAACTCGCAGAATGACAACGCTTAAGCTTAGTGATTGGACCCCGCTAGTAGTTGTTAGTAGTAGTAGTTTGGGTGCAGAGCACTAAAAGTTATAATATGTACGAGAAATTCTGGCTTAGAATTTACAGGGGCGGAGGTTTTACTAAGGTACATTTTTAGCGCCTTTAAAGTAACTTTAAAGTTATATTACAGTAGAGTAAAAATAATGATAATATAAGTAATTGCATAAATGACGTAATAAATAATTGATTCAGTATAAAAACTAACAATCCCACACTAAAGTAATTAACTAATCGTACAATATACGAAAAATAATAAGACTGAATGAACCTACTGATTTCACAAAATTGGTGAGCTCCTGTAAGTAAATTTCGATTTGCGGAGACCCACAAAGATGGTGATCGCATTGAGAGATTTAAGAAGGCTTGTTTGCGACGCCGACGACGCGACGGTCGCCGTCCAAAAGAGTTTTAGTATTATTTGGTCGATATGTGGGAAATCGAGTGGGATCAAATTCCCCAGCTTTTATGAGACTAAGTAATCACTGTTCTGTCTGTAGTTTAAAACGGTCGCAGTCCTTTTAGATAGCACGTGCATTCTTGTTCTTATTTTCTATTTGGCATTCCACACCAATGAAGAGTGATTTTGCCAATGCCAAGTGAAAAGAGATAAGCTATTTGAGAAAATCTTCAATTAAATAATGGCGAAACGCCAATGTCAAGTGAAGGTGACGGCTCTAAGGGTGATGGGCACTTAAAGACGCTCCATGTGGTGGTTTGCTGCTGGAACTCGGAAAACGAAGATGTTAGTTATATTTTTTTTATTTCAACGCTTATCACAGAATCGGAATCAGCTATTTCTCTATCACAAAAATATCGTTGAAACTGTCCTAAAACGGTAATAATTGTAAAATTAACAGACGTATGCTCGGTACAGAGTCCCGGCAACCAACCCCCACGTGCATTTGATTAGTTTTCGCAGTTCTACAGGGTAATACAGACAAGGAGTAGCGATACGCATCTATGTTTAGAGGCTTAACTGTGTAACTGCTGAACGCAAAACCAGTTTTGTCCTTGCGATACTCACTGAAAATCAGCGTTGTATTAAGCTATTACGTTGAGTACATAAAGATTGCAGTGTGCTTGTTTTTTTGTATATTTTTGTAATCACGTCTGTGCATTTTATGGAATGTATTGTATCTTTGTTTCACATTTTTGTTAAAAAAACAGGTAGCCGCCACAGTGAGATAATATTTAATCTGATCATCAAAACGTCACTGTATTGGACTTTTTACAAGTGTCATCATCATCACCATAATTAAGAGGGCCTGGCCCTCTGTCGTTGCACATCCTCCATTTCATCCGATCTTGAGCCATCGTCTTCGTTTCTTGATACGTGTGATTACAGCACCATTCGTTCAAAATTAAGTTTAGAGCCCTTTAATTGTTTTTTTTTTATCATTCTGAACAACAAAGGGGCAAATTGCTTGATCAATTTCTTAAAGAAATTATAAAATGTACTGTAAATCAATTTGCTGTAAGACTTCCGAATAATAATATAATAATATGGAGAGTTATAAAATTCCTTGTGTACTGTATTGTATATTATGTATTACCAATTGCGGATATACATACAACCCCCTTAAAATTTCAAACGCACTTTTTAACATCCTGTATGTTTTCGTTAAAACATCTCCAAATGTACAGCTTTTAGTGTCCTGTATTTGTTAACTTTGAGAGGTAGAACAAAGCGCCGAGGATTCATTATTCGCGATTTTCAATTACAGCATTCGTAATTACCAATTAGCTGAAATAACAGACGTTTAAGAGTGGGTGCCTTTAGGCTCTACAAAATATTACTTGAGGAATATTTATGTAGGCATGGTGCAGTGGTTTTTCCGATGACCTTTTAATCGCAAAAAACAATGTCACACTCTTTATATTTATGTGCAAAGCGATCAGCTGTTGAAACAAGTTCTCTTGTGGAAACAAATAAAGATACAAATACACACCAACATTACACGCAAGTACACATAAAAAAATAGCAGCTGTTTGGTCAATTCTGTATGGAAAACATTTCATCATTGCAATAGACAAAAGTTATTTCAATATAATGAGTAGAAATCCAGTTATCCTATCTTAAACCTTATTTGTTACAACCTGCACAACAAACTATTGCCAAGCAAGACAAACTATCTATTCCTAACATCTGTTTTTTTTTTACCCATAATTGGCATCATCTCACCTGATCGTAAGTGATGATGGCAGCGGGCTTACCAAGATTCCCCAACGCAATGGGGAACCACAGATTAGATAATAATATGGTATAACTATGTGTTTTTCACATTATATTTATTCGATTTTAACACATTAACACACACTCGACTCGACACGGAAAACAATGACGCATTTGTCATTTTACTCAATAGCAAATAAACAAAGATAAAATATATATATGAACAGGTTTTCTATTAATGTTAGTGGGTAGGTATCCATATGTTTGCAGCAAATTAGTTTGATACTGGGGAAGAGCTAGCTCGTGATAAATATGTTTGCCATTTGTAAGTCTGTTTATTACTTATTCGTGTTTCGTATATGTAGCCAGGCACGTCACAATGTAGAATGGTTTTATCTGTTGCGGCGACTTTTTGAAAGGAAACATAGTCTTGTTGTATTTTGCAATATTTATCTTCTAACAAACCTACATAAGTTTTATTATATAGTTTTTAGGGTTCCGTATACAAACGGATCATATTTCTAAGTCTGCATCGTCTGTCAGTTTGTCCTTACTTTAAATGAGGGTCTTTTGAATCGTAATATAGCAAGTTGAATTTTTTACATAATATATGTTTTTTATATCGGAAATATGTACCAATAAATAAATACAGGGACAAATCATACACGGCAATCCTGTCCCAAAGTAGAATTACCTGTATTATGAGAACATAATATTTAACCCTTAATCAAATATAGGACGATTACTTCCCACCAGATTGTATCCGATAAAATAACAATTTAAAAAATAAATATAACAGATAACTTGAAATAATCTTAGTGTATCCAAACACGGATACTTTTGCCTATTTTTTATTGCAACACTTTTTTTTTGATAAGTCACCTGTCAAAGTTAGCTGAACTTCAAAGTGAAAATTGTTTATTCAAGACAGATTTTTGCGCCAATTTCGTCGATTTACGAAGTTTTTTTTTGACTCTGAACTAAAAAAATCTTGTTTGTACCACTTTCTACATGTTTTCTAAACATGATCATATTCTAAACGATGTAGTAACAGAATATCATGTTATAATTTACAATTAGTGTATTTTATAGTAGGTTGAATACGGTGGGAAATTATTTCCCTCTATCCGTTCCGCATTTGCTATGTGGGAAACTATTCACCGGTATCTGTATAGAACATTTAAAAAAAATATACATAAAAAAGAAAATTGGTTGTCTGTTTGTAAGTTTTAGGTATTAATTTCTAATACTCGTACATGAAACTGAGCAGCTATTTCTAAGAAATATATAGTAAATTCGCAGAGAAGTACAAACTGATCAGCTGAAGTGACCAAATTTTTATGGGAAGTACAATTTTCATTCAGTGAGACTGGTTTCCTTGGTATTACATAATAAGTCATAGTACTCATGTAGACAACGTTTGTAAGAAGCTCTCAAGTGCAAACTATGCACTGTTAAAATTGAAACCTCTATTAGACAAAAAGACATTATTATCAGTTTATTATGCATACTTACGCTCAATTTTGAGTTATGACATCAACGTTTGGGGTAATGCAGCAGATATAAAAAGAGTTCTCACATGTCAGAAAAGGGGAATTAGAATTATCTGTGGTTTACATAAAAGAACATCTGTTCGTCAACATTTCAAAGACAGTAACATAATGACTGTGATATCTCTGTATATACATAATAGTTTACTTAAAATTCATAAAGATAAAGACAGTTTTGTAAAGCATATGGATATACACACATATAACCTAAGATACAAATAAAAACTCCAACAACCTATAACACGCCCAGAAAAGGTAAAAAAACAGGGGTTACATACAAAAACTATAATGTACAACAGACTGCCACTACAAATAACAAGATTGCCACTTAATGAATTTTCAAATAAAATTAAATACTTTTTCAAAAAAAATCCCTATTACACTATTAATGAATACCTATCGGCCCTTCTAAAGAAAGATTTATTCTAAGAAAAACTTTAACCTAAGTATGTACCTAATAATAATAATATAAGTGTTATAATGTAATTAATGCTATTTTTAGAAATAAGTATACCATTGTAAACTGACTTACCTAGTGTAACATTATCTGCTACAGGGTGAATAATTGATTAGATTTTTTGATTTTGTTAAAATTGTATCAGTGTCGGATGTAAAAGTTTGACTAAAGTATCCGTATCTAAAAAAGACTCACCATCTAAGTATATTTTTTATTGTCGTTAAATCATAAGTAGAGTCGTAGGCAATAGCTAGTCAAGTCGGAAATTATGTCCAAACGGATATAGGGAAATAATTTCCCACTTGAACTGATCCTAAACGGATACATAAAAACACATTTTGCATTTTTTTACATTTTTGTTTACTTTTATTAATTCTATCCATAATTTTAAATGCAAATTCAGTTTTATTTCTTCAAATAAACTTACAGGGCGTCATATCCGATTAAGGGTTAGTATTTAAATACATATATTTAATAGATATTATACACCCAGCCACAGAGCAACAAACCTGCTCATCACAGATATGTTTGTTTGTTTTAATAATAAGAAGTAAAACATTTGAGAAACGAGATTTTTTCCCGTTTTTGTTTTTGTGACATTGAAACGAGATAAAAACTTGATGTGACTATATTGCAAGTAAATATATAATAAAAACCGGTCAAGTGTGACTCGGACTCGCGCCATATTGTGTGGAACCGAATTGTACAATTACATGGCTGGTATAGGTAAAAAATGCTACGATTGCCTTGGGACAGGTTTGAAGATTAAGTAAAAGGTGTAAAATAATAACTAACTGTAGATGTGACAGGATAATTGCTGATACAGTGTGAGTCTTTATATTGTGCACATATGAAAGGGGGTGAAATAAGAGCCAATTTCATTGCCAAGAAAAATAAAAAAATAAATAAAAAGAAAACATTTGTGGATGTTAATTTTTTTTAAATAACATCTGCTGTCCGCAAGTAAACAAAACGTTGTAACTTTTAAACTAAGCAAGCTAGAATGTTAAAACAAAAAGGTGAGGAATGTCAGTAGATGGCCGTGCCACAGAAATATACAAAACTAGGACTAAGAAAACCCAAAAGTAGCATTTAGAGCAACAGTATAAAAAATAGCGTATCTGGAATACTACTGTTTAATCGCTCACAGCAGACGTTGTCTGTAGGTTAGAAACTTAGAGTTTTTTTATTTGAAAGTTAAACTTATGTCAAATGTCTTAAAGTAATAAGAAATAGGGTTGATAGGTGTTATTTTTTTTACAATTAAACACAAAAATTAAAAATTTTCTGTAAAAAATGCTTATATTTAATTGATGGTGTTTGTTTTTTGTGTAATTTTTTTTCAGTGGTACGGCTATCTACTGCCAATCCTCACTTTTTTTGTTTTAACCTTGTAACCTCCTTAATTTAAAAGTTACAACGTTTTATTTACTTGGAGACAGCAGATGCTATATTAAAAAAATAAACGTCTAAAATTTCTTTGTTTTTACTTTTTTCTGGTTGATAAAATTGGCTCTTATTTCACCCCCTTTTATATGTGCACTTTATAAAGAGTCACACTGTATATTGAAGGCATTTATAATAGTGAGGCGTAACGTCAAATGAGCTATTTTTATCATAGTTTACCATCAGGCGTAAAACCTTTATAATATAACTAATGTAAAAAAAAATTTTGTTTCATACGTGGTATTTTTTTTTTGAGATAATAGGCGTGTCGTAGTAAGCGATAAAAAATGTGAAATTAAGGGGAATACATATAACATAGAAAAATAAAAATTCAATCGATTCAAAGAGACGTATATGGCAGGTTTGTATCCTATGATAAGCTTAACGAAATCATATAACGTTACATAAACTTTCAAAAGCAGCTCTCCTTTTATGTGCTAATAAAAGCAACATTATAACTGTTAAAACTCGAAGAATTTATTTCTTTATGACTTTCAGCTGCATATGTAGGTATGTACTTATTGAAATGATTTCATTAAAAAAATACGCAGGAACCGTGAAATAAAAAAGCTTTTCAAAATTATCGAAATCATCCCAAAAATACATACTTTTATCTTCTTTTGCTTGAAAATATAACAAAGACTTCCTTCTAATTTAAATGCTACTGAATACTTAAAAGCTTGTGAAAACATTCTCGAGATGTTTAATTAGATTTCCTGAGAAATTCATGATTGATAATGATGAAGATAAGAAAAAAAACATTAGTGAAGAGAAAACATTAGTTAGGAGTTTAAAATTCATTTCTGAACCAGTTAAAGTTCGTATAAAAACACCTTGGATAGGCGCTGTATTTTAAATCTGACAGTACTTACCTATTATTTTATGATATAATGCCTAGGTTTAACACAAATTAGGTAATTTACGAGTACTCATATAAATGAAACATCTAATTAATATACAAATGAATAACAGAAAGGCCAAATACTTCGTGCAAAAACCACATAATACAAGTTTCCTGTTCAGACCGAATGAATACGTGATAATTTTCATCGATTTAAAACCGAAGCACCATCATGAAAGACACCTGGATAAATGACAAAAAATACTTAAATAAATTGAAGAAAATATCAAAAAATAACAAGACTAAGAGTCAACTCACCACGGAAGGGACAAAATCCATTAACACATTCAACACTTCACAAAAAACACTGTTAATTTGTCACACGCTTTTTTCAGGAGCGTTACTTGGCTTCAGCTGAAACGACGATCGCCGAAGACCGCCGAACGCGACTGGCCTCAACCTGCTATCGGGGCAAAGATTATGAAAACCTCCT
Organism: Coleophora deauratella; assembly: GCA_958295455.1. NCBI lineage: Eukaryota > Metazoa > Arthropoda > Insecta > Lepidoptera > Coleophoridae > Coleophora > Coleophora deauratella. The sequence goes on along the minus strand of OY282403.1, from coordinate 4,566,077 downwards.
TTGCAGACAGGACATTAAATTAATTGAATTGTTTTATCATTACAGACGGGCATTTAATGGCAGGATCTTTCAAAGAAGATTGTGTGAATAAATCTCTTTTAAAGTTGTTCGTGTGCAAGTAACTAGAATATTCAAAGTGTTCATTTATTATGTCCGTTTGTGGCAGAAGGTTCACAATAAGGCTTTATTACGTTAATATTATAAGTTCATTTTAAGAAAATTGGACTTTGATTGTTCTGTTTGTAATGTAACTCTCGAGTGAGGCAAAAATTTAGGGGCTAAATAGATTTCATTCAGTCATGAAAATCGCTGGAAACTTATGTCGGCAAAGTAAATTATGTAAGAAAATTATGGTCAGGATATTTTTATTTATGATATACTTGTGTTTATAGCTATGATATCATTTTATTGGTGGACCAAAGAATCTATAAGTATCAGCGTTATAATATAATCTAAATGTTTATTGAACGTGAAGCGAAAAAGACAGGAATCAAGTAGGGTATGTGAGTAGGTTGTACCTTATGGTACCGGCACATGAGCAAGCATGTCGATACTTCTGGGCTCAAAGGGCGTATACGCCTAAGTTCTATTTAGCGTATATGCCTTTTGAGCCTAGAAGTATCGATATGTATATTATAATTTAAATACAATCACTCGCCATATTTCCTTTGATTTGTTTAGCTATGGCTTGAATATTTGTTTCATGCCTATAGTTTATCCGCATACTACTTTTGACTACTTCGTTAACTATGGATTCATAAATTATATTAGTTAATTACCAAAAGAGTTCATTTAGAATCACCCCTCAGGTAGTTTTGAATATTAATTTATTGGGAGGAAAATCATAAACCCGATTTTAGTGTTGACGTTACGACAGACATTAAATTTAACTGTATACGGGTAAAGCTATATAATAATTACTGCGTTCATATTAAAAACTTGAACTTACAAAATTTTATTCACCTGTAAATTAAAGAGATATAATATAAATTCGAAAGTATGTCTGTCTGCTTAAATGAAACTATTAAACTTATTTTATCGAAAACAGGTAAGTACAACGGCAGTTTTTATCATAGAAAAATACATAGCTCTCCAGAGATTTGGGAAACGAATATACACGTTTGTATCACGCACAGCATAACCTCGAAGACAAATACAAGTAAAAACGATATTCAAGGGTATGGAATCATGATAAGTTGACTATTATAGCTGCGGCATTGGCTGATTGGATTGGGCTGAAAAGTGTGATTTGACATTATTGTGGATCAAGATTTAATAAAAATAATAATTAGAAGCTACAACTCAGTGCACTTGGGAATACTTTTTTCTAAAATTAGTTATATATACGAAAATCTATGTAAAAGCCATTCGTAGAACGAGTTTAGCACTTTGAAGAAATATTGAATTAGTTTTAATAAACATACAGAATGAAATTGAAATTGTTCACCAAATATGAAGAACAAACTATTAAGAAAATTTAACATGTTTTTTCTGTAATTTTGCTGAAATAAACGCCTTCTTATACCAAAACTTGCTAATCAGCTGATTGATATAAAACCAGGAGCTTATAGTTAGCGGTAGCCACTTTGGTAGGCCCTTAGTCTTAGAAACCTAGGCTACCTATTAGAAAAACTCTTTAAAAACCTATGTTTTTATGTATGGCTTTATATTTACACCTTTATAGCTTTATTAGAGTACCATGGCTTGACTGCAACATTAAACCCACGCCACAGATAACCAAATCCTGCCGCGCCTATATTTGAACCACCCTGTATAAACATTGTTACGCGTAATGTTTACGACCATTATGTAGCAATGCCTATCTACTATAATATATAGACTAATTGGTCAGTAAACTTTGCTGACATCCTGACATTGAGCGGACATTATTTTCATGGCTCAATCTAATTTCTCATCAGAACCTTAAATTGTCGTTTTCGCCAGAAAACTTATGACACAGAAGAAAATAAATGATTGAATTTAAGAGTCCAGATGTTCTCGTAGTTGCACTAAATGAAAATATAGTACTTTGAGCCATTTTACTTGCACCATTTTAATTAATTACTTGAAAACTGTTTTATTAATTAAAAAATCGCTAACGTGAGATCACCGTTATAAATATGCGGTGACTAGCATATTTATCAATTAACTCAAGTATGAACTTTGTATTAGGTAGACAAAAAATGACCTTCGAAAAATGTATGGTGCAGTGAATAATCAACATCTTGGTTATATTTTTATTTAAAAAAAATTCTTCGCATAAATCGAAAATCTAAGAAAATTTGAGGCCAAGTTTTTTATCGAGTTATGCTTTTGGCCAATATCATCCAGTGGAAACGTGATATAGTTAGTACAAACCTACTGTAAAATACTTGTTTTCGTGGTTTGAATTCGAATTCACTTAAGATTGCGGATTTATTATGTGGTCAAAAAATAATACGATACATTATCTTGATTATTTTTATGATCTATTCTTTCTAAAACGTATATGTATAGGTTTACTAAATCCGGTACCATAGGTGATCATAGTAGAAACATACCTTAGAGCTTTGCTACGCCTGTATATGTACGTCATAAATTCATACGCATGACTTCTATAGAAAACTGCTTTGAAGTAATCTTTCAACGAAGATTTGAATTCGAATATTTCAGTAATTTTATAACGTAATCATGTCTACCTAATTTCTATTAAAACAGCTTTACTACAAGTGTTTTATTATCATATTAATAATAAACATTTAAGTTACCAATAGCGTTGACACACAAGTAAGTCTTATGTAATTGATATACTCGCAATTATATTTTTATCATTTTGCTGTGTCTCTGAGAGACAGTATTTTCTTATCCATAAACTGTAACGATTTCCCACCTACTGCTCTTTGTAGAGGCTTTATCTTATCTCTCTTTTTTACTCAAGTGTCCTTGTATATCTACCTCGCTCGCACACACTTGAACCAGTGACGTGAAAAAGTACGCGGGAAATGCTATTGTACAAACGCTCGCGGTTCGCTGAAGGCTGCTTTTTCTTGCTATCATCATACTAGTATTTTTTACTTGGTTTATTTAGACTGTCGATACAATAACAACTCGATAAATAAATAAGCAAGGAGTTATCGGTTGTTACATCACTGCCCAGCGTTAACTTTTTAATTATATCCCTAAAAGAATAAAATAGTGGAAAGGTTTTAGATAAACAAAGAATATGAAGTACCTACTATATCGGGGTTAATGCAGAGTAGAGATCTAAGAGAGGCCTTTATTTAACAGAGATAAAAATACTGTATTAACTAATCGATCAAGTGTCAGTAATGGCCATGTGTTATGAAAGTCACTATACGTTCTAAAAGTTAAAGTTAAAAAAAAAATTACTTTTTAGTTTTGGTAGTATACATTTATGAAAATAGACAAAGTAAAAATGTCACGGATATACAAGGAGTATAACATTTTTTCTTTTTCTTCTTTTCTTTCTTTTTGATGATTGTTACCCATTAGTATCAAATATTTTGTGTACTTTTGAATAATTAATCACTGAATAAATGTATTTTCTTTCTTTCTTTTGTTTTAACAGCCTTTAGGTGACTATTTTGTTTTATATTGAAAATATTAAAATATCCCTGTCTTAACTTTTACAGCGATAGATGGAGCTTAGCGAAATTTCGTTTTCTAACCACAAGCTTTCTCACTGTAACCCTTTCAGCTATTGTTAGTGATCTTTACTACTAATCCGAGAGTCCTGGGTTCGATGGCTGTCCAGGATAAACATTTATGTGATGAACAGATTTTTTCGCTGCTCTTTGTCCAAGAGTATCATATCTACTTATATGTATATAGTTTAGTATCTCAAAGTCAAAGTCAAAATATTTTTTATTTAAGTAGATGCTGTACGCATACTTTTAAATCGTCTTTTTTCTACCTAGTACAAAGTTCCTACCACGCGGAACTTGTACACTCGACGTTTCGGGAAGTGTTAGCGGAGCGAGAAGAAACGTCGAGCCCAAAAGAAACTCGCCCCAACACATTTTTTGAAATAAATACTTAATATCTATCTGGTTCCCATTATACACAATCCGGACTTGACCGGTGTGTGGAGTATGGCCTAACATTCCCCAGGTATGTGAAGAGACCCGTGCCCCTGCAGTGGGGACGATATGGGTTGTTAACGATCCCATAATCATAATCATTATTGATAACATTTGATAATACAGGTAATCCTAGTTTGGATCAGATCACGTCTAGAATTTGTAACTGCACGTTAAAATCAATTTCTTTAATTCAAGAAAATGAATTTTTTTTTTCAATGGAGAGTATGAGAGTATATCGGTCCTCAAGAACGTCATATTTTTATTGTGAGAGTCGAAACTTTCGTTATAAAAAATATTATTTATTATGCATGATATTAAAGTGTTAATAATACAAACTATGGATAATAAGTTACTAACAATTTACTATCAAAACTTGCGTGGTGTGAACTCTAAACTGTTGGATATTTACAAATCTATACTATGTAATAATTACGATATTATATGTCTGTGTGAAACGTGGCTCGAGGGTAGTGTATTATGTTCAGAATTCATTGATGATCGATACATTGTGTATCGGAGAGACCGTTCTTTGGAATTTAAGAAAACATATAATAAGTCCCATGGTGGTGGTGTGCTCGTAGCTATCAAAAGGTCTATTATATCAGAGCATAGGCCGGAATGGCAGTCTTCAGTTGAAGACTTATGGGTACGTGTCAAATGTAAGCATTTCTGGATAAATCTTTGTCTTGTGTATCTACCATCTTACCTTCGCGCAGATAACTTCACAGAATTTTTAGACAATGGACTTCATGTAACATCACTTTCAAATGATGATAATAACCTCATGGTGGGTGATTTTAATTTGTGCGACATTGACTGGGGAGATGGTACTTCGGGTTTACCAGTCAGTCTCTCATGTGACAAATCTGCTTCTTTTAATGAATTCTTAGCTACTACTAATTTACTTCAGTACAATTTGATCAAAAATCAAAATAATCGTATTTTGGACCTGGTCTTAACTAACGGTGTTCTCTCGTGTACAGTAGAGAATTGTAAGGAAATAAGTCGAATGGACCTGCATCACCCACCTTTATACATAACCATAAAATGTGAAAAGACAAAACCGCTTAAAGAGATGCCAGTTCCTAAGTTCTTGTTTAGGAAAACCAATTTCGAGGAATGTGTCAGGACCCTTACTGAATTCGATTGGGACTCTTATAGCGACATGGACTGTAATGATTTTGTACAACTATTTTATAATAAATTGTGGGAACTAATCAAAAACACACACCAAAAGCAAACATTAGAAAGTTCACTTACCCAAAATGGTTTCCAAATTCCCTAATTAAGATGATGAAAGAAAAGGACAAGTATCACAATAAGTATAAAAAATTTGGAAACCCTCGTGATTTTGATACATTTAGCATGCTTCGTACACGATGCAAATCTTTAATTGATGTTTGTTTTAAATCGTATTTGTCTCAAATTGAAAATAATCTTTCAAGTGACATCAAAGTTTTTTGGAAGTATATAAATTCAAGGAAAACCACCACAGACTATCCCTATCAAATGATCTATGAAACAGAGCAGGCTAATAACGGCGATGATATAGCTAACTTATTCGCAAAATTCTTCTCCTCAGTATACAACAATTCGTCTGGTACGTACAGCCCAGATTTTCCCTTTATCAATAGTACACTGTCTAATTTCCACCTTTCGGAGGCGGAAATTGAGGTAGCTCTCAAAAGGTTAGATCTCAGAAAGGGCCCCGGTTACGATGGGATTCCACCAGTATTTATTCATGGTTGCTCTGCTGGACTAGTAAAACCTCTATATATTATCTTTAATAAGTCTCTCTCAACAGGATGCTTTCCTGATTTGTGGAAAATCGCCAAAATTATACCTCTCCATAAAGGAGGAAATAAAAATGATGTTTCTAACTACAGACCAATAAGTATTTTAAGCTGTTTCTCTAAGATATTTGAAAGTTTAATTTATAAGTATATTTACTCACATGTCATTAACTTTGTTAGTCCAAAACAACATGGTTTCATCAAACATCGTTCAACAACTACTAATCTGTTATCGTATTCTCACTACTTAAGTATGTGTTTCAATGAAAAAGGACAAGCAGACGCAATTTATACAGATTTTGCTAAAGCATTCGATAAGGTTGATCATAAAATTCTTTGTATCAAGGCAGAACATCTCGGTATTCACGGATCGCTATTACGTTGGCTTCAATCATACCTCTTAAACCGTACCCAGTTGGTCGCCTTTTGTGGCTATGAATCAGTTCCGTTTACTGCACAATCTGGTGTACCACAGGGATCAAATTTAGGACCCCTGTTATTTATTATATTTATCAACGATCTCTTAGAGTCCCTAAAATGTGAATGCCTAGCTTATGCAGATGACATCAAAATATTTACCAAAATTAATTCAGTACAAGACTGTTTATCACTGCAATCGGATATTAACTTACTTAATACTTGGTGTTTTAAAAATAACATGAAGCTAAACATTAAAAAGTGCCAATGTATAACATTTACAAGGAAACGTAATCAAACTTTACATCCATATTCTATAGATGGTACATATTTGGAACGTGTACAAACAATAAGAGATCTTGGGGTTTGGTATGATTCTTCGCTTTCTTTTCGTACACACTACGACTCAGTAATTCTAAAAGCTAAAAAATCATTAGGATTTATTAGCAGAGTTTCAAGACCATTTAGAAGACCAGAGTCATTACTAACCCTCTATGCCGCACTTGTTAGAAGCATAACCGACTACTGTAGTGTTATATGGTCACCTTTTCATGGCATACATATAAATAGAATAGAGGCCATCCAGAAACGATTTCTTCGCCATATGTCGTATAAATTCGGTGTGCGAAGGACCCTGCCTGAGTACAATGATAGATTAACCTATTTTAAGCTGAACTCTCTTCAAACAAGACGAGTTATCTCGGACATGGTTATATTATATAAAATTTTAAATTTCGTTTTGGATACAGACTCACTTTGCCACATTTCACTAAGACCTAGTATTAGATCGCGTCGCAGACAACCCTTATTTTGTTTACCAACTACTTGTAACAATGTGTCTTTTCATAGCCCTTTATTACGCATGTGTAGAACCTATAATGAACACTGTAAAGATCTTGATATTTTTCATCAGGGTCTTTATCAGTATACTGCCACTGTGCAAAAAGTTTTGTCTTTAATAATTGATTAACTTTATATAGCCTCGTTTTTCCTTTGTTTTCTTTATGTGATAGATTTTAGTTGCATGTTGTGTGCAGTTGTCATCGAAGTACAAATTAAGTATTGTTTTTTTTTTCTGTTATAGTTAAGTGCATAAATTTGTATTTTGTTACTGTGCCTAATAAAATAAAATAAAATAAAATAAAATAAAATTATTTTTGCGGTAAGAAATAAACCCATGACATCAGATTCCCTTAGCGCAAAATAATTTCCAACTCTCTTTTTTCAGTGTAGATATTTATTTATTATTATAATAATGTTAACGAAACTCCTTGGTAATATTAACGGAGCACCTTGATTAAATAAAAATAAGGTAAAGTGTATCTATTGTTGGCCAACTGAAACGTATCTCAGTAGCCATAAATTTCGAAGTCGTGCCTAAAGAGTCCTTTTAACACAGACTTAAAGTGAGGGTCTGTGCCTTTTAAGAACGAAGTGTCGAATAATCTCGGCTACCTCTTTTTTTAAATTTCTTCGTAAAAGGCTCTATAAATTAAGTTAATGTCTCGATTTAACCACTTTAAAAAAGTCACTTTGAAAAAATATATTTAAATAAATAGTATAGGATGACTTTAAACTAGTTATTGATATGTAAGGCGATGAATGTGCTCATGATAACAAACAACTTTCCCTAAGGAACCCGTAGTCAAATCGCAAAAAAAAATTTGGTCTCTTCATACTAATTTAGCCGGTCAGTTGATCGATTTGTATGGAGAGACCAAAATTTTTTTTGCGATTTCACTATGAGTTCTTTAGGGAAAGTTATTTTTTATCATGAGCACATTCATCGCCTTTCGTATCAAGAACTAATTTAAATATATTTGATATATTTTTTATGTTGGTTGGATTACTTTTACTTGATCTTTTCTTGTTCTCTAGCAACCATACTGAATTATAGATAGTAATATGCTTCTCTTCTTCTACGCGCGTGTCGTAACAATTATAATATTCTGTGGATACGTATTTCCTTATAAAGTACCTATTTATTTTACTTAAGTTAAATTATATTTCGAATTTAACATGCTACATAATTTTAGTAGCGTTGTCGGGTGGTGGATATAGTGTACTGGACGACCCATGGACAGATGGACTAATAATCATTTCAGGCTTGCAAGAAGCCGCTGGATCTATGGGGCTCAGATCTGTGCTAAGTGAAAGTCTATAGGGGAGGCCTACGTTAAACAGCGGACTTCTTTCGTCTGATATCATGGTGGTTTTGATGAACTAAGAGATGCCAAGAAGACCCTGTAACTGAGCTAGCAGGTAGGTAGCAGGTTTTAACCGTTAGCAGGTAGAATAATGTGACATAGAATACATTTACGATATATATAAGTACAACCATTGAAGATACTCAATCATGACAAATAATATGTAAGAGCGTTGCGATTCTCGAACTTCGAGAAAGAGATCAAACGTCGAATCCAACTCGGCTAGGAAGCGTTTGGGAAGCTACGCAATATCTTCACGTCCAAAATACCGCAGTGTCTCAAGACTAAAGTCTTTGACCAGTGTGTGTTGCCAGTGATGACATATGGATCCGAGACATGGTCGCTTACTATGGGCCTCATAAGAAAGCTCAAAGTCACCCAAAGGGCGATGGAGCGTGCTATGCTTGGTGTTTCCCTACGTGATCGAATCAGAAATGAGGAGATACGTAGGAGAACTAAAGTTACCGACATAGCTCTCAGAATCGCTAGACTTAAGTGGCAGTGGGGAGGGCACATAGTCGAAGAACAGATGGCCGTTGAGGCAGTAAATTTCTCGAATGGCGACCGCCTACCGGAAAACGCAGTGTGGGCAGGCCTCCGACTCAGTGGACCGACGACCTGGTGAATGTTGCAGGAAGCCGCTGGATGCGAGCCGCACAGGACCAGTCGGTGTGGAAATTCTTGGGGGAGACCTTTGTCCAGCAGTGGACGTCATTCGGCTAATAGATAAATAGCGTTGCGATTCCGACTTTTATGCTTGATTTTGTCGGAGTAGTTTTTTAGAGTACGGCACCCAAAAAGTGGTTTTCTAGTTTATTTAATCCACAACTAGTATAAGTTATCCGATTTTTACTGTCTGTCGGTCGGAGCAGTTTTTTTATTTTATTTCGTTAATTACTGATCTATCATAAAAGATTGTACTTACACAAAAGTTATAGAGATACCGAAACCACGGCGCTTAAGTGGTTTGAAAGAAGATTTAAAATAATATACATATATTTTGTTTATTTTATGCAAAAGTTATTTTATTTCCGTTTCCTAATACGAATATTCATAATCTCCCCTTAATAATGAAAATCCGCCAGCAACAAAGACCGAACAAAACAATAAGAAGGAATATAAATAACTGAAATCCATTGAGAAACCACCGAAATATTATAAGTTAAATACAAATTTTACGACATTTTTAGGGTGTAGAGGCTTTGATATTAAAATTCTTATCGTGTGTAAAGTGATGTTTAGTATACTAAATTTATTTACTTTATAAGATTGTAACTTTAAATAGTATCGTGTTTTATTACTACTCATCCGAGGGTTGTGGCTTCCATTCTTACCCATGGCACATATTTCTGTAATGAGCATTTGTTGGTTTAATGTCTGGGTGCATTTATGTATATTTGTATGTATTATGTATATGACATATTTTATGAGTAGATATCTATGTCTTTTTTTTAACTGCAATATTTGTTTATTCACAGTTGGTAAGCCCTTCATCTTACCTGATTGATTATAATTTTCTATATTAATTTACATAACTTAATTTTTTGTAGTATCTCATCTCATCTCATCTCACTAATATTATAAATGCGAAATTATAAATGCGAAAGTATGGATGTTTGTTTGTTTATTTATTTGTTTGTTTGTTTGTTCCGCTTTCACGTCGAAACTACTGGACGCATTTGGATGAAATTTGGAAGAAAGATAGATCAAATACTGGATTAACACATAGGCTACTTTTTGTTCCGGAAAAATTCATGGTTCCCGTAGGATACCTTAGAGACAGTCATAAAGCGACATCCACGCGGGCGGAGCCGCGGGCAGAAGCTAGTACATTATAATTATCTTGAAACATTCGACTTCCAATTTATTTCCAAAAAAATCTATCTTGACCTTACAGTTTCATTCGCAAATAAAAAATCCCGATAGTCAATTACTTTTATTTTATCTCTCGCAGCATAATTCTCAATTTTTTCGTAACGGCATCGGCCCGGCCGGACGGGGTGCCGAAGTGTCGATACGACCCTCCCTTGCTAATAGAATTTATAAAACGCTTCGCTTGGAGTTGAAGTCTTTCTTGTAGGACCGAGCGTTAAAAAAAGTTAACTTTTTTGGACCCGCAGTTCAAGAAGGTTTTATTTGTTGAAAACTGCGCTGTCATTCCTTTGAGCTAGTGTATTTCTTTAATCATTTTTCTGTATTTTATACTACTCTAACTCTAATCCCATAAAATTTCAAACGCACTTTTTTAACACCCTGTACATAAAATTTCTATAAATGCAGGCTGCAAAAAATAGGCGTAGAATTCGGTAAGTGGGTTTTCTATTCATCATACTGAACAACTTTTGTTCTACGTCTTTGTTAAAACTGCAAAAAATATTTCGAAGCCATTTTCTATTTATTTCTATATCCAATACAAGTTTTTGCCCACGGCTCCGCTCACGTGGATAACGATTATAACTATCGTTTAGGATACTCAGTTCTATGTTTAGTCATGACTCACATGACATAAGGTATATTTATGCCAAATACAATACAATTTGTTATTATTTTTGATTTACAGAATATTAGATTTTTCTTACTCCTTCGGGAATCCTCAACTTTTAATCTAGATTATAGTCACATGTAATGTGCTAAATTTCGTCCGAATCCGTTAAACCTTTTTGCATGATTGAGCAATAAACATCCAAACTTTCACATTAATAATACACTTCCGGACACATCTATCGGTCCACCTAAGATTTAAAGTTTAATAGCCTATAGATAAAACCTAGCTTTAGACCAGGCTATAAGCATATTCCTGAGTTTGAATTTGGAACTAATGACATACAAAAAACATTGCCAATGTGCCGGCTTTAAAACTTCATAAAAGCTTTTTGCTTAACCAAACATTTATTTTTAGCTACAGGCCATTAAAACTTTTAAATGCTAGTTGGGCCGATAGATGTGTCCGGAAGTGTATTATATATAACGCAGCCAATTAATATAGACATCAATGAAAATATTGCTCACTTATGTAAAAGGAAACCTTCCAATTTCGTTAGGTACAGAATTGATTTCGAATATATTCCTCTACGGTGCGTGTCACGAATATCACAACCTAATAAAAAAAGTCATACGGGGATGTTCCTTTACAAGTCACGTAACGTTGTAGGAAAAATATTTATACTCAGGGATTTGGCAAATGGACTGCTATTTGTATCTCTTAGCTAGTACCTAAGTTGTTTTACATTAATATCTTTAACAAGAGTTTGTTTATTAAAATTGGAAGTATTTCAACCAAAAGTATACGATATTTGAATCCGAAAAGATTTTTATAAGTACATTATTTATTAGATTATAAGTAAGATTTAATTTATAATTATTGTTTGGTACATATCCACATCCGGATGATGCAAAATCGAATTATAATTTTATTTATGATCACGGAGCCGCCCCCGAGTGAAGGTATTTAAAAGTTGCCTTTGTCCTTTACAAGTGTTTAAAAAACTGTCTCCGTACAAAATTTCATAAGAACTCGATTATTGATGGATGGATTAGTATGGATACGGGAACTATGACTATGGATAGTATGTAGGATGGTAACGACCTGGATATTAGTAATCTGTGGATAGTAGTAGCCACGACTACGGATCCTTACTATTGAACCTTTTATACGGAACAGCATAAGTAGGTGTAACAATAATCAAAACGTTAATCGCATGTATTTACGTATGGATTAGCATTATATGCATGATTGCACGTAATCTGTCCGCTTAACCGATTGTGATAATCAGTGATTGATAACCATTTATATGCCTCCCGAGATATGGGAAGAGGTGCCCCGCAGTAGGGACGCTATTAGTTGATATTGATAAGAGTCAAGCCCAATATAATGTACAGGCTGTAACAAAAATGTGTGATAATACTTCAAGGTAGGCTTCTGCTCATCAAACTGAACAATTTTTGTTCTACAACTTTGTTGAAATTGCAAAGAAAATTTTGGACTTTTCATACAAATCGATCAGCTAGCGAGCCAAGTTTGTATGAAAAGTCCAACAATTTTTGCGATTTCAATAAAGCTGTAGAACAAAAATTTTTCAATTTGATAAGTAGAAGCCCACCTTGAAGTATTACCACACCTTTTTGTTGCACCCTGACAAATATTTGCAATCGTTATCATTAAAATGAAGCGGTTAACTCCTTTCCCTTCCTATGAAGTCTGTTTGCGTTTTCTATTTGTAAAGTAACTAGATCTCTCTTTATGTATACTATTTATAATAAAGATATATACATAACTAGCTTCTGCTCGCGACTTCGTCTGAGTGGACTTCAGAATTGGGTCCAGAGAGGAAGAAAATGTTATGGTGGCGCCATCTAGTGACGAAATGGAAATTTTGAGTTTTTAAGCATTCTTCCGGGAACCCTTAAGTTTTTCGGAATAAAAAGTATTCTATGTGTTAGCCGAATACTTTATCTATCAAATTTTATTCAAATCCGTTCAGTAGTTTCGGCGTGAAAGCGGAATAAACAAATAAACAAACAAACAAATAAACAAACATCCATACTTTCGCATTTATAATATTAATATTTAATATTTATAAATATTAATATTAGTAGGAGTAGGATAGGAAGACTTATCATTGATAAGTCAGTATACATAAAGACGACCTAGTCTTATCATGTAACAAACGGTACTTTATGATCAATAAATTAACCTAAAATATTTTTAACCGACTTCAAAAAAAAGGAGGAGGTTCTCAATTCGTCGGAATCTTTTTTTTTTTTTTTTTTATGTATGTTCACCGATTACTCGAAGACGCCTGAACCGATTTGGAAAATTCTTTTTTTTTTAAAGGGTATACTTTACAGGTAGTCCCATATAAATTTTATCGAAATCCATTCAGCGGTTTTTGAGAAAATCAACAAAAACACATCAAAATTGGAGTTGTTGCGATTGAAGTCGGTTGTTTTTAACGTATTCAGCGTGGTCATCGTTATTAACTATGATCTGCCAAATGATGCGTGGGAAATACAGCTCTGCCCTCATAACTCTTAAGAAAGAAACTTTCTGCTTCGTACAACCAAACTGTGGAATGAATTGTCGCCTGCGATATTTCCGGACCGATACGACATTCAAACCTTTAAGAAAAGAGCGTACTCCCATATCAAAGGCCGGCAACGCACTTGTGATTCCTCTGGTGTTGCGGGTGTCTATGGGCGGCGGTAATCGCTTACCATCAGGTGATCCGTCTGCTCGTTTGCCGCCTATCATAAGGCCGCTAAATATACGGAAACTCCATATACTTTGCGGCCTTATTGTTTATTATGAGGGCAGAGCTATCGCCTTCTCTTTCCAGTTTATTACCCAACTGCCGAAGCGGAGGGTAATGTTTTTCGAGTGTAAGTCCGTGTCATTGTTACCGCTTGTAGCCAAACGACTTTATGGATCTAGGTTTTGCGAGATGTCTTAAAATGCTTCTTATTGGGTGACTTTATATGAGATCTTGATACGAAAAGCTATGCATGTGCTTATGATAATAAATAACTTTCCCTAAAGATAAAGAACCCATAGCCAAATCGCAGTTTAAAGTCACCCCATGTTAGAATTGGAAAAATTTCATTCGCAGTCAGTTTTTTTTAGGAAAATTGGTTATTCAGTTAAATGTTCATTAAACACAATGGTTTTCGTTAACATTGCATGTTTCCCCTTCTTTTCAGACATCTTCGTAGTCAACTGAACGTTTAAAAATGGATTTTTTTCTTCATTTTAATACAGGAATTTTTTGAAAGGTTTTTGTGTTTTCTTGTTCCTCATTTTCTTATCGTGTGGTACAATTGAATCGCGACGGTTTCCTAGTGTTGCAGCATCACCCTGCATTACATATAGGGCATACATGTGTGGTGTTTTTTGCACCTATTACACACGTGCGCAACATCGTACACATCCAGTAATCAGATGTGCAGGTTTCCTCTTGATGTATTCCTATTCTGTTTTACGTTTGAAAGAAAGCGTTGAGCCGCAGATGCTTTTTCCTTCCTTAACAAGATCAAGAAAACTGACATAGTGATACGGACATCCTATTTTGCCCTCGCCACACCAATAATAACGGACGAGTTTATGTTGCCACGTGTTTGGACTTTGATGACAGACAGACGGACGACCAAAGTAAACAAGACGCCAAGATTACCGTTGTCTGTTTATCTCTATGATTGATATTATAATAATATTGTATCTATGTATACTGGTTGAACTATTTTGGTTGTTTGTTATAGTTGTTTCAGGCTTCTTTACCTAAAGGGATCATTTTACAAAGCGTAGGCTGTCTGAGTATTAAGGTTAGGGACGTATTTTAGTACTCAGTATAAGTAGGCATTAATAATAACGACTAAATTTTAAGATCTCTTGTTACTATACTATAGCCTCTATCCCAGTAATAAAACAGATGCCGTGAGCCGCGCAGGACACTTAGCGATACTACGGAACCCTTAGTGTGTCCAACTTTCGTCTTACCCTGATTTTCTTTTCCACTTACATTGGTAAACCTTTGGCATTATCTTACTTGCTGTTAATATCATAAGATGATGATGAGAAATGGAAGTGGATTTATCAAGATGCTCCAATGAAAGGAAGAACTGGCTATTTTTGTTCACGCCGATACACATCAATATTGTGATGCTGCTAACATGGATTGGTTTACTCGAGGTTCTTTGTTTCGAGGTTCCCCCATCCCCATATCCTATTTCAAAGGTCGGCAACGCACTTGTGACTCCTCTGGTGTTGCGGGTGTCTATGGGCGGCGGTAATCGCTTACCATCAGGTGATGCGTCTACTCGTTTATCACATAAAAAAAGGTTCTTTGTTTTCTTTTAACAAAAACTCTAATTGTTGATGTCTGTTTTGAACTTTCATCCTCGTCATTATTTACTGCCTATCTATTTTGAAGAGTTCAGAGATTAAATGATTGATGAAGCAATTATTTTACAAGTGATAGATTCGAAATATTGAAACCGAATTAATAAAATGTCAGTAAATGTCAAAGTTATTCCATCAAAATTACTTATCTGCCTTTACAACTTTTTAGTGGCTAGTCTACTTGCTTCACATCAAGATGTCGCAGGTTTGATTCGCCGCGGGATCCAACTTTGTAGGTTTCGGTTTTATTGGTGGTAGGGCATTTTCGAAGCCCGCCTGGCTAACTACCACCATCTTATATAGTCTTACTGCCAAACATCAATGTTAATAGCATTGATATGTTCCGGCATGGAGATAGCATAGCCAGTTCTCCAATGCGTTGGGGAATTCTGGTAAGCTCACTTCCATCTTCGGCATCATCATCACTTACCACCAGATGTGATAATGCCAAGAGCTTACCAATTGTGAATAAAACATAAAAATATTTCGAGTCATAACAAATTATAGAGGATGCTGTATATTTCAAACTTTTTGTCAGGATTCGAACCGGCAAAAATACTGAAGTTAGTCGTACAAAAAGAAAAAAGGTTATTACTCTACAATTTCCATTTACATATCTGAAAACTGAAGCGTAAAACAATTTTTCCAGCACAAAATTTTTGTTTAACTGTGCGAACAGAATTTTGAATATTGATTCATGTTATTTTATGTAACAATTTGTAAATTTCTGAGAATTTCCACTGGTAGAGAAATATTATTAAAAGCTTTCTGCGAAGATGGGATCCATCCCTTCAGGAAAAGGGATTTTAAGAGCGGGTAAGTGAAGTTTTGTGAAATTTACTGTTGTTGGAATAGTTTAAAAGTTTAAAAGTTGTGTAAACTGAGTTAAATCGGCAACAAAATAACATTATCTATGTTAATTGCAATGCAGTCTCCAAAATTAAAGAGACAGATGTAATAATCACACTTATAATAAAGGGGGAAATTTTAACCATATAATTTCCCAAGGAACCCATACCACACAGTGAAACCGAAACAATTTTGAATCTCACATACAAACTGATCACGTTTATTAATCAACTTTCTGTAGAGAGTAGAGATTTTTTTGCTGCGGTTGTATGGGTGGGTAAGTCCCTGAGAGCCCCGATCCCAGACGTACCCGTTCCTGAGGACCCCGATTTATTGCTCTTTGGGAAAGTTATTCAGTTTCATGAGAAGTAACCACAGTTATAGTAATATTATAATGGTGAATAATCACCACATACCTTTTGCGTAGGGGAGAGAAAATAACAATAGAATATAGAAGAGAAATAAAACAGGATTAAAATGGTGTCCTGTTTTGTAACACATCAGTACTGTCTGACTGAACACCGAGCAAACATTTTGAAAGGCAGACACAACATGACATGGCTGGACTAAAACTCCGTCCAGACTAATGACATGACCGGATTTGGAAGGTTCTGTCATCTATACCAGTTCACATGGGAACGGCGGAAAGACTAATCTTAGTGACTCTTCGTCGCGCCTTCTTCAGTATTTTTTTCTTGTCTAGTCTACAGGGTATAACAAAAAAGGTATGGCAATACTTCAAGGTGGGCTTCTTCTCATCAAACTGAACAACTTTTGTTCTAGAACTTTGCAGAAATCGCAAAAAAATTTGGACTTTTCATACAAATCAATCAGCTTGCAGGCCAAGTTTGTATGGACAGTCCAAAATTTTTTTTGGCATTTCAACAAAGTTGTGAAACAAAAGTTGTTCAGTTTCATGAGTAGAAGTCCACCTTGAAGTATTACCACACATTTTTGTTACAACCTGTATAGTGATCGTTCACTGTATCTGAACTAAAGTGTCGTGTCGGTTCAGTGTGAATGTCCCATATAAGCCTTTACATATTTATTTAGTAGTTGGATCGTCGAGTCCTACTACGAGGCGTTGTCGTATGTCTGAATGGTGAATAGAGATAAATGAGAAAACTGCATCCCACTACACACACAGTAGACCTAGAGAAAACATTATAAGATAAATAATATTATTAACTGCCGGGATACTGAGCTATATTGTAACTAACTTATAGGCATAATTTGTTGAAGATAAAAGTAAATAGGATCAAACGTTACTCTCTGAAGAGATAATTGAATAAGTTGCCAAGCAGAATGTAGTTAGGCTACCGCTTGCATAGTCTTTAGATGTAGACAGGGTATTATACCTCATACTTATATATATATATTATATAAGTACCTAAAGTTCGTTTGTTTAAGGGGTTACTCAGAATCAAGTATAGAATATTTACAGAAAATATATTGAAAAATTCTGAATTTTCAGTTTCAGTTTCCCATACAGATTCCTGAATCACTATTTAGATTTAGTACGGGAAACAGAAAACAATTAATGTAGATCGGATTTTTTCAATATTTTTTCTATATTCTATAATTCATTCTGAGCAACCCCTTAAAAATTCAAACGCACTTTTTTAAACCCTGTTAATATAAAAGTAATAATTATATACGTATATTATAATATTTATAATTGATTTAGCACTAACGGCGTAACTTTTCCTTTGAACATGCAAACTGTCAAGATAAATGCCACTTACAGTCAAGCCCATCCACGTTACGACCGTGTGTATGATCACTTAACCTGCATGATCGACATGAGTGCCGCCATTATAACACGACCTATTTATAATCTATATATTAACTTGAATATTTAAATGAAGCAGTTACAAGTACCTACATTGACATCGTAATAGCATTTAGTAATTTTGCAACCTGTTTTACTGCTGTTTTTACGATCGGCGGGAGCTAAGAAAGAGAGTTGATAGCTTTACGTTTTCAATGTAGCGATCGCCCGTGTCTTCACATTGGTACTGTAATAAAGGCGGCTGTAACATAATTGACCACGCTGAATACGTTAAAAACAACCGACTTAAATCGCAACAACTCCAAATTTGCTATGTTTTTGTTGATTTTCTCAAAAACCGCTGAATCGACTTCGATAAAATTTATATGGGACCACCTGTGAAGTATACCCTTTTAAACAAAAAAGAATTTTCCAAATCGGTTCAGGCGTCTTCGAGTAATCGGTGAACATACATAAAAAAAAGATTCCGACGAATTGAGAACCTCCTCCATTTTTTGAAGTTGGTTAAAAAGAGGTGTAGGTAAGTGGGGTTACACTCTTCATACTGAACAGAATCAAAAAATTACGAGTAAAATCATTTTATTTGCCATTGAACAAGGTAGTAAGGATGTATCTATAAAATTAAATGAGCACTCCTATCAGCCATATACCTACTATGACATGCAAATATTCTTAAATTGACAGCTTTTACTACTTCTACTAGACAGTTTGGCTGCAATCACGAAAAAAATACTGCCTCATAGAGTACGAAGTTTTAAAATCAGCTAACCAAGTTATATATAATGTAAAAAACTTTTTTTTAGCGAAGGTGGAGAACCAAAGTTGTTCATAACAATGAATAGAACAGCTAGCTCCCACCTTGTTAATGGGTCCTACATGTATAGTGTTACACCCTGTATGTTTTGAAATTTATTGTTTTTTTCGAACAACAGTCAAACACAAAATAACCTAAACTATTCCTTCTCAAAGATTGTCCCTGTTTTCAAAAAGTTACAGGATTTATTTGCAATATTTGACTCAGCTTTTGAAACTGAACAACTTTACGGAAATCGCAAAAAGTTTGGCTTGTTTCCATGCCTCAAAATTGTTCCCACCGCCTCATATAATTTATTTTATTATTTATTTCATTTATAATTTAATTCCCATTGCCTTAAAAAAGTACTGTCAGAAGAACAACTGTGATAAACATCACATTAAAACTCATTTCAAAAGTAGCTACTTTCCACACAAACTTGGCCCACGAGCTCATAGATTTTTATGATAAGGACAAATAGATTTTTTGCGGTTTCAGCAGAATTGTGCAGCAAAAGTTGATCAGTTTTTTTTACCCTCAATTGGTAAGCCCTTAGTTTCATGACTTTGCTAGTATATATGCATACCATGTAAACTGATTTAAGAAAAGAAATTAGAAATTATTTGTTCTTCAAAGTGTTCTCAAACTACTAAGTTTTACATTTATTTATGAAAAACCCTAGCTGACGTTGTTAAACTTTTTACATTTTCAACGCTCGCGATTCCTCTGAAGCGTAGCTAGCTATAAAATTAGTGAGATTGCTAAGCCGGTGTCGGGTGTAAAGCTTCAAGAATGAAAGTAATTTAGTTGAGAGAAACGAGAAAAATAAGGAAAAAATTTTAAGAAAATAATAAATGAATTAATTGACATTCAAGCTTAATAACTTGTCTATGTTTGTGAAGATTTGAGCTTCGTTTTGGAAGTTTATTCAATGAATTTAATTTGTCAGTTCTACGCGGTCGCGTTACGCTACCCTCATCAGACTACAACATAGTAATAGACATTTTGATGGATTTACGAGTATGTTACCTATTTTAGGGACCAAGTGTGCCTCAAATCTTAAATATACTTCAATTCAAAATTCTTTATTGCAGTTACACGTAAGTACCTAAAAATACAATTTTACTGTAACCTGCTATAATGTTAGCATGCAATTTTATTATTTTTTAATATAATCAGCAGGTTAATAAATTCAATTGTGATAATTTAGGTACAATTGACAACGCTGAATACGTTAAAAACAACCGACTTCAATCGTAACAACTCCAATTTTGCTATGTTTTTTTTGGATTTTTCAAAAGTGCTAAATCGTATTAGATAAAATTTATATGGGACCACCTGGAAAGTATACCCTTTGAAACAAAAAAATAATTTTCCAAATCGGTTCTGGCGTCTTCGAGTAAGCGGTGAATATACATAAAAAAAAACAAAGATTCCGATGAATTGAGAACCTCCTTCTTTTATTTAAGTCGTTTAATTAAATAATTAAATAATATACAGTGATTAATTCTGTGCCTCCTGTGAAAAAGGGTCTAATTCAAATTGAACCCTTTTCCGTTTCTTTCATATCTATAATATGTAAGAAAAATCCTTTCGAACGGTCTAACTCACGAATCTCTATGTACAAAATGGAAGGAGATACGAAATGTGTCAAATGGTTCTATTAACGAAAAAAAATATGTTGAATGTCTTAATTTCAATTAGATTCAGCGAAGTTATATTTATAAGTCGTGGAAAAGGGTTTATTTTTAATTAAATCGCATCAATTCATTATCCGGAGGTATAAATTGATTCAAACCATTTTTCACAGATTTAAAATGTTGCATGGCTTATAAAAAAACGATCTCATTTAATTTGGACCATTTTGAACTGGATCTAAATAAAATTGAACCTTTCTGTTGTTTTTAAAATGTTCCGTGAAAAATGGTAAAATTCAACGTGTTAGAGTAGGAGAGAGTGAACAAAGCAAGAAATGGTGGGGGCGGGAGGTTGTAACTGAATGCGCCCGTGACCAGTCCGTAGTCGATCGTCGAAGCGAGAGGACACATAAGTTGCTGCTACGGTGTGAGTTGAACCATTATGCACCACATTTTGTTTCTTTCTATGTGGTTTAACTTAAATTGAAACCTTGTATTTGTCAACACTTTATCTGATTCAAATCAACTTACCTATTTTTACTAAGGGATCCTTCACCAGCCCGACTTTATTTTGTAATAATATGAAATGTATTTCTGCAGATAAACCAAGTTCTGCTAAGTTTATATGCCAAGCCAAGTTTAGTACCAAGAATAAAAATGGTAATTTCTTGCTATGATATTTAATTTTACAACTACTTTTTCTTTTAGTATTTACTTACTGTTAATTGGCTATACTTCCAATCAAATACAATAAATTTTAATTCATAACATTGTCTCCTTGTTAATAATATTAACAAGTATGTTCATAGTTTGAGAGGCATCTGATTGAATTATATGTAGATTAATTTAGTACTATCGTTAGTAAGGTTATCGTGTCGGTATTGCTAAGCCAGTGGCAAATCAATACTCAATACTCAATCCACACCCCCGACACTTCATACAAATTCGCGCCATTTTTATTCATAGAAATTTAACACTTCTTCATGTCTCTACACGTGTTTATGCATGTGTGAGTGTCAGCTGATAAATTTTGGAAAGTCATACTGCAAATGAATATGTCCTTGAGGAAATTATTCTCAGTTTCACCTGCTACTTACCACTATTTAGGTATTTCGAAATGTAGGTACAAAATATTCTGTTAAAATCTCCATAATCGTCACGTATTTTATGTAAAATATAAAAAAAGCGTGTAAATATATTCCATATTGATACCGTTGTCCCTATATTTTTTGTATATTGATATTGTAATTAATTTATTGAAAAAAAAAGTGTGATAAAATATATATTACAAAAATGGCTAATACATTAAATATTAGCAAAATCTTAAAGTTATTGTTTATAAATAAAGGATTATTTGTTGTTTTGATCAAGTTATGTGATGATTATGAAGATATTTACAGATTGTTTTGAAATGCCATTTTATTTATCTAGTTGAAATCTAATTATCTAGTATTTAATATGTCCATGAGGAAATTATTCTCAGTTTCACCTGCTACTTACCACTATTTAGGTATTTCGAAATGTAAGTATAAAATAATCTGTTCAAATCTCCATAATCGTCACGTATTTTGTCAAAATAAAAAAAAGCGTGTAAATATATTCAATATTGATACCGTTGTGCTTATTTATTTTTTTTGTATTTTCAGTAAGCCACTGATATTGTAAGTAATTTATTGAAAAAAAAATGTGTGATAAAATATATATTACAAAAATGGCTAATACATTAAATATTAGCAAAATCTTATGGATATCGGTTTGTACTTATTTATAATAATATACTACTTATTTATAATAAGTACAAACCGATATCCGTTTAAAAATATTTATTATAAAGTAAAACAAAACCACAGTTTAAGGATATTATACAGTATGGACACTCCCTGCCGCTCTCTGAAGGCGACTTCACCCCCCCTGTGTGACCGATGTGTGTTGCATATTTAAAAGCTACAAAAGTTCTTAGAAAATCATACTGAAAGATATACTTACCTTGTGATTTAAGTTAGGTTGGATGTTTGCATACAATATTTTCGATATAAAAAATAAATTTAAATAGATTTAAACCGATTTTCACAAAGTTTTGTAATTTTACGAGCGGTTCATTTAAAATTAGCCCGTTTTTCACTGAACAAGTATGGTTAAAATAGGAAAATCTAATTAGTTTATTTTTTTAATCAAACAAGATATCAAAAAATATAATATCATAGTAAAAAAAGCAACAAAAGTTATGCCTAGTCATAGCAAAGTTTGTGTAACTTTCTTATACTAAGATGTTAGTATCGGTAAAAAATGGTTCAAAAAACAGTTATTTTGCTGCCCTGTAAAAGTGTGAATTTGAATTAGACCCTTTTTCACAGGAGGCACAGAATTTTCATTCGTGATTTGGAATCTCTTAAACAGTAAGATTGTTAACACCTGACTCCTGTTATTCTAGGTAGCCCGGACTGCAAGAAGCAGGTATGTTCAATGCAGTCATCATCATCATAATCGGCCAAAACACGTCCACTACCGAACAAAGGCCTCCTCCAACCGGCCTTGCGCTGCCCGTATCCAGCGGCTTCCCGTGATCTTCACCAGGTCATGGGTCCATCGAGTGGGAGGTCTCCTTACGCTACGTCTTCCGGTGCGTGGTCGCCACTCGAGAGTTTTAATGCCCCTACGGCCATCTGTTCTACGGGCTATGTGCCCCGCCCACTGCCACTTTAGTTTGGCTATTCGTGAGCAATGTCGGTTACTTTAGTTCTCCTACTTTCGGTCGCCACTCGAGAGTTTTAATGCCCCTACGGCCATCTGTTCTACGGGCTATGTGCCCCGCCCACTGCCACTTTAGTTTGGCTATTCGTGAGCAATGTCGGTTACTTTAGTTCTCCTACTTTCGGTCGCCACTCGAGAGTTTTAATGCCCCTACGGCCATCTGTTCTACGGGCTATGTGCCCCGCCCACTGCCACTTTAGTTTGGCTATTCGTGAGCAATGTCGGTTACTTTAGTTCTCCTACTTTCGATCACGTAAGGGAAACTAAAATTGACCAGTTGAGGGTAAAAAAAAATAACTCCAAGCATAGCACTCTCCATCGCCCTTTCAATGCAATAATCGCTGTCAACAGGTTCAAAATACTCGCTTAATTCCGGCATATTTCCAGAATATATGATTAGTCTTCTAATTAATTTATATTAAGATACATAAGTATACGCTTATCTTCAAATCTAATTAATAAGGATTTCTACCTGAAAATGGTGTCACCAAAAATTTTCCTGTTGATCCTCGGAATGTTGTCACCCAGAAAATTAAGCGAACCTTTTCCTAAACTTATCTCACGTATCTCAGGTCTGTTATTTATGTAAATGATGCCATTTAAATATTCAGTAATACCAGATAATCAAATTAATTAACAACAAATTTTCAAAGTATAATAAGGTACATATTTTAAATTTGTCGTCTAATGTAAGAGATGTTTGAAGTTCCTTCTTTTGGTAAATAAAGGTTTTATAATTCCCATAAGGCAAAAATAGGATAGAATATTAAATATCAACTAGATTACGTTTAGAGGGATTAGTACTAAGAATGAAATATGTCCTTAGCTATACTGATACTTCTGATAAAGTGTAATAAAACAATATTTTTGGCAATCAGTGAACCATAATCGTTTACTTCTAAGCTATGTCTGATTCTGTGATTAACACACAAACAAACAAACATATCGTTCTATATAGCCAGCATTAGGTGGATTACAACTTCTGTGCTAGGTATTTGGAAACAGTAGAACAGATTGCCTGCTTCCCATAAACACGCTTGGTATCATGCACATCTAGCGAGCTAACCATTATACAATGTAGTGCGCTCTCACACAATTTTTTAAAAATGCATCCACAAAATTGCAAGCCAGCTGAGATTAGAAATCACACTTAATGAAAAATGTAGTCTTGCTTAAATTATACGTAAATAAAAAAATAAAAAAGTGTACTTTTGACCTTCGTAAGTCTGAAGCGACATCTGTTGTAGTTGGTCGAAGGAGCCAACAAGCCGCATAAAATCAATCTACATGTTCGACACCATTTAACTTGCAAGCTATACAGAAGACAGCAACGAAATGCGTTTTCCAAGCTAGACGTGAATGAACCTTGTCCCGATGTTTAGGCTGAATGTACTGAACCACTGAACTGCACCACTCGATCGTTGGCAAGTTATAAACATCGATATTTTCGGCACGCGTGCAACGCACCTCATAACTGTTAATACACGAACGGAATATTTTACAGTTGCCTTATTTATGGCCTAAATAGTTGTAAATCTCACGAAGATTCTTAACAATGTAAAGTTATGGACAAGCGAGTAATTTTGGGAGAAATCTAGGGGTTTACGGCGACTAGGGGATAAATTAGGAATAACGAGGTATAAAAGTCGGCTACTGGAAAATAACGAAATACAGATAAGTCAGTTTAACCTTATTTACTTATATCATTATTTCTAATTTAATGTTTTTACGTAAATAGATGCTTAACAAATGCGTCATATTTTTTTTCTATCCTGTACAAAATTTCAAAATTAGATCCTTATCATCCTCCTTTTGTAATCGATGCCAAAGACTTAATCACTGTTCCATTCAACGATAAAGGCTCCGGAAGGTTTTTATTTCATAAAGGAGACTATTGCAAAATAATTCGTTACCTCAATAACATTTCCTGGGATGATATACTATTAAATGGGTCGATTGATGGAGCCCTCCAAGAATTATATGCTCTGTTATATAATACAATCACTATGTTTGTCCCATTCAGAACGGGAAATAAAAATAAAAAATTCCCATACTGGTATTCTACAGATGCCAAACGTATAGCTAGGGAAAAAGCTAAGGTGCACCGACGCTGGAAGCGCTTTCAAAACCCTTTGGATTACCATGAATTTTCTTTACTGAGATCCAGACTACACAAGATCGAAACGGGATGTTACTGGGATTATATTAATAAAATTCAAAAGTATATAGGTAAGGACGCTAAACAATTATGGGGTTACGTTAAGTCGCGCCGCAATGGCAAATCTTCTTATCCCAATGCCATATCATATGGCAATGTTACCTACTCCGATAGCTCAATGTGTGATGCATTTAATAATTTTTTTAATAGTGTATATCAAAGGGAGGCTGACTTTTACCATTGTACTGAATTACCTGCTCCCTCAGTGGATGACGGTTCATCAATAAACACTATAAAAACATCACCGGATGAAGTCTTTACATTACTTGAAAAACTCGACTCCACGAAAGGGGCAGGTCCAGATAAAATATCACCCTTGTATATAAAGAAATGTGCCCCAGCTTTGGCTTACCCATTGACGTTAATATTCAATAGATCTTTGAGTGAGGGAGTCTTTCCGGAGGTTTGGAAGGAAGCTAATATCGTTCCAGTTCATAAAAAAGGGTCAAAGACAAAAGTTGAAAACTACAGACCAATATCATTATTAAATACATTTGACAATTCGTTTACCGAAGAATATATAACATTATCGTTAAAGCTATCCCGGAACAGCAACATGGTTTCCTGAAGCGCCGCTCCACAATTACCAACCTGACTGTTTTTATGGAGTTTCTGGTTGATAATATGGAGAAGGGCAAACAGATTGATGTGGTGTACACGGACTTCGAAAAAGCTTTTGACCGTGTGGACCACATCATTCTGCTAAGAAAACTTAATCGAATAGGTATCTGCGGTGACCTGTTGCGCTGGGTAAAGTCATATTTAAAAAATCGTTCTCAGGCAGTAGTTGTGGGGGGCTGCAGGTCTAATTTGGCGTCTATACCGTCCGGGGTTCCCCAAGGATCCCATTTAGGCCCTTTATTTTATAATTTGTACTTGTACTCAAATTATCTCATGTACGCGGATGACACTAAAATCTTCATAGATATCGCAAAACTTTCAGACTGTGTTAAACTACAGCAAGACCTAGATCGTCTGTCTCTTTATTATGAACAAAATAGAATCACAGTTAATGCTTCTAAATGTCAGATTATATCATTTTCACGAAAAAGAAATCCTATCACTTATAGTTACAAAATTAACGGAATTCAGGTTGATAGAACTGTCATTGTCCGCGACCTTGGAATCAATTTAGATCAAAAACTTTTATTTGACGTTCATGCCAATTCTATAATCGAGAAAGCCTACAAGGGCCTAGGCTTTCTGAAACGTATTTGTCAACCGTTCAATGATGTAGTATGTCTTAAGTCAATTTATTACTCGTATGTGAGAAGTATACTTGAATATGGCAGCGTTATATGGAATCCTCGATATTCTATTTATAAAAATAGAATCGAAAACATACAGAAAAAATTCGTAAAATTTTTGGACTATAAATCGCATAGAACATATAATAATTACATAGACAGTTGCAGATTCCACAAATTACCCTCCCTTGACGAAAGGCGTGACATGCTTGATATGTCCTTTCTTTATGACCTCCTCAACTCTTTCATTGACTCACCTTCCCTCATATCTAAAATTTCATACAACGTACCAAGCAAGCGAACCCGTCACACCTCCTTGATGACTGTACCCTACCATAAAACAAATTATGGTCAAAATGCTGTAGTTGCTATCTCGAACATATAACAACAAATTTTGTGACATCGATCCATTCGCAGGCTCCAGGATACGGTTTAAAAATAAACTATATCAGAAATGTATGAAGACTGATCCGCTATAAATTAAACTTACTCCCAATCATAGCACGCACGCACGCACGCACACATACACACACACACACACATACACACGCACGCACACGCACACGCACACCATTCTCTCACACACTTTCTCATTTCTTCTTTTGACAATTTGATGTAAAAAACTATTTTTTTTTTTTGTTACTTGTTACTTTTTGCTACTGATAGCCACCCTGTGTAATTTTTTATTTCAATATTTCCGTGGAAATTTGTAAAGGCTTAACGCTATAAATAAGTCCTTGTATTCCTGTCATATTATAATAAGCTGTTGATTTCCCAAATCTGTAAAATAAAAAATAAAATAAAAATACTCTGTGCTTGGAATTAAAATGACAATAGTTTGTTAATTTTTTTTGCCTGACTGACAAGAAATAGGGTAATGTTTTTTGAGTGTACATAAATATCTGATTAGTTGAGCTTATCTACAGGATGTAACAGAAAGGTGTGATAATACTTCAAGAGTGGCTTCCAAAATTTTTTTTGACTTTTCATACAAATTGATCAGCTGACGAACCAAGTTTGTATGAAAAGTCCGAAAATTTCTTTGCGATTTCAACAAAGTTGTAGAACAAAAGTTGTTCAGTTTGATGGGTAAAAGCCAACCTTGAAGTATATCACACCTTTCTGTTACACCCTGTATAGTAAAAATAGCTTCATTTTGAAGTGCGATGTGTCGTAAAATATGTTGAGTGTGCAATAAAGAGAATTTATCTTATCTTAGATTCGCCTAAATCGACTAAATGTCACAGATTATGTTTAAGTACTCGTGTAGTTTTTTGTGAAAAATGTAGCCCTATGTTACTCTGTTGTCCGTCTATCCATTCGCATTTCACAAGTCTCTACTTAGTTAACTAACGAAATTACAGTTGCAGCTGCAGTATGACCCAAAATTTGATAGAATAGTTCTTCAAGGTTTACGTACTTAATTGGTTATATCTATGGAATCATTACAGAGCATGTCCCGAGTCCTACTTGGCTGTATTTTTTTACACTTAAGAAGTTAGTTCATAGTTATAAGTACGGTTAGTTTATTAAGTATTACCACTTGATCAGATACGGCGAAATATTTGCTATCGTTCATATTTATAGCTTATATAATTTAAATTGTTATACATTTACCTTGCGAGACCGTTTTCTGTAATCTCAACGTACAAAATATTAGGTGTACAAAAAAGTTCTACCCGTTTTTGAACAAAATAAAATTTATATAAAAATGAAACAAAGTACAAATCTTATTAAATTCAATGACCATTAGCTTCTACTACGTTCTGCCAACGTGTAGGCAGCTCATTGATTCCTTCAAGAAAAAAGTCTTGTTCTTTCGACGCTATGAATTCATCGACTTCTTTTCTACCTTCATCTTCATTTAGCAATTGCTGCTCCGCTAAGTAGTTTTGTAACGATTTAAAAGGTGGTAGTCGCATGGTGCAATGTCAGGCGAGTACGATGGCTGCGGTAAAATATCCTATTGCGGTTCATTTATAATTTTCGTGACCACAGAACTTCTATGTGGCCGAGCATTGTCATGCTGCAGTATCACTGGTCGACGGCCATGATTAGAATATGGTCGGTTTTCATGGTTTTTTTTTTCAAGCAAAGGTTGTAATTGTACAGCGTAACGTTCGCTTGTGATACTTACATATGATTTAAGATGTTTGTAAAACAATACACCTCATTAAACCTATCAAATACAGATCACTCTTTTTCACTGTAAATGTTGCGCTTTGGTGTTGATGTTGTCACCTGTCCTGGATCTACCTTTTTTTTTTTACTTTTGGGATTTCCATAGTAACTCTGTCTTTCATCCCATGTAAATAGTTTCCACAAAAAACTCTTTGTTTTCAGTCTTGAAAGCAATTAAAGACACATACTAACTCGTCTATGACGGGACCCATCATCCCTTTCTTTTAATTTTCCCCAACACACATAGTCTTTCAGAAACAGCTTGTTGGGTTACATCTAATGTCTTTGCAAGTTGATGTTGTGTTTGTGCAGTGTCTTGATCCAGTAGCTCTTGCAGTTTAAGTTTAAGACTTTCTGAAGTCGGTCAGAGCGTGATTTATTTTCTAAATCGAAATCTCTGTTTTTTAATTCTCGAAACTAATTCCGGCACATGCTGTCATCAATAATACTTTCACCGTAAGTCAAACATATAGTTCTATGAGCTTCACCATCACTGTGTCCTTGGTAAAACTCATAAAGTAGGTAGGTACTCATAATGTCGAATATGCTCAATATTTTACTTCCATTTTTATTTTACTTAAGGATGCTCTGATTTTCCAATAAATATATTGTGTACGTAGATTATAAGTAACAGTATACTCTAGTATAATAATCGTTAACTAAAACATAAATGTCTTTTAGAAGTTGACATCTTTTGGAAACGGGTAGAACTTTTTTGTACACCTAATATTTTTTTCCTACACTGGAGACATTCGAAATACTAACACCGCAACAAAAAATAATATCTGTTTCCAATTGCCATTATATTACGAAATCCATAGCCAGATTAGGTATGCGAGTCCTTGGAAAATTAATATGTGGAATATTCAGAAATACTATTTGCGGTTAGAGAATATTCCGAACTCTAATCTCGCTAGCTTAATTGCCTATTGGTCTAGAATCTAGATCTAGATTAGCACGCCAGATTGATCTTATATGTATCGCAACAGCTCTGAGAGTGAGAGAATGCTGTACATGATGTAGCAAAATGGAGCTATTTATTTTGAGATTACCTCAAAGTCGTAATTAAGATTTTTTTACTATGATGAGTAAAGTATAAGCTCCATTTAGTGAATCTTACACCTATTTTGTTTCACCTAGTATAACAGCAATCGCTATTGATCTATCTTCTTCTATGATATCTTCGATATAATGGGGTCTTTCCTGTGCCCGGATTTTTCGCCGGAGGGGGAAAGGGTTGGGTTTCGATTCTTCGAAAAACTCCCAAGTGTCAGATGATGATGCTTGATTTCAATAGGGATTTTCCGATGTTCAATACTTATACATACAAACACATAATATTTAAATAAGATAGATTTTTAAATACTTCTTAATTTTTTTCATGTATATTATTACCTAGTATTAAACTTTATTGTGTTGTAAATATTTCTATTGATTGTGTGCCTCAAATAAACTTGTAAATAATGAAAAAAATAGTTTTATATTTATAAAAACAGAAAAGTAACACATATACTTACATACCTCATTAATTTAATAATAATAATAAATTTTATAAACACTTATATGTAATTAGTCCGAAATCTTATTTTTAGCTCAGAACTAATGTAACAACTTTTCTAAAATCGGCTGTTCAATTTATCAGTTAGTATAAAAAGTAGATTTTGACAAAATTGTTGAAAATAATTAAATGATTTCATGGGTAAAAAGACAATCTGATCATAAGATACCTGTAATTATGTGTAGATAATTAAATCTGATAGTTCTGTTCAAGAGAAAAAATTAAAATTCTCTAGTTAGTAAATACTTACAACTTGCGTTTTTAAAATAATTTTCTCCACGCAGTAACAAAAATTTTAATCAAAAATATATTTTACATAAGTGCTTCATTTCATTCTATTGCAAATGAAAATTTCAGCGGCATTTGTTAATATTCAGTAAAAAGAAAATAATACAGAAAATATCTGGCTCTTTACTCAAAATGAAGTATTTCACAAAAAGACTCACCATAGCTGGTACTCCTCTTTTATAAAGGCAATCCGACACTGAACATAAAAATGTATGTATATTTTTTATTAAGGTGTACACACAAACACACAATAAAAATGCTTTTTTGCTACTGTTTTCCGGATATAGCGGAGACGTCCGCTTAGTGTGACGGCACCCACACACTGGCTGAAGGCTTTTAGAGATTTCAGACAGGCCTTAGGGCTGGTGCACACTGCACCTAAACACGATAATGAGAAAAACTAATACTGTGCATTCGGGAAACTTAACACTATTTCAACCAGAAGCAAGGTCGGGAGTGCCGACTTCATAAAAATATTAGGGCAGAAAAAAATATTATATTCCTAATATTTTCGAACTAGCTTTCGCCCACGGCTTCGCCTGCGTGGATATCTTTTTTATGGTTATCGCTGAGGGACCACAGTTCGCGAGCCACAAGTAGTACTATTATCTAATCTGTGCCACAAGCTAGCCACACCAGTATTTTCATAGAAAATATTGGGGGAGCTCAGCCCCGTTTGCAATGTCATCGGGCACCCCCAGGCTCTATGGAGTCGGCGCCAGTGAGCAAGGTTGATGTGAAAGCTGTACTTATGACCCTCGGACGACCGACCCCATAGTTGATCCTCTTTTTCTTAGATCATTTTGATTCCCCAATCTCCAGCGACCTAGCTGCTGGGACCTAGCTTTCTTGCCTTAGTAATGAAAATGGATTGATGAAATTTGAGGTGGCAGGTAATCCTAATCACTTTGGGTTAATATTATTTTTAAATCAGCTGGTTTGTTTCTAAATAATACAAAGACCATGTTTTCCTGCGCTTTAGTAAGCTCAAAGTTTAATACATATTGACGTCGACTGACAAGGTGGCTCAGTAGTTACCCGATCCAAAAATTTTGTGGGTTTCATTTCCACCCGTATAAAACGGTTCTGTTCTTCTTATCAAGTGGCACAATTTAACCGTAACCTTTCTGCGATGAACAGATTTGTTTGCTCAGGGTCTGGATGTAAAATATATTCAAAGTATGCGTGAATCACTCTCTGGTTTCTCTAAAGGCAATCCTGTCTTGGAGCTGCATGATCGTGTGCGATTTGTCAAAAACCAAAAAATACACAGTGTAAAAATACCACTCCTGGAAACTTCAGCGGTGAATTCCACGGATGAAACTCAACGACTTTATTCATAGAACTTATACTGAATTTTCAAAAAATAAATGAACTATCCTTACAAAATTGGCTAATTGACCGTTAAATTTTTGTGTAAGTTCCATAGAAAAGGTTATTCAGTTTTTCCGGCAGTAGTCTTTTTTACACCTTGTATAAATAAATAGGTTAACAGTTTTATCGGCCTCCGTTCATTTAAATATTGTGCCTAAATAGCTTACCATAGAGCTAACGTATAGCGTATGCCGCCTGTAAACTAACTACCACAGTATAAGGATATTATACAGTATGGACACTCCCTGCCGCTCTCTGAAGGCTACCTCACCCCCCCTGTGTGACCTATGTGTTACCATTTGTCAAGGGGTTGGCAATCCAAAACACAGGAAAAAGCTAAAGGCTTCTAAGGCTATACAGCTTTGTCTGGTGTATACATCCTTCACTTTATTTGTAGAAGTCTAGCTAACAATAAAGAACAATGAGGGCTAATGGAACATCGATTTAACCATTTACATGTGTACAAACATGAATGTCTATGTAGTAAACAATGACGCGAAATTTGTATGATTGTGTCTGGGGTGTGCTAACTACTAAGCTATCTCACTGAGACGACAATAAAAGTTCAGACGAGTGTAATCCATTAGGAACATTATCCAGAATACTCAGCACGCAGCGCGTGTCACTCTCATACATCCCGTTATACAGAATGTACCGGAAATGTACTCATAAAGCTGAAACTGATTAATTTTGGTTGAGACATTATTCTATTCTATTCTATTCTATTCTATTCAAAGATTTTGACGAAAACGCAAAAATATTGACACTCTATATGAAATTGCCCATACGGCTAAACAAGTTGTATGAATAGTCCTGGATCTGTTCTAATAAGTATAGAAAAAGGGTGTTCATTTATTCAACCAATCTGCGGACTGATTATAAATATGTAACTACTTGAAAGTATGAAACTGAACAACTTATTCCAAGGAGTATATAATAAACATACTTAATACGTATACGTAGGTACGTAACGTTAGTAGGTATATAACGGTAGGAAGTTAATTTTCCGGACAGTCTTTGTCCAAAAAAATCCCGTTATTGACTGGGTAATCGAAAAGTCTCTTCGGAAAAGTAAATTACTTCATATCTATAGTCAACCCTGGTCGGAATGTAATTGATTCGCCAAATGAACATCCTCTATTGGGTGTGACAAGAAGTAATCTTTATGGCCGTCCTTTATTGTTACACCAAAAACTGTTTGGTATTTAGAAATTAAGAAAACCCTAATTTTCTTTATTTAATTGAAATAATTAAAAACGCTAAACATGGTAAAACCAGCTTCTTCAAACGTACTGGCATCGATTACAATTTTGCTATGTTATTTTTGTTTTTGTTAATTTACTAAAAGCACTGAATCAGGAGCACCTCGATACAAATATTTATTCTAAATAAAATTAATCTTTTGTTCACAAATGGCGAAGATATCGCTTAACATTCATACATAAAAACATGCAGTGAAAATGAGAATCCCCTTTTTTGGAATTCGGCTAAAATCCATTTCATAACAAACTCATAATCATGAGTAGAAACCTACTTAAAATATTACCACTGATTTTGTTATACCCTGTATAAGCTCTTTATAGCATTGGAACCCATTGAACCGTGACGTGCGCCCTTGTCTCATCATCGTTAGCATCCCTGAGACATCAGCAAACATTCAGATTGGTAACGGACCACTGACACAGAAAAACGTATCTCTTGTCCTTAGTAGGTAAGTCATTTATTAATCGATTACCCATCATTTAGACGGCGGTTATTTGGCAATTGTCAAAAAACAACGCAGCGATTTGCAAACTTATAATTACGCAAATCAACGGTTAGAGTTTGATTTTTCTAAAAGTATGACATATAACACATTTGCTAAACGATTGTGCATGACATGTCGAGTTGTCTGTTGATGGGTTTGATTATTCATGTCTTTGTGAAATGTTGGTTCTAATCTAATCTATCAGCCGAAAGACGTCCACTGCTGGACAAAGGCCTCCCCCAAGGATTTCCACACCGACCGGTCCTGTGCGGCTCGCATCCAGCGGCTTCCAGCAACCTTTACCAGGTCGTCGGTCCACCGAGTCGGAGGCATGCCCACACTGCGCCTTGCGGTGCGCGGTCGCCATTCGAGAACTTTACTGCCCCAACGGCCATCTGTTCTACGAGCTATGTGCCCTGCCCACTGCCACTTAAGTCTAGCGATTCTGAGAGCTATGTCGGTAACTTTAGTTCTCCTACGTATCTCCTCATTTCTGATTCGATCACGTAGGGAAACACCAAGCATAGCACGCTCCATCGCCCTTTGGGTGACTTTGAGCCTTCTTATGAGGCCCATAGTAAGCGACCATGTCTCGGATCCATATGTCATCACTGGCAACACACACTGATCAAAGACTTTAGTCTTGAGACACTGCGGTATTTTGGACGTAAAGATATTGCGAAGCTTCCCGAACGCTGTTCAGCCGAGTTGGATTCGACGATTGATCTCTTTCTCGAAGTTGGATCTACCTAACTGGACTGTTTGTCCCAGGTATACATATTCGTCAACAACTTCGAGTGTAGAGTCTCCAACCTTCAGAGGAGTGGGTGTAACACGGACGTTTGACATGATTTTCGTCTTATCTATGTTCATTTTAAGACCCACTAGTTGGGAGACTACTGAGTCCTTCGAGCATTGCGCCTAGGTCTTCCAAGGTCTCAGCCATGATCACGATATCGTCAGCCAATCAAAGGTGAGTGATGTACTCGCCATTGATGTTAATGCCGAGTCCTCTCCAGTCCAGAAGCTTGAAAACGTCTTCCAGTGCAGCGGTGAACAGTTTCGGTGATATAATGTCTCCCTGTCTCACCCCACGCTGCAGCCGGATAGGTTTCGAATTCTGATCCTGGAGGTGGACCGACATGGTGGCGTTTTCATACAAACACTTTAACACTTCGATGTATCGATAATCAATTTGGCACCGTTGGAGAGACTGCAACACAGCCCAGGTCTCGATCGAATCAAAGGCTTTCTCATAGTCCACAAACGCCAAGCATAGTGGTCGATTATACTCTTCGGTCTTCTGTATAATCTGCCGCAGCGTATGTATGTTGTCTGTGGTACTGAAGCTTTTTCGGAAACCGGCTTGTTCGGGAGGCTGAAAGTCGTCAATCCTGCGTGCGAGACGATTCGTAATGACTCTCGAAAACAGCTTGTAGACATGGCTCAGGAGAGAGATTGGTCTGTAATTTTTCAGCAGAGTCTTATCACCCTTCTCGAAGAAGAGCACCACTACACTTCTGTGCCATGCTGGAGGCGTTCGTCCCTTGAGTATGACGGAATTGAATAGCTTCTGAAGAGTTATAAATACCGGTTCTCCACCTGCTTTCAGAAGCTCAGCCATAATTCCATCATCACCCGGTGCCTTGTTGTTCTTAAGCTGTTTGAGAGCTTTTCTAATCTCGCACAGGCTGACGTCTGGGATATCTTCGGTATAGTGTCGGATAGAAATGTGGGTTATGAAACAATAATTTGCTTAACAATGTTATGTAAGATACCACAAAACCTTTACTTATAACAGATAAGTCAAATGTTACTAATTCGACTTGTTTTAGTAATAGAATAGAAAAAGCAATAATACAAATTTAGTAGAAGCTTCGTGTAATCCTATCTACAACGGATCATTAATATAGAGTGTTGATAGATTACCTGACCAGGTAATTTTGGATGGAAAAGCCGTTTTTATTAGCGAATTCATTGGAGCAAGTTGTGCAGTTCTATGAGTAGAGTCTTTATTAACATCCTGTAGTTATAAATATAATTTATACTTACAATTTTAGGAAAAGATTTGGGGCAAGCATTTTTAACGCACAGTTTTTTCTTATCGTATGGCATTAGTCTGGATTATCAAAGATACATCCCTAATCCCTACGTACATCAATTACCTATCGTTAATAGGTATCATCGATCACGTATTTAGGTAAAACCTAATAATACATCTACAGAAGTAGACGGTAATCACATCAGTAATAAAAAGATTAGCTTTTAAAAAATTGTATTCTAGTTAGAATTGTAGTTAATTAATTGTTAGTTAATTGTTGTTTGTTTGAATTGTACTGTTAGCTTTTAATGATATTTGTTTTTATTTTTACATTATTCTGCTCTGGTGAGTAGTCCAAACAATGAACAAATCACACGTTGAATCTAAGAATCTATCTAGCAATCTAAATTACCTATGATGAGAAATGGATAGACGTAACAATCAAAATAGCTTAGACTGAATATAAAAAACGATTTCACACTTTTAGGAGACCGTTGTCTTACGCTTCGACTTGGAAACGGTCTGTAAATTTTATTCATTTCCAAGTTTGATAGACACTTATCCATTACTTGTAAATGTATTTATTACAAGTGATGGATATGGGATGTCAGTTTTGCTGATGCCTCACAGAGAAAGTTAATTTTTATCCTGAAAATACGTTTAATATTCTATAACATCGAATATAGATGGGGAAAAGATATTATCCACATATCTATCACATATTTAATCAAAACATCGATTACGATTTTACGGAATTTCGTGAAAGCTCTCATTTTTAAGAGAACGGATTACACAATTTTACAGTGACATATAATAGTCTAGAGGAAGCAGGTGAAAGTTTGATCTTTTTTAGACCTTATATAAACTCAGCTTCTAAAATCACTTTTACAAGTCAAGCTTTAAAGTTTGTAGGTGCAAGATGTGGGGGGAAGCGGCAACATCTACCTTTGACCAGTTTTTAGGGTTCCTTAGCCAAATGGCAAAAAACGGAACCCTTATGGATTCGTCATCTCTGTCTGTCTGTCTGTCTGTCCGTCCGTATGTCTCAGACACTTTTTTTCCGAAACTATAAGAACTATACTGTTGAAAATGATCAATATCATAGAAATAGAAACCTCAATAGGTTTCTAATATCATTTTTTTCTAAACCGAATAGTTTGCACGAGAGACACTTCCAAAGTGGTAAAATGTGTGTACCCCCCCCCCCCGTAACTTCTAAAATGAGAGAATGATAAAACTAGAAAAAATATATGATGTACATTACCATGCAAACTTCCACCGAAAATAGGTTTGAACGAGATCTAGTAAGTAGTTTTTTTAATACGTCATAAATCGTAAACCGCAAATTACCTTTCATTCAATCAACTCAAATATAAAAAATATAGAGTTCAAGACATGTGTGATTATGAATTTATACGGAACCCTCGGTGCGCGAGTCCGACTCGCACTTGTTCTTAACTATAAATTATAAAACGAAGCCCATTTGTCATTTAACATGACCCCTATTGTAACAAGGAGGTAGGTACCAAAGAGGAAAAATGACTTTTTGAAAAAAGTAATTCCTTTTTTTAACATATTGTCTGGTCATTACTTTGTATTCTTTGATATTATGTTTTGAACTAGATTCCCAAGCCAAACAATGGATTCATCCACACATTCCCACAGCATTTTATTTCCAACAAAACAAATGGTTATACAGGTGGCGTGTTGATCTTTTCCTTCGATAATGTTAGTCATTGTGATAGTATTGCTATGGCAGTTATAAAAGTGGTGTTCCATATCGCTGGGTGTTTCACTAAGTGACGTATCTGTCTAAGTTCTCCACTGCTAGTAAAGAACTTTTATAGTTTCTATGTCGTAGTCAGGAAGGCTATCCACTAAAAATCTGCGTCAATTTCAGCGCTGAAATAGCGATGAGATCGAAGTTTCACCTTCATTTCAATATTTTCGTATTCAGTAATTTTGATACTATAGAGCTGAATATTTGACAGCCTCGTATAATGTAGACCAAGAGTTCAATGACAGTTTGTAAGACTATAAAGGTATAGTACATAAAACATTAAAGATTTTAGTGCAAATTACTTTGTTTTACAATATATTTATAATTATTTATATTCTGTAGGCAATGGAATCTTCTCAGTTTTAGATTATTTCGTCATAATAGAAATTAAAATGGTAAGTAATGAAAAATATTGTTGATTCCTATACTATTATCGATTTCGATAGATCGTGTTTGATGACATCTTACTTCCGAAATAAATTAAGTTTCTGTAGTCTGAGAAACTTATAGATCATACAGAGCGGAGTCAACGAAACTGAAGAAGAGAAGATTAAAAAAGATCAGTTTACGTAAAGAGAAATAACGGGGAACCATTTAAAAAGAACTTAATTAAAGCTTGATGTTAATATATCAGTCTTACAAAAGGTGTATCTGTTTTAGGTCATTCATTAAACTACAGTTATTTTTTTCAAAAAAAAAAAAAAGATATCTGAAAAGATCTAAGTTAGGTAACTGACAACAACCGACTTCAGTCGTAACAACAATAATTTTATATGGAATTCTAAAAGCTTAGGACTTGACGGATTTTTAATTCGGTAAATTCGCTACACGGCAAAAATATAGTTTTAGTATCAAAATTAAGCAGAATAGAATTGAAGATTGTAATTTCATGTGGATCTTTCAACACATAAAAATATTTTAACAACATTGAGAAAGGAATAAATGGGAAAATGGCTACCTGCGTGGATCCCAAGGCAATTCTTACACGAGTCTGAGATTTCCCGTCCTTTTCCCGTTTGCTCTTAATCGATTAACATTTGTTATCCGATTGTGGGGCTGTCAATCAGGACACAGTCACGTTAAAAAGGTTCAGTGGAGGATCCTTTGAAAAGGTTTTTGTGAAACTGTATGTAGAAAGAAATACAAAAGGCGGGTAAAATCTCTTTGTGGCGTGAAAAGTGACGGAATACACGAGTATAATAAGAAGTAAGGGTGAAGTTTTGTCCTTGGCTCGTATATAAGGTGCTCCTAAAATATCGGCCAGTTCGATACTCGAGTTTTTACTCGTGAATGTGAGTACATTTTCCCAAGAAACACATATTCAATTCGCTAAAAAAACTGAGATAAAGTGGGCCGATAAGCTGATATTTTTTAAAGCTTCTCAGATTTATGAGTAGAAATCCTAGTTTGTATATGTAATGTAGAAAAAGTACAAATTACGATGTTTAGCCCTGACAGAAACTTTAAGAACAGCCTTTATAATTAAGGTGGTATTCACTTTTTATTATTATTTATTTTAATCAGCATAAGTGTCTTAAATGATAAAAAATACTTCAGCTTTGCCTTAAATAGGGTTTATAAAATGAGGAGATGGTGGGATGAACTGCACCGGTTCCACTAGGGATGGCAGACCGGGGAGAGGGATCAATGGCGAAGGGTAGGGACCCATATCCTTTTCCCAGCAGTGGGACCGTCAAGATTAGAAAACTGTTTTTTTTTTAGCTTTTAACCTGACTGCCCAAATATCGTATTTGTCTTTTCACTACACTTAGCATTTATATCAAATTCTTTTATTTATTCTATGTATTCTTGTGTTATTTTTGTCTTTAAACTTAACATTTATATCAAATTCTTTTATTCTATGTATTCTTGTGTTATTTTTGTCTGATTTAGTTAATTAGTTAACGTATTAAAAACATAGTCTACTCGTACATATCTATTTAATTTATCTTAAATCTAGATCTCTTTAGATTTAAAACACAATGACCTAGCTACACGGGACTGTGGGAACAGACGCTGCTATAGGCATAATGGTAGAAATAGCTTCACGAGTAGTTATTATTAAGCTAATAATTACTTACACGTAATAAGGCATTCTTGTACAATGTACATATTCAATTGTTTCGCATTGATCGTTGTTGAGATCAATTATTATTTTAACGGAACAAGATTACGATGTGTGTTTTGAAATAGCTGTAGAATGTATTTTTTATTATGAATTATGTGAACATATTCACTTTTTAAACATAGCTGTAAGCACCCCAAAGAAAAGAAAATAAAATATCCATATCCACATAATTCTTTATTTGATATTTTCGGGTTATGTACCACACATATTGTATAGGTATATAAGGTTCCTTGTATCAGGAGGACTCGTCTTTTTCATTTAAATGTAAAAAAATATACAACTTTTGTTCTACTACTTCTGAAATGAATGTCACACAACCTGAATAATCGATTTGTATGGAGAATTCATAAATTTACATTGGACCTAATTTATGTGTAAAATTCTGTGTAATATGGCTCTTATGGGATGAGTACTTACCACATTGAGCACAGAATAACTAAAAGAAGCCGCTTCTTATCTGAATTTCAAATTTTGAATAAGAGCGTTTTTAATCCAAGTCCATTGTCAGAATTTGAAAGTAGAATTTTGACGGGCGGCGCTGAGTGAAACGAATCAAATCCAATGGCACATTAGGTTTATTTAGTCAATTAATCCGCCATTCCTTTTTTTATAGTATAGTATAGTCGATTCGCTAGGAGCCGGGGTGCAAATCATATGAAAACTTGTGTTCCTTTATTCAACGCACTTGTGACTCCTCTGGTGTTGCGGGTGTCTATGGGCGGCGGTAATCACTTACGATCAGGTGATTAATCTGCTCATTTGCCACCTATCACATATTTAAAAAAAATTAAAATATTACGAGGAGGAAGACTTTACCAAGAAGGAAGTGGAAGACCGGACATAGTGGAAGAAATTAAGCCGGAAAGCAGCTAATTTCTTAAAGTTTGCTTCACAAATCAATGACAACGGATAATTTTGAGACCTGTGGTTGTAGTTTGTAATTTTATATTTGACCTTACGCACTATATCAATCATGTATGTAACAAAGTCGGTGTATAACCCTTAACTTCTTCTACTTATCAAATTGAACAACTTTTGATCTACGACTTTCTAAAAGTCCAAAATAAATTGTGATTTCAACAAAATTGTGATGAGAGATGCCCCCCCCCCCGCTCCCCTGTTTATCATCAGTCTTTTGCTTTTGTCTTGTCCTTTAATAATAATAATAATTCATTTATTGTCAGACATCACAGGTCCATCAGAGAGTTAGTATCAACTTATACCTAAGTGTTAGTAACAGTGAGTCATAAACCAATTAATTTAATATGCATACAATTTGAATAATAATAATAATTATTATTATTATTATTCATTTATTTTCAGGCAACTTAGTAGCTAATGTACAGGCCCATAGATACATAAAAACTTATACAATTAAAAAAGACATAAATACTATAAATATATACACTAATAAGTTATTCTACTTTAGATGAGTGTTTTTCTGTGCTATGGCGTTGCTGGTATTGGCGTTGGAGTCCCGAAGACGACCTCGAAACCGCCGATACACCACGCCTTTCGGCCAGAAATCTTCTGTCATGAAGGTGTCCAAGCTTTTAGTCGGCACACACACCACGAAAGCCTTGAAGTGGGTGTCGTAACGCGAAACCAAAAGCTGAACCTTCACGATCATCTTGGTCTTGGTCCTAACGTACTCCTGCACGTCCTGCACCTGGGTGGTGGAGTGGAG
The DNA here is from genome assembly GCA_958295455.1 of Coleophora deauratella. Classification (NCBI taxonomy): domain Eukaryota; kingdom Metazoa; phylum Arthropoda; class Insecta; order Lepidoptera; family Coleophoridae; genus Coleophora; species Coleophora deauratella. The sequence goes on along the minus strand of OY282403.1, from coordinate 4,524,615 downwards.
CCGGGAAAGGTACAGACTTGTCACCGGTGTCGCAGGTCGCAGCAGGAAGTTGGGACCTGTCGGTGCGGTGCCGCTTTGATTGCGACACGGTCTTGGCTTTCGCCTTCGCTGGACCACCGTGAACCCATCCTCGGGTTTAGTTGCGGTGGAAGGTCGGGTGGGCTCCTTGTCTTGTGCCCGGTTGGATTTCGGTTGCTGTTTTTTCCGAGAAGGTAGGTTAGCAGCGACCGATGCGTAGTCACGTGTCAGAGGAGGTGACACCGTGACAGCGACTGGCGGCGCGCGGGGCGCCGGTGGTTGCGGGGCGGGGGGCGCGGTCGGTGCGCGGGCGCTCGGCGGTGTCAATATCGCTGACTCAAAGCTTGATGACATCGACACGTTCGGGGCGCAAGCGCCTCGTCGACTGTTCACGGAGTTTGAAGTCTCAGCTGTTCTACATACCGAAATGGTTTTACGCAAACTCTCCACTTCAGTACGTAGTTCAGTTATGATATTTTGTGATGTTAGAAATAATTTTGAACGTTTCCGATATTAATTTAGAATGATTCTGGAACGCATCCGTTTGACGTTTGACATAACAGTGAAAGAATCCTTTGTAAGAATCCTGTTGGAAAATTTTTCTAAGCAAGAAATACACGTTGTTCTCTATAAAATATCTTTTAATAATTGTGTCGTCGCCCTGGAAATAAACTTAAAAACTAAAACCTAAAAGTAAAATAATAACATGGTAGCAGAGCGTGGTTACGACCTGTAAAAACAAAGAAAGTGAGAAAAGAAAAAAGGAAAAAACGTGGCCGACCAACGCCTAGAAAAAAATCATAAAAATGGAAAGTTCCCTGACAAATATTCAAAAACTCACCGATGGTGACACATTTCCTATGTGGAAATTTCAAATAAATATTGTATTTAAAAGTCAAGACCTATATGATATTGTTCACCAAAGCGACGCGTCAAAACCGATACCCAGCGGGAGTGGAACAGAAAGAAGCAAAAAGGATGCTCAGGCACAAAACATAATAATGCAAACGATTGACAAAAAACATCTAACTTTAATAATGACATGTGAAAGTGGTCAACACATGTACGAGAAACTCTGTCACTTATTTGAAAAAAGCGATGAGCAACACAAATGCAAGTTAATGCAAGACTTCTTTCAATATACTTACGAAGGAAAGGGTATGACAGCTCATCTTGGAAAGCTACAAAACATAGCGTACAATCTGCAAAGTTTAGGTGAAAAAATAACAGATGGAATGATAATGTCAAAAATATTATCTACTGTACCACATCAATACAATAATTTTATAACCGCCTGGGAATCAACATCTTTTACTGATAAAACCCTCAATAATTTACAAGCAAGATTACTATCTGAGGAAAAAAGACTAGACACATTGTGTGAACCAATTGAAAATAAAGTCGCATTCAAAGCGTACAATAAGAAACCATACAACAAAAATGCATGCAGTATTTGTAAAAAAACAAATCATTCAGAAAAATACTGTTTTTTTAAAAAACAATGTAAAATATGTAAGAAGACAAATCATAAGGAAGAAGACTGTTTCTTTAAAAACAAGACAGAAAAGAAAAGGAACAAAGACAACAAAGTAGCATTTTTTAGTCAAAAACTGAAAACAGAAGATGAAAATAAATCAAATACAGAAAAGTTCATAATAGACTCTGGATGCACCGCACACATGACTATGAATAAAGAAATACTAACTTGTTTAGAAAAGTCATTTACAAGCATACAAACAGCAAAAGTCAATGAAAAGATAATATCCCAAGAAAAAGGAAAATTAGAAGCAGAAAACGTTGAATTAACAAATGTATTGTATATTCCGGAGTTGCCAAAGAATCTCATGTCTGTAAGTGAAATAACAGAAAAAGAAGGAGAAGTGATTTTTACAAAAAACAAGGTAATAGTAATGCGTGATAATAAAGAGATAATGAGAGGAGAAAAAAATGCTGATGGACTCTATACAATTAACCTAAAACTGGAGAAAAACCATGAAGAAGCGCTTCTGTGCTCTGAAACAAATATAGCATTAAACTGGCATGTAAAATTGGGACATGCAGGAAAAGAAACCATGAAAAGAATGTTGGATAAAGTAGATGGGATGAATATCACAAAGAAAGACATAGATAACTTACCAGACTGTCAAATTTGCATAGAGGCAAAACAAGTGCGTTTACCTTTCAAACAAAAGCGAAGGAAGGCATCTCGATTGCTTGAAATTATACACACTGATATTTGTGGCCCAATCACTTCCACTACATGGGATAATAAAAAGTACATACTTACAGTAATGGACGACTACAGCCATTTCCTAAAAATATACCTTTTAGAAAATAAAAGCGAAACATTTGAGTACATAAAAGATTATATTGAAGAAGCAGAGAGATATCACAAAGAAAAAGTAAGCACAATACGCTGTGACAATGGTGGGGAATACACCTCTAACACAATGAAAGAATGGTGTAAAAAGAAAGGTATTATCCTAGACTATACACCACCATACTCCCCTCAGCTTAACGGTAAAAGCGAAAGAATTAACAGAACATTATTAGAAAAAGTGAGAGCCCTGTTATATGAAAATAAAAACCGAGTATCTGAATATTTATGGGGTGAGGCTGCACGAACAGCAGCTTACATAATAAATAGAGTGCCCACTCAGGAAAAAGATGTAACACCTGCTGAAATTTGGACAGGACGCAGACCAAACCTGAAAAATTTAAGCATATTTGGCTGCTGTGCCTACAGTAAGAAGCTTGGACATCTAAAAAAATTAGAAAAACGATCTGAAATACTCATAATGGCTGGATACTCCCCAACAGGCTATAGACTATGGGATGAAGAAAAGAAACGAATCGTAGAAAGAAGAGATGTCATATTTACAAATCTAATAACGACACACACTGAAAACAACAAAATATTCCCAATACTACAAAAAAAAAATGAAGAAACAAACAATGAAGAAGAAACAAACAATGAAGAAAGAAATGAACAAGAAAGAAACAATGAAGAAAGAAATGAACAAGAAAGAAACAATGAAGAAAGAAATGAACAAGAAAGAAACAATGAAGAAAGAAATGAACAAGAAAGAAACAATGAACAAAGAATTTATGAAGAAAGAAATGAAGAAGACAAACACAATGAAGTAATATATGAAGATGAAACAAATAATGAAAGTACAAGTAACGAAGAAAAAGAAGAAAACAATACTAAAACAAGAAAAAATCAACAAAGAAAAGAAGAAACCCATAATGAAGAAAATATACAAAAAAATGAAAGACCTGTAAGAACAAGAAGAATCCCAGAAAGACTAAAAGATTTTTTTACTTACCTGAGTTTTGAAGAAGCGATTACAGGAGAAGACGAGCAGAAATGGAAAAATGCCATCAAATCTGAAAAAGAAGCCCTAAAAGAAAACCAAGTTTGGGAAATTATTGATAAAAAGGAAGCAAAACAACACAAGATATTGACAAGCAAATGGCTATTTAAAATAAAAAATGATGGTATATATAAAGCAAGACTTGTAGTACGTGGATTTGAACAAAAAGAGGGAATTGACTACACAGAAACATTCAGCCCTGTTATAAATGATACCTCTATTAGAATTCTACTTGCAATAGCTGCTAACAAAAACTACAATGTCATGAAATTAGATATCAAGACAGCATTTTTGTATGGAGTACTAAAAGAAGACATATTTATGTACATACCAGAAGGGTATGACGAAGACACAGGAAAAGTTTGTAAGCTAAAGAAAAGCTTGTATGGATTAAAGCAATCTCCACTTTGCTGGAACACAAAATTTACAACAACACTAAAAGAAAATGGACTAGTACCCCTGAAAACAGATCCGTGCCTATTCAAAACTGAAGATAGTAAAATACTACTGGGAATATATGTAGATGATGGATTGTTGATAGGTGAAGACAAAAGTAAAATGAGAGAGTTATTAAACAAACTGGAAAAAAAATTCAAAATGACTAATGAAGAAAACCCAGATCAATTCTTAGGTATGGAAATAACGAAAAATGAAGCAGGAATACAAATTGGACAAGAAGCATATACAAAGTCAGTACTGGAAAAATATAATATGGAAAATTCAAAACCGGCTAATACACCACTCCTGAAAGGGAAAGGAATACAAGAAGGGACAAAGACTGAAGAAAAAGAAGACACAAAATTCCCATACAGAGAAGCCGTTGGTTCCTTGATGTATTTGTGCAGAAAAACTAGACCAGACTTGACATACGCAGTAAATATAGAAAGCAGAAACATGGAAAACCCTAAAACTGAAGATATTCATAACATAAAGAGGACACTACACTACCTAAATGGACACAGAAACATGAATATACAATACCTGAAAAACACTGACATCACAAAAGTAGAAGCGTATAGTGATTCAGACTATGCTGGTGATACTCATACACGACGCAGCACAACAGGATACCTAATCAAGTTCTGTGGAGGGCCAATTTATTGGGCAACCAGAAAGCAACCTATTGTGTCATTATCAAGCTGTGAAGCTGAATATATAGCAGCAGCTGAGTGTGTAAAAGAAGTATTGTATGTGAAATCTATGATAGAAGAAATAGTGAATAAAAAAGTGTCAGTGATCCTGAATGTTGATAACCAAAGTGCTATAAAACTCATGGTGTCCATAACAAAAGATCGAAACACATAGACGTTCGGTACAAATTTATTCATGAGAGAGTGTTGGAAGGTGATATAAGTGTTAACTATATTCCTACTGAAAACCAATGTGCAGACATTTTTACTAAGTGCTTAGGACACACAAAATTCAGTAAGTTTTGTAACGATTTATTCTGTTAATATCTATTATTTTTATTTCTATGATAGATTTAAGGATTTTCATAAAAATGAAACAAGTTTGTATTTTTTTTTTTATAAACAAATAGTTTATTGTTTTTGATATTCATAGCATTATATAAAGTAAAATAAGAAAACTGTATTAAGTACTTAAAACTTAAAATACCTACCTGTAGTAAACATATATAAACTTATCAAAATTAAGAGGGAATGTTAGAAATAATTTTGAACGTTTCCGATATTAATTTAGAATGATTCTGGAACGCATCCGTTTGACGTTTGACATAACAGTGAAAGAATCCTTTGTGTGTGTCTTTTTGGCGGGAACTCGCGGCAAGAGTTTGTCATTTTTGTTTTATTATCCGAAAAAATAGATATCGTGGTTTTTAATGCATAATATTGATAGTGTATTGTTCAATAAAGTGCCATTTAAGTGTCTAATATGTAGGATAATGAAATAAAAGTGTGTAGACTGTGTTTCGAGTGCTCTCAAGAAGTCCATGAAATCTTCATCAAAAGTGCTATCATTTTGTTGAAGAATATAGAAAAAGTTAAAGACGACAGAAATTGATAAATGAGAACTCAAATGAAATAGAAAAATATTTAGAGAAGAGCAAACTACGTAAGAATAGGCTGTATGGCCAGAGAAGCCTTTGCCTTTTCCTTGCAAAAGCAGGAAAGAACCAAACAAAAAAAAAAAAGAATCCTTTGTAAGAATCCTGTTGGAAAATTTTTCTAAGCAAGAAATACACGTTGTTCTCTATAAAATATCTTTTAATAATTGTGTCGTCGCCCTGGAAATAAACTTAAAAACTAAAACCTAAAAGTAAAATAATAACATGTGAAACTTCAAATTTGTGAACTATTTCTGCCAGACTCGCCTTCGTCGACGTGGTCGAACGTAACGGGAGGCAGCTTACTCAGCTCCTTCGCCACGAAGGTCGGCACATCGTCGGGGTCAGTGACCTTCAGTAGATTGATGATGTCCTGAAGGCTCCTCTCTCCCTTCTCGTCCTTCCTGCGGGACACCAGTTGGTCAGTTTTGCCAAGTGTCTCGAACAATAGCGCCTTTGCTTTGTTGATCTCAGCCACAGTTAACTGGATTTACAGATCTGCAAGACGCTGATCTCGTCCATGACGTCCAACCGGTGTTGCAGGAACGCCAGGAGCTCGTTCGCCACGAGTTTTTCTTCGCTCATGGCAACAGTGACGCGGGCGGCCGGGCCGCGCTACGTATGCGAAATTCGAATAATTGCGTTTAGCGCACGTCCGCATGCATGTGCACTCCATGGAGGACGATAATGGAGGATAATAATGGTAACAACTTAATTAAATTAAAAACATTGAAATAAGTTAATTTAAATTCTGATAAATTGTATACAAAAATAGTTAAAAATTATATAAAATTAAAACTCCCCACCACAACACTGACCCAGCGCTTAAGAGGCTACCATCTGGTTTGCCTGCTATCATTTTCAGGATGCCATTGTCACTGCCTTTATCTGTCTCATTTCACGCTAAACGGAGTCCACTTAATGTAACATTCTACCTAATATTTAGGTAAAGTAAAATGAAAGAAAAGGGATTTATTAAATAGATGTCCCTACATATGAATGAAAGAAAAGAGATTTATTAAATAGATGTCCCTACATATGTCAAAGTGGTGTAACTATGAATCAGCAATGAACTTTGTCAGTATCCTTGTAACAATACATAACATTTTTGACTAGGTACTTTAACGAATAAAAACGGCAATCAGTACTAACTGTAGATCTACGGTTGACTGGCACACACGATAAAAGAGGATAGACTAACACAGATTTTTGCAGGGCATTAGGGTGGATTTATAAGGGTTCGGTTCATGTTTATGATAATGGTGTGGAAAAGCGTATTCCTGCCATCCTATTGTACAGAAGTCAGTCTTTATCACTTGCCACAAAAAAGAATCCGTAATCACCTTGAAAAGTGTTTAAAAAAAGATTTATTTGTTGTATTAGTAGCTCTTTGAATAATTTCCTGTTTATTTAATATTTTTGGACATATTATATCCGTTTTTTTTGGCTTGATGGATTCGAAGTGTGGTTAGAGTCATCTTATTTAATCATTTGAGTGTCACAGAACATATACAATTGTATGTTTTTTTTAATTCGGTTTAGTGAACAAGACCACCATCCTATGGCAGTATATCTACTTACAATCTTCTTCTTCTACTTAGCGTTATCCCGGCTGGAGCCAGGGTCCGCTTTCCTACTCAATCTACTCCACTTTGCCCGATCTTCAACATCCTCTTCAGTAAGGTCATTTTCTCTCATGTCCGCTCTCACAACGTCAAGCCAGCGCTTCCTGGGCCTTCCACGGGATCTAGGGCCATCAACACAATGACCTAGCTACACGGGACTGTGGGAACAGACACTGCTATAGGCATAATGGTAGAAATCACAACGTTCTCACAACGTCAAGCCAGCGCTTCCTGGGCCTTCCACGGGATCTAGGGCCATCAACGATAAGTTCAAGGCATCTTTTACCGACGTACTCTGGCGGTCTGCGGCTGACGTGACCAAACCATCGGAGACGACTTTCCTGCAATTTGTCCGCTACGTCTCGGACACTGAGGCTGCCACGGATGTGCTCGTTACGGATGCGATCGAGTCGCGTAACGCCACACATCCACCGCAGCATTTTCATCTCCGCGACGTGAAGCTGCTGGACATGTCTTCCAAGGACTATCTATCTACTTACAATATCTATAATAATTTATAACCGCAATAACATACCGCTTGCCGGCACACTAGACAGTGCGTTATAAATCAAACGAATTTATGCGTAGCGTTAAATTTTGATTTACAAATGTAATATAGGACTTTTGTAATATATCATAATACATGTCGGTCAAAGAAATGGAATTTATTATTGTTTTGGCGAAAAATGTATACAGCTAAAGTTAGTTCAAATTTTTTGAACGACTACTCATATTCTCCGTTCTATAATTAGGCTGAATCAGGGAACTACCTTCCCCTTCTGATTCTTTCTATTATTTATTTTTTACAAATCATACACGGTAATTTGGCCCCAAACTGATCCCCTGTATTAATGGCGCCAGAGTATGATTATACATACATAATTATATATCCCATGCATACTGTTTGTACGTGAAGTTTTCAATTTCTATTTATATAGGTTGTAAATTAAAGTATTTTCAGTTCATACGTTTAAATACATGTAAAGGACCAAACGATGTTTCGACTGGGTATGAATTGAACCTACGACCCTCGGATCAGTAGTTAGGATAGTAGACAACTGAGGCATCGTGTCAGTCTCATGTGCATTGTTTAACGTCATGTGACTCATGATACTCATGATATAATATCGTTTTACGTCATTATCCGTAACACGGACAAAATATAAAACTTATCCCCATATTGGCAGGTAATCCTATACCTTAACTAATCTGTTCCAAGGAAATTGATGTTGTTATACACTTCCAGGCACATCTATCGGCCCATCTAGGATTTTTTATAGCCTATAAATAAAACCATAATAAAACCTATCTTTAGACAGATACACTATAGACCATAGGCTATTCCTAAGTTTAAATTTGGAACTAATAATGGCATACAAAAAAGATTGCTAATGTGCCAATGGCTTCAAAACTGCATGAAAGCTTTTTGTTTAACCTAACATTTATTTTTGGCTATAGTTCATTAAAACTTAAAATGCTAGGTGGGCCGATAGATGTGTCCGGAAGTGTATTATAACGCAGCCAATTAATATAGACATCAATGAAAATATTGCTCACTTATGTGAAAGGAAACCTTCTCTTTTGTTGTGTTGTGGGTATCACATAACAGCCTCTTTCATTAGGATTCGCAGCGCGAATACGCCAAATAAACCGAGGATCTCGGAGAAGATAACGACGGAACGTTTGTGCTTGAATTAACGTTAATCACATTTCGTTGAGTGCTACTAACTAGCCAGTTGTTTCTATTATAGAAGTCTTTTAGGAAAATTGAGGAAAGTTTATCACGATTAAATACTTGATTCTTAATTGTTCAAACCTGGCCTGTGGTGTGGCCTTAGAATAGCACCACCCCATCTCTTCCCGTGGGTGTCGTAAAAGGCGACTAAGGGATCCATAAACCGGAGGATGGGCAGCAGCGTCTTTCCCGCGTACCATCTTGGCTCACGCCACACTGCGATCGCCAACCCGCATGCCAAGCGTGGCGATTATGGCAACTACCCCCCAAACATGATTAGGAACCCGAAACAACAGCCCCTAGTCCCCGGCAGCCCCGCTATTCCTGACTCCGGTAGCGGTCACGGTAACGGCGGGGCATGGGGTGCGAAGAATCTCCGGCAGAGGCCAGGCTACCAAAAACAAAAACCTTTGGCCCTGGCAACCTATAACACGCGCACACTGCGAACGGACGAAAGACTCGCTGAACTGGAGGAGGAATTGAGCAGGTTACGATGGGATATTGTGGGATTATGTGAAGTCCGAAGAGAGGGTGAGGACACCATGATCCTTAAGTCCGGAAACCTGCTCTATTTCCGGGAGGGCGACCAACTGTCCCAGGGTGGTGTCGGGTTTATTGTCCACAAGTCCCTAGTCAACAACGTGGTCCAGGTCGAGAGTGTTTCGACGAGGGTAGCGTACCTTATACTCAGAATCACCAAACGGTATTCGCTGAAGGTCATACAGGTATATGCGCCGACCGCGGAACACCCCGACGAAGAGGTGGAGGCTATGTATGAGGATATCTCCAGAGCCATACATAGCTCCAGGACCCATTTCACCGTTGTGATGGGGGACTTCAACGCGAAACTAGGCAAACGAAGGGACAACGAGCTGAGAGTGGGGAAATTTGGATACGGAGAGAGGAATGCGCGGGGTCAGCTGCTGGCTGGCTTTATGGAGAAGGAGGGCCTCTTCATGATGAACTCCTTCTTCAAAAAGCCAAAACAGCGCAAGTGGACATGGCTGCATCCCAGTGGCGTAGTAAAAAATGAGATTGACTTCATCTTGTCGACAAAAAGGCAAATATTCAATGATGTCTCTGTGATCAACTCGCTGAAGACAGGAAGCGATCACCGAATGGTAAGAGGCACATTGAATCTAAAAACAAAGCTAGAAAGATGTCGACTGATGAAGTCCACGCTCCGACCAGCGCCTATCCAACTCCAAAACCCCGAAAGCTTTCAACTCGAGTTGCACAACCGCTTCGAATGCCTAGGAGAATGCGAAAATGTGGACAATTATAACGACAGGTTCATGGAAATTGTCCAAACGGCTGGGAATAAGGCCTTCAAAACCGGCCGTTTAAAAAGAACATCTCGTATCTCGGACCTCACCAGCAAGCTCATGGAGGAAAGACGAAGCCTGATTCTGAAATCCTCTGAAGATGCTTGTCAGTATCGGCGACTAAACAGACAGATCTCCAAGTCCTTGACCCGTGATATACGCCAATTTAATACCAACCGTATTAAAGAGGCTATCGAGCGCAATAAAGGGTCAAAAGTATTCGCAAGGGATCTGTCTGCTGGTCAAAGCCAACTGACAAAGCTGAAGACCGAGGATGGCAGAGTCGTGTCGTCCAAGCCCGAGCTGTTGGAAGAGGTTGAGAAATTCTACGGACAATTATACATGACTACACGCTTACCTGTCAGCAATCTGGCTGAAGACCCGAGAGCCAGATTGTCCCGACACTATACCGAAGATATCCCAGACGTCAGCCTGTGCGAGATTAGAATGGCTCTCAAACAGCTTAAGAACAACAAGGCACCGGGTGATGATGGAATTACGGCTGAGCTTCTGAAAGCAGGTGGAGAACCGGTACTTATAGCTCTTCAGAAGCTATTTAATTCCGTCATGCTCGAGGGATGAACGCCTACAGCATGGCACAGGAGTGTGGTGGTGCTCTTCTTCAAGAAGGGTGATAAGTCTCTGCTGAAGAATTACAGACCCATCTCACTCCTGAGCCATGTCTACAAGCTGTTTTCGAGAGTCATTACGAATCGTCTCGCACGCAGGTTTGACGACTTCCAGCCTCCCGAACAAGCCGGTTTCCGAAAAGGCTTCAGTACCATAGACCACATACATACGCTGCGGCAGATTATACAGAAGACCGAAGAGTATAATCGGCCACTATGCTTGGCGTTTGTGGACTATGAGAAAGCCTTTGATTCGATCGAGACCTGGGTAGTGTTGCAGTCTCTCCAACGGTGCCAAATTGATTATCGATACATCGAAGTGTTGAAGTGCTTGTATGAAAACGCCACCATGTCGGTCCACCTCCAGGATCAGAATTCGAAACCTATCCGGCTGCAGCGTGGGGTGAGACAGGGAGACGTTATATCTCCGAAACTGTTCACCGCTGCACTGGAAGACGTTTTCAAGCTTCTGGACTGGAGAGGACTCGGCATTAACATCAATGGCGAGTACATCACTCACCTTCGATTTGCTGACGATATCGTGATCATGGCTGAGACCTTGGAAGACCTAGGCGCAATGCTCGAAGGACTTAGTAGAGTCTCCCAACAAGTGGGTCTTAAAATGAACATGGATAAGACGAAAATCATGTCAAACGTCCGTGTTACACCCACTCCTCTGAAGGTTGGAGACTCTACACTCGAAGTTGTTGACGAATATGTATACCTGGGACAAACAGTCCAGTTAGGTAGGTCCAACTTCGAGAAAGAGATCAATCGTCGAATCCAACTCGGCTGGGCAGCGTTCGGGAAGCTTCGCAATATCTTTACGTCCAAAATACCGCAGTCCCTCAAGACTAAAGTCTTTGACCAGTGTGTGTTGCCAGTGATGACATATGGATCCGAGACATGGTCGCTTACTATGGGCCTTATAAGAAGGCTCAAAGTCACCCAAAGGGCGATGGAGCGTGCTATGCTTGGTGTTTCCCTACGTGATCGAATCAGAAATGAGGAGATACGTAGGAGAACTAAAGTTACCGACATAGCTCTCAGAATCGCTAGACTTAAGTGGCAGTGGGCAGGGCACATAGCTCGTAGAACAGATGGCCGTTGGGGCAGTAAAGTTCTCGAATGGCGACCGCGCACCGGAAGGCGCAGTGTGGGCAGGCCCCCGACTCGGTGGACCGACGACCTGGTAAAGGTTGCAGGAAGCCGCTGGATGCGAGCCGCACAGGACCGGTCGGTGTGGAAATCCTTGGGGGAGGCCTTTGTCCAGCAGTGGACGTCTTTCGGCTGATAGATAGATAGATAGATAATTGTTCAAAAGATAATAGCTTCTTGTGACGGGTTTTAGAGATAGGGCTTGTAGATAAATGATTTTATAACCTTGCATGCGATTTGTAACAGTTTTTCCGAGAAGTTAGGCTTTTCATTAAGTAAGATTGCGTAGTGAAGTATTGATTACGCGACTTTTCCAGATTTTCGTGAAATTGCATGTTTTTTGTGAAATAACTAATTACGCGTATTGCGATTGCGATGTAGATTAAAACTTTTATGAAATCTTTCAGTGGATTCAAATAATGGATTCTCTTATACCGCAGTTATACTTTAATAATAATATACCCACCCAGACGAAGTTGTAGGAGGATATTACATACAGATATTATTAAATCATTCACCCTTCGTACCCATAATACAAAAAATACATTTCCCCAAAATTCTGTTATCTTTACGTTACATGCATGTATGTTAAAAGCTAAAAGCTCTATTTGCCCACTCTTTGATCTGCCGGAAACAGTTTTCGTTGAAAAAGAAACATAACACTGTGACGTCATTAAGTTCCCTTAGCTTTTTGCCAGAGTGTTCATCACGTAGGGTGGCTCTGAGTCAGGGGTCACCAAAAAGAGCTTACACTGCTAAAGGTCCATTTTATGTAGTCACGCCAAGATAGAATTGGTGTTTTTTTTTTCATTTTTTTTCTTTATTTGCCCTGTAACTTAGCTGTAATCCGTTTTTGAATAATTCCCAACTTTATTTTATACACTCTTTATTAACCTACTTTACCTACTTTCTGTAGTTATTTATAAGAAATACAATTTATTTTTGCTAAATCAGTAACGATTGTTTAACTATTGAGAAAGTTGAGAAAGGTCGTGGGTGTGACCAGTCAACCCAGTTACGAATAAGAATCAATCTCTTATGAATCGGATGTTACAAATGACTGAAACTAAGTAACTAATCCCTCTTTTTGGTAAGCGTGAACTATGCTTTAACAATTCAGATAATTGTGAGGCAGGTTTGGACAGTCTCCCGTCACACCAGATGGATGTTATTATTTATTATTATTATTATTTAAGAGGGGGTAAAACGACCACTCCAAACATTTGAACAGTAGACTCCAATATGAAACTAAACAACTTATCCCACAGAATCCATACTAAATTCGCAAAAAAAAGAACTCCTGATACTAACCTGACTGATTGGCACATCAGTTAGTAGCAAAAGTCCATTTTGTTTTCATTTTTGCGATTCATAGGAAAATTCATGAGTAGAACAGCCTGTAAAATTTTCGGGGAGCGGTATTTTCACTGTATATGTTTTTGACTCTCACCATACTAAGTGACAGTTTATGGGGTATTTTTATAGGGGACTTTCTTTCGGGGGCTATTATGACGATGATTATGAAATCCTTAAAAGCCTGTAAATGTAGACCGAATTACCTCAGCTAAACTAATGGATAAACCAGCTAAATAAATAAAAAAACGAAAACAAAAGTCTATTATTAAACACTTTCAGACCCTGCTAATTTTCACTGCATTATTTAACGACCCTCGGAGATTAACCGAAAAGCCTCGTGGCAGAAAAACCCGTAAAGTTTAGCCGCAGAACGGTCGAAGTTATATTGTTTTGATTCATTACATTTCTTTTTAGTTTTCCTGTTATTTATATTCTGGCCTAAGTAAAAGTTTGGTACGGGGAAAGAAAAGCAATGTTTCGGAACTAATGATAATAAAAAAACAAATGTTTTGTATCGTCTAAAAAGCAAAGGCTTTATATATGTCTGACGCTTTCCGAAAAATATGTGTTAACACGCGATTGTATCGTTAAAGAAAGAGATTCACTAAAATTCTGCCTCTTTTTGGTAACTGTTCATATTAAATTTCACTTAGTAAGTTATAGATTTTGTCCGCTGCTTCATTCGTATGGATATACCTACTGTTTATGAGAAGGCGTGTCGTGAAAATAAGTTTTCACTCGACTGCCTGAGTGGAGAGTAATGTTTTTAGAGGGTATCTTTGTTTTATTGTTACCAGCTGCTGTACCCAAAATAGCTATAGCATAGATATATTATGGTGTGCCAGGTGTGTCGTTATAAGCATAGTATATAGAGTACTTCTAAAATATATGAAAAATAATTAACAGTGGCTTCTACTCATGAAACTGAACAATTTTCCCAAAGGAACCTATACTCAATACGCAAAAATTGTTGGACTTCATATACAAAATTGGCGATTCAATTGATCAATTAGTATAAGGACCCCAAAAACTTTTTTACGAATTAAGTATGGGTTCGTTGGAGAAAGTTGTTCAGTTTTTTGAGTAGAAACCTGAAGCTCAACCTTAAAGTATCGATTTCATATTCATTTTTCATTTCATATTCATTCTTAGCTATAAGATATAATTATGCCATTGTGCGATATCACAAATAAAACCTTCTTGATACCTGCATTCCTCCTCAAAATGAGCGATTTCTATTGGAGGTCACAGACGCGCGTGTTTCAACGTCCTATAAAATTTAGTAGAGGCTGGACGCCGTTTATTCCTTTGGGGAGTATCGGGTTCGCTCCATTTGTCAGCTGTAATGGGCACTAAATACAATTAATAATAGGGAAAGTAGCTCTCAGGTTAACAAAGGCCCCAGCGCAGGGATGACCAAAAGTGTTATTTTTCCAAATAAATATTTAATTTTATCAATAAAGACCCAAATGACTTATCTAGCTCTACCAAATATTTTTTCTCCTCAATGCTACATGTTTAAAATTCAATAATTACATGACAAAAATAATCAAGCCACGATAAGCCGTTGATGCCAATTGCTTTCGATGCTAGTCGATTTAGCTATGTCAGATTAGAGGCCTGATAGGCAACTTTAAAGCGTCTTACATGGGGGTTGACCACTAGCCCCACAACCTCAACCAATCCAGACTTTGCCCCCAGTAGAGTGTAGCCCGGGTTTGTAAATGATGGGTTTGTAATAAAAGAGATGGATTTCACAATAGCCAAATAGGCAATATAGAAGGCGTACCACAGTTTGAAAGAAAAATATCCCAAATTATTATTGGACGAAATCGAATGAAATTGACATCATCGCGGAAATCAAATTCTCCTCTCGACGTCAAAATAAAAGTACTCAGTTCCAAATAACCTGGCCAGAGATTCGAATCCAATAACGGTCTGCCCAGTACAAGGCGTGACAGATAAATTACATTTTGAATTATTAGGGGGTTTCGTTTTGTACTTCCGTCCTGCTTTAGTCTATGTTAAAACATTAACCATTGAATTGTTGCCAATAAAAAGTGGGTACTCGTGTGTGGAGTGTGGTCTAACTTTCCCAATGTACCTATGGAAGAGATCCGTGCCCCAAAATTGGGGTCGTTATTATTGACAGTTATTCTGCCAGACTCTTAACAGATATAGGTTATACCCGATTTTGATAAAACCATGTAGGTAAGTTTGTCTTGTTAAAGAGACTAACATAGCTTCTTATTAATATCTCAACTCAAAATTAGTTAAAAGTTTTCTTTTATGTAAATGTTTTACATGTTCTTTTAAATCGTATTTTTTTGATATCTAGTAATACAAAGTTTCTACCACTTAAAACTTGTACACTGAATGTTTCGAATCAAGAGTTAGCAAAGCCAGAAGAAACCTACTAAGATCCGCTAAACCTACTAAACTTTAACTCATATTTTTGGAAAAGGAGAATAAAACTATATAAGAGAGAAACGGATTTTCGTATGAGCTTCACAAAAAGTCATTGCCTATACAAAAACTCTTGCACAGAAGCAAGATATGAATAACTTCTCGAAATACTTGATTAAAGATTTGTAAAATGATTTTCTGTGAGCATACATTTTTGGAAACATTTTGCCTACAATTGTATCGCTCGTTGATGTCTTTTGTATGACTGAGAAATATCAGTTTAAATTATCCTGTTAAACAAAATCCTAAAAGTGTAAGACAAAAATAATAATTATTATCTAAAACATCGTTTAGGGAAAATAACTATAAAATATTTTTTTCAATTCTTTCATTATGTGAAGTGTCCAGTTTAGGTATAATAAACGAGTAGGTAGGTCTCGTAAAGCATATTTTTATTTAATTACTTAACTCAATAATTCAACTGTGATATTTTAACTGGTTCAATAGTTTTAATCCTCATAGATAATTAACAAACAAACTCAAAATAAACAAACTGTGCTGTTATTTACAGAGCGAAACTGACTAAAATGGTAATAGAGCAAAGTGATGGATTTCACAAAATTTAGCGGCCTATGAAAATATCTAGTTGATTCAACACAAACGTTATCGAAATAAACTAAAACTGTTTACTTGTGAACACGAAAATCCGAAATATATTATTTTTGCAACGTAACTCAAATCAATACCTACTTATTAAATGATAGCGCCTGCCAAGAATATCTGAGCAAAAATACGTCGCTCAGTAATGATGTCGTTTATAGCTCAGGCAAAAACTTAATTGTTTTTGTTCTCAAGGGGACTAAATGAAAGAGAGAAGTTCGCAGGAAAGAAATACGTTCGCAAATAATGTTCTTGAAAGTACTTTTCAATGTTTGTTAGTAGGCTTTTAGGTAACCTGATAACAGTTGAATTCTTATTTCCTTATTCTTTAGATGGAATTGTTTCGTATCTCTATTTATATACATTAGCACTAATACTATTTATATTCTGAAATACATTTGCCGCCTTTTAGTAAATATAAAAGTCACCTGGGTACGATAATATATGAGATATATGAGTAGGTATCCAGACATTTTTTACCCACAGTCCCAAAAAAGGTGTTTTTTATGTGTCTCTGTTTGTTTGGCCTAAATTTTAGGTTTTACATTTGGGCCTCACTTCCAGACAGAACGGTTCTGATTCTGAGTCACATGCATCCAGCGGCTTCCTGTGAGCCTGATTAGATGATCAGTCCAGATCTTGTGGGAGGCCGTCCAACTCCTGTGTTCGGCCACTGAGTACCTATGTATACGATTGTATGGTTGCGAATAATTTTTGTGTCTTTGTATATCAAAGTTTACACAATGGTTTCCAATATTTTCGGTTTTACCCATTAAAGTTAATAAATGGCATTGCTGTCCTCGTAGCATGGCATGTCTCTTGTAAGGTCGTTAAATTTTAACCGCCTCCATAGCCCAGTGGCTTGTCCGCTCGCTTCACATCAGGAGGTCGCGGGTTCGATTCTCGGCGGGGTCCAACTTTGTAGGACTTGGTCCAAACCAAGTGGTGGTAGGGCATCTTCGAGCCCGCCTGGCTAGCTACCACCATCTTATCTAAGTATCGCCGCCAAACATCAATGATAACAGCATTGATGTGTTTCGGCATTAAGATAAGATAGCCAGTTCCCCATAGCGTTGGGGAATCTTGGTAAGCCCGCTTCCATCTTCGGCATCATCACCACTTACCATCAGGTGAGATGATGCCAAGGGCTTACCAATTGAGGGTAAAAATTGCCATTAATGTTCATAAATACCTACAACCAAAAGTAAAAACTATAAGAAAAAGCAACCTCAAGGAAGTCACAGCCACTACAAAATCTCTATTCAAGTCATCAAAAGGGTATAGCAGGATAAGCATAGTGAATCGACCCAAATGGGAACCTACTTCAAAACTTGTTTATTATTATCGCCTTGATATACAAACGCGATTTATGAGTTTCACCGCAGTACTCCGCTTTGACCTTGAGATATTTAAAAAAAGTGTAACTTAAGTGTAATTTATAAGTCACTTGTATATTTTTAAAGGTTGGTTGGAAGAGATCCCTTTAAGGAATAAGCCCGCTTTTGTGCACCTATATTATTCTTTTAATTTCTGTTATGTGATTTTATTGTACAATAAAGAGTTAACAAACAAACAAACAAACTATGGCTCTCATTCAAAGTAGATTTTAGATGAATTATAAACATAATTCTTAGAATTTAAAAAAAATACTTTATTTATTTATTTTAGTGTTCCTTATAAGGTACGTCATTAACAACCCATAACATCCCCACTGCAGGGGCACGGATCTCTTCCCATAAGTCGGGAAGGTTAGGCTATAAGGTACAATCACAAAAAATATATATATTGTAGTAATTGATGTGCATATACAGGGTGTAACAGAAAGGTGTGATAATACCTCACGGTTGGCTTTTACCCATCAAACTGAACAACTTTTGTTCTACAACTTTGTTCAAATCGCAAATATTTTTTTAGACTTTTCATAAAAATCGATCAGCTGGCGAACCAAGATTGTATGAAAAGTCTGAAAATTTCTTTGCAATTTCAACAAAGTTGTAGAACAAAAGTTGTTCAGTTTGATGGGTAAAAGCCAACCTTGTATTATCACACCGTTCTGTTGCACCCTGTATAATGAAAAAAAATCTTTTGAAAGTTTGGTGCAAGACTTCGAAAAAAATCTCGACGCAAAATAAACATACCAGTGAGTAGATTGCGACATTAATAAAAAATACACACATTATTCAAACATGTACAGATTGTAAATAATTATCACTGTTATTATAAAATCAAAAAAGCTTTTGCAAGCTTCGAAAAAAATAAATTCGATAAAAGGTAAAATGTGTTATCACTTTTTCGTAAGACATTTCACACTTATCGGAAATTATTTTCAGTAGTGTAATAGCTTGCCTACTAAAATTAGGATTTTTTTGCAATACCAGAAATGTCATCACAAAGTGTAAATTAAGAGATTGGTCATATATGTACGTAAAATTCGCGAATAAACGTGATAAACTTTTATTCTGGCATTCCTATTTGTTATTGCACATCAAATACTATAACATATATTTTTTCAGTGATTGTCACTCATAAGGAACACTGAAATAAATAAAAATATATTTTTTAAATAATGAGGATTATTTATTTATTTATTTATTTTACAATTTATTGTGTACACATAATAGATATAATACACAGGCTTAACATAAAATATACACAAAGGGTGCAGCTTATTTCTAGTAGAAATTTCTTCCAAATTTATGTTCATAATTGATCTAAAAATCTTTAAAAAATATATTATATGAATCAAAAGGTTACCTAAAACCTCGCATTTGTTTTAAGTTTCTAATTTTAAGTATCATAACAAATAGCTGCTACAATACTTCAAAACAATAAAATTAGATTAAGTAAAATATGTAATCAATTTCTTCATAAAACGTTATATATTTGTCGGACATCATTTTTAGTTGTAAATAGCTTGCCTACTAACCATTAATAATATGGAAGCCGAAAGTGATCACACATTTTACCTTTTATCGAATTTAATGTTTTCGAAGCATTGCAAAAGCTTTTTTGTTTTTATGATAATTGTGATAATTATTTACAATCTGTATGTGTTTAAATAATGCGTGTATTTTTTATTAACGTCGTACTCTACTCACTGGTATGTTTATTTTGCGTCGAATTTTTTTTTATTGAAGTGTTGCACCAACTTTTTTTCAAAGATTTTTTTATATTATTATATATGCAAATCAATTACTATTTCTTTTTGTGATTGTACCTCGTAAGGAACACTGAAATAAATAAAAATATATTTTTTTAAATTATAATAATTATGTTTATAATTCAACTTAAAATTTAAAAAAATATATTATATGCATCAAAATGTAACCTAGAACCTTGCATTGGTTTTAAGATTCTAACTTTTAATACTTTCCAAGTTATGATACTTTGAATGAGAGCCATAGTTACGCTCTTTTTTTAAATATCTCAAGGTCAAAGTGGAATACTGCGGTGAAACTCATATAAATCGCATTTGTATGTCAAGGCGATACTATTAAACATGTTTTGAAGTAGGTTTCCATTTGGGGCCGATTCGCTATGCTTATCCTGCTATACCCTTTTGGGCCACGAATCCCTTTGAAGTCGCTTTAAAATTTTAATTTTTAGGGATGTTGTTATTTTATAAAATTGTTTTCAAACAAGTTTTACTCGCAAGATTAATCCGTTCGTGAAATCGTTTGTAAAAAGGAGAAAGTGCTAAACAGGACAAAGTTATGAGGTTTAATTAAAAGTTAGAGATAAAACCACAACTTACTTACTCGACTCGACTGTCTGAGCTCGGGGTAAAAGTTCATAGAACACAAATTAGGTGAGTGTGAAATTTAGTCAAAAACTTTCCATCAAAGGTAAATTAAAACTTAGTCACTCCCACTGCGCGACTGCAACATTATCTCTCTTATCGTGTGGCACAATTTAACCGTCCTATCCACTAGTTATAGACGACTACAACATTTGCATTGGAATTTTCAGTTGGTACCTATCTATAGAAACGGTTAGCTATAACTTGTAATATTGTGTTTATATTTAGGTATATTATGTTTCTTCTTCTTTATCTTAAGAGCTAGGCTCTTGTCGGTGGAGTAACCGAATATTATGTTTACTTAACTAAATTTATTTATATGACTTAACAATAAGCTCAATTGAAGTAATCAAGTTAGTAGTTACTTTAAATGTATGTACGTAAGAGTATTCGCTAAAAGGTGGCAAACTGAACAACTCTCCTGTAGACAAAAGTATAAATAGACAAATTAACTTTTTAATATTTCTTACTGTTATATAAATAACCTAACCATATTTAAAATATGAAACCCGACTGCATTAAAATGTATCCTATGTCATTCTCAGAATCAAGACGATTCTAATGACACATCTCAAGCTTAAATCTATCAAGCCGTTTAGGCTACAGAGCGTGCCAAAGAAATATACATACATACACTCGAAAAACAACCCTCCGTCCGGCGCAGTCGGGTGAAAAGCGAAAGTTTTATTTGTTTGTCCTTTTTTTATGCAACGTAGCAACGGACATGATTTTACACAAAGATGGTGGCATAATCATTTTTTTTTACCCTTTAAAAATATCGAATTCCCATTGGAATTACACTGGGAACCCAAAAATGAAACAACTTGATAAAGCAACGCTGTTTATTGCTATAACCACTCAACCGATTTTATTGAAATTTCCAATAAGCAAATAGAAGTTCGGGGAATAATAGATAATATAGGATAATTTTATCCCGGAAAACTCATATCCGCATTTGCGAGCTACTGCACGACAGCAGAACGACTGTCCTAATAAAAACGATATCCACATGGTTGGACACAAAATATACCTAACTTTTTAAACTGACTTGTCTTGGGAAATCAACTTTTTTGTTGTTCCGAATGGATAGGTTCTTTAGGGAATGTTGTTTAGGTTAACCTTGTCACGAATAAAATAATAAAAGTTTGCATACAGGGTGATAAAAATGTTTTTTTTTTTTATTCCCATACTAAAACTGAATCGTGAATCAAGAATTCGTATGGAAATCTGTAAAAAAAGCTATAGATTGGGTTTTTTCAATATGTTTCCTGTATTCTTTACTTGTATTTGAGTAACTCCCTAAAATTTCAAACGCACTTTTTGAACATCCTGTATTTAAAATCGTGTAAAACTCTACTCAAATAAAGAAAAAGGCGTATAAATTATAGAAGAATCAAAATAAATGTATGTTTTCATAAAATATATTACAAATGAGTAATGATTAAATGGCAACATTCCCAAAGGATAAAGCTGGCCGGAAGAGAACCGGTCTTACCGGAAGTGGCTTGCCGGGCTAGGCTTTATTTTTGACGTTCCACGGGTAAATTGAAAAACCTCGAGTCATGAATAAATCATAAGTTAAATAGCTGAAATAGGGTATATTTTTCTTAGGGGGAACTTTTTATATTACAATTCCCTTATTTGTTGACTGACTCGGCGGTTCAGTGGTTAGCGTTCCTTAACACTGATCTGAGGATTGGGGGTTATATTGTATTCCCACCCAGGGCAAGTATTTTTACGATAACTATGTGTAGTCTGTGTATGTGTGCTTTATTTTTAAAAGGTAAATGATGAATATGAACATGTCTATTATTGGGGTCAAATATTAGAAATGTTGTTCTATAACTTTTTAAATAAATGAAGTTTTCTTGAGCCCCCCTTGTAAAAATGCTCAATCCGACAAATGGTTTGCAAGGAGAGTTTTTCGCAAGTCACATACCCTGTTGCTTACACTAGTTGGCAGTAGTTAGAGTGTGAAACCTCTGACTAGAAGAGATCCCAAAAGGGATAAGTCCGCCTTTGCTATAATTTGTTTTGTATTTTCTGTTTTATGTGTTATTGTAATCGGTGAACATACATAAAAAAATAAAAAAAGATTCCTACGAATTGAGAACCTCCTCCTTTTTTTTGAAGTCGGTTAAAAATAGGTGTTATGTTCTTTTCGTTTCAGTAGATCAATTTGGCACCATAGTACGGAGCTCTAAATTAAACTTTCACAAACTACCCAACAAAGAACAAAGTGTGCAGTGACTTCGATGTAACCAACTTTAGCCCTGCGGCTTCGTTTTAAAATAGTGCGATTCTGGATTCCGATAATATTGCAAGCGCCCAGTAAGATCACAACAGAGACAAGATCAATCACCTTGGCCTTTTTAATACTTTGTCTAGTAGCAAAGAAAATTTGAAAATTTACTTTAGTGTTATACATAAGAAGTCCATCCATTAAAATAATAAGTTTATCGACTCCTTTTTTTAACACACTGTAGATAGAACATGCCCATCCATTAAGATTCGTGGTGATTGCGAACAAGAAACCTATTTAATATATTTTGTACCTTTTTACATTTTTATACCTTTTTTTAAACATGAATATAAAGTAGTGGCAAATCTATTTAGGGTTAATAGGAAAAAGACAGGACTTTCCATAAAAATCGACCACGTTGTGTTGGAAGTCCAAAAAAATTTTGCGCGGAAGCAGAATCGTTGAACAAAACTTGTCCAGTTTATTGCGTAGTGAGTAAAACGCGCAACAAAATCAAAATAACTCTCCTTAATGTTCAATGTTTTTATTGCCTTCGTTAAAATTAGTGGCCATCCTACACCGAGATTTTTTTAATCCAATAAAACGCCAGTCTTATCTAATTAAACTTTTACCGCCAGTTTGCCGCCGATCCAAATAATTATTGCAGTTTGTTGTTGGCGCCTGTACAGATATTATTTCCTGCACTAAAATTTGTAATTCGCCCAATAGTTTGATATCTACTCTATAATTGATCAATTTTATAAAGTGGTTTATTTTTGAGTTCTTATATCAATATGGTACAAGTATAAATAAGACGCAAGAAACGTCACTCCCATGTCACTCCTCTTCGGTTCTGCGCCGTCTCCTGCCAATCGCTTGAAAATTGAAGTCCCTAGCTTTGCGGTCGCTCAGTCGGTGTAAAATAGAAAACAATGTATTTTTTAAATGATACCTTAATAATATTACGAGTAATAATGGCTTAAGGAAATAAATTAGCTATGCTGTTCAGAGGACGTATCTCTAGTCAGCGTTGATTTTCAGCCACTCCCTCTTCTAAGGGATTTATCACACTAAAGATTTTATAGCCTCACCTCACTCGGAACAGGTTCGCAAATGCTAGTATATTGAGGCTATAAGACGTTAAGCGGGGTAATAGAGGGTTTGGTTAATTCTTTAGACCTTACATCTAGCGGGAGATACGTCTCTTCATGGCTTATCACTCGTTGTTTCACGCGATCTATTACGTTCAGTCTCATCTCTCTATAATCACCCCTGTCAGTCTGCTCCTGGCTGTTAAGTGTAGTTTTATCGAGTGATCGGCTCAAGGTTCAGCCAACCTTTCATTTATCACTCCACCACATCTGCGGTACGAATTTTCGATATCGCCATCAATCATTTCTCTGAGTAAGTAGCGGTATAAAATGACAAATACTTCTAGACTAGGCAGAGAGGGAAATAATCTAACAAATAATATTTGGAGAGAGAATTTGATTGCCAAAATTGAATTTAATTTTTTTAAACTATCTAGTAACTTCATTTTGTTTCTTTTTCTATGTTTCTATCCTATTTATTTATTTACTTAATAAAACCTTTTGTACCCGGCCGCTAATTATACATGTTTGTAATTTCGTCGAAAACGATTCAGAATGAATTGGAGTGATTTTTACCGGACTAATCTGATCACTTTAAGTGTATATGTGTGTGCGTTTCATTACTATCATCTATAGCCGAAACGGCACAATGAATTTTGAAGAGCGAGGACGGTAAGACGTATCGTTCGAGTCCTACGACCAAACCAAAAATAATATAAAATAAAAACAAAACTAAAAAGTGACCCAAAAAAAAACAAACAACATAATTATCTTGTATTCAGGCAAAATATTTTACATGCCTATATATATTTTTGGTAATTTCATCTATTTTTACTTTGACCAAAAGTGTTCACGTAGAGTGAGATGAAAATTGAGCAGGATGAACTAGACCGTTTGCGAAAGATATTGCAAGGGATGCCCGGGAGAGGATCAATGGCGGAAAATAGGGGAAGTTTTTACTCTGCTGTGGGGCAGTCATAAGGTTATAAGTATTTACAAAAAAAACTGCTTAAATAATGTAAATAAAAGTTTGTACTTATTTGTTCTCAAATTACATTAAACATTGTCACTGAAGTTTTTCATTGAAAGAGTAGTTCAACATCTCTTATAGCACCATTTTGTTACCAATGCTCACTCTATCTATACCAGCCGCCAAGCAGCGCGCTGTGTTCCGGCGGGTGGCGCGAGATAGCCAGCGCAATTACCGGCATTAGAGGCATTCCACCTTAGCCCTCAAGATCGGCAAGGCACTAATAACCCTTCTGGGGTTATATGTACATGCTCATAGGCGGCTGATCTCATACTAATAAAAAAACCTCGTAATAACAATAACAAAGTAAAAATAACTTCAGATACATTTGTTTTACACAAAATAGAATTATTGAAATTGTTGGGCCAACTTATTTAATATCACGCTCCAAATAATTTTATTGTAAGAGAATATAGAATGCTCCTTTAATATAAGATTGGAAGGTACCGTAGGGTTGGGCTTCAGTGATAGCGACGGAACTGCTTTTGTTATTTTTCTTTATTATTGTAATGAATACGGTCATACCACAGTTTACAGGATGAAATTTAATTCGTTGTACTCCCGCTAACTGTGGTTTCTACTCATGAAACTGAACAACTGTCTCCAAGGAAGCTATAGTCAATTCGCAAAAAAAAAAAATTGACCTCTTCATACAAAAATGGTTGATCAGCTGATGCATTTGTATGAAGAGGCCAAAATTTGGCAAAAAATGTTGGCCTTGGAAAAAGTTGTTCAGTTTCATGAGTAGAAACCATAGTTAGCGGGAGTACAATTAAATGTTAGTAATGTTTGTAACTCTCCTCTCATACCATCCATTCTCATACCATCTCATTCCATCTCTCATACCCCTTAAAATTATCTGTACTACCATACTGCGCTTATATCATATATTTACATAATAATTATTATAAATTGTAGGAACGCACTGTAAAGTCATTTGATGTTAGGTACCTAAACTAAAACCACCGCAAAAGCGATAAAGTAAATAATGTCTTGGGACTCGACGAAAACAGAACTCGACAGGAAAGTGACATTTCGATACAAAGGTGCCAAGGGACTCCCTATACTTCCTACACGACATGGCATTTGCTGGAGTCGGTACATAAATCTAATACCTCAGTTACACATGTCCGCGAGTGGCGAAGCGAATGGGGAGGCGAGGCGCTGAGCGTGAAGCTGACAGCCTCACCATAGAGAAACTAACAAATGGTCTGGTCTCTTCCCATAAACCAGAAAGTTTTTCATGGAAGCGTTATAGGTGATTGCGACTCTAGATAATAAAACTCTTTGGTTAGGCCATACTCCACACCTGTTGTGGACACACTTGGTATAATCAGAATGTCGAAATTTTATGGTAAAGCTATCGGCTTCAAGCTCACCGGCTCGTGTCCCCATTCGCCTCGCCACTCGCGGACATGTGTAACCGAGGTTTAACACTTCACGACGTTCACAGACTAAGATATGGAAATAAAATGTCGGAGGTAGGCGACGATTACAATCGTTTTTTAACTACCAGTTAAAATATTTTCCATCTTTCTCTTTTCTTTTTCTTTTTCGCACAATTTAACCATGGTGTCCCAAGGTATAAATACAAGGTATTATTATAGACTAAAAAAAGCGTCAGCGGCGCAGTGGATAGTGACACCGTCCTCCTAACCAGAGGTCGTGGGTTCTCGAAACTTAAGTACATTTTCATACCGACCGACTGCTTAAACGGTGAAGGAAACATCGTGAGGAAACCTGCACATCTGATTTCTAGATGTGTATGATGGTCGCGTTGCACACGTCCGTAGGTGTAAATCTAAATGCCCTACACATGTGATCGCGGGTGATGCTAAGTGCAAAAGAACCACCGTCTATACCTTGTGGATAGAACGGTTAAATGTGTCACACGATAAGAAGAAGAAGATAGACTAGGTCGCCTGGTGTTGCACTAACTAAAGCATTACCCACGGTCGCATGTTTTTTTTTTTTTTTTTTATGGCAGAGGTGGCAAACGAGCAGACGGATCACCTGATGGTAAGCGATTACCGCCGCCCATAGACACCCGCAACACCAGAGGAGTCACAAGTGCGTTGCCGGCCTTTGATATGGGAGTACGCTCTTTTCTTGAAGGTTTGGCATGTAGGACATTCGCCAGCTGATCGATTTGTATGAAAGTCCAAAAAAAATTTTGCGGTTTGAAGAAAGTTGTAGAACAAAAGTTGTTCAGTTTGATGGGTAAAAGCCAACCTTGAAGTATTATCACACCTTTCTGTTACACCCTGTATAATTTAAATACGTCAGTTTTTTGAAATTTTCATGGCCTCGCTTTCACACCAAACCCTACCTTACCCTAGAGACATCACGTACAAAAGCAGTTGATAATCCCTTTAGCACCCCGACCTTCAGACCCTGCATTCGAGACCTTATATATCGTAGTTTCTGTTTGTTTGTGTTGTTTGGGGCCTACACAAAGTTATCTTTTGAACCCCGATAAAATAAATATCAGAATGAATGTGTAATTCAATTATTTATTTTTGCTTCTGTTATTTTATTTTATTCAGGGTCGTGGAAATACATATGTATATTAGTCTCTGGTTTCCATAGTATAGGAAAGAATATTATTATAAGAATATATCAATTTATGGATTTATTACATTGAAATATGTATTTACTTATGATTGTCCTTAAATATTTACTTATACATATTTAAGTAGGACCAAAACATGTTTAGAGCGTTAGAAATTAAACTTAAATTAATTTTCGAAAATTGCTTTTTGCTTCGGATCAACTTTGATTAACAATTTGTCCCCCGTTGGCTTAAATAAGGTACGGCTGCAAAAACAATCCGAACGTCAGGGTTACCAGGAAAGTTTTGAAAATCTTATAACATAAAACCAAAGAAAATTCCTGACATTTTACACATTTTGATATCGATTGGGTAACACTGAAGGAGGTTCTGTTTTTTAGTAAAATATTGTTTACTGAAAAGTGTAAAAAGTTGGGATGAAAATATTCGATTGTATTAGATTAATTTACCCATTAGTTTTCCCACTGAGTTTTCTTCTATACTTGCAATCCTGGATACCCTATGAGATGTTTGATTTATTTTTGATAAAAATTTCTAATGACTGCACTCTATTAATAACCAAAAGCAGTTAGTACAAGTGAGTAACTTACAGAAAAAAACCGTGGCCTTTTCCCAAATACTTCATTACCCTTTTCACTTTGGGAGCATCACTATTATCGATGTGAAAACAATATGTGTTTTTTTTTATTTGACATTC
Source organism: Coleophora deauratella (assembly GCA_958295455.1). NCBI lineage: Eukaryota > Metazoa > Arthropoda > Insecta > Lepidoptera > Coleophoridae > Coleophora > Coleophora deauratella. The sequence goes on along the minus strand of OY282403.1, from coordinate 4,496,830 downwards.
TCGGTATCAAATCAAATCAAAAATATTTCGAAGTGATTAAAATTGTATACTGACATTTTTCATCTAGGTACCTAATACGCAGATGCGACCACTTGACCACTCGTTTCGCGAAGTTTTTGACATTATTAAATGGGAACATTTCCTTTTTAACATAATATTATTAACAACCCATATCGTCCCCACTGCACTGCAGGGGCAAGGGTCTCATCCCATAATTCGAGAAGGTTATTAAACACCATATTATGTGAGCACGAAATGAACCTTATCAACATGCAACAAGCATCATCCGAACTATATGTTTGATAGTTGGTGATTTAGCACGCGATCGCCTGTGGAATAATGATCGCCAACACGTGTCGAATAACCGTTCTATTACACGAACTTACAGCATGGCTTTACCCAGACACCGTCCATGGTAAATCAAATGACCTGCTTAGACTTAGATTTAGTGATTCCTACTGTTCTTTGAAATATTAAAAAATCTGCATTCAAAAGAAAATTCGAAAGGAAAAGTAGAGACAGAGGCAATGAAGCCTTATCATATGGCATGGTTGTTACGAATAAAACTATACGTATTCTTAATAATAAACATTTACTGTCTCCGTGGTCTGTCTAGACTACCTCGTAGCATTGACATACTAGTGGCTAGTCTGCTTGCTTACATCAGGAGGTTGCGGGTTCGATTCCCAGCTGGGTCCAACTTTGTAGGACTCGGTTTGCTTGGTGGTAGGGAATTTTCTGAGCCAGTCTGGCTAGCTACTATCATCTTATCTAAGTCTTGCCCCCAACATCAATGTTAATAGCATTTATGGGTTCCAGCATGGAGAAAAGACAGCCAGTTCCCCATTGCGTTGGGGAATCTTGGTAAGCCCGCTTCGATCTACAGCGTCACTTACTACCAGGTGAGATAATGCCAAGGGCTTACCGATACCCCACTATTGACTTCAGTCAAAGAGAAAAACTTAAAGATGCAGTGACGTCACTGTATAGGCTTTTCTCCGTCCAGTGTATGAAGCGCGATGAACAAGAATAATTAAATCTTTCAATGAGTTTTTACGTATATGCTGTCCTAGAAGAATATTTCACAAATATGTATTACGAAGATTCAAAAACAAAATTTTGTTTTATTGTATATATTTGTTTTATATAAGTAATTTGTCTAACTTTGCAACATTTTGGAACCCTAATAAAAGTAGCAAAAATAAATACATATAGCGTACTAGATTTATTACAGTCTTTTCGTTTCAACGTCTACTATAATACTGTATTTATTTACTTTTCTTGAAATCTAAAATTCATGCAAGTTCCCCATTATACTATGTGATTTTTGTTACTCATTGTAAGAATTTACTACCTTACTATGAATCTTCTAGTTATCAAAAATATTTAAAAATATATTTAATATTTCAATTCTGACACTAAACAAGATACGCCTTTTACGCTAATTTTGAACCGGAAGTCACACCTCACTACGTAAAATTCCTTAAAATTTCTTGTACCAACTTGAAGCTTTCTCACGCTGCCGAAAAACCATCCTAGTGGCCATAAAAACAGGACTTTACTGGCATTATCCAATCCGGGAGTGGCCACAAATCAAGGGACGTTACTGTGATGGGCGCGTGACAGGAATACCATAGTCTGTGTTGCCAGTTTACAGAAAAATCCTCAAATTATAAGATTAAACAGAAATATGAGGGAATTTAATAAATTTATGTTATCATATATTCTACTATTAATCTACCTGTTTTAATATCATCCCTTTTTACTGTAGCCTTAACGGCTTGATAGATTTTAGCTTGAGAGGGGTCGTTAGATTCGTCTTGATCTCCAGAATGACACAGAGTACATTTTAATGCAGTCGGGTTTTGATTTTTTTAAATAATATTATGTTAAGGTTTTTTTTTTTTTTTTTATGGCAGAGGTGGCAAACGAGCAGACGGATCACGTGATGGTAAGCGATTACCGCCGCCCATAGACACCCGCAACACCAGAGGAGTCACAAGTGCGTTGCCGGCCTTTGATTTGGGAGTACGCTCTTTATTATTATTATCAGTTATTTACTTTAAAATACTATCAAAATACAGGCTGTAAAAATACCACTTCCGGAAACTTAAACGGTGCCTTCCACTTATGAAACCAAAAAACTCTTTCTTAAGACCCCATAATGAATTCTCATACAGTTTTTTTTTGGTAAAACTGACGGATCGGTCGATCAATTTGTATAGGTAATTTTTTTTAGGAATTCATTATAGTTTCTGTAGAAAACGTTGTTCAGTTTCATCAGTACAACAGCCGGTTAAAGTAAGATATTTTACACCTTGTATACTATAATTATGCAGAAACAGATAACATACACACATACCCTCATAGTTAAAATCATAATCCCCCTTTTTGTTTGACCGTAGTCGGGTAAAAAGAGTAAGTACCTTGAAAATCTAGCTTTAGACTAAGGTATTTCCCGAGGGAATCCGTTAGCTATATTTAAGTAACAACACATCCCCTGGGAAATACTAAAAAAGGCACCTACCGGTGACAATGTAATCGGATCATCGATAAAAATATATGTATATGTACTTCATCCTCATAAAATGGGTACCTACGTTAGAACTGATTTTGGAATAGTACTTAAGGTAAAAAGTTACTTAACCGGGTAGTCAATCGTACATAAGGATCGTGGCTCAGTGTGGCTTGCGAGGGCGCGTCGATCGGCTAGATTAACTGACTACAGGTAGGGTCATATCCTGGGCGGGTTTAACTGTTGGTGCCATTAATCTTGATCGCTTCCGTGCTCTGAAAAGCAAAGTAAAGCTTGTGTCGGTTGCTATAACTATAACGTTCAACCATATTGGAGGCCTTCAGTAGGTTCAAAACTTCTGACACTGGGGTTGATCAGTAATCCACAAACTCCACTAATCCAGACTTGGCCAACATGCCTCTTTTTTAACGTTGGGAAATCTATCATGGATACCCAGTCACTGCGGGGGCAGCAACCGGGTTATGCCGGACTCCTACCGGCTAAAACCCAACGGCGTTCCCGCTTCGCCGTATGGCAGGGGTCTGGGAAACCGGCAGAGCCTTGGCCACCATGCCTGGAGTAAGGCCTAACTTTCTTGAGTTATTCAACAGAGGGCCCCGTACCCTGATGAATTTATCAATGAACTTTAAATGTACTCATTCAGAGGACTCAAAGTGTCTCCCCAGCACAAGAACCATAAACTTATTTAGGTATCACTAATTAAAAAATCTTAATGCAACAGTACCTACCCAACATTGTTGTTAGATCCATCTATCTAGGAATACTGTAGTTAGGATCGAATCTTTCGATTAACAATTTTATATTTTTAATGGTTTAACCTATATTTGCTGCCTTTTCCTTTTATTTAGAAAGGGTAAGTAACTAAAAAAGTATAAACTAATAATGCTGAGAAACTATCTATTTGTTATTCAGAATTTGGGACCGTTTGGTTATATGGTTCTAAGGGCAACTGGATCATCAGGAAACTGAATTCAACATCATTTGGAGCACTAGGCATCGTAGGGTTCGTCTTGTTCTTTTTTAATTTGATTTTTTATTAATTTTATGGGGGTAACTAATCTCTTGTTAGCAATACTGGACGTCGTCGCGCGCAATTAGGTGGCTCGTGCGTCATTTGTTTACTAAATCGCCCATCGCTCGGGTAGCTTGTAAATCGGAATTGGGCACAAGACGTAAATTGGTCACAGAATGTCGATTAAACGGTTTCCGTCCAAAAAGTTCCATTAAATAAATCAGTATTAAATAGTTTCTGATTTCTTTTTTTTAATCCTTTCATTACGATATGGAAATGGATGTGTGAGCGTACTCCCATATCAAAGGCCGGCAACGCACTTGTGACTCCTCTGGTGTTGCGGGTGTCTATGGGCGGCGGTAATCGCTTACCATCAGGTGATCCGTCTGCTCGTTTGCCACCTATGCCATAAAAAAAAAAAAAATTCTTTTTTCAAAGGCATCAGGGAATCGATTAAACTGTATGCCTACCAATGATTTTTGAAGTAATTAGTCTCATTTTTAAGAACACATGTCGAAACTGAAAAATTTTTGTTCATCAACTTTCAAAATTTACAAAAAAATAAAATACTATAAAAACTAATCGATTTGTTTGAGACGTCCAACTTTGATGCGATTTCATCAAAGTTTTATAACAAAAATTTTCAGCTTCGTGACTAATAATTGAATTATACAATTACACTTTCATTCCTTCAAGCAAGATGCGAAAACTACAAATTCTCAGTTTCAAATTCAATCTTCTTTTCACTTCAACATAACAAATATCTACAAACAAATCAACTAAACGTTCCCTATTCAACATCGGAACAAATTAACATTTCTATCCTCGAGACAACCAATTTCCATTTAGACGCGTCCAGTTGCAATTACATAGACTCTCAATTATGGAGAAGACGATCAATCACCATCTAAAGCGGGCGATGGACTGTGAGCCGTGATGTTGTGAATGCACCTGCTTTGGCTGTTGACCCCGAAGTGGTATAACTATTGTATAAGCAGAGATTCTGCAGCTAAGTCTGTAAAAATGGTAGACAAATATTAGTTTTAGTATTTTAATTACAATGTACTTACTTAAAGTGTGCATTTGTTTTGAAAATTTGGATGTGTTTATGGACTTTTGTTGTTGATTGTACCCTAAAACTGGGTTTGGTGAATAAACTTTTATGGTTCTAAATAAAATTGCTACATACATAGTATAACTCTTTGTTACGTCTTAATACTTGAAGTATAACTTACGAATGGGACGCTAATTCTGGCTGACAACTATCTAATCATTCTGTAGCCAAATAGTTTGAAATGAACACCATTAATTCTAAGGCTAAAGATTAATTTTAAGGCGTCGGTGGCTCCACGGTAGTTACTTGGCCCTTAATTTTAAGGCGTCGGTGGCTCCACGGTAGTTACTTGGCCCTCCCAACCAGAGGTCTCGGGTTCAAATCCGGGCCTGGTCAATGTATCCATGAATTTTTTGAAACTTACGTACATTTTCGTACTGATTACTTTAACGGTGAAGGAATACAACACACCGTGCGGAAACCTGCACATCTGATTACTATATAATTGACCACGCTGAATACTTTAAAAACAATCGACTTCAATCGCAACAACTCCAAGTATACCCTTTTAAACAAAAAAAAAATTCAAATCGGTTCAGGCGTCTTCGAGTAATCGGTGAACATACATAAAAAAAAAGATTCCGACGAATTGAGAACCTCCTCCTTTTTTTGAAGTCGGTTAAAAAGATGTGTATTAAGGTCGCGTTGCATAGGTCCATCGTAGTACCTACGCGTAGGTTTGAATCTAAATGCTTTACACGTGACCACGGGTGATGCTAATTGCAACTGCGCAAGTTAATGTGACCGAAAGCTTGCAAACATAAGCTCACATGCTAACATAATATGCGCTAACGCAATATTATAATTAATACATGTCTCGCTTTATCTATATAGAAATTTAATCTGAATATTCTAATATTCTGATACTATTTAACTTTATTAGTTCTTATTACTGATACTCTACTGTCCCCTCAGTCAAGATTTTAGTTCGTTTCATACAGAATCTATACTTTCTTCATTAACTTTAAAATACTCTGGAGGAATTTACACCTTTAAACAACTCTTATTCTGAATGCACCGTAAATCACCACCAAGACAAAAGCAATTCCATAGACTACATGTGCTCTGCAAACACCTCTAAAACAAAAAATCACGCAGGAAGAACTAAGGATGCTCAGAATTCGTCGAGCGTAAATCCCTTTTGCACTAAAACCGGGGAAACTATTTTCAAAACGCAGCTAGCAAATTTGCCAAAAAGGGAATTTGAGTCTTAACATGAGGTAGTACAAGTGTTAAAGGATGGTGTAGAAAGTAAATGTAATGTGGTAATAAGACAAAGTAATGAGTTAGTGCTTAATGAATGGGTGTAGGACGTAGGAGTGTAACTCAGCTGAGTGACTAGACCGGCTAAGGAAATTTGTTTTAGTTAATGTTCACTTTATTTGTATTACTTGTGTGATTTAGAGTTCATTTACTTGGTACAGCATTTTCTTAAGGGACTTAATCATATAAAACGTAGTTTTTGTTTTATTAAACCCAAAATCTTAACCATTTAAACTACTAATGTATTTCTGGGGACAGAGATGAAACTATTAATACAAATATAACTGTGCTCACCAAAATTCTTAATATAACTGAATAGCGAGTATTGTAGAGTTATATAAACTCATTTATCACAAAACTTATAACGAAATTAAAAATAATGCACTTTATAATATAAAGACGCTGAGATCTTTACTATCTAATATTAAAAATGTGAAATTATAAAAAGTTAGAGAAAATATTCTCTATTTATTCCAGACAAGTTCTTTAAAGATACGAAAGTGTAGAACTGCATGAGGTTCTTACTGTATTTGTGTGCTTGGTAACATTTGAACGTAACTTATATAATAAGTCATCCCAAGTATCTATATTCCTGGCGAGCAACAATAGAATTAATTTTTACGCTTTTAAAAAGAATCTAAATTGCCTAAAAATTGAACCCTTTTAAAGAAACCTCCAAGTTTTTGACGGGTTCTTCGTCTGTAATCAAATTTACAGCTCCAATTTCTTAAAAGCTCTCAAATAGAATAATGGACGTATAAACTAATTTGGAAAAGTTAGCTTTCCTTCCTTTGGGTTCAACGTCTGTCTAGGACAAAATTGTGAAACGAGATTCTGCTCGCTCCTCTCTATTTCACCCACGTTCCTCGTTCAAGGGTGAATTAACTACGTGTACATACTAAGGTATTATATTCATACAAAGGATATTCTTACTAAAATAAAGAATGAATCTATACAAGGTTCATCGGTTTACACGAAGTCGTGCACAAAAGAACATTCTGTACAGTATATCTCTGTGACAATCCACGATTTTCAACAACAGCAATTGTTTTTTTTTTACCAAATAAGAATAAGAAACCTCTAAATATTTGTTACACCTTAAGCTCTAACAAAATCAGCTGAGACTATTTAAACTGTGGCTTCTCCTAATTAAATTAAATAATTTTCTCATAGTCAGTTCGCTGAAAGTACCCTACACGTGACCGCGGATGATGCTAAGTGCAACTATAGGCATTTGTTCGTACTCCTATTTCAAAAGCCGGCAACGCACTTGTGACTCCTCTGGTGTTGCGGGTGTCTATGGGCGGCGGTAATCGCTTACCATCAGGTGATCCGTCTGCTCGTTTGCCTTCTGTGTCATAAAAAAAACTGTCAACTGCCATGTATCCCTTGTGATAGCACGGTTAAATGTTCACAGGAGTCAGTTCGCGGGTATTGTTTGTCATCTTTAGTAAAAAGTCAACCATTTGATAGTCGAACTTAGAATAGGAAGTCGAAGTAGAACTGAGTATGGGCTTCTCGGAGGTATTTTTTTTTGTTTTATGGTTAGAAGCCTTAGTACTTATAAATAGTTTCATCTGTTTTCGTTAGATCTTATTATAGTATCAGAAGTTCAACTTTTTGGATTTCAACATTTTAAGTATTTAACTTTTAAGGAATTCATCATTCTGAGAAAATTATAAGAATCCAACCATTTGGGGATTCAACATTGAGGACCGGAAGGGGACTTTTCTATAATATAAAAATCTTAGTGTACAACAGACTTTCAGTCGGGCCGATATTTTTTTTCTGTAATGCGCGCTATCTAGATTCATACTCATTTGTAATACCTACGAAAACACCGGTCGATTGAAAGTAGGTACTGACTAAATTTTTACTTACTTACTTAAAATTTGTAAAGCGCTCAGATACAGATTCCATCATAGTTTCGCTGTCCCAATACTTAACCCTAGATGTCACTTCAGCCATTTTTTGCGACCTGCTTGTAACATCTGGTAATATCAGATATGCAGTATTTCTCACGGTTTAAGGGAACTATCTGAAACGGGAAGCCAAAAAAAACATTCTGGCCTGACGAAGGGCCACTGTCATCTAATTGGTGTGACACAAACTTGGGCTCTTAGTAGTTTAGTAAACACTATTCTATTAGGAATAGAAATTTATTATTCTTATTCACAAAACACAAACTGTCAACTGTTTCTGTCATATTAATCTAAGGATGTATATTTGTATTGCTCTTCCTTTGTGTACCTACGTATCCGAAAACCTTGCGAAAGATGTCCAGTTACTTTTATTTTCATTTGAATTTAAAATATATGTTTGTTATCTCAGTAACATTATTAGCTATTATGTAAAGCGTTAGTTATTTTAATTTTCTTTAGCTATTTTGGAAAGATGGTAGGTACATCGGTATCTTGCTTACACATACACATACGATACGATATTTATCACAATTTTTTTATATTTTTATTGCAGAGGTGGCAAGCGAGCAGATGGATCACCTGATGGTAAGCGATTACCGCCGCCCATAGACACCCGCAACACCAGAGGAGTCATAAGTGCGTTGCCGGTCTTTGATATGGGAGTACGCTCTTTTCTTGAAGGTTTGAATGTCGTATCGGTCCGGAAATACCGCAGGCGACAATTCATTCCACAATTTGGTTGTGCGAGGCAGAAAGTTTCTAGTGAAACGCACAGTTGTGGACTGCCAACCATCTATGTGATGGGGATGAATATATTGTCGCGTAGAACGATGGCGAAAAGAGGCGGCAGCGATCAATCCGAACAATTCCTCGGAGAACTTCTCATTGTACATGCGATAGAGAATGCAGAGCGAGGCTATATCTCTACGCAGCGCCAAGGAGTCAAGCCGATCTGAAATATCCTGGCAGCCGACGATTCGAGTTGCTCTCCGTTGAATGCGGTCCAGAGGGAGAAGCTGGTACTGGGGTGCTCCTGCCCAGAGATGTATTCCATACAGTATTCCATATGTGGCCGAACCTGCGCCTTATAAAGTTGCAGGCGATGGGCCGCAGTGAAATACCGCCTCGATCTATTGAGCACACCAAGCTTCTTCGAGGCTAATTTAGCCTTACCCTCTAGCTAGATGACCACGGAACTGGACTTCACTCGATATGTCGACACCAAGGATTCCAAGGATTCTTTGGCTTCATACCTAAATATTTTGATATTTTATTTATATTATTTATTTATTTATTCGTTATATATGTATACATTTATATAATACTATATTATTTATTTATTGATACCTATATATTATGTCTAAATGAAAATCACAATTGCAGCCATCCGTTACTTGCTTTTAAAACTATACAATCCTATCAGTTTCCAAGGTTGCCTGGAAGAAATCGCTCCAAGCGATAAGGCCGCCATTCCACTGTCTGTATATATTTTTTGATGTCTCTGTTCTACTGGTGTGCAATAAAGAATATTTATGTTATCTTATACACACATAGGTCTGACATCGTCGTTTATACAATAGTGTTCACAAGTTTTAAATGTCTTCTGTAACAAAGTCCACAATGTGAGATCCATGCTACAATAATACTGCCCTCATAAGAAACAAGGCCGCTAAGTATAGGGTGACTTTCAATTAGTTCTTGATACAAAAGGCTATGCATGTGCTCATAAGAACATACAACTGTCCCTAAGGAACTCATAGTCAAATCGCAAAAATAATTTTGGACTCTCCATACAAATCGATCAACTGACCGGCCAAATTAGTATGAAGAGTTTTTTGCGATTTGACTATGGGTTCCTTAGGGAAAGTTGTTGGTTATCGTGAGTACATGCACACTCTTTGGTATCAAGAACTAATTTAAGGTCACCCTATATACGGAAATTCCATGTACTTAGCGGCCTTCTTTGTTATGAAAGCAGAATAACTCACCCTCGTCTTTTCAATGTCCTACTCATCATAATTTGCGTAAGTCGGATAGAGAAAAGACATTTCGAAATCATCGATTTGGACAACCTTTACAACTATCCACATTTAGCCGGGTAAGCACGTCTTTGGAAAGTGGGGAAGTTTCTAGGGGTTCCGGAAGCGATGACGGTCGCTACTTACGCTCAGCTGGACTTTTTGGTTGACAGAATACTTTAGGGGCCAACAATCGTTTCGCGCTTTGAAATGTTATTATCATATCTCAAATTATTAAGTAGATACAATATAAACCTTAATGTTAATTTTATTTACAACTGACGTTGAGTTTTAATTTTACACTTACGAAGTAGTTATGGTTAATATTGTAAATGAGAAGGGTCTTCATGCATACCGTATAACATTTTTAACGACAGTAACATTCAAAATTGATAACTATGCTATTAATGAGGATCTTTGAGTCTTAATCCTTTAAACATACAACTCTTAACAATTACAAAAAAACTATTAGTTCAAACTAAAGTGTATGCAAAATTAATATATTTAACTGATAGTTGGAAAAAATGTGGTAGGTAACTATCCTGGTATCCTCAAAATGTTTACCGATAAAATCTAGGTTGTGACTTGTGATGTTATACCTGTAATATAAATAACCAAATCAAAACTTGTGCACCAATCACCAATCGACAAAACAAATTTAGAAGTGTCAAAATGATGTTCGCTATTCGGAAAATCTGATTTGAGTAGATCCCGATGGGGATTTGATTTAACATTATACTAAGAGTTCTCAAATTAATTTATTCAAATTCAGTTAAGTTGAAAACGCCATTTTGCTATTCGTAACGATCATGTCTAATCATTTTTATAGAAACAGATAGAAATTATGAATATGGTGGCGATTAGATATAAATTTTACATAAAAGTATAAAATACATTATTTAATTGGATGCTCAAATTCAAGAAATAACTAAGTCCAAATTTGACGGGTTTGAATCTTTTTTTTTATTTTTTTAACGACATTCATTGTTAACTAAGGTTTTGATTCTTTTAACAAATAAAACCGCTAAATTGTTTCTATTACTTCTATATTTCATTATTTTTTTAACCTGCGTATATTGTTTCAGACCACATTTAAAACATATTAACATCACAATGTCAAAAGTAACTTTTGGACTTAGTGATTTCTTGAATTGGAGCATTTATGTATGCAGATAATATGCGGATGGTGGAGTTAATTTTTTTGACCAACACAATATGCCGGACGTCACACTGTGCAGATATCCTCACCCAGCGCCCAGTGGGCCGTGACATCCGGAATTCCGGAGTCGATGTTTTTGCCGATGCGACTGATTGAGTTGTCTCCGTCCGGCGCGCTGGGAGTGATCAGGACTTTTTTCATCCAATCCAATAGGATATACGGTAGTTTGTATTTTGTATTACGAGCACGGGATCTGGAAAAAAAGGTAAATAAACAAAGTCTCAAATATTATTTATTATTAACTTTTCTGTAATGTTCGTAAATTTATTTTTTAGATCAGTAATATAAGGGCTTTATTATTCTATTTCTTCATTGAAAACTGTAAGTAGACCTTAATTTCTAAGTTAAAAGTTATAACGATAGCCCTACATAATTTTCAACATTAACTGAAAATTCTCGCAGCTCTGATAGTTCTTGTATTTTATGTTCCCCTCATTGTATTTACTGCGTTCAGCCCCTAAAGTTACGGTCAAAGTTTGTGGCTATAAGTAAATATTTGTCAACTTTGTTATGATTTATTTTATGGGACCATTAAAATTGCTTACAAGACATTCCAGCGCCAGACATTAAGACTTCAGTGTTCTTGTAGACTTCTGAAAAATTTATCAGCGCCAGACAATGTTGTCATATTTTTTTTTACTTGCTAACTTTTACTGCGTTGTATAAAGCTTAATGAATAATGATAAAGAGAAGTACTCTTATATTTTATAATTTAATTGAATAGAATACGTAAAATCTTTGGCTGCATAATATAAATACGTAAAACCTCCAACAATCCAACGTTAACTTGCCCCCATGTGTGAAGTATGGCCTTACTTTATTCAAATATGGGAAAATATCCTGCCCCAGCAGTGGAAACGATTTCGGTTTTGACCATAATAAATATAAAGAAAGTGAAATGAAGCTCAATGAAGCGATCGTGGCTCAGTGCGGCTTGCGTGGTCACGTCGATTACGCAGGTTAACTAACTATAAACATAGTAAAGTATCTGGATGGGTTTGACTGTTAGTGGCATTTAACTCAACCATTTATGTGCTTCGCAAGGCACGTAAAACCGTTGGTGCCGGCTCCTAATACTAGATGGCAATCGTTAAGCCATGTCGGAGGCCTTATAGGCGGCTTGAAAACTTCTGACATTGGGGTTGGCCGCACTGCCCCACAAACTCCACCAATCCGTACTTGACCCCCGTGTGTGGAGTATGGCCTAACCTTCCCGATGTATGAAAAGAGACCCGTACCCCTGCTGCTGCAGTGGAGACGATATGGGTTGTTAACAAATTAAGTTCTGTCTACATTACCACTTCAGAATTCAGGGTAACGAAAAACTTTCAGGGTAACTTAGGCTTGGGCTCGCTGTACTTATTTAATGTACCTACCCAGGGTTATACACATACAAGAGTTTATATATCTTTGGATCTGTGAAGATGAATCTACTTTTTATTTTATACTGACTTTGATATTTTTATGATATTTTTGAGAAGTAACCTAGATTGCGGATGACCCTTTATTGGGATCTCTATCTCTATCTATCTTAGATCTCTTGCTAGATAGAGATCACACTGTTTTTTTACTCTATCCTATTATGAGATTTTTACAGCTTTTTTCCCAGAGCTTTGCAATTTCAGCATTCAACATATTCGCTTATATAAAACAAAATTTGAGAACATAAAAGTTTATGAATTAATCCTGTATGACATTTTAATTTTTTATGAATCGACAAATTTTACCATTATTTTTTAAGTTCTCATGTTATTTTTTGTTCATTTCAAGTTATGAATATATGTAATATGAGTAATGGGTCTTATACTAATAACTTTATTATAATATAATGTTCCTTACTACCATCTCTAACCCAACAACGACTACAGTTGCCTAACTTCTTGTTAAGAGGCACCCTTGTAAGAATAAAATAATAATAATAAATAGCAACAAACTCCTAGTCTAATTTTAACTGATTCCCCAACCAAGTTCAACCTCAAGCCCACAAGTAGCAAGCTTGCTTAGTGAAGCAGTGTTTACCGGACGCGCAAAAGGCACAGACGCGCGTCTCGTTCCCCGAATCGCGCCGGATCGTGCGTGCTTCGAAAACCGATGCGTACGCGCATTGCTAGACCACTGTGCGGCTGTGCGTGTGTGAGTGATTTATGTGTCCGTTTAAGTAGATTTTGGTGAGAATTTATTTTTTATTTTTGTTAGGATTAATAAGAGTCTTAACGTAAAACGGTCATTTTAGTAATTAAAATAACTGAAGCACATGTTATATAAACTCAAGGCCTGTTGGCAAAATTAAGTTAAAATTTGACATAAATACCTTAACCACAGACTGAAATAATAATTTAATAATCAATCAGTTGTTTAGATCAGAATGCTACACAGCGATTTCTGCAGAAGACATATTATAGCAACATAAACAAATAAACCATGGAAATAATCAGTCAATAATAAATGATCAGTCAGACAGCACTCCAAAGTCAACTTAATATGACACATTCTTGTTATAAAAAGAAGACAAAAGTCTTGTAAAATTGAAATAATTATTTATTTTATAACTACACATTCAGAAAAATAATAATAATATTTAAGTGAAATTAACCGAAGTAGTACGTCTATACATATACTTAAAGAAAATAAACCTTAACAAAACTGAACATGCCTAAGTTAGCCACTCAACACGAACAGTAAATTCATTCATAATAAATAATAATCAACAACGAACCTCCCTCCATACTCATTCATACTTTCTCACAGACTATTTTCACAGAACCAACAAAAAATAACAAAAAACAAAACACGAATCTGGTTTGCACAGTGGTTCGTAGTTAATCGACGCAGACCACGCCCTGATTACCGAGATCTGGCATGTAAGAGTTAAGAATTAACATTTAGATGAGTAGGTATAGTGAAATAAGCGGTTTGGTAATGCGTGTACAATACATTATACATTGTAAGAATCTGAATCGTTACGGACTAGGCAAAGCTGCATGATATTGCATGATGAAGAGATATTATATGATGGTAATCGTAGATGGACGGTTATGCTATTTAAAGATTCACTTTGGCTTCGATGTAACGAGCATTTTGATTAATTCTGTCTTCTGTTAATGAATTTCATGATTTTTAACCATGCTTTTGCCACCATGTTGGAATTTTAAATGTGTCATATCTTGAGGATTTTGAGTAATAATCTTAAGGTACGTAAGTATAGGTATATTAAACACTATTTTTCTTTGTTGTTATTTTTTATGCAATCACTTTAAAGTTTCAAGTCTCATTGAGCAAAAAAATGTTTTACTGCATGAAACTTGTGTACCAGTAATCAAGCTCAACTTACTCTTAGAGACAAATACCACACATTTCTAAACTAAGATCTTCTTTTGTAACTATCGAAAATATTTCCAGTAAAAAAATATGTATTTCAAAAATAAATAGATACTTTATTGGAGAGTCTTCGCCGGATTAATTTACTGAGGACTAGCGCAAGTCACAGGTTCTATTGTTAGTTATGTTTGAATCAACAGTACATAGTAGTATAATACAGACTAGATCTGGTTTTACTGACAATAATTACGTATCGGTATTTTCATTGATAAAAAGTAATGTTTTATAATTTTGAAAAATGTTGCAACTGAATAAACAGGTGAAAAATCTTTATTTACTGTGACGTGACAAATGAACTCAAGATAACAAAACAAAAGATAAGGAGTAAGATTCTACGAAATATCACCCTAACCCTTCTTTTGTTTTGAAAGTATCCTAAATTATTCGCTTGCACAATGGGCAGGAAATTGTTTTTAAAATGACTTAATAAGTCCATGTGTCCGTTAACTTTTGTTGATTTTCTCCGTGTGATAATTATTGTGTAGGCCTTTGAGTGAGAAAATGTTTTATTTATGTGCAAAAAGAGTGTTAATTAAACTGTAAGTTTTCTAGAGAGTAATATTTAAAAGTTGGGAAAATATACCATTGTGCGGAAATACTTTTTACTGCTTTATCAACTTAATATTGCTATGAGACAAGTCATTACTACTCGTACGTATCCCTTAATAAAAGCACACTGGTGATTAACTGAAAACTGACTTTTGTCTCTTACTCAAAATGAAAGTGAAACTTTTATGAGTTTAACAAAAAAGTTTTTAATCTACCTAATGGCTTATCTCTGCAGATACTGAAAACATCGAAGCGAAGAACTTATCTCCCAAACTACCTCAAAATAGTTTTTGAACAAAACCGTTCCAATTATCTAATGGTTCCCCAAAATTAAAAGAAAAGGGATTAACCTACCGTGCAGACGCACTCTCATATGGAGTTAAGATGACTACACATACTACAAAATCAGTATATAGTTGCATTTTAGATTTATTAGTTTAAAGAATTAAAAACAAACTTTATTTTAAAGAAGTTTGTATAACTACGTAAAAATACGATTTTACTTGAAGTACTACCTATTAAAAAATATATCAAAAAAATTATATTTAATTCAATTTCAAAACTAAGTCTTTTAACTTTCAGCAACACTCCATAGAACATAAAAATCTTAATCATATAAACCCATGTATACGATGCTATAAGCTCAACACTGTGTACTTAGTAGTTTAGTACAAATGAAGTTTATCCGAAATAATATAAAAAATGGACGTGTTTATTTGATTCCTTTGTTTGATTACTACCCAATACGGTATTTTCTATTCTGTCAAATTGATTACTTTTTATCAACTGTCAAAATTAATATTGTGTTCTGATATTGTTCACGTTGTTTTGATATGACGTGTTCATTTTTGAAAACGGACTGAAATTTTAAAAAAGTAAGATTTTCTGTAGTAAAAGCCAAAAAAGTCAGGAATGTCATTTGACGAAAAAAAATGTTTCACAGTGGAAACCTATTATAAAAACTCCTTAACAATTCAAACTAATCTTTGTGCGTGGGTAAAGCAGAGTAGTTCTGTGAATGAGATAGCCCTTAATTGGCCCCGAAGCGATTACTTGAGGTAACTAACCCTTTGGAAAGGTAATCGCTCAGTTTCGTTCAGTAAAGCTGTGTTTTTGGATCGGTGGGCGTTGTAAAGGCTTTCGGTTTAAATTTAAGTGGTAAATAATATGATGTTTATTTATCGTGAAGCCCATGTTGGAAAAAGTAAGAACTAGTTCTACCAACACGAAACTCCCAAGTAGTCATCATCACCATCATCAACTTCAGCCGATAGACGTCCACTGCTGGACAAAGGCCTCCCCCAAGGATTTCCACACTGACCGATCTTGTGCTGCTCGCATCCAGCGGCTTCCCGCAACCTTCACCAGGTCGTCGGTCCACCGAGTCGTAGGCGTGCCGACACTGCGTCTTCCTGTGCGGTACGGTCCCAAGTAGTCGTCTCCATACAATTTTAAGTAAGGCATAGGTGGGTGGCCTGTCTGCTCGGCATCAGGAGGTCGGTTCGATTCCCAGCAGGATGATGGTAGGGCATTTTCTGAGCTCACCTGGCTAGCTACCACCATCTTATACGTATCTAAGTCTTGCCGCTAAACATCAATGTTAATAGGATTAATGTGTTCTGGCACGGAAATAATAAAATGATTGTTTATTAAGGTAAAAACCCATAACTTTGCAGTATATAAGGTGCTACTTTATTAGTGCCCGATATTTTAGTCAGTGCTTCTACTCCTGATTCTGATCAACTTTCCCCAAGGAACCCATAGTCAAATCACAAAAAAAAATTGGATTCTTCATACACATCGATCAGCCGAGCGGCCAAATTAGTATGAAGAGTCCAGAATTTTTTTTGCGATTTGACTATGGCTTCCTTGGGGAAAGTTGATCAGAATCAGGAGTAGAAGCACTGACTAAAATATCGGGCACTAATAAAGTAGCACCTTATATACACAAAATTAAATTTAAATCTACAAAAATTAAAATAATTAAACACACACACAGTGTAAATCGCTGTCATATAATTATTTCATTATTTCTTATTTGGATCACGGTGTACCGCGATCCAATGTAGCCAGTATCTCATCTCATCTCTTTTCACTTCTCACTAATATTATAAATGCGAAAGTATGGATGATTGTTTGTTTATTTGTTTGTTTGTTTGTTTGTTTGTTTGTTTGTTCGTTCCGCTTTCACGCTGAAACTACTGAACGGATTGGGATGAAATTTGGTAGGTACCTAGATAGATAAAGCACTCGGTTAACACACAGGATACTATTTATCCCGAAAAACTTGAAGGTTCCTGGAGGAATGGCAAAAAAGTGATTTTTTTTTTATGGCAGAGGTGGCAAACGAGCAGACGGATCACCTGATGGTAAGCGATTACCGCCGCCCATAGACACCCGCAACACCAGAGGAGTCACAAGTGCGTTGCCGGCCTATTGCCGAAATATTTACATTATCACGTTTGTGCCACTTTCACGCCGAAACTACTAAACAGATTTGGATGGAATTTAGTAAGTAGATAGACAAAGCACTAAGGCTATTATAATACTTTTTATCGAAAAAACTTTAGGGTTCCTGGAGGAATAGCAAGAAAGTGAAATTTTTAGTTCATCATGTTTGTTCCGCTTTCACGCTGAAACTACTGAACGGATTGGGATGAAATTTGGTAGGTAGATAGATAAAACACTCGGTTAACACATAGAATACTTTTAAGTAAAGGCTGGAAAACAACATAGTAGAGCATACTTTAAAGGGGATCTGAATATAACATTTTCATGCCATCCTCAAGAACCGTCACAACTACAATATCCACGCAAGCGGAGCCGCGGGCAACAGCTAGTATATAATATGCGAAAGTATGGATGTTTGTTTGTTTGTTTGTTCCGCTTTCACGCTGAAACTACTGAACAGATTTGGATGAAAATTGGTACGTAGATAGATAAAGCACTCGCCTAACACATAGGATACTTTTTAGCCCGGAACACTTAGTGTTCTCGAATGAATGCTTAAAAACTCAAAATTTCCACTTCTTCACTAGATGGTGCCACCTTAACATTTTATTTATCTTTGGATCCAATTTTAAAGTCCACGCAGACGAAGTCGCGGGCGGAAACTAGTACCTAGGGTAACGAGTAGTATCGTTGGCCCCCCTCCAGTGAATGGCCTTTTGAACTTTATAGCACAATATTAAGGGTTACCGCTACTAAAAATATCGTCTTATATTTTTGTAAAAAGAAGCATTTTATGCTTTGTATAGTTTATAATAGCTTTTTTGATTTCGATTCTAGCAACACTGAAAACTAAAGTCTTTTTGTTCGTGTGTCGCAGTCGTTTCAATGTACTGCAGATTTTTATCAAAATTTGTTAAGACTAGGTAGGTTTATTGCTTTGTTTCTTATTGTATCGTGATTTGTTACATTGTAAGAGTTATTTATTTCATTTATTAGGTCGATTTGATGTTAAATAACGCAAAAGTAACTAGTTTCTAACGTATAATTCAGAAATATTAGGGGGCCAATCACTGTACTTAGGCCTTATATGGAAGTCCAATTGAATGGCATGGCGGCCAATCACTAAAAGACGGTTTTATAAAATACAATAAGATTTTGAACTTTATTTGCGCTGTGTTAACGGAATTATTTATTAAATTCATGCATAAACCATCATAGCCCTTGTCTAAACAAAAACTGGCCGGGCCAATCACTGTGTTTTTGATGGGATTGGCAATGCCAATCATTGTATTTTGTTAGGGCCAATCAATATACCGTTTCTCAAAGAACACGACAGTGATGTGCGCATTTTATTATATTTTAACAAATTTATTTTATTTACCTAGCTAGATATACAAAATCCTAAAAAATAAATGCCTATTCTCTTAATTTACTTACCTTACATTAGTAATGAGATACAGTGAAAATGAAAACCATTTTATATCTTTTGTTGTTTTATTATTTTGTAATTTTCTACTGAGATAATAAAAGAATAAAATAAAAGATTTAAACATATTTTATTTTATTTGATTCTTTGTTTCCCATCACTATTGCTCGTTTTGCTACATTCATTGGCACACCACGTATACAGTGATTGGCCCGGTCATTCACTATCAAATCGTTAGGATAATCACTGTGCTCAAGGGGGCCAATAATACTACTTTTGGGTGGTTTTTACTAAAATTCCATAAATATCTATTTAAACGCAATTATTTAGGGTTCAAATCATATTAATTTACTTCTTAGGCCCTTACAGAATGGTAACATACAATTCAGCAGTCAATTGTTAGCCAATATTCAGAGTTATATGGGTTCAAAGTAAAAAGTTTGCTTAAAGGGCCAATCATTGTACCCGTTACCCTATATAATATAGCCAGTTCCCCATTGCGTTTGGAATTTTTAAAGCCTGCTTCCATCTTCGGCATCATCATCATTACCACCAGGTGAGATAATGCCATGGGTTTAACCTTGTGGTTTTTTTAATGGTTGTAAAAATGACCGGAGCTAGTAATAATAAATTATACTAGCTCCGGTCATTTTTACAACCATTAAAAAATATATATTGCGGGACAAATCACACACGGTCACCTGGCCACAAACTGGGATTCCCTGTACTATGGGAACCAGAGACTGATATACATACACATATACATTTAAATACATACATATATAGATATAATACACCCATACACAGAGCAAAAAATCTGCTCATCACAGAAATGTTCACGACTCTCGGATCAGTAGTCAGGATCACTAACCACTAAGCCACCGAGTCAGTCAAGTAAAACTGTCAACTGAGTTAGGATAACTTTGTCTAATCATGATTCTGGTGCTACATTTAGATGCACATCCCGGACACTTCATACAAATATCGCGTTATTGTTTACTACACATAAATTTGTCACTTCTTCATGTCTGTACTTGTAAGTGTGAGTATCTAGGGCTGCTTAAGCAAAAGCTTCATGGCTATACCGCCTTGTCGTACGTTACACTTCTTCTTGTTATCTTACCGTTTTAAAAATTGATATTTCCGAAAATAGTGGAAATTTTTAACGACAGATATGAACATAAACGACAGATTTTTACAATACATAGACATTTTTAATGAAGTGAATACTGTATAGGTATACACGAGACAAGGCTATATAGCTTTAGAGGCCTTTGCGTCTCTCCTTATGAAAATAAAATTGTCTTTGGTTTGTTTGCCAATCTTTTGACAATCGGAAGACAATCGGTCACTTATCGGTCACACAGGGTGGGTGAGGTAGCCTTCAGAGAGCGGCAGGGAGTGTTCATACTGTATAATGTCCTTAAACTGTGATTTAAATGTATCCTATTCTGAATAAAATCTCATGTCGTCGTGAAGATCAAATCTCGTATAATCATAGCTCTCATTATTTCTGCTTCAGGACTTCAGAGTTTCGCAAAGTTTACGATAAATTCGAAGCGCGTAAATTACACACAGAATATACATATGCAAATTGAGCTTCTTTATTTAAGAAGGAAAATAAGTTTTAATCGAAAGGAGTTGACAATCGAAGAAGGATTAAAAGAAGAATTAATAATAAATAATAATAAGAAATATCTCCGAAAAATCACCAGGTCACCTGGCCCCAAACTACGATTCCCTGTATTATGGGAACCAGAGACTGATATACATACACTTAAACGAAAAAAACAAAGAAAAAAAAAATAACGAAACAATTTGATAAGTAATATAAAATTATCGAAACGGCTAACTGAATGAAGAGTCAAAACACTCTAGAAGATAAAAGTAGTTTAGTATGATAAGTAGAAACACCCCTATTTTATAGACCATGTATAGATATTATTAATTAAACATTCTGTAATAATTTCAGTTTATAATTATCAGAATTATCTATATAGAAGTCTAATAAAAATAGCTTTACCTTATTTGATCTTAACTTATTGTTAGTATAAATAATGTAATACATAGATACTATTTTTGGTAAATGTGCTCACATCTCAGATTAGGATTCCTATTAATCTCCTGAAGACCTCATTTAGCCCCTAACTACGCATTCGTAATTGCCACAAAAGGGAACTGAACCCATCCCACACGCTGTTTGCCCGGCAAACAGCCGCGCCATATGAGAACTAATATTAGTTTAGGCAACAGTCACTAATCGCGAGCGTACATCAATGTTTCCTTCCTTTGACTTAGTTAGAGTGTAGTTTCTATATTATTACCGGCTATTTAACTAACCTAAACGATTAATGCAAACAATATATTTTTTTAAATCCACAGTTGGTTAGCCTGTGGTATAACCTCATTTGATGGTAAGTTGTGATGATGCCGAACACAGACTTGCAGCCCGCTCCCCCGGAGCGACGAATTAAAACTTATTTGATGCCGAAGATGGAATCGGGCTTAGACTCCGCAGTGGTGGAACTGACTATGATAACTCTCCACTTTAATATTTGAAAATTGATTAAAAGTAGATGAAAATATTCCCAAAACTGACCAACTTTCCCCACAAATCTGTGCTATTTTTGCTCCGATCATCATAAGTTTCTTGTTTCTTACTTCATTTGCTTTGGCTGCTCCTCATTAAATTAAAAGTCACCGCATGCATAAATTGGCTTATTTTTACTACTTTTAAAAACTGAATGTCTGAACAATTGCTATTTTAGTTGATTTCAAAAATTCCTTTTTAGCACCTCACCAAACGAAACTAAATTTTTGCCTGAGCAAATGTTAAGTAATAATAATAAAAAGTTCCGTAAAAACTCACACACTGAAGTTCAGATATTTAACCAGAAGCTTTCAGCAAGGCGTGAACTTTCTGCTGTATTTTTAAACGGGTCTTTACAAAGAGAACAAGACCTGTTAAAGTTAAACATATTAACAAGTTAATGTAATGTGTGAAAGTCTTGGAAAGTACGTGTGAATCTAGCTATGGGAAATTCTTAGTTCCACGATACTTACTATACTATATCAATGGTATATGTTTATTACAAATGTTCCAATATTACCATAAAAACGGGTAATATTGCAATAATATGGCTGATTGGAAAATACTGTGTAAAAAGCTACAAATAAAGCAAGTTGGACAGAATTTCGCTTTGTGAAGCATCTCTTCATGGTAGTACTAACTTGAGCTAGTATACAATAAGGAAAAAAGTTTAATTTTGTATTGTATACTAATTGTCAAAAATTAAGCAGTCAATTTGGAAACTTTGTATGAAAAGCGAATTTTTTTATTACTTCGATTGGTATAGGTTTCTTGGAGAAAGTTGATCATTTTCATGAGTAAAATCGATCATTTGCAGCTATTGTAATAGGTGAATAAAAAGTAAGTGTGTTTCTACCTACAGAGTATTAAAAAACTTTAAGGAGTTACTCAGAATCAATATAGGAAAAGTATTGAAAAAATCTGACCTTTCCCATACTAAATTTAAATGGTGAATCAATAATTTCTATGGGAACCTGAAAAAAATGTATTAAAATATTTTATTTTTAGTGAGGAAGAAAAAATATTTCCTATGAATTATTTAAGTTTTGAAAGGAACCTAACGGAAAGGTTAGTCTGAATAGATCTGAATCCGATGAACCATACCCTAAGCCCTACACATTCCAGTAACACGTTTACAGATTGTGTAACCAAAGGATTTACGTACATAATGTTCATCTACCTACTCGAGTTCAATGGGATTATCTTGGCGTTAATACATGGTTTAGTCACGACTAACAGTGCAAGACAATGGTTCTCAAAATTTTTGTTCTGATTTTATAGGTTTCTTAGGAAAAAGTAGTTAAAAACATGTACTAATTGCAGATTTTCATCTTATCAAAAGTCGCACTTTATACCTATCCAGGATAAAATTATGGTATCTATCTCCAAACTAGCATTGTTTCATTATAAATTCTTGGTAAGCCCGCTTCCATCGTTCAGCACCTTCATCCCTTACCACCATATGAAATAATGACAATGGCTTTACAAAAGAGGATAAAAGAAAAGAAAAGTTCACGAAAAAAGTTTTTGGACCGTTATTAAAGCAACCAACATTTTGCTTTACCATTAAACTGTATTCTATTCTGTACGCACTTTATTGGAACATTGCATTGTCTTTGGTGATGGTAGGATCAGGAGAACCTATTGAGTGAGAATTATGTCGAATTCCATTGTGAACTACACCATTCAGCATAAGTAGTCCGTAGCTTAGTAAAAACTAAATTAACATTAGCTTCATTATTATTCGAACAAATCCTTATTTCTCTTTACAAAAATTTTAAATTTTCACATGTAAATAAAGTGAGTATGAAAATTGTATATGAGTATTTTGTATAGCATCTTGTAATAAATATTTAAGTTCTGTTCTAGTTCCGGGCCACTATACAGGACTTGCGTTGCTGTATAGTGGCCCGGATGTGGTTTACAATTTAGTGGCTTTTAGATATCTCAACGGTTCCCGTGCATTTCAAGGCGCGTTAAGCCTTTTGTGCTGGTTGCTATAACTAGACGGTAGTCGTTAAACTATGTCAGAGGCCATAAAGGAAGCTTGATATCTTTTGATACTGGTGTTGAAAACTAGCCCCAGGACCTCATCAGTTCGGATTTGTTCCCAGTGTATAGAGTATGACGTAACATTCAATAACAGTGGGGGCAGTATGGGTACTTAACGAATCATTCCTTTATTTTCTAAAAATCTTAGTATCCGTTTCAGCTAGTATTACTTTGTACATAAAATCTGATCTATTCTTTTCATGTCTGTCGTATATTATATACGAAGGGGTGAAAAAGTGGTATCCTGTTCACAAAAGCACAGGCAAGTATCTAATGACACCACTTCACAATGACTAAACGACACTGCTACCACCAAGGCCGGCCGATCGATAAGGTTCACTACACACCGTACTTTATAGTTATAGCACAGGTTATAGTGATAGTTCGTAATATAGCCACCGGCGGCGTGCCATAAACCACAGACACCAGCCGCATCCTGTTGTTATGGTTGTGGGTTCTTTTTTTATATTTGTGTGAGAATTTGTTCGTTTGTAATCGACTTTTTACTGAGACTACTGCTTACATATTTTTTATTTTATTTATCGTCTTTTACAAGGTGATTTTTTAATAGCGGATATGTAAATATCTAGGTTATTACTTATTATTCAGGTCAAATCTGACAAATATTCTACAATTTTTTTTAAGATGACAAAAAGTTTTGAAGTCTCTATATAAATCGATCATCGTCGGATTCACCATTTTTGTATGCAGAGTCCATTTTTGTTTTTAATTGGTATAACAGAAGTTGTTACATTTGACCTGAATAGCCTGGATTGTGATCATAAGAAATTGCGTTGTTCATATTGAAATATTTATACAGGAAAAAAATGTAGATCGGATTTTTCCAATATTTTTCCTGTTTTCAATACTTTAATATAACTACCACATAACATTTCAAACGCACTTTTTTAACATCCTGTATTATACGCAGTGCTTAAATGCGTACGAAGGTTTGTTTTAAGTTATTTATATTAAGTTCTGTAGCGTCAAAGCTAGTGATGGTATAAGATACCTAAGATAAATACTCTTTATTGCACACAAAATAAAAATTACATTTAAAAATAAAATAAAATATATGTGATGGTGCAACCTGGACGGTCTTATCACTGAAAGCGATTTCTTCCAGACAAACCTCCGGATATAATAATGTCTAGAATCTAATTATTTATTTAAAGTTAAATATTCGAGAATATAAATGTTTATTTATTAATTAATTTTTCGTTTAAAGGGTGTACTAAGCTTCATTTTAAGGGTTTGCCAACGAAAATAAAAATAGTTAAAATATGTCCGAAAATGTTTTGATAGTTGTAAGCTCTATCTATTTCTATGAACGAGTAATCCCGTATAAATATCTACCCTACTGTTATTAAATTAACCCTTCCTTTAAGAACACAGAAAATATCTTGTCTCTATATTGTCTGTATCTATATTGTCTATATTTAATAGACTGGGAAAATAAAAAAAATATCTCAGTTACTCTATCTACTGTTGCACTGTTATTAAAAAACTTCGACTTAAACACTTTAAACATTTTAATAAACTTCTGTCCACGCTTGATCTAAACTGTTCAAAACTGCAAAATACACTTACCCGAGTTTCACTTTAGAATTTTTAGCAGGATATTCTGAATCTGAAGCGGTGCAGAAAAAGTTTAACTCGATAATCTAAAACGGAGCTTTTCAATTTAATTTTTATAGCAACTGTTTCAGAATATTCGTTTAGCTATAATATAGCTATAATATACAGAAAAAAAGGAAAAAGTACTTTAGTATTAGAAAAATTGCAGTTGAAAACTTTATGCAGTGTAAGTATTAGAAAATAATTCCATTTTTATTTTTTAAATGGGTGCTAATTAAACAGGCTTCTATTTAATAGCATAAATCGCCTCTAAAAATCTTCATTGTTCTCTGAGCTACTAATCAGACACCATCAATGGGCGTCAAAAAAATACTTTATAATCTTAGCCACTATAAATCTTCGATATAAGCTTCTGTTAATACAACTCAGCATGGTAGTTATTATTTAGCATCTTTATAACACATATTCAAGTAGTCATCTTCTAAAATGGGACTAAAACTCAGCAGGACAAGTAAATGTAATTGTTGTTCTTTTCTTGACGTTTCTTTGGAATATTTAGTTGGCGTTGCGAAGAAGACGAATAAGTTTATTAGAAGCTTTCTCATTTTCCCGTTGCTTAGTTATAAAATTTATGGTTGGGTTTTAGGGTTCCGTTGCCAAATGTCAAAAAACGGAACCCTTATGGATTCGTCATGTCTGTCTGTCTGTCCGTCCGTATGTCACAGCCACTTTTTCCGAAACTATAAGAACTATACTGTTGAAACTTGGTAAGTAGATGTATTCTGTGAACCGCATTAAGATTTTCACACATAAATAGAAAAAAACAATAAATTTTGGGGGTTCCCCATACTTAGAACTGAATCAAAAAAAAATTTTTTTTCATCAAACCTATACGTGTGGTGTATCTATGGATAGGTCTTCAAAAATGATCTTGAGGTTTCTAATGTAATTTTTTTCTAAACCGAATAGTTTGCGCGAGAGATACTCCAAAGTGGTAAAATGTGTCCCCCCCCCTGTAACTTCTAAAATAAGAGAATGATAAAACTAGAAAAAATATATGATGTACATTACCTTGCAAACTTCCACCGAAAATTGGTTTGAACGAGATCTAGTAAGTAGTTTTTTTAATACGTCATAAATCGTAAACCGCAAATTACCTTTCATTCAATCAACTCAAATATAAAAAATATAGAGTTCAAGACATGTGTGATTATGAATTTATACGGAACCCTTGGTGCGCGAGTCCGACTCGCACTTGGCCGTTTTTTTTTCAATTAGGTACTAATTGAGAATTTTAAATCGCGTTCCACAGCTTTAATCCGGAATTCTAGTTTGGGGACAGATGACCGTATGTGATAATTTGTCCCGGATATTTATTTATTTAAATGTTGTTGGTCGTTTATGGTCAAAATCCGCAAAAATCTCACATTGACGCAAAAAAATATCGTGTCCAAAAAACATTGTCTTTTTTTATAAAGTTTTGAAGTTTTTTTTTTAAAGTTTCTTCTAATTATTTGCGTAAAAATATTTTCTTTTGCATCAGTGTAATGTTAAAAATAGTTAAAATCCCTGAAAAGGCTGTCGACCCTGAAGTGCCGAATAAATAGGTATTTTCACTTTAGTTTTGATAAATACAATAAGTTTTGGGTTTCTCATTTCTTCCATATTTTTTCTAATTATCCAATTAAAATCTTTGATAGTCGCTGAAAAAAAAATACATTTTATTATTAAACATAGCGTTTCGTAGAGGAAAGTTATAGGTATAAGCTGACTGGGTTTTCCCCTTGAGATATCTCTATATATATATTTTTGTATATTTTGCAGGCGGGGCCAGCCGCAGGGTGAGGAAAAATGCAAACCAAAAATATAAATCTCAGCCAGGATCAACAGAACCGGGACAGTTGTGATATTGAGGTAAGCAAAAATATATATATAAAATAGGTACCTATAAATACGTAATCTTGCCATAACTCATAAGAAAATCTTAGTCTGAAACAACCTTTATTATATTTTACAAACAGGGGCACCGGAGAACCACCGCACCGCACATCATGTTATTAGCGCCATCTATTATATTTTCAAGTAACGTATCAAGAGCACCTTATGCCTTGTGTCTACCGCTACACTCTACAATACAACCTGCACTTCACCACATACTCTCCAGCCCGACCAGTCCAACTCATCGATATGGGATGGTCCAACTTCAACTTGCTTGTGCTTTAGTTTAAAGTAACAAACACAGATGGCGCTTGACAAACTATTAAAACATTTTGTAACTTAGGTATTTTGTACTTTGGCGGATACTTAATTTTTGGGCAAATAACATAAATAAATTAACAGTCATTATTTCTTTATTTATAGAAAATGGGCCCTTTAGACCCAGCATGCATCTCTGAAGTGTTCAGTCAGTACCCAGAACAAGTATCTGCAAGTTCTTTATATTTTGGTGAGTACCCATTTCTTAATTAACTAAGAAAACCAAGAATTTTATTTAGCCTTTAGACAACTCGAGTAGAACTAATCAGAGGTCAGAGCTCTAAGCTGGAGTTACCCACTGTTTCTTTCCATGTGAGTGAGGTAGCCGAAATTCCGTATGCAGACCACTTAATTTTCTACCTGCTGTTGAATTTGAAACAAAAAACGTTCTATAGAGAAAGACAAAACATAAACATACAATATTATTGCTCATGACGAAAAGGGATAGAAGATTGGGGTGTGTTTTCAAGGGTTTCGAAAATTATGGGCTCTTGTTTTAAAGAATAAGTTCCAGTAAGACTTTGTTGATCAGAAAAATAAGGATAATTTTACGGAATACATAAGGGATGAATTTTTATTATTGTTCCCCAAAACGGTTAGATATATTATTGTTTTAGAACTCTTCTCCTTTGATCTCAGTTTCAAAATTTAAACACTTTTGTGCAGGCAGACTACCGATAGACTTTAAATTACACATGTGTGCGTCATACCTACACCAAACGTCCTGCGCGCGCGCACCTGTGGTCCGTGATCAGAAACTCAACTCAGAGATCCGAATCTCTTCAATGAACCAAGACGAATGCACGAATAATTTTGTTTTGAATATCAAACGAAATTTGAATGTGCCAATGAGTTCGAGAATCAAATTTTAATATTCTGTGAAAAGAGATCGAATGTGCATTGAATTAAAAAATTTATGTGACATAAACTTGTGAAAGTGCGTGATTTATAGGCGGGTTTTAGTGTTTTGTGTTTCAAAAAGTGTTTGTTTTTAAATGGATCCCAGGCGAAGAGGGATTCTAGGATCTCCTACTCTATCTTTTCATAGTAAGTTTATCTTTAAGGCATGCACAACTTATTTTAATATACTTACTTAATCTCGAATATATTTTCTATTAAAATACAAAGTTGACAAATACATTTTTAATATAAAATCTAGACTTAGCGTCATCGTTGAAACAATCGATTTACGGATGGCGTTAGTAAAAACAGTTACCTTTGAATTTATGATGTTTATCTTTTACCTTCACGACAAGACTTAACTATAGAAGGAAACACTTATCTCAGGAATATTAAGGATTTTTAACGTAAATTACGTAAAAAGTGTACAACAGATTTACGAAACCGATACCTACCTAGATAGATAAAAAGCTTTTGCACACATTTTATTTATACCTACGTAGGGTGTTCAGGAAGTCTTGTCGTGTGATTAAATAAATTTATATTTTTGCTAAATAACCTCCGTTACTATTAATACCTTTTGGTCAAACGCACAATCCACTCATTAATACAACTGTCCTACTTTTTTTTAGAAATAATTTCCTCAACCGTACTATCTTACTACTGCTCTTTTGACAGAAATTTGCGTCTCTTCTTACGATTTTAACAAAACGAAAAAAATGAAGTCGCACTACGCGAGGTCAGACCGAAGCAACGATCTTCCAGTACTTTAATAACGGATATCTGCCAGAAATTGTGAAGTAGCACCCACTTAATGTGTCGGTACATTATTGTAATGTAAAGGACTACGAACTGAAGCTTGACTTCTGTCCTCGGATATGTAGTTCTACGATTGATTTAGGTAGACTTATCTAAGTATATCATTGACGAGTAAAGGTCCTGTTTCTTGTAAGTATTTTATTAACCCTTGATTATTAAAATACAAATTCGTCATACGTTAATCGGTGGATTTTTTATTTTCGAACTTGTGTGAGTGGCTCTTCATCCTCGAAGAACTATTTGTTGCTTTAGAATAAAGTTGATTGGAAGATCCTTATAATAAATGTATATATCATCACTCTTGTGTTAATTAAAATAACATTATTTGTCCGGACATGTTCGAATCGTTTAGCACAAATTGCGACCATTCGACACGACGTTGCTTCTGATGCTCTTTGTAAGAGGGGGGTACCCGTAGAGTATTTGTTTTTTACATTTAAACGCGCCGTCATATTTTTGTTTAAAGAAGATGCATACATACATGAATATTCTGGAGTTTCTCTAACTAGCGATAAGTAATTCGTTGATCTTCTCTAAAAGGGTTTTCCACTAGAGTTTTGTTTTTTGACATTGTCATTTCCACAGGCGTTTCTGGCCTCGGATTGTCATCTAGATCAAATTAACCACGATTGAACTGTAAAAACAACTGTTCCATATTTTTTTACAGTACGAGTTTATTAATCAATACAGTAAACGTCTCGTGAAAATATTGTTTGTATTGTCGAACCTGGCTTGAAATTTTAGTAGAAAATAACAACATAGTCTTGTTTGCTCAATGCTGTCATCTCAGAAACTTTTAAAATTAATAACTACTTAGACGGAATTTACAGAAAGGTGAAATAAACGTTTATAGTCCTGTAAGAGATGCTACTTAATAACAAAAATAAAATCGTTCGCTTCACTCTCATCGTTTACATATACGTCACGACTTCTTGAACACCCTACGTATAAGACTTTTTTTTTAACCTTAACATACTTAGCATTTTCCTTTTATGGACTTCTTCGTCAGACCTGCTTGAATGACTTACATTCTGGATTTGTACTTTAGTATCACCGATAATATAATAAATTGACGTATAGAAAGTTGCCATACCTCAGTTTTTAGATTTAGCAATTAACCAAAATATCAAAATTTAAAGAGTAAAATAAAATTGCGGCTCAAAACTAAAAATGTTATCAATTACAAAATATGTCTTTGCTCGTCAGCATTACAATAAAATATAATTAATATTACCTAAACTTCAAGTCGTTTGTAATGCGAGTTCCGACTGAGCCTCTAGAAAAAGAGGACTTTTGGCCGCAGAGTTTTGTTCCACAGATTCCGAAAGGGAGTTTGTCGACCATTACCACAGAAATAGATATTACCCTCACATTTTGTTAAGTAATATTAATTTTTGTAATAAGTATTTTAGTTCTGTGTAATTTAAGTTTAAAATGCTTGTTTCTTATTGTATTATGTGGGCCTCGTTGCCTCAAATAAATCAATAATAATAATAAAATCTGCTTTTGCAACCTGTATGGAGCATAAAACACGCATTTGTTAGGAGAATAAAATTAATAGTCCACACTTTTATTTGCAATATTAGTAAAATTATATAACAAAAGTTATTCAGTTTTAGAACCCCCAGTTAACTAGCCACAACTAGTCCCACACCAATTTCAGTACAACCTGTATAAGTAAGCACCTCTACTGCTCAATTCTCTTATACTAATTGTAGTCTCGTCGATATAATCTCAAATTCCTCTTAATCATCGCGTGTAGATAAGTGAGATCGTCCTGTAGGCATGCGAGCCCTAAAACCTTTGTTTAACACGAAACTTAAGGGCATCGGCCGTGCTAAGAAATGTTGTAGCGTAGGAGGATACCTAATATAGAGACAAAAAAGGCAATGATTTTTTAAATTCAAGAGCTTATGTTTTCAATTTGTTTAATAGGCAACTGCACATAATATTAGCCGGGTTGTCTGGAAGAAATCGCTTTTATCGACAAGACCATCCCCCAGATTGTACAATACTACTTTTTGTTTTGATTACTGCGCGTATACGTCTTTAATATGGTATTACAAAAAACGTTTTTGATTTGATAATAATATTTTTCGACATCTTAGCTTTATTGCCCGCAGCAAGAAACAAATATTTTTTAGAATGACATTAAATACAGTACGTTTTATATTTAAAACCATTACTTTAAAAGCAATTTAACATTCACGGTCACCTAAATCACTTATAATTTATTCATTTACTACTTAATTATAACTATTAATTATAACCGTTTAGTAACGTCAAAAAAATGTGACGTCCATATAAGCTGCAAGACCTAGTGGGTGGACACTGACATCAAATTTTAGCTAATCGATCGATTGAACACAGATCGATTGGTAATTTGAATCGATATTGATCACTTCCTGAAGTCGGTAATTTTGTTCTTTACGTAACTATAATATTTACGCCTACATTATTTATTGCTCGACGATTAAGGTTGCAAGAAAATACAAGTACCTACATTTGCAAAATTGAAACCTTGATTTTAAAAGGCCTTCATTGCTACACGAGATACAAGTATAGTTGGTTAATACTAATGTGGGAACCTATTTCAAAATTAACACTATACTATAGTTTTAAAATTAGAATTGAGTTTAATACAGAAGCCAATTAAAATATTCTAACTGCGACCTGTAGTTGATGATATCAGCGTTACAGAACCGAGAACAGAAACAGCGAAAGAATGTAGACGCCTCAAAATAGGCACAATGGACACTATAATAATAAATTGTACCACTGAATCAGAATGGTAGTGTTTATTTTGTGCGTCCATCATCCATCAGTATCTTTATTATACAACTAAAATAATCAGCATTGCATTCAATTATTTACTGAAAAATATAGGAAAATTTTCTTCTGCAAAATGTTACTGTAGGTACTAATATGTTTTTTTGTTTATTCTTAACTAAGTTTTCTTAAATGAGGTGCTTACTAAAAACTTTGCTTCTGTTTTTAGGTGTTTCTCCTTTCCTGAAAACTACTAAATACATTCGAGTGAAGTTTTTCGATAGATAATTGCCTTTAGGCGGATAATGTCCCATTCGCAAAACGTCCCTTCGAAAAAAAGTCCCTTACTCAAAATGTCCCGTTCTCAAAATGTCACTTTCTCAAAATTTTACAGCAGAAATAATCTTAGCTAGGTTTGGCTTATGTTTTTCTAAGTTTGGACAGTAGTTTTCAATATTTTTGGGATTAAGTAGAATTGCACGTCTCGTTGATGTCTTTTGTATGGCCGAATTCACACCACAACCAATATCATCCCCGTTGCTGGGGCACGGGTCATTTCCTTATCTCGGCATAAAAATAAATTTATGAAGCGGTCGTGGCTCAGTGCGGCTTGCGTGGTTGCGTCGATCACGCAGGTTAACTGACTACAGACACGGTCATAACCTGGATGGGTTTGACTGTTAGTGGCATTTATCTCGACCGTTTCCGTGCTTCGGCCGGCTGCTATCGCTAGTAGCAGTCGTTAAGCCATGTCGGATGCTTTATAGGCGGCTTGAAAACTTCTGACACTGGGGTTGGCCACTAGCCCCACAACCTCCACCAATCCGGACCTGGCCCCCGTGTGTGGAGTATGGCCTAACCTTCCCAAGTTAAGGGAAGAGACCCGTGCCCCTGCAGTGGGGACGTATCGGGTTGTAAACAACAAAAATAAATTTAAATAAAAATTAAAGTGATTCAGAGGAAGTAGCGGCCACTGCCAGGCCAACTCTATCTAAGCTTCATACATTGAGGCTTCCAATTTCACTCTTTTTTATTCCACTTCTACTTCTTTATCTTAAGATCTAGGCTCTTGTCGGTGGAGTAATCCGCCATTCTTTTCTACTCCTCGGCAACTCCTTGACTTCCTGGTACGACACGACATCCACTTATGCATTTATTTTTTATCCTAGTTTTCGCATGTATCTGCAAAGTATTCGGAATCCTTAATTTCTAAATTCTTAATTACCATTTTTAAGACCTATAAGTTTGATATATTATTGTATAATTTGTCTGTGAATTTTCCTAAAACAAAATAAATAAATAAATATAATAATATAACCTTTAACGAAATCGATAACGTAAAACCTACGCATTTATCCGTCTATCATTATATTATATTATAGTCTTATTAAAACAGCCTTAGGGATATATTCTAGCTCACATCATGTAGATAATGAAAGTGCGCGAAATGTTACACTGTTCGAACTATATGATTACTTATAATAATTGGTGGGTACACGTTTAATGTCGTCGTTACACCTTGAGATAATGGTTGAGGTTTGGCTTTTTATACTGCCCTTTTAAGAAACAAGGCCGCAAAGTATACGAAAACTCCATATACAGGATGTTAAAAAAGTACGTTTGAGATTTTAAGGGGTTACTCAGACTCACCTTTTTTTTACAGTTTCCCGTAGAAATCAAGAAAGTCAAGAATTTGTATGGGAAACTGAAAAAAGGTGTAGATCGGATTTTTTTAATATTTTCCTGTACTCTATCTTTGATTCTGAGTAACACCCTGTATGTACTATGCGGCCTTCTTTCTGTGAGGGCAGTATAGTTATTATTTTAATGTGGGTTAGCAGGTCTGTGGTAATTAGAATAGCTTGTGTGTCTATGGGGAGGAGTGTTCCACATTTTAAATGTTAATAAGTAGGTTTTGTTGTTGGGTGGTTGCTTGTTGGGTATAAAGTTTGTTTGTTTGTAAACTCTTTACGTATTGCATACATTATAACATATAAAATACAATATATTATTATAGAATATGGTAGGTATTTTAAAATATAGTTTCAAAGATAGATACCACTTTACTCTCATAAAGACAACAGTCACTGACATAAAATACAGAATATACTATATTCTAAATATTCAGATTAGTGCAATATATGCAATTTTGGGTTCGCTTTGTTTAAATAAATAAAAAATTATATCCAGTTTAATATAAGATACAGGAGACATTTTACTTCCAGTCGAGTTTTTTTTTTCTATTTAATTGATAAGGTTAATTACTTTTTTTTTTTTATTATTTTTATTTGGGAAACATACAGGATCAAAATCTATTGATAAACTTTAACTTATAACTAGATGCTTAACCAACAGAGTTTCCGCAGATAGGCTGATCTTACAAAATTTATAATTTGTGTTTTACACAGAGCCAGAGGGCAGTTAATAAACCTTAATATTATTTTACAGATAAATCACATGAACTAAGTGAAAGTAAATACATTAAAAGAGTTACAAAGTGCTAAACTTGTTATTTTAGACATTGTTATAAGAATCGTTGAGAAGATATTTAAATTTACCGAGACTGAGATGAAATAAGTTACTGCATTGAATAGGCTAGTTAACTGCATCAACAGTTAATTACGAAATATTTTTAACTAAATAGCTCTTTTATTAAAACAATACAAAAACGTACAGGCTTGAAATTTCATTTAATGTGCAATTTTTAATTAATAAACATTTCGTAATCAGAAGGAAACGAGTATACGAAGTCATGACGTCAAAATTCGCTCTTTCATTTTTACAAAACATTTTTAGAACGAATTGTCGTTTTTGACATTTGATAAAAGCAACTCAGATGACTAGCAGCCAACTTCCCTATTAGAAGTTTCTTCGTGGTTATTGCACTGAATAACTGTTAGTAACCGTTCGTGACGCATCTGCTCTATAGGGGGTGAGGGGAGGGGCGGAGGGGTAGTGGTAACCATGGGGTCGCAAATA
This sequence comes from Coleophora deauratella, assembly GCA_958295455.1. Lineage (NCBI taxonomy): Eukaryota > Metazoa > Arthropoda > Insecta > Lepidoptera > Coleophoridae > Coleophora > Coleophora deauratella. The sequence continues at coordinate 4,461,999 of OY282403.1, read as the reverse complement.
CCAAGGACGGAGGAAATGATGCACCTGTGTATACAGGCGAAGGTTCACCCCGTGGTGGGGCCATGAGAAGAGCGCGCAGCGTGTTGGGAATTTTATTTAGTTTAAATTTGACATTTTGAAGAATGATTCTTTATTTGAACATTTTAAAACTGACCAAAATTATAATATTGCCAAACTAAAAATGCAGCTCTTAAATATTCAAACATGGTCTCCTATACGTGTATATCCTAGATTTTTTTATTTATGGACGTCTAGTGATAAATATTTATCTGTAGTTTTGACCTATTGGCAGTTATAACTGGTAAGTTATAAAGTCTAACAATATATAATTTATATATCTATCAAAGAACAAAGTTAATTCATGTTTGAATTAACCCTCCATTATGTTACTATATTGATTCTAGAATTTGGTATCTAATTATACCTTCGGTACCTATTAATACCACTTCCCTTGTTCCCTTCACTTAGTCCCTTTTCTTCCTTACATCAAGCCTCTGTCATCTTAATAGTCATCATCCTTATCTATATTATCTGGAGTCTGGTGGTTGATGTAACCTTTTCATGGCCCTACACTTAGAAAGCTAATGGTGGTTAAAGATGGCGGTTTCACTCCATTGAACAAAGTGCTTTTTTCTACTTTTGCAGCTATACTATTTAATATTACTAAACTACGTACACTTTAAAGAAAGAAATCGTTATTTTATTAACTATTTAAAGACTTATAATTACGAACTTTAAGAGGATCTCGAGACTAAATTAAATACTCCGGAATGTAAAAACCCACGTTTTTACACAGCAAGCAAATAAAATCCTTTACAAGGTAAAATACCTTACATAAAGTGGTAATTAAGATTTAAATCTGGAATTAAGTACCAGCAGATCGATTTAATCGAAGGTTCAATGTAAAATATAAATCACACGTAGTTACAATAGTAATCAAAATGTGTATTAAATGTGATAAAAGGCCTTGATCGAATTGGATACAAAAAAATTGGGACTAGGCAGTGGCCATAACATAAGTATCATTATTTATACTAATTTATTAATTCAAATTCAAATGATTTATTTGTACGAATACAGTAGAGTAGGTGTTACAAATTAGTGGTACTTTATGTGCGCAATAACCTGCGCAAAAACATGCAATATTGTTTCTACAAAATGTCAAAATTATTCGTAAATTATTATGCAAGTATAGAATTGTGGTAAGGTGTCTATTCTATTAAAAATCATCAAAAAAAAAATTGTCAGCGAATGTTGATCATATACAAACAAACAGGCGACTCAATTAGGAAATTTGAACCCTTTGATGGTCACATTGACTTCTGGCAAATCTATAGAACTAATGACGGCAAGATGTTTATTTGTATCACTTCATTAAACCACAGAGAGACAGACAGTATTTAAGTACTTTTACTTCAATAACAACAACTGCGCCATCTGCCACAACCACATCATGGACTTGTGTATAGAATGCCAGGCCAACCAGGCATCTGGCACCAGTAAGGAATGCACAGTCGCTTGGGGTGTTTTTGGAATCATGCATTTCACATCCATTGCATCTCATGTTGGCTCAAAACCCGACATGTCCATTAGACGATACCTATAGAGAATGGGAGTTCCAAAAGTATGGACACTAAATCAGTCAGTCTACAGTATGCCTGAAGAGAAGCCATACCATGTGCGACATGACCACTTATGATAATGGGCATAAAAATGTCATTTTTTAAGTACTAAAGAAAACTTCAATTTTTTTATTCATCTTTGCGTTTTTGAGCGATAATACAAAATAATCAAATAAAATAAATAATAATGTTTATTTTTCATAGAGGTAATACATTACAATAGAAACATAAGTAATGACAGAGAGTAATGACAAAGAAATAATCATATTTTGCCGGCAAAGACGACATCGCATACTGCTATACCATTACATCTCAACTTAGCTATGCTATTATATCAGGAATAATAGGTAGGAGTTATTTTTGCGTGAGGGCCACGCAAGTCACGGTGTGTATGTGTGTATGTGTATGTGTGTGTGTGTGTGTGTGTGTGTGTGTGTGTGTGTGTGTGTGTGTGTGTGTGTGTGTGTGTGTGTGTGTGTGTGTATCTTACCTATCTGTAGTTTTAATGTGTAATTTTTAACAGAGTTTCCGTTTTGAACTATGCCTTTGACCTGAGAAGTGGTGCTAAGTTTTACATCACAACTTTTATTCAACTTATTATAGATGAAGGGAAACAAAAATGTGGAAAATCTTTGTGCAAAGGAAGTCTTTACTCGTGGCTCCGGTATTTTAAAAACTCTATTATTTATTAATCTGGAGTATTCTGGGGAATTGACGGTTTCCCGATGAGAAATTGTTACCACGTCAAATAAGTACTTAAAAATTAATAGAAATTTTCTTTTACATACCATGCCATATCATACCATAGCGTACTATAATATACCATACTATACAGTAACTACTTAAATCTCAAAGAATTGTCTTTACCACCTTTACAAAGGAACATTGAATTTGACACGAAAAGTTTATTATATCATAGATTTGGTTTGCTGCGAATAAATTAGTTTAATAACATTTAATTAATATTACATTGGTGCAATTTATTTGGCAGCTAGTATCAATTCACTCGTGACCTCTATTGTTTCGTTCGTAAGTATCAAACATGCATTACATATCGCACTTTGTGTAGTCGATTACTGTTACGATTGAACGATTACGATCATGACACATTTCATAAAACATATATTTTTAAAATGATTAAAATGTTAAAATGCATTGTTCCTACAGAGACGTGAGAAGAAATGAAAGTCTGGAAGACTTTTGGATAGCTCCCCACTTGATGGACGGATCTCTTAGATTTGTAGGTAACTTGGATGCATGGCCCAGAACTCAGAACCGTGCTTTTAAAAGTCTTTGTTCTGCCGTAGACGTCTTCCGGCTGTTATGTATGATGTTATGATGATGCAGTGTCTTCATCTATTGACATATTATAATATTTCATGTGTACAATAAAAAGTATTTTTATTTTTATTTTTTTATTGAGCTCAGTCATCATAAGCATTCATTCATAAGATACAAGTTTCACTATTAAAACTACATGAACTTTCTTTTTTTAATAAATGCTTCTGAAGCTCATTACATCTCTCTAATATAACACTTATTCTGAGTTACGAAACACTATAGTTACTGCGATTAAATTAAATATTGCCAGCGATCGTCTCTTGCGCAAGCGTCAACAGTTAAACGTTTAATTAAGCGAACCAATTGGATTAAGTATGAAGTGCTTAAGAAAATTTGACTTGCGTAAGATGTCTGAATACCTGATTAATTTTTTGATCACTTCAGACGTCGATCTTGCCAAAAATATTTAAAAAAGTTTTTGACAGTTCTAAAATTGAAACACCTACTTAGGATTCATTTTCAGATAATATATTCTTTAGGTATGTGGGTAGGTATATGAATTGCATAACTAAAATATTTCGGTATCCTATTTGTACAACAGTTTCACTAGCCCATCTCCCAGGTTTCGAATGGCGAACTTGGGCTGGAAAATGTAATTCCACAAGTGGCGGGGATCCATCTAGCTAGACTGATTATCTAGTCAGCCAATCAGTTGCTAGAGGCCGATGTAGGTATGCAATGTGACTTAGAACCGTGAAAAGTGGAAGTCTTTATTAGAGTCCTATTTATATTCGGTCATTTTTTTCGGCTTATATGATGATGACGAGATAACTGATGGAAAATTGCTCAGAAAATTAACAGAGGATTTATCAACCACTATAAAGCCTGCATCTATAGAGATATGATATGTTGTTATGAGGTTACCCCGTACTCTTATGACCACTGACTACTTGTAGCAGTGTTACTTCACACACAGTTACTCCACACTACGATACGCGCTGCGGCGCGTGGCGAACCGCTTTCGTGGTATGACCATAATCAGCACTTGGAGATGCTGAACTTAAAAGTAAAAAAAAATAATTTAGAGTTATTTTCACTTTTATGGAAAGAAGTATTTTAGTAGTAAGATTATTTCTGGGGCTCAAAACATATATATTTTTTTATGTTTAAGATTTTTAGGCTCTTCTAATGCAAGGAAATCAATCCCCATCAAAATTTCAAGTTCAACTTTTTGTTATGAAAATACTTATGAAAATTGAATATCATCAATCATTAGGACTGACTGTTGGATAATATACAATAAAAATTGAAAAAACTTCCCACGAAAATCTCAAACTCATGGTAAACCTAATAAGAACATACTAACATACATATCGGCAACGAGAAAATCTTCCAAAATAATGTAATTTTTTTACTGTTCTGACGAGAAAATCACTTTATTTGGAAAAAAAACTAAAGTACTTTCATTGTATAGCAATATTTAAAAAAATTGTTCACCTATTTACGTGATTAATGCCATTTTTTTTATTATTTGGGTAATGAAGGAATTGTTTTATTATATACATCAGTCACTCGCTGGCACGGCAAAAATATTTTATGATTATTCTCACAAACACCCTGCTTGGAATACTCAAAATAAACCGCCGTACTCAAAGAATTGCAGGATTCACTAAAGACTTTACCCTAGACGTCAGTACTTCTAACTGGAACTCTTGGACCATGTCAGAACTTGCCGCGCACGTGAGCAGCCAACAGAGCGAGACGAAACATAGCTGAATTCTTCCGACACATCCCACTTTACCCAACAATAATGCAAAGATAACGTAATCATTAAATACCTTGTGTAATTGGTTATGTTACTAATCGGTTTAATGAATAAATTGTTAAGAATTACTATAGTATCAGTTCACGGCATCGTTCGTGCGGAAGTTGGACTTTTTATCCGCAGTAAGTTAGCCCTTGATTTGAAGGAGTGTTATAAAATCCTGCAAAATATACAGGGTGTAACAGAAAGGTGTGATAATACTTCAAGGTGGGCTTTTACCCATCAAACTGAACAACTTTTTTTGTATAATGTCTTGTATAATGAACGCCAATGGTCGGGGGCTGCTCAGTTCAACAGCCTCCGTCGTTCCTTCCTCGGCTGGCCGGTAGGCGCAGTGGGCAGTGGACCCCGACTGCACATTACTTGACGCAGCCACGTGTGAAAGACGGTACTGCACCATTTTTTCAAGACCTAAGAAAGGGATAGAATTGGTGAGGTGTTTGATTAAAAGCCAAACGACTTTCAGTACTTTGAAGATTGGGAGTTGAATTCTTAAAGTGTGTAAATAAAACGTTTAAAAAATGACACGGAAAAAGTATTTACTGTTGTAATGAAACGTTATTAATAAATCAGTCAAGTATCAGGCGTATCAAATTTATTCAGAAACAAATTCATTAATCGATACACTGCAATAATTTGTGTTCCACACCTATAGCTATGATGTTGTAAATAAATGTCTTAAAAAATAAAAATACAATTATTAAAACATCCATATACGGTACAGTCTTTAATAGCTTTTAAAGCTACGCTAATCAACGCCCAAACAGTAAGCCAGCGATATAGAAAAACACATTAAGAATTAATCTCCTTCTTTTAGCACAGTTTCATAATATTTGAACAATGGAACGTCACGACTCACTGACATCTACCAGTAGACCTGGCCTTCAAAAATTTGTATCAAAATCTTCTCATCAGTCGTAGTTATGACTCTCTTCCATAAACAGTCATGACCAACTAAATTTACATTCAGTGCTATAACTGACAACTATAAACTCCACTCAGTCACCGCCAAAGTACCCCTTTCAATGGGTTGTTCTTTATGATGTAATATATTAGGTCTACGTCAGGTCTGTTTACTCACAGCTCTACCACCAAAGCGAATCTCAACCTCAGCCCAATGCGTTAGAATGTTCAGTACAATTCGTGCGCTTGACTGTCTCTGTGCTCTACCGTCCCTTCGTCGGCCAATCAGAGCAGATTCCATATTTGAAAATTCAAAATTGAAGTTCGAGAAAAAAGTTTTGTAAAGTTACAGGAGAAGTATTTGGCAGTGATTATTGTGTTTTGGAGTGCGTGTGTGTGTATAGTGTATTTTCTTTATTTAATACGAAAACTTTAAGTTTTATTCAGCCCAAATAAAGAACAATGAATGAGTATTTTGTAACCACCATTTTCGAGTCCGTTGTGTCATTTTGACACTTTGACAAAGCTAATGACGTGATGACTGTGTACTGGTGAATCTTTTTTGCTTGAAGTTATGATTTCTTACTTAAAAATGCGATGAAATCTATTTAACAACTTGTAGTAAAGTTTTATTGAGGCTTTTGAATTTCTAGACAAAAATTAGGCAATAAATACCTAATAATTAGGCAAGATAAGTAAAAAAAGTGTGTTGTAGCGTTCGTTGATGTCTTTTGTAGGATAGGTGTGAGAACATATTTTTTTACATAAAATTAGCATAAGTTCTAGAGCCTCATCCAAAAATCGGTGGCAATTACAAAGCGGATCTACACGTGGTTGGTCTCCAACAATAAGATAGACAGACGGACCGTTTGATTTAATTAGTAGACTAAACAATGGTTTTTGTACCGTTCAGTAGAAAACATTTCTTGAACTAGTTTCAATAAGAAATTAGCTGTTAACATTGTTAACAGTTATTTTCCCCCAAAATTTAAAAACATAATCAGCTGATTAATTATTTTAAAATAATAAGAATTATTATGTATATATATATGCATATGCCCACGCAAGCCTTAACGGAGTGGATTCGTCCCGTAATTTTTTAGAGAGATACAATTAACAAAAATATTGGTCATTAATCATTATTACCCAACAAAACTTGTTTACTTTCATGAGTTTAAATGACTTTAAATATTGTACAATAAAATATAAACAAAAGACACCCTATAATTATGCTGAGGATTAGCTAAAGTAAAACTGCAATTTCTATTTATGCCATTTAATTTACCCCAGGAACTACTTTTAGGGCCTCTTCTATTCCTGCTATTATTTTGCACACATTGTATTTCATTTTGATACAATCTTTATTGAAATCGTCGACTATAACATACTATAATCTATTTAAGTTGTCCATCGTAAGCAACAACAATTACAACCTCTTCCGCAACCATGTATGGATATTAAACAATGCATGAACAAACAAAACACTCGTTTCATAAGAGAAGGCCTCGCAATTCACGTGCAATGCAATTTGAATTGGTAATTACAAGTGAATTACGGCGTTCGAGTAAATAAGAAATGATAGTATGGCTAGACAATCATTTTGAAATCATCATTATCAACAACTTGATAATTTGATGATGATATGAAGATCAATAAAGTTTTGTCTAAAAACTATTATGTAAGTTAGATAAAATTTCGAATTCGATGAAAAAAAGCACATGACTTTTATTCAATAGTGGACAATATCTTCAGACCGAGACGACGATTACGAATTGCAAAATGGAGGTATTAAAATACTTGGGAAAATAGTTATAATTAGTCTTCTTTATTTACCATATCATAGCATAGAACAATACAATTTTAACTTAAAATTGTTTTTTTACTATCGGACAGTGGTCTTGACGGCAAAGCTGATGGTCACGATACCGAATAAGAAACAAAGAAAACTCAAGGTTAATTATGGGATTAAAATAGTTTCTCATTTAATTAACATAATGTTTATGAATTTGTGTAGGAAACATAAACAGCTGTATGTATAAGGATGTTAATTGATCTAATTTCCTACTTATTAATAGACGTACGTAATACAAATATTTCTTTTATTTATTTGTTTACTATTATATTATGGCGGCTTTCGTGTGACTTTTTGAGCGTTGAGTATTGAGCATTGAGCTGCGATAAGATTGCAAAAATGTATATTGAACTCTACATTAATTCTTTTTAGTTAGGACTTTTCAATTTTACTTCCATTTACAGTTTTCACTGTACATCCCTGTGTTATTATTAGTTTATTTATTATTATTAGTTTATTTATTATTATTAGTTTATTATTTATTATTATTATTAGTTTATTATTCTTAATATAGACGTTGAAAAAATCTTGAAACCAAGTATATTTTATATTGGCAATTAAATAGAACACTCTACTTTACTGGTATTCAACTGAAATCCACGTTTAACTACCGAACGCGACTTGAAATCAGACCTTTTAGATGTAACCTTATCTCTAACACAATTTATCGCTCAATAAATAGGAAATATGTGGCAAAAGCCATGTTTGGACAATAAAGCTGAGTTTGAGCTTCTATGTAAGTAAGTAATGCGTAACTGCGTAAAGCTCGGTATCTAGTTGCAATAAGCTAGAAGTCATGAAACTAAGTTGCAATAAGAGTTGCAAATCTTATTTAATAATGCATAAAATTGGTTTCTGGTTTCTCTGATTGCATTACCTCTATGTAAAACCTATCAAATGAAACAAGATACTTAAGTCCTGTTCTGGAACTTAGATTTACCTTAAGGAGCATGTCCCTTTCCATTTAAAAATTTACTATCCTGCTGTCAGGCTAAAAAATGATATCACGGATGTTATTCTAAGACGTTTTCTTAAATTCAATTTCGTTGAACAAAAAAATCATAGGAGTATCCATTGCGCTATCTATCAATAATTCGGAGAAGTTCGAGAAAAATAACTCGTAATCAAATAATTGACAACAGCCAACATTTTGATCAGTATAATTCTGGATTAAGCAATAATCATAGAAAGGTATACCTTAGTCTTTAGTATAGATAAATGCAAATGTGAATATGTAAATCAAGTCGTTAGACTGTTTAATAGTTGGCACGTCTGGTGTCAAGATGTCGAGGATTAGGCACGTAATTTTTTAAACCTGACGAAAGTAGAGTCAGCAGCAATAGTATTTTTTTTAGTTAGTCTGTATTTATTTATTAAATGATCAAAATGTTGTATACTAATCACCTGACATAAACCAGGGGAGCTTTTGTGTCATGTGTGAAGTGATGATATTTATACCTCTTTTAGGAGTTAGATGTTTTACGATCGAAAGTTTTTTTTATTACGTTATTAACAATTTTTACTACATAATGCAAAATTCTTACCGTTTGGAACTTGAATGCTTGTCATTTCTACTTTAGTAGAACTCTCACTTTGGTGAGAAAAACGTCCAGAGTTTTGGAAGTATCTCTAATACTGAAAATTTTTATCTCAGGAGCGTGGACAGTTGTCAACAAATCTAACTCTATGCTTTGAACTTTGCCCGCCACAATCTAAATAAAAATCTCCAGTAATAACATTTCACATAATGAGAACGTAAATCTGACAAGTAATCTAGGTATCAATACTGAGAAAAAAACTTACAAAAGGCATACATTCTAACACACAGTGTTTGAGAAACTTTGCTTCCCACAATCAGTTTTGTGCTTGTATCGAGAACAACAATGTGTTACGAAACTAGCATAAGATTATTATTTGAGGGGGGGAGTGTGTCATTCTGTCATTCAACTTATGCTGTCAACTCAGGTTGTCAATTGTCAACGAGTTGTCTGTCAAGTTAATGTTGCATAGATTAGTTCCACTTCCACCTTCGGTATATATACTACTAAGTATGCAAAACATTGTGTGAGGTGAGACAGACCCTATTTCCACGACGGAAATGTTCGAGATTTAAACTATAACAACTGTGCTAGTTTTTAATATTTATTTGTATTGTAATGTAGACGTGACACAGAAAATATTTTTCACCTCTCCAGCACGAAAAGGGTGCCTTTGCAACTCCAAGCAAAAACGGTTTTTGCTGCGAGCATGAGAAAAAGTGATTCAAATTTCGAGCACCATCTTTTGCGCGGCGCTGAAAAAAATATGGGCGATAGTTCCTTCAGAAACTCATTTTGGCCTAGCGATTTAACTCATAGGCACAACATTTTGTCTGTTATTTAATGAAATTTAAGTTTATAAATTTTGCTATTGCATTTTTAAAGACGTAATATTTAAAATTAACATGTACTAGTAAACATGAATATCGCTTACTTAAAATTCATGTTTGGTTTTCATCTTAGGTTTTCATAAAAATGACAAGCAGCGCAGACTTCGAACGCAACTCTAAATTAAAAATATTATATTAAAAAACTATATTGTCTCCAAAGAGAATTTAATCAACTATGTTTTCACTTTTCTCGCTGGTCGTGGTGAAAAGTTGTATATTTCACACGAGAGCAAGTTATTTTTATGTCTCGTGCCTTGAAATCACTTCCTGTGTTCAGTAGTATAATATTAGAATCACTCGCTACGCTCGTGATTCAATTCTAGACTACTTCGCTAGTTCGTGATTTAAAGTCTTTACTCACTAGTTGAACAAACAACTTTTTTTGAAGTTGTTAGAAACTATACCTTTCTAAGGTCTTTTTAATTCTAACTAAGACGATGTTTCTACCACTTGGAATACGTATTCTAGTAACTCTGGGAAGTATTAGATCAAAATTATAATAAGGAACCAAAAATATACTTATTGTTTTTTTTTAGATTTTGTTCCTTAGCAAATTTGCCAACTGCACTTAATTATTTTTTTTGGAAAAAGTTAATAACCTCCGGGTTCATTTTTCGACGCGCAACTCAATTAATTTTAATTTCCTCTCAAATAAATACAGCGCACTCACATATTTTAATAGTAAGATAGTCCCTGTTCTCATACTTATACAGGGTGCATTTTTATTTACTGAATAGTGGCAAATGGTGGATGCTTGTCACTAAACTAAAAAAAAAACCCCGAACAATCTAAACAATTTAAGCAGAAGAAATATATTTCTTATAATATTATGTGTAATAAAAATCGATACCGATTGTATAGGTTACCTAAAGAAAGATTAGTTTCTTCTACATCGCCAAAGATAATAATAAAAGACTGTACAATGTCCATGTTTTTTCGTAGCTGACTGTAGTAACGCTATAACACAACAAGTAAAAGTCGTCTGTCCATCCGCTCACCTGCCACCACCAGCTAATTTACAATACAAGTCAGATGTCTGACCAGATACAAGGGCTTATGATATCCATATGTGTGTCAAAATCTACACTTACATTATAGTAATACAATCAGCATTATAAACATGTCAGGCCTAACTGAAAAAGTAACTAAGTCAATAACAACTACATAATTTCCTACCATTTAAACATCATCTTGTGACTTGATTTTCGTAAGATTGAAATGTTGAAGCCAGCTCTATTTCAACTCCTTACGCAAACTTGTTCCCAACTGCTTCTATAAATATATGCTAAAATTTTTTAGACTTGTCACCTAAATGGATTATTAGATTTAGGAGTAAGAGATTCGTCTTCACCCCTAGGTTAATTAAAGAGTTTTTTTTTATTAAATTAGTTAACAATTACTTCAATTGCGTTCCCTGTTTTCAAACAAAAGAATGGACTATGGCCCGGTTATATCTTTCCGAATTTAAAATATTTGAAGCTGATTGTACAGACTGGTTGCAACAGGATATCGGTAATCTGAAAAATGTAATATCGACATTATAATGGTTTATGATTTCCGTTTCTCCAAAGATGTTCTCCAAAGAGTAGGGCAAATAATTTAAAAAGCGGTATTAAACATTTTAATATTACAATAATTAACACTACGGTATGTCTGGTTAAACTTAAGCATCTTGTTACAACATACTCTTCCAATTTGACCACTAAAATAATGGACTGCAAAGTTACAAGCACTTCCATATTTAAAATAAGTTAGGTAACCCTGAAAGGTAATGTGAGTAGCATTGGTACCTCGATTTGACTTAAATGTATAATGGACGCCCTACGCAAATTTGCTCAATGTTTCTGAGAAATCATCGTCCTACACAATATTTACCCTTTTAGGATTCCGTACAGAATTTTGTAAATAGATGATTTTAGGAATTGTCTAGTCCATGATAAACTATTTTATGATTAATGTCATTTATCATTATTGCTTACACCGATGCTACTTGATAAAATAAAACCATGATAATTTTAGCTGAGTTGTAGAATTTTGTTCAAAACTTTGAATTGTTTCTTAGCTGATTTCGCATTTGCAGTGAACGCTCAAAGGCCTCAATAAAATCGAAAGTAGGTAATCACCTATTAAGTCTTAAAGTAAAAGTTTAACTTAATTCTCAATTACAGCCAGGATGCGATATAAAAGTGTAGTTAAATCCAAAGCAATTACTTGCGCAGTTAACATGTGATGGCAAGCAGGACTGTGAGAAAAATAAAGCGGTACAAACTAAAAGATAGTGGTATAAACACAGCTTCAAAAGAACATCCACCTACAATCTCGGTCTCCCTACCGGAAGTCAAAGACATGAAGATAAAAGCGCCCAAGAAACACATAGAAGCAAAAGATCCTACTAACAACATAATGAAAGAAAATAATGTAATAGTAGCACTTGACGTAGCAACGACATCACATGAAAATACCAACAAAATGACAGATTTTAACGTCAATCAACTCATAGCAGAGCTATCGCAAAATTCGAGAGCATCACAAGGTGAAATAGAAATCATACAGAGGAGATTAATACAGCAAGCTAATGAAATATTGAAAGTTAACACTTTCGCAAACTTGCAAGCTCCGCGAGAACCACGGATCATTGATTGCACTCAAAAATATACAAACACTCCCGTATATGGACGGCCCGCAGTGATGCCGAGAAGTAACGTGCAAACGTTAAATCAAACGGATAAAAACAAGTTAGAGGTTTCGCGCCAAAACTCAGCTAATCCAAACATGGCCGTGCCACTGAAGGCCGGCGGTCGACCGGACAATCAACTCGACACACAACTAGTTCCAGAGAGGTTGCAAGAAAAGCCATTCCAGGATAATGGTGCAATGATAAATAGCACCCAGGGAAATATGCAAAGGGTCGCAACGACGGTGGACGCGGGAAGAAGTGCTTTTTTCTACGAAACAGGTTCTCTGTCTGCGAGCCGCTCGCCTGCCAGTGCGCACGCCGCTTCCACGAGAGGTGAATGTCTTTTCGTTTTCAAACTTAGTATTGCATTTTTGAATGATACCAATTAGTATTCGCGTGTTTGTTTGTCTTTTCTTGTCATTGTCGCGCATGTGAACTTTTTTGGTGATGAATTTTGATTCAGCACAGATAAATTGACAGAGTTGTAAGCCCGGTGAAGTGAATGGGCGAAAGTTAAAAGCTCGTGTGTTTGTCCCGATGCCGTTGACTGGAATTTTGTGCTTATAACCGTTACTTCATTCAGTGACTCTATTATAAACTTTGGGTATGTGATATTAAGTTTTCTTACTTTAGTTATTCGCTTAGCAATCTATTATCTTTAAATCAATCAATATACTCTATGAGTAGGTAAGTATAAGTACTTTGCATCATTAGTGAGGACCATGTGAGATTAACCTCCTTTAAAAAATATCTGCAACTTTCTGCAGTTCTTTCCAATTATCATTAAAATTTATTGCTGTCCCATGTAACCAGGTTCCGGTTGCATGATTGGGATTATGTAATCAAATCAAGAAACGTTTTTGAAGTTTTTCTGTCGATCGCTATTTATGTTATTAATGGTTAATACGATGATTTCATACGTTCATTTCATTCGTTGAGTACATACATTTGCATTATCATTATCAACTGCTTATACTTTCCAAACTATTTTTTGATTTGTCGAAATAAATTAAATTATTATTTTATTTTCCAATGGTAAACTTAGTTATTAACTTTACCAATTTTTATCATGAGTTAAAAGTTATAATATCAAGCTTTAACTTGTTAATCTGTCAAGTGTAACAATTGCTCTGACACTTGCAGTCTACCGTGACAGCTGACAATCGACAGGTCACCCTGCATTGTCTGTCATGGGTCTGTCAAATTGTTTCAACCTGACAATGGTCCTTCGAGTCGACATCGATAGCTTCACGGTTGATGGAGTGTAGGTTTAATCGAAGAGACAATGGGATAAGGTGCCGGTTTCGTTAATGGTGTTATAATGATTGTTATAAAAGAGAAATTCGCGAAAGAAAATTGTATATACAATGTTGAGTTGCTTGGGATTCTATTTATGTAGCTTTAGTACCTATAAATCTTTGAGGATATTGCCGGTGAAAGAAACAAAATGGGCTCTAATCAATAATATTGAGGAATTTTAAACGGTTATACTTGTCTGGAAATTTTATTCCAAAAATATCTACCTTTAATATATATTTGCTTAAAAAATATTTTGAATCACGAGAAAGTTAGAAGATTAAATTTTATAAATTAAACGTAAGTGCTCAAATTTTAAATACATTAAACTCTGTATTTGAAAAGTTCGTATAGGACCTAAGAAACCTCAGAAACCGACAGCTTGCATTCCACCTGTCGGACACGAACCCTAAGGTGTTTTGATGAAAATTGAATTGCAACCTTAAAAGATTGTAGCAGAACATACTTTTCTACCTGTTTTACACGATGGAGTCATTAAAGAATTTGCGAAGGAATTTTTATTTTGACAGATTGAATAATGTATCCTTCATGCAGAGGAAGGTTTTTAAAATTGCTACTTTTTTATCTTCATTAATTTTTGAAAATGTTTAAAGAATTTAGTGAATTTTGTGTCATAGACACATACTTTTTTTGGGAACTAGTCTCTCTGTGTCTTGTGTATTTCATACGTATAAAAATGTCTTACTTACAGGTCTTATTTACAGGTCTTAATATTATCGACTATCTTATCGATCATCTATCTCGGGATGTCTTGATTAGAACTAGTTTAAGCAAAAACTTGTCAGGATGATGAAGACTTTTACAGTGACGGATCTTAGAAAATAAAAAAGGCATCAGATTTTTTTTTGAAGTACCTTATCAATTTCTTTACATATAAATGTTTGCAAGATGGTTGCGCCTTCAATGTTGCATTGTCACAATTAAAATAATAATATAATCCATTTTTGGTAAAAATCAGTATTTAGATTAAAAAAAAAAAATAATTTTTAAATTCTATATAGTCAACACAACAAATGCAATTATAATCTAATGTTGAGACCTTTATTTATACGTGTGAAATAATTAAACGTTAACCTTTAATTGAAATAGGTATAAGATCTTTAGAACATTTTAAAACGATGGCCTCTATAATTCTATGTTTTTACATCTTATTGTTGTTCTGTGTTGTAATAAATATTAGATTCTTGTGTGAGTTTTTGATTTTTTTGCAACAATTGAAAAATTATGTTATGACTTGTTATGGTTATGTCAAAAGCCCGTCAGCTTGTTGTAAAAGTTTTTCATACAAATTTTACCAACCCCTAAGGAGATTAATATTCAGTAAATAATGAAACACACCATGTTATTTCATTTCTTTTAATTTACAAACCATTATCATTATCATCATGTCTAACTTCTTTAATATGTTTTTTCATACAAACTTTTAGGAATGAAACTTTTAGGCTTTTTAGGAATGAAATTTTAAGGAATGTACGTTTGTATTTTTAAGTTTTTAGGTTGTGCTTTGTCAGTTAGTAAGTAGGTAAGTCGGTATGTTAGTCAAGTTACTGTTTTATAGGTATTAGAAGATCAAACTTTTCTCATGAGGATCAATTAAGAACTACATTTCTAGAGTTAAAATAAAGAATATTTATCTACGCATATTGTTAAGACGAAAAACATCTAGTCCAGGATACAAGTGACCTGACTCTATGAATAGTGTCCCGCTCTATGGGACTCAGCTCGAATATTCTTCTATACGTACCCTGTGGACGTGTCTCAATGTTTAATTTCTTTTAATATTTATTTCAGACTTATATTAAATTAGTTGGTGTTTCTATTTATCTTCTAAAATATGAACCAACCTTAACTCCACTTTTCACTTTAATGTGGATAAAATCTTATTTTATTACTTGTTGAATGTAATTAAATAACGTTAGAAATTATTAAAAAAGTTAGATATAAACGCCGTTTATAATGACCACTTTATCTTTATAACATTTTATTCTTCAAATTCCCTTTCAATATTACTTTTGATTGTTTGAGTTTTTATTTTTTGTATTTTGATAGTACTGCTTTTAGGTCACAATTAATAAATATAATCATAATAAGATTAACATTTTAATAAGTAGGTAACTATGCCAGAGCTTAAGTTATGTAAGAAAGTACTGAATACGAATCATTTGTGTCACTTCTGTCAGAGTAGGTATTATGAATAAATGATTAATCAATACTTCCTGTTCCAGTTCCCTTTTAAGATGTAATAAGATTAATTGATTTTGAAAAAAGAAATTAGTGTCTATCTACTCTGCTCTTTGTTATTCTTCTGAAATCAATTTCTGCTACTCACTACCAAGTTAATAATTTACTGTTTCAATTCCAAACTTCATAATCAATTATTTCAATATAAATTTATTCTAAAATAGACCAGATTTATATTATTTATCTATACCGCTCCTAATATTACGCTTTCACTAAGGTTTAATAAAACCAGCTGAGCTCTAAATAATGCTCTTGTTTCTCATTCTTATGTTCTCTGTATCTCTGTACTAGTTTTTAAACTTGCTTGTCATATTGTACCAGTATGTTAGTTTCATGTTCTACGTGTTTCGGCCATTGAAGTATACTGTTTGCTATGACTACTTTAACAAATACTTCAGTTAACAGTATTTCATTAGTTAATAGTGTCATGTTTTTGGATGATATGTAGGTTATATTTTATCTTATCAATAATTATTCTAAAACTAATGAGACTTATTATATTATAGTTTTTATTTCAAACAATATTGGTGTCGATTCGGTTTTCACGGTTAAACTTATTTGACAGGATTAAACTTAATTTAAGTGTTCTGTATTTTTCTTTCTATATCGAAAAGATGAGGACAGGACGCTTAAATTTAGTTTAGTCTTGTCAAATATGTTTAATCTTCAAAACCAAATCGACACCAATATCTCCATTTATCTAAGTAAGTAGGCATGTATTATTTCCCTCTTTGTTTACACACAGGCTGTAAAAAGCCATCTGCTGGAAAGTTAACCGCAGGTTTCTACTTAGATATCATACTGCATAATTTTCCTAAGTAACATATACTGGATTCTTAATTTTTTTGAGGACGTTATTTGGAAATATTCCGCTGGTTGAAGGTTGTGATTAAAAGGCAATAATTTTAACATAAGGCGGAACTAATTACAAATTTCACTTATTTTTATAGAACTAATTAATTAGCAAGTTAGTTTTCGTAGCGGATATGGTCACCCGCTGGACGACGTATCATACGAGTTAGTCAGCTGATGATCAGCCAATTTTGTACGTTTTTTTTTCAAGAATTCAGTAATAAGTAGTACCTTGGGAAAAGTTGTTCAGTGCAATGTGATGAGTAGAATCTTCGAGAGTAGAAGTTTTTGGAAGACGTATTTTTATAACCTGTAACTGAGCAAAGAAATAAACACCCTAATTATGAATTTACTTAGGTACTTACTTACTCCGCTGGCTCAGCGACCCAAACTGTGTCTTAGCCTTAGATACTAGAAGTTATGAATTTACATCTTATGCAATAATTTTCTGGTTTTTAATCGTATTGTATTCTACCCTCATAAGACAGAAGGCCGCAAAGTATATGGAGTTTCCGTATACTTTGCGGCCTTCTTTCTTAGGAGGACAGTATTCTAATCTACCGTAGTGATTGTAACACCGTTATTTGCTGCACGTACTCGTATTTATTGCGTATTTCCGTTCCCTTTTTTGCTGAACAGTCGACAGAATTATGTGAACGAGGTGTGATGTCGCATCCGTATCATTGTGCCTTGAGAAACTATAAATGATCGCATTGTAGCTTAAAACATTACGTTCTGACCTTCTAAAGAAACATTGTGTACCTTTCCAATTTCAGAAAACTCGCATTGTCATGTAGAGTCTTGACTTTGTCAACTAACTGTCTATACTAGACCGTTATAAATCAAAAATGACACCTACATACAGGGTTATTTTTGGACCCCCCCCCCCACCAAAACTTCACAGTGGCTTCTATTCATGAGACTGAACAACTGTTCCCATGGAACGAGTGGTCAATTCGAAAAAAAAATTTGGGCATCTCCATACAAAGTAGGCCGATCACGTGATCAAATTAGTATGAAAGGGCCACAATTTTTTTGCGAATTGACCATTCGTTCCATGGGAAAAGTTGTTCAGTTTCATGAACAGAAGCCACTGTGAAGTTTTGGTGGGGGGTCCAAAAATAAGCATGTATCTGCCTTACAAACCTAGGTTATTTGTTACTTTTTAGGGTTCCGTAGCCAAATGGCAAAAAACGGAACCCTTATGGATTCGTCATGTCTGTCTGTCTGTCTGTCTGTCTGTCTGTCCGTATGTCACAGCCACTTTTTTTCCGAAACTATAAGAACTATACTGTTGAAACTTGGTAAGTAGATGTATTCTGTGAACCGCATTAAGATTTTCACACAAAAATAGAAAAAAAACAATAAATTTTGGGGGCTCCCCATACTTAAAACTGAAACTCAAAAAATTTTTTTTCATCAAACCCATACGTGTGGGGTATCTATGGATAGGTCTTCAAAAATGATATTGAGGTTTCTAATATCATTTTCTTCTAAACTGAATAGTTTGCGCGAGAGACACTTCCAAAGTGGTAAAATGTGTGTCCCCCCCCCCCGTAACTTCTAAAATAAGAGAATGATAAAACTAAAAAAAATATATGATGTACATTACCATGCAAACTTCCACCGAAAATTGGTTTGTACGATATCTAGTAAGTAGTTTTTTTTTTAATATTTCATAAATCGTAAACCGCAATTTACCTTTCATTCAAGTTACAACGAACTACAAGAACTTCTATATTATGTAACTTGCTGCTACGGAACCCTTCATGGGCGAGTCCGACTCGCACTTGGGCGCTTTTTTTGATTACTATTCCATTGTTTTTCGCTACGCCCACTTTACTGTACAATTTATTAATTCTGTTGAAAACTTGTCCGTTGCAGGTATTTTGTAAATACTGTTCTTTCTGTTTCTACGATCTTGTTTTCATTAAAAGCAGTCTGTCAATTTTAATTTATCATCTTTCATTTGCATAAGTAGGAAATATCTACCTCACTCATATTATCTAAGTATTAATTCGTGCATCCTAAGTATTTACCTAATACCTACTCTGTCGTTCTTCTCTCTATCATCTCTGATGTCTCTTTCATTGATTGTAATCACAGTATAAAGACATTATTCAGTATAGACACTCCCTGCCGCTCACTGAAGGTTACCTCACCCCCCCCCCCCTGTGTGACCGATGTGTGACCATTTGCTAAGGGGTTGACAAACCAAAGCACAGTTTATTAACCAAAGACTTTTTTTTTTAGGAAAGAGCTAAAGACTTCTAAGGTTATACAGCCTTGTATGGTATATACAGCCTGCACTTTATTTGTAAAAATCTAGCTAACAATTAAGATTATGAGGGCTAATTATTAAATCTCGATTCAACCCTAGTACTTCACGCACACATTTACATGTGTACAAACATGAATGTCTATGTAGTAAACAATAGCGCGAAATTTGTATAAAGTGTCCGGGGTGTGGATTGTAATAAGTTTACATAGGTTTCAACGAAAAAGTTTTAATGAAGTCCTTAAATTTCTCTTATGTTCCCAGGCATCGGGGAGGCAGTCCCGCCGTACAGGATGCCCCCGGCGCCCGAGGCGGCGCTGCCCGGTGCGCCCGCGCCGACCACACCCGCGGCCCTGCACACGCACTCCGCTAAGTTCCCAGTAAGTATTTCCTAATCATTTTATGACATTTCATTTATATGGAAAGAGGCGCATGCTTCAAACTAGTGGCTCTTATTATTTTCAACGACGATGACTTCAAATAAAATTATAAGACAACAGTTTCTCATTCTCATAATACAAGGGAGCCTAGTTTCAGGACCAAGTCATCTTGGTACACGATCATTCGTGTATGATTTCGCCGTAGATACCTAGTTATTTATGTATTTGATCTAATGTCCTGTATACGACAAAGATCCTTCACAAGACATATCTTCAACAGAATATTATAATAATGAGTATTCCATTGCACTCTATTGAATATCTTGTAATGCGCCGCACAGGCCTAGTATGGAGAATAACACAACTATATTTGCATACAATGTGTGTTTCATTCCAGTTAGCCTATACTTCTACATCAAACGATTTTATTGTTCACTTCTTCTCATACGCACTCATACAAATTTTAATTTATTCAAAACTTTCAGTCTTTTTACGAACTTATCGCAACTGTATATGTATATTGCAATACCTTTTGGCTAATAAAGAATGAATGAATGAATGAAAACACTTTATTGCACAACAAAACAGGAAAATAAAAACATAAACATTAATAAAATAAAAATGTTATAAAGACCTCTTCAGTTCGTCGTCTATACGTAACCCTATACATTTTTTGCATTTCAATTTATTTAACTTATTTTCATCGTCACCCTTCCTTGGTTATTTACCTTTTTCTCATCTTCGTACGTCATTTTCGAGAGTCATATCTTCCATTTTATAAATATGCTGACGTTTATATCCTTTATTCTCACTATAACCACCCATCGCATCTCCATTGCGTGGGCGCGAAATACATTTAAAAAATACTTAAGTGAAGTGTCAAGTCAATTTTGCTTTTTATCTGTACTCGTTTCTAAATCACTTAGATATGTGACATAAATTTTTGTCTATTTAGAACATTCACTACAAACGGTGTCTGTCTGCCACAGCTATAAACTTGTGGTTTTTGCGGTAGGGTCAGCAAAAAATACATGAGGGCTCTTATTGAAATGTTCGTCATTTCTAGAGAAGGCATGGTATTGTGGTTAATAAGTTTTTCATTTACTGCTTCCGAGAGTTATTGATTTCTATGAATTAAGAACAAAATAAATGCCAAACATAAATCTTAATTTTGCCTAAAAGTAGAACATTAAGTAGGTTATACGTATTCTTGTAAGATATACATTGTACCCTTTGTATGTTCTTTCCTTGTTAATGTCTGTTTGTGTCTCTTTCCTGTGTACAATAAAGTGTAAATAAATAAATAAATACATAAATAAATATGATTATTTAAAAAATTCATAAAATTTTGAAAAACATATCTAATTTGCCACATTTATTGTGGTAGCAAGTATAACAGTAAAAGTTACAATAACACGTTTTGCTTCTTTTGAATACCTGTCTAGATTAACCAGGGTTGCTTGGTAAAAAAAATTCCAATACAGCAAAATTCACAATATTCTGTACACTATTAATTAACTTCAAGTCTGTGTTTCCGTCACATCGTCATTACGGTCCATCGAAGCAAGCAAACCCGACGGACACGTTAGTTCACCCATCATTATCATATAACGATGTAATGTACAACTACATGGGCAATGAGCAACTATTTTTAGCCCCAAGAGCGCCTTTAAATGAACACTTAGATTTAATGCCTGTATTTTAGTACTATTAATTTGGTTTGTGGTCTTCTCACGTGAATTAACTCTTTAATGCGTAATCGTCTGGTGTCGTTACATTAACGTGTTTTGTTTTTTAAATCCGTAAAATTAGCACAATTTTGAACGCCTCTGGATTTGGCTATTCTACTTGCTTAACATTAGGAGGTCGCGGTCGGATTCGATTTCCGACGGAGTCCATCTTTGTTGGACTCGGTTTATATGGCATTGTCTGAGCCCGCCTGAGTAGTTACATCATCTTTTCTTAGTCTTGCCACCAAACATCAATGTTAACTATTGATTAACATAAAGATAATAGCCAGTTCTCCATTGCGTTGAGGAATCTTATTAAGCCCGCTTCTATGTTCGGCATCTTCTTCAATTACTACCAGGTGAGCTGATGCCAAGGGCTTACAAATCGTGGATTATAATCCAACAATATTTTTAAGCATCTGCTGTATAGACTTTCTATTCAGTTTTCATTATTTGGCTTTTAAATTCATTATCAATTTAACTTTATAACATTTACTTATCTTCGTCATCATTTCTAATTAATTTTATCTACTTTTATACCTCGCATGATGCTTCAGGAAATTTGTATTAAAAAACCAAAGATATTATCAATGTTGAGTGAAAGTGTTCGTTAATATTGGGCGTCTTTATAAATATTTCTACTATAGAAGAATTCATACCCTTTTTACCAGAAATATGAGGGCTTCAATAATAGAAAAAAATTAAATTCAGTATTAGGAGTTATTTGAGTACAGTACAGTTTGACCCGAGAAGAATTGGGTTTATGTAAGCGTATTAAAATGGCGATATAAGTTGATTTTACAGTATAAGGTATCATTATTATTTTTGACTTTTGATTATTATTATTGACTGACTCGGTGGCTAAGTGGTTAGCGATCCTGACCTCTGATCCGAGAGTCGTGGGTTCGATCCCCACACAGGGCAGACTTTTCTGTGATGAGCAGAATTGTTTGCTCTGAGTCTGGGTGTATAATATCTATATATGTATGTATTTAAATGTATATGTGTATGTATATCAGTCTCTGGTTCCCAAGATACAGGGAATCCTAGTTTGGGGCCAGATGACCGTGTGTGATTTGTCCCGGGTATTATTATTATTATTATTATATTCTTCTTAATTCACTGATTGTTATCATAAAATACACAAGCCATCAGATTTTTCAAATTTTAATCTTATGAATAGTTCCGATATGATCCACCAATTATTATGACCACTTCACATAAAATATATGGAATTTCTTAATGTATTTTTATTCTAGTACGATCCACTCCACCGAGCATGGTATAATTAAAAAAATTGAGTGTAAAAAGTACATGCAAAAATTGTGTAGTCAAGTTAATCTGTTTGTTTTATTAATTTAATTTCATTAATTTTCACATGATAAGAGATTAATTTCATTGTCACTTAATAATAATAAAATATCTGGGACAAATCACACACGGTCATCTGGCCCCAAACTAGGATTCCCTGTATCTTGGGAACCAGAAACTGATATATACACATATACTTTTAAATACATCAGAGCAAACAAATCTTCTCATCACACAAAAGTTTGCCCTGTGTGGGGATCGAACCCACGACTCTCGGATCAGAGGTCAGGATCGCTAACCACTTAGCCACCGAGTCAGTCAACTTGATTTAAGACGGGTGGTCCCTGCCTGTGCTCTGTGCTCCATGGCACAGACAGGTATAGCGGTCCTCAGGGTAAAGCCTTATTGCGAGCTACAGTAGTTTCAGCGTATAAGTACTCAGTAGTCTATGTACTACTAAAGTCTTGTACGAAAGGGAAAGGTTTACTGTACTTAAACGATTTTTTAATTAATTTATTTCTCTATTTTCTGATTTTTGGTTGGCTTCTCTACAACATCTTTATCTATCTAGCTATACCTTATTCTATTACTTCTGTCTTATATTAATATATACAGGATGTAACAGAAGTGTGTGACAATACTTCAAGGTTGGCTTTTAACCATCAAACTGAACAACTTTTGTTCTACAACTTTGTTGAAATCGCAAAAAAATTTTTGGACTTTTCATACAAACTTGGTTCGCCAGCTGATCGATTTGTATAAAAACTCCAAAAAAAAATTTGCGATTTCAACAAAGTTGTAGAACAAAAGTTGTTCAGTTTGATGGGTAAAAGCCAACCTTGAAGTATTGTCACACACTTCTGTTACACCCTGTATATTAAAGTCAAAATACATATATCCATCTTTTATAATCAAGTGTTTTCATCCAAACTATGTGCATAACTAATTGCATAGTCTACCATTTCCTTGCTAAACAATAAATTGTATAGCTTACACGTTTTATCTCGAACAGCAACAAGAAATCAGTGAAAGTGATCACCGATCATGATCATGTGACCATTGTTGCATTGCACATCGGTATATTTAGACGTGGGCTACAGTGAGAGTGTTTTTTCTTATTTTTTATCCGTAAAAAGATTTTATTCTGCTTCTATATAATGAAATCAATAAGTATTTTAAATCGTATAACAGTGATAGTGACTGGCAAAAGTGGGAAATGATTATGCGATTTTGTTGACGTTTCATGAATAAATACGTTCAATGCAAATCATTTTTGTATCAATCAACATTCTTATTTCTTTTTATTGTGTATTCATTAAATATATTTTGATTCTCTATGTAGTTTTAATGTAAAGTTTGTTGATACATATTTATATTCTTTATGGCACATATTTTGAGGAACAAGACCTGCTCGTGAATAGCTACTGGTAAGACCTCTACGGGACATTGTATTTATTAATATTGTCTACCATTTTCAATACACAAACCACTGACCCAGTATATAGTATCGCTTAAGTCATTTCACAAGTTTTATTTTCTAATAAGTTCTTATTAAGCACAAAATCGCAGAGTTTCATATAACTTGGTAAATCGTTTTAAAATCAGGTCACACGTAAATCATAAATAAGTACAATATTTAAAATTTCTTTGTTTTATACATCTTCGAATAATATATTTATTAGTTTAATACTCTTTGAATTTCTTTCTTTCTGCTTATTTATTCAATCATACTTTTTCTGTTTATGAATAAGTACATTAATAAACATCCAAGGACACCATCATCCAGCTCGAACTAGGATTCCCTGTAATATGGGCGCCCACTCTATGCCTAATATTATGTTCTTCTCTCTTCCATCCCTAATAGTTACTTTCAACATAAATAATTTTCTTTAAACAGATTGAGCGAGAAGTGATCCTCTCATCTAGCGACAAGAACTCTAAGGTGCCTATACTGCAGGAAGCACGGAAGAGAGGACGGCTGGGTGCGGTGGCCCCTGACACTCCTCCTAAAGCTCTGTCAGCTTGGACACATTCTGAGGTCAGTTTGAAAACTTTTGCTTTAAAAACGGTAACTTCTGCATTCAATATTTTAGTTCAGTTTTATTTAGTTTTGACTTTAGTTTTGCAACTTTTAATTCAACTGTAGAGGCAAATGTAATCGTTATTACTTAGCCTGTTTTAAGTGACGCAAAATCGAACCATGTGTTTGAAGTTATAACTGTGTTGGATATTATGATTTAGTTTTTAAAGTTTTACATAAATTGCTTCTACAGATTTCCATCAAATTAACTATTTATTTTATTCGCCTCTACGTATTTAAAACGATTCATTATTTACATACCATCTTCATTTCATGTCTAAGTACCACCATTCGGCATAAATGGATACTTAACTCAGAATTCAATTCTAGTGGTCTTTCAGGATATTTTCTCTGTAGTGAAACCAGTTATCCAAGTTCGCAAATGTGACAGAATGTAGAACGTCCACCGGCTTTACTTGCTAGTTAAAAGACGTGTCATTATGGCCTCCATACTTCACCACTCATTTAGTTCAAGCGTTTCCGTGCACCGGTGTAGTATAGCTTTCATTTTGGAATTACTCCAGTAATAGAAACTTGGAGTATCAGTACGGAGATCTTAAGACTTAACATTTTAAGATAAGATAGTATCAGAATTAAATCAATTGGGTCGGTTCTCCAAAATTACTTTGAAATAGGAGTTTTTAAATAAACTTCATACGAATTTTTCTTTCGATGTTTTTGTTTTTACGAACTAAGTGTCATGGAACATTTCACTCCACCTTAATCAACAGCATATATTCGCACAAAATAAATACCAATCTAGAAGTTATTGGAGCAACACTGGTAATGACTGATCTGTCAAAATGACTGTCCTCAAGATCCAATAGCGGGTCTGGGCAAGAGGCTAGCGGTTTATCCAGTTACAGTGATATCGTTCTAAATCTGGATTTTATTAACGCTCTACAATTCCACTACCTACAATTTCCAGATACCAGATAGAAAATTCTCATTCAATCTCAAGTGATCTCGTGCTAACCAATAATTATGCGAAATAACAAGGCTAGTTTTAAACCTAGTTGAACATAACAGTTCATGATGTTTTTTTTATTTGGTACAGATAGGAAAAATAAACAAAGCAAAATTATGAACAAGTTAAACTGAAAAAGTTTTAAAATGTATTAATATTAAAACAAAATAAAACAAATCAGGCAAAACAGTTTCTAAATTCTAAGAAGATGTTAAAAATAGCTTAAAAGCGACTCCTCAAGTAAGCTTTAAAGGGGATGTTCAAGGTCTCATCCAAGTTAATAGCCGTGACGACGCGGCAGGCAGAACGGACGGGTTCCTTAACCTTAGAGACGTGTGTGAGGACTATTGTTGAACCAAGACATGATGCAGGTGATGCTAGACTAGATTGTGCAAAGAGAGGTGAAAATAAATCAGGCGATGATAAAAAACTTACAGGTATTATATTCTCTATATACTAACTACCTATACGCATGATTCTAGGTAACAAACAGCTAATACTAGTAGTTTAAATATAAAGTGCTTCAAGAGGTTCGTGTGCAAATAATTTAAGCATAACAGTAAGTTTGAGTTTCGTGAATTATCAAGTTTAGTATTAGTAAGGATATGATTCTTCAATAATGTTTTCTTAGAAAACAACTAGAATTAAACTACGTCGACGAATTTGAATCATCAAATAATTTTAAGTTCAGTGCCATTTACACCTCAATGACTAAGCTAACAAAACTCTTTGTGGATGATACTGGTAATAAGTAGCAATGAAAAATCGACAAAATCCTAAAGAAACAATAACCAAAATGCACTAACTTTGAAAAACGCGTCAATATAAATGCAAGACGTAGCCTTCACTTCCCCATAACACCTTAAACAAAGGACATAAATATTCACAGTGCGGCCGCGAGAGTAGTTAACGCTGTACGGGGAATCAACGGTGTTTATTATGGACGGGTTCCTCGCGACAAATGTCCTGGGAATTGTTGTTGTTTTTTCTTTTTGAAGTTTTAGCTGCAGTTGATTATACAGTGTTGTTTTGATCGATAACCTCTTTCAGGGGAGATAACATAATGATGACCAATAAAATGTTTTTGAAAATTTCATGTAGCAATATAACTTGTTGCAAACTTAATCAATCGTGCTGACCGATTTTAAGAAAAGTCCGAAAATGTTTTGATAGTTACATAAATTTTTCGGCGTCTTTTTCATGTAAAGTTAACCAAAAGACACCTTGTATGCAGTTTCGAGAAGTCTTTTATTTCAGTACCTACCTTTCCATACACTAAGTCACTCGATAAAGTGCACAAAAGAAAAGGGGTGAAATTATACCCAATTTTTCAATATTATTTATATACATATATAACACATTATTCAGAGTATGTACATTACATTTACACTTAATAATGTGAACTTCTTTCTATTTCATCAATTCTTCATTGTGTTCTATACTGCTATTCTAAAAGAATAATGACATTTTATAGTTGAGTGAACTATACATACTTTATAGTTGAGTGAACTATACATACTTCCATGTACTTCATCCATCAACATCATAGGAAAAGCGTTTACTATAACCAATCTCGTCTTTACGGTAAATTGTTAACAACCCATAGTGAATCCAATACACGCGAATCGAGAATCGAACATGGATTATAGTAAAAGTTTGCCTTCTTATCGTAATGCTTAATATTTTTATCAAACTAACATTGTAATACGTACAATATAACTACAGATGAAAATTTTTGCTACTTTTTGCTTTTTGTAGTAGAATACATTATTATTCTCAATTTATATGATGGGATTCAAAAGTCAGAGTTTGTGCATCAAATTGTCAATTAGAATTTGAAATTACAGATAAAGATACGAGTAGGTAATAAAATAACAAGAAAATTAAAACTTAAACGTAAGTACGACAAAAAGCGCCCACTTTGAGTAGTAATGCAAACAAGAATTCACAGTCAATTATAATCCACAACTGGTAAGCCCTTGGCATCATCTCACCTGATGGTAAGTGATGATGATGGCGAAGATGGATACGGGTTTACCAAGAATCTCCAACGCTATTGGGACCTGGCTATCTCTAACACCTTAAATAAAAAAATATTTATTAAAGAAAACGCTTTCCATTATGTATGATATAGAATCAATAAATAATAATATAAGGCTAACTCATTTACCTACCAATATTTAGAAATCGGAATCGAATGTGCTTTCGTTAAGAAACACAAGAATATTTTATGATATTAGTAAAACGGCACACATTCAAATTATTAAAAAAATATTCACTGTGCATTTCCCACGACAACAACTTGAAACGAAATAAATGTCTGTTTTTGCATAGCTGTAGTAAAACTACATCGCATAATTCAAAATACGACAAGTAAGCATGAGGCAACACACAACCCACAATTTCGGCTTTTCCATTGTCGTGTAATGCAGTAGAGCGGGAATGTTCTTGCATTACCGGATGCAAGCTACGATTTAAGGGCTAAAATAGATTGTGCTCAGTCAAATGTCATAGTCACAAGATTATAAGTCCTAATTTAAGTTACTAACAATATTGATCCAAAGTTGGTCGAGAAATAAATAATAATAAAATAATAGTCATCATTCAAAACCTATGCTAGCACATCAGACATATGTAACTCCATCTACAGAACGTCATATTTTAATTTTGTAACATTAGTAGGTGAGAAAAAGCCTATGTTACGATTATTTTCCTTGTTGAGGCACAGTTATGTTGTATCAAAACATACCAGTTATAAGCTGAATTATTCAAATATACTTCCACATCAAACCATATAAAAAGATCAGTATTACCATCAAATATCATGAATAAAATGATAACTGTATCTGCCAATCGTTTAGAAATTAGGAAGTCATATATCATTTCATTATAAATTAAACAGGTTGTTAATAGATTTACGGATCTTTAAACACTCAACTTCCAGGTTTACAGCAATAATAATATCGTTTATTTTATATAGTCTCGTAAATAGCTTATTTAACTGTTATTTGCATAAAGAACCGGCTAAGTGCGAGCTAGACTCGGGCACCGATGGTTCCTTACTATCACACAATTATATTAGTATGTATCAAAATGTAAAATTGTGTTTCCTTACTTCAGTTCGGGATATCGTCTACAGGAAACCGATTTACATTTGGTCTGTTTTGTTAGAGTTACTACTGTGTTCAAATCAAATTTGAACTTTGCATGTATCACTGTTTAAATGCTGGAGTAAAAACAACTAATGTTAAAAAATATATTTATGTGATAAAACAACATATGCTGCCTGTTCGATTAGTGTTTAAAAAATATTTTTATACAAAACATTTAAATAAAGGTAGTATATTGTTCATTAAGGTGCATTAAGTTCTTAATATATTTTGACTATAATATTTTTTTTAATTTTCTTTCATCAAATATCATTATCCCTTTATTTTTGTCCACACTTTTCAACACATCTTTTAAAAAAGCATTTTCCTTTAAACTCAAAAGCTTCAATAACCGCTCCGAATTCTCACAACATATTTAATTTAAATGCAGCCCGTCTATAGACGCTTGCGCATGGAAGAGACGCCAGTGTCGTGAAGAGCGAGCGAGTGAGCGCATCCGGGGTGCACTTGCAGCTTTGGAAGTTCACAACGATTTTTGCAAAGATTGTTTGAGAAAGTAACAATTGTTAAGTGATTTGAACTATTACGTATTTGAAGAAAAAAGAGCGAAGTTTGTTGCTATTCATATACTAACATATAAAAGTGATCAATAAGTTATTAACTCATTGAGAGACTAAAAGTTTATGGAAGTGATTATTACAACTCTCAAAGGATGCGCATCCGAGGTGTATTTGTAGCTTTAGAAGTTCACAATGATTTTTGCAAATATTGTTTTGAGAAAGTAACAACTGTTAAGTGTATTGAACTATTACGTAAATAACAATTTGAAGAAAATTTAAGAGTGTGTGTGTTACAAGTTTGATAGACATATCGTAATCATTGATATTGGTGGTGTAACAATAGTAGTTTTATTTTTCATAAAATACGGTGTATAGTATAAAGTCTGATCTAAGAGTTAGATCACACTGGGTCTTTACTAAATTTTTCGAAAATTTTTCATTTAATTCCGGAGGGATTACAATAATTTTTTTCTTACATTTTCAATAATAAGGTTGTTAAATAAGGGAAACTGTAAGTTAATTGAGAGCCAAACTCAACTGAAAGCAACGAATACGTATCTATTACGGTTTGTAATGTCGTCTGAAGAAAAATGTGACAAAAAATAACATGGTGGAGTTCGCGTTAGAAAATGTTAGTTGGTATAATAAAATATAAATTAAACTAAAGCTTGTCTGTAAGTTAACTAAATAAAAACATATTCTGTTAGAAAGCTGGAGGCACATTTCTTCTAACACAGCAGAAAACAAGTAGCAATTTAAATTCTACCTCCAATCTCAGGCTATTGTTTCTTCGATTCCCACAATCACCACCGTAACAATGCCTGCCGTTATAAACTCTGATTAACGTGTGCTTACAGAACCAGGCTGGCACCTCGGGGGACTTCAGACAGTACCACGACCAGAATTACTATGCCATGCATCAGGCACAAAGAAACGTTGGGTATGATACACCAAAACCACCGGTTCCAGCAAAAAACACTTACGCAAAACAAGAAACACAGAACTCACAAATGATCACAGTCACAGTAGAAACAGGGAAAGATAACACAAAAGATGCACCTAAAACGGCTAAATCTGTTAGTAAAACTTATCACACGTTGAAAGATATGATTTCTAGTAGGTTTAAGAGTAAAGATACAAATGACAATGAGAAGACTGAAGAGGCTAGTTTAAATAATAGTGAAGAAAGGAAAAGACCTGAAACACAGAAGCCTGAAACTCAGAGAACTGAGGTTATTCAGAAAACTGAAACTCAACAAGCGGAACAAGTAACTCCAAGAGATACTCCTAGAAAGGCGGAACAAGGGATCTATAGAAGGCCAATGATACAGACTAGACCGGAAGTACAATATGGCCACACGATGGTCAATAACATGGCTTACCCAAGCCCCTCACCACACAGGTAAGATTACACAACCCTTTTCATGACTATCAGTAATTTTTAACATTCATGCAACTACACTTTCACCTAACATACTTAAACACCTACGAGTATTTTAATCACTACATAGTAACGTATTTATTTACGTATGATTTATAACAAACAGCATGTGTTTCATAAAAACCAAATAAAATCGATTTTTGAAAATTTTAAACCGTACTAGATCTCGATATAAAATCAATAGAAAATACTTATTTAGCTGTCGTATATAACCTGAAATATTAATTGCGTTAGTTATTTTCATGCATTGGCCTTTTTTATGGCAGAGGTGGCAAACAAGCAGACGAATCACCTGATGGTAAGCGATTGCCGCCGCCCATAGACACCCGCAACACCAGAGGAGTCACAAGTGCGTTGCTGGCATTTGGTTGATAATGATTGTTTTCGTACTATAAAAACGATTTGCATTTTGTACTTCTTTGTTACTTACAGTAGGTACTTTTCAAATAAGAGGTAGATGTGCCTAGCTTATTTGCACTTACTGCTTTTTCTTCCTTATAATAATTTACGTTATTTCTCATCCTTCAGACAAATGATTCAGCAACAGATGGTCCAGCAACAGATGCTTCTTCAACAAGCCAGGTCTCAAGAAATGCTGGCGTCACCCCACAATCGCTCTCAAGCTCTTGGAGCTGATGCCCTGTACCAGCCTTACGGGGCCCCTGGCAGACGAAGCGCATTATACCAGAGGGATTTAGATGTTCGGTCCATGGCTAACTTTACATCTTTAAAAACTGGACCACAGTCACAGGTATTTCTTAGTTACAGTGACTGAGACTTTTACTTAATATCAGTAGTAACCTAAATTCATCTATCACTATCTTTAGAGGGAATAATTGAAATTATCAAGAAGGTGAACTGATTAATTATTCTAACAACGTGAATCTAAAAAGTTGCAGTAACTCTTAAATGAAAACACTATATTAAAAGTAATTAATTATCGACACGCATATCGACAAGATATGACCAAAGAAAATCAGAGTGTGCTGAAAATCAAAAACAGACATTCGAAGTGAGATTTATCATATGGAACGAACTCGGTGAACCTGACTCGTTTTAGCGTAAAATACTGAAAAAATCTTTTATTAATCGATTTCAGTTTAGGTTTTATAGAAGTAACTAGATATCGACATACCTAAACTGATTAGGTACAAAATAACTTTAAAATTTGCCGGTGAGTCTATTAAAATTCAAAAACAAGGTATTCATGAACTCCAAGAAAATACATATTATCATCAATTTTCTTAAGGGTACCTACCTATAAAGTATAAAATTATAACAACCTCGCAACTCTTCTTATAAGCCACAGTTTCTCATAACTATACATATAGGCGAAAGACAAAGAACAATAGTTCTCACCAATTAAAGCTACTTCCCACGCCATGTGCAATCGCAATCACTGAGGGAAGCTTAACTAGTTTTTGACCCGGGAGTAAGAAGTATATGTCTGATCATTGACTTTTTGGCGTAACGCCATCGGTGTAGATTTTTTAGATTAGTCATTCTTACGTATATCACTATAATATTGCGTAATGTCTTTAAACAGAAATATTTGTCTAATCTAAAAAATTCGCATTGCGCTGAAGAACGATAAATGGTGGAATAATCCCAACCCATAATAATTTTAAGCAAATAATTTTTGGACTTCCCATACAAAGTAGGCCTTTTTGATTTTGTTTTGATTTTTGTATTGATAACTTCGAAAAGTCGTTCAGAATCATGAAAAGAAATGTTAACCCCGTTATTCTGAGTATTCTTAATTAAATCAAAGCGTGTAGTACAGTTCACTTTCCATAGATCGGAACAATTAGGTCATACTCCATACATTGGAGATAATTGTGGATTGGTAAAATTGGTTTTAATAACTTAGAAAATATAACTATTACCAACTCTACATTACCAAATAATTGATTTTACGAAGCTTTTAAATGTAGTACTTCGTACTCTCAAGTTTTAAACTCTTTGATTAACTTTTTTAGTTAGTTTCAGAGTCATTCACATTTCACGTCTTGATACAATTGCAAGAAGCTGATTTACTCGATCATTGTTTGCAGGAATATAAACATATCAATAATATGTCTCTGTCTTGGGTTTCTCTTTCTCCCATGTTAACTTTGAGTTATCGTTGCTTGTTAGGACTCCAAGCCAAGATTTATAATTTGCTTCTTTTTGTATGCAATTGTCTATATCTTATACAGGTTGTAACAGAAGTGTGTGACAATACTTCAAGGTTGGCTTTTACCCATCAAACTGAACAACTTTTATTCTACAACTTTGTTGAAATCGCAAAATTTTTTTTGGACTTTTCATACAAATCGATCAGCTGGCGAACCAAGTTTGTGTGAAAAGTCCAAAAATTTTTTTGCGATTTCAACAAAGTTCTAGAACAAAAGTTGTTCAATTTGATGGGTAAAAGCCAACCTTGAAGTATTGTCACACACTTCTGTTGCACCCTGTATATCTTATTTAATGTATATTGTTTTTTTCATTTTATTTTGATCTTTTTGTTTTTATTATTTGTTTTTGTATTTTCAAATTACTTTGTTTAATTACTATGTAATTAAATTATT
This sequence comes from Coleophora deauratella, assembly GCA_958295455.1. Lineage (NCBI taxonomy): Eukaryota > Metazoa > Arthropoda > Insecta > Lepidoptera > Coleophoridae > Coleophora > Coleophora deauratella. The sequence continues at coordinate 4,428,574 of OY282403.1, read as the reverse complement.
TTCTATTCTACCTTCCAGTTTGATAACTCACACTCGAGAGCTGACCTTCGAAGTCCACAACAATTGGAACGAGAAATTATAAGACAGCGAGGTTTTGTCGAAGGTAGAAGAGCTTCTTCACATCCTCACTTGTTAGATGAACCACAACCGAGACTCGAAGTCTCTACCCCGCAGATACATAATAGGTCCCGAAGAAATTCACACGGAAACCTTCTCGATGGTCTTCCCAACGAGAGCCACAGAAATGAAACAAGAGCTACAAAACAAGATAATAGACCTGATGAAAGAGAATCCGATGACGGTGGTTTCAGAACACGTCTTGTAGCTCAAGGAAGATCGAGCTTTGAAGAGAAAATTCGGACAAGCGGGAGATCAAACGAATCACGACTACAAGAAAACGGATACAGGCGAACACCAGAAATCAAAGAATCAAGACGAACACCAGATACTGTAAGACAGAAGAAGGAAGAAGCTTCAACAAGTCAAGGGAATGACGAGAGTGCGAGCCAAAAGTCAGCCGATAGTGTTTATAATTCTAGTGGAAAAACTGAAGTTTACAATCCTCAACCTACGTCATCAAGACTGACACCAAGCAGAATAGAAGATTTAAAAGCAAATGGAAAGAAAGGGGCCGGTTCTGGTGCAAGTTCAGGTAATTGTACTTTAAATGTTTATAGGTTCATAAAATTTTACTGAGCAGCAGGTATTTATATACGTGTGTATTTTTCATCCTATTTTTTTAATTATTCTATAATATGCAATATATGTATATCTTTTATTTTGCCTTGATCTGAAATTGATGATTATAATAGATTAAAATAAAACTTATAATAAAATTTTCAATAGAATTCCTTTTTGCATATTTTATATAATCAAAACTTTGTAAAAATATTATTTTTCTTGAATCTTCAATTCCAGATTACGACAAAAATGGTGGTCAGTCGTCAAACGTGGACTCTGGGAGAGGTAGCGTGGCCTATTCAAGCGGGCGAAGACCAGAAGCTAGTATACATGATACATCAGCTGACTCTGATGCAGTTGGTCCTTCGAGGCCACCGCAGGCTGGGACCAGTCAGCAACCAACTGCACCGAGTGAGTAGTAGTACATTTTAGGCGACCATAATCTGGCAATTATCTTGATTGTTTCTATCCTTTGCAAGCCACATTTATTCGCAGTTCTGAAAACTTCTGATTCGAGGATCAACCCTATCGGATTCGGATTAGTGGAAGTTGTGATTGATCACTAGTCCTTCAACTGAAAATAATTCTTACATGTTCCCCGTGTCTAAAATATGGTCCTATTTTTTCTGAGATTTGATTCATTACCAGAGTACTTCCGGTTTGCAAATAAAAATTTGACCTTCCATTCGAATTTGATTAACTGATTCGTTAACCTTGCATATCCAGTTCAGAATAGGTTCTTTTAATAAACTTTTTCATACAATTAATATTTTTTCCAAATACTCATAACGACCCCCTTAAACGTGAACTCATCAAATTATTTCCTACTCTCTCTATTCCAGCTGGCGAAAACGAGTGGGCAGACCTGGTAGAGTGCGAGCTGCGACAGATACTGGAGCCAAAGCTGGCCGGCATGAGGCTTGACTCATCAGGCTCATCAGACAGCTCTGTCACGCCTCCGCTGCCTCCACTTTCACCGTCATCGGACGTGCACAAGAGGAACAGGTAAATCTTCGATTTTAAAATGGAAACGTTCAGTTGTGATAGGCAGAATCATAAATTGCAGGTAATATTGTTTAGTACCAACATTAATTTTTAACTTTAATTACAAAAATAGACGTTTCACTCACAAAAAAATTGGTTGACTGACTGAAGTGATATTAATAGATACCTAGTACAGATATATTTACGATCAGATTTATTTAGAATCCCACATCAATTTTGACAATATCCTTACATTGTAGTCTGCCGGGTCGCTCCGTGGACTATCCAGAGGAGAGAAGGCGCGGTCGCGAGTCTCCACGATGGCACGCTCATAAGAAACACTCTTCCAAACGGGATCATCATTATAAGAAACACTGTGAGTAGAGATTCATCACTTTTGTTATCATCGTCGTTTGTATGTTACATTCTCTCCACTGGTGCGTGGATGTTTTGCTAAAATCTATGAAAATACCTTCGCCCAGTTATAGGCCGACAGCAACTGACATAGTTGTCGTGGACAAAATATAGGCCATCACAGTAGTTAAAGTTGCATGCATTCAAAGGAAATGAAACGTGCACTAAATTATTTTTCTGACACGAACTTAACTGTAGGATAAATACTACATTTAGTTTGAATGAGTTTAATTCCAGTTTCATTAAATTATTTGTATACACCGATCAATGATTAGTTGTTACCAAAAGAACATTTTGTAGGCTGCACAAATACTGCGTAATTAGTGACATAACAAAAATTTCTTAGTGTTGTGTCGTAATACTTATTTCGGCAAGACAGAAAAAAGTCATGCATTTAAGGGTTAAGTGTTATCTTACTAAAATGCACACGCTAACTTTGAACTTACTATTAATAAATTAACCTTGTTTACTTGTTACAAGAAGTATTTTCCTATTACATGATAACTGCCATAATTCCTATTATAATGAAGATTGTTTTGTTAATATTATATGAAATGATAACTATGTATATTAATCGATTACCTTTTTTGTTATACATATAAAAATTCTAACAAAAATACGAATACAAATCTCATGCAAATAACATTATCTTATGTCTGTTACAAGACACTACTTTTGTTAGCTTTATAAGTGATCGACACACCTTTCCGCATTAACGCACATTTTTCTAACCCTAAATATCGTATTATTATTCTATTAATTAACTTTTGAAGATCCACCATCAAAAATATGAACCAGTTTATTCCACATATTTCTAGTATTCGGGTTAGACACAACAGACATGACGTCGACAACGACCAGAAGCCTAGACCTCTCCTCACTGCTGGACGGCAGGACAGATAGCGACGCATCTACTGGAGACGCCAGGGCTATTCGAAGACAGCTTCGAGGCCTGGAGAATATGTATGCTGAGGTGCTGCAACTGCTAGGCGTTAGGAAGCCTGCAAGCTTAGCGAAGCAGCCTACTTGGGAGTCCAGGTAATAATCTCTCTGTGTTAGTTCACTAAAATAATGGAACATCCAGCTAAATATATAGAAGACAATGGTCCTCCTAGTTCTTAAGAAAAAGGTAAAGGTATGCTTGTAACCCAGACTTGCCGTAGCCTTTAATCGCAGTCCCACACCATAATGACGTCTCTCTCAGACAGTGGGACTAGATAAGCTAAGAGTTAAAAAAAGCAGAGATGTAAAATAATACTTCCACATATATTTTTCACGAATACGTATTGTCCAAAAATTATAAAAACACAAATCATGTTGCACGCACGTAGCTACCTGTCGGAGTTTGATAATTAAGAGAAATTTACAAGCTCTTAAAAAAAAGAACATCACCTGGCCCTCTAGTAACAGCAGTTCGTTGTTAGTCCAGTTGAGCGAACTATTGAAACTTTTCAGTAACATCAAGCCGGTTGGTTTACAGCACCGTACTAGTGAAACCCTCACATCCAAATAGTCAACAATTTACTATAAAATTAAATTTCATCTTACACAGGCTATCTTCAAAGCGTCGATATGGCAGCATGTCATCTCTGCCCTCGAGCTCAGTCAGCAGCAGACCAGTGAGGGATAAGAGGAGGAGCTCCCATGAGCACAGAAAGAAGCACGATCTCAAGGTAAGAAGAACATATCAACTATACTCGTAGGTGTTAATTTGGGTGATTTGAATTCTGCGCTACAAGTACTTTGTCAAAAACATATTATTTTTCTTGAGGAACAGTCGCATCAGCGAAGTTTTTTGTACATCGCTTAAACATTTTGCTAAAATTTGTATCATGAATTTCTACAATTTTAGATGCATTAATGAGGAAAGCCAATATACACAATAAATACTAACAGCTATTTCTGGTTTTAGATTTAAAACAGGCGTTGGTTGCGGCAGATTTACATCACACTTTAAACCTCCATTCCAGAATATAAATAAGAGATTCCAGCGGCTGGAATCGCATGTGGTGACACTGGCGCGGTCAGTGGCCCACCTGTCGAGCGAGATGCGCACGCAACACCTGGTCATGCGCGAGATGGACGGCGTGCGCGCCGAGATAGCGGCCCTAAGACATATGTGCAGGTAAACAAAATATGACCTGTCAAGGGTAAAAACCAACAACACACACAGTCATTCCACATACTCCATACATTGATGAGAGTAATGAAAAGTGCGATGGTCTTTACAAATCATATAAATTGACAAGATGTGTAGGATCTTTACTATCATGAAAGTAAGTAAAATATAATTAATTATACATACAGCATGGACACCACCTGTCGCTGTGGATACGATCTGGTGACGATTCATGAAGTCGTTACCAGGTATGTCGTACCTTAGTACCTACGTGTTAGGATGGGAGATCGTAGTAGGCAAATCTTCTCGTCTTAGCGATCCTAAAGCATAAACAATTTTTGATGACCAGAACTCAGCTACATGGACAGCATTGTCCGATGCATGCTACAGATCCTGGCGGACGAAGTGTATAGAGTGTCCTGCAAGTGTCTTTATTTTTGTCATAGACAATGAAAATCGCGTCCACAGGTCCCAGCAGTACATCAGATCGGGTCACCGGCACCAGGATCCGTACTCCTTTAGCAACCCGGAGCGCGTGAAGCGTCTCACCAAGTTCTTTGGGGACGAGCCTCCGCTGATGCGACTGTTCCTCAAGAAACTTGGATACGAGGTATGTACGTTGTGGTCTTTAAGGATTTCTATCTAAGATGTACATTGTCTGAAGATAATCAGTCGTCGGCATAAGAATTGGAAACGGGAAAGCTATAACCTGTTCAAAATATAAATAACCCGCCTGTCTAGCTACCGCCATCTTATCTAAGTCTTGCCGCCAAACTTCAATGAAATAGCATTGATGTGTTTCGCCATTTCCGCATGGTGTTGGGGAATCTTGGTAAGCCCGTTTCGTTTGTCGGCATTATCATGACTTACCACCTGGTGAAATAATGCCAAAGGGATTAGTAAAAAATCAATTCAAGATTTTTGACAGTAATGTACTCAAAAAATCTTCACAAAGTAAGTCATAAGGAATTTAAAAATCCATTGAGTTAAGCGTATCAGACGATCTAATTTTAAAAAGTTAACACCATTAGTTAAGGCCCAAAGTCGGTATATTGAAATTAAAAAGCCAGGCACTAAAAATAGTATCGCTTTGTTGGACCAGCACTCCTCATCGGAAACGTGAGCATTATTATCGGTCGCCTGAAGAAAGGGAAGTGTTCATTTAATTAATTACGCTTCTTACTCGGTCTCTCCGTGCTGAGGATCGTGACCCCAGTTTTTGCATGGATTGTGTTGATTCAAGCCTCCAGGTCGATACTTTATGGATGGTCATCTCAAGCGTCTTTGTAACGAGGTCCTATGAACCAGTCTGTGCTTTGTGGTCTGGTCCCTTTCACTTTCGGAACAGTATGTTCTGTTCTGTTTTAGAGTTCTCTCTGCACCATGTGAACGAAATTAATTATTTTTCAGAAATACGCATCGCTACTGGAGAAAGAGAAAGTTGGAGCGGCAGAACTGCCTTATGTGGGAGAAGATAAACTCCGTGCTCTAGGGGTGCCACTTGGACCCCGGATGAGAATATTGAAGGAGGCTGGTATCCATCAAGATCTGCACCACGTGTCCAGAGATGATCACACTACTACAACCACCTTGGCTATTGTTTAAGAATCTACTATCAAATGATCTCAAATAAAAGAGCGGAAACTGTAAATTTTGCCTATTTTCACGTAAAAGCTGAAAATATTTTATCTTATTTGTTCATTTTGAAATTTGTTTAATTAAATCCAGAAAAGTTGGCTTACTTGCAATAAACAGGATGTAACAAAATGGGTGCCAACTGGGCTTTCTACTTATTATACTGAACAAAATGTATAAAACAAACAACAAACCTAAGTAATTCGCAAGAAAATTGTTAGTCTCCATACAAAACAGATTAAATAGCTCGCAAATTCGTCAATTTTTTAAAGATTTCATTAAACTTACAGAACATTAGTTATTCAACGTGAACTTTTTATTGGGAGAGAAAGTGCTGGTTAAAATTTACGTAAATCAAAAAGGATTCTACACCTCTTTTGTTGCTGTATGATTTATATCAACAATGATTCCCTAGATTTTCTCACTTGCACTATATCTCATTAATATTATAAATGCGAAAGTATGGATGTTTGTTTGTTTGTTCCATTTTCACGCCGAAACTACTGAACGGATTTGGATGAAATTTCGTAGGTATATAGATAAAGCACTCGGCCATCACATAGAATACCTTTTATTCCGAAAAATTCTAGGGTTCCCGGAGGTACGGCTAAAAACTGAAATTTTTACTTTATCACTAGGTGGCGCTGCCTTAACATTTTACGTGTGTCACTCTGGCTGGACCCAATTATGAAGTCCACGCAGACGAAGTCGCGGGCGGAAGCTAGTTTAATTGATATATCGGATCGATGTTACAGTCAAGATATACTATTTGAGCTTTGTTTATATTAGTGTATGTGTACAAAAGTTCCCAATGTCATCTCAATAGTTTAAACAATTACAAAAAAAGATGGACCCTTTACAGGAGCTTTTATTCAGTGGCTATTCGGTGGCGGATTTTGCAGTGTAATGCGACTTATGTCTGGAAGGTTCAATACAATACACTTCTATAAAATACGATTTCTTTGTTTAACACTTACACACACCTCTTTTCATCCTGTCATACACACTTTTACATTAACTCACACACTGCTTATCACGTACAGTTGCACACTTTCTTTCTTTCATTTTAAATTATTGCTATTAATGTTAGTTTACTCGTTTTTTATATTTTTTCATAATTGTCACAGTCCTCGGGTTGTGGCAGAATACCAGTGTATTGCTCGAAAGAGCAAATCACACACTGAGTCACGGCCCTTTTGTACTACTGCAACACACACATATTTTTAAGTATTGTTTATATTTATTTTTATTTTATTGTGTGTACTGATGTAATACTTGATATGTGTGTTTGTAGTAACAAATAAACGACTTATCTATCTATCTATTCATCACACTGAATAACTTTTTCTTAACAAACACTGAAAGAGATGAAAAAAATGTTTGGTCTCTCAAGCACACTTTCCAACCCAAAGAGCTATTCAATTTGTATGTAAAGACCAAATTGTAAGGTTACAGCAAACTCTTGGGACAAAATTTGTGCAGTGTAATCTGTATAAGCATCATGTAGAGTCCTGTGCCTATTTTGCTAAACGCCTTTGTTGTTTAACCTAAATTCTCAGTTCTGTTGTATTTGTATTTTAGTTTCTTGTAAGTGTTTAGTTTTTTCTGAACCAATTTATGTACACTACAATAATGGTATGCCAAAGAGGAAATCGGCGTTGTAATTTTTTTTTTCTTGTAAATAATATACCTAGCTTTTAAAAGTATTATTAGTTGATTTAATTAAACTTAGTTAATATGATTTTATTTCCGTTTGTAAATACAAAAATTGTAGAATAATATTTTAATGCAACGAATTTAAACAGTTCATTCATACTCATTTTATATTTTGTTTTAAGAACAACTAGATATAATAACTTTAGTAGTTTATTTTTAATAAAAAATATTTGTAGTCTTACCTACATAATTCAAAGTGTTAAAAAGGTAATAACATAATTATATGTTTTTTTTTAATTCAAATATGTTTAATTTCGTCTTACTTTTACTGTACGAGCCGGTACACCTTTATTGCTTGATAAATGATAGACGAGAAATTCCCAAAATTACACTATTTATTGATACAAAGTCTATGCTAAATGATGATGATTATGCTGAGAGTACGCGTCCGCCGTGTTCGGATCAAAACGTGAACTGATTTGCTTTTTACATAAAAATAATAAATTTGCGGCAGCGGCGCGCCAATCTGCTGACATGCAAAATATGTAAAAATGCACCGTACATATACATAGAGATAACCAAAGTTCTGATAGAAGCACCTAAAAACCTTCAGACAATTGATTGACAAGCGAGATACAGCAGACATGTATGAGTCTTCTGGCTGCGGGACGAACGGAGTTAATCAAGCATTAATCCACCGTAACTGACAGTTTCCCTACGTGATCGAATTAGAAATGTTTTGTGCAATAAAGAGATTACAAACAAACAAATGAGGAGATATGTTAGAGAACTAAACTAACCGACATAGCTTACAAAAGCTCAAGACAAAGCTCGCTAAACTGAAGTGGCAATGGGTGGGGCATGGGGCACATAGCCCGTACAAACATGTACAAAAGGCATTAAAGTTCTCGAGTGGCGACCGCGCACCGTAAAACGTAGCGTGGGCAGGCATTCAAGTCGGTGGACCTAGTGCAGGTCTTAGGAAGCCGTTGGATGCGGGCAGCGCAAAACCGGTCGGCGTGGAAATCCTTGGGGGAGGCCTTGTTTAGCATTAGACGTTTTTTGGCTAATTGTGATGATGATAAACTGACAGTAATATTATTCGCCATTCACCTGGTGCTGAATAAAATCAGTAATAACTAAAAGATTCGAATCCGACTCTTAGTTAGACTTACATCCGCCCAACAATTCTGTTAAGTATACGGCCGAGTCAGCTAATGTGTAGTTACTAATTATAATCAGTATCTATTTTTATAGTTATTACGATTATAATTAGCTAATTAGATATTCTGCGCTCAAAGAATGATCTGAGAGAGTTCTAATTTGATAATTAGTGCTAACATCTTCTGATCATGAGTATACATAATCCGTAATGATCTATTGTCGACCAGTTACAATATATATGAGTGTAAGGTGACTACTGTTAACAAATTCACGCGTAACTTGACTTATCTTGAGTTCGCGTATAGGTCACACGATCTTGATAATTAATCGTTCGACCAACGTCGTATTTGAAACGTTATTTGTGTCACAATTGCCACTCGCCATATTTCTTTGCTACTGGAAGGAGTGGACACTTCAAAATGGCTTGGAAGATACTAACGTTTCTGGTCCTGGTGGCTATAGTGTCTGCGGATGTAGCTACTATTACTCCTTGTAATCAGGCTAACCAGTCTGGCCAATCGGAAGAGACTGCACGTAAGTAAATTAATATCTATGTTTCCTCTACTTTTGTAAGGTTAGGAACTTACGTTCGTTTTTATTTTTTTGTTATGAGCGACAAGAACTGGCTACGTTCTTTATAGCTATTTTGTTTGTACACTTTTTTGCCGATACTTATTTTTAGGGTTCCGAAAAAACTTCGTTGTGCGTCCGTCTGTATGTCTGTCAAGACCCTTTTTCTCAGCAACGCATAAACGTCTCAAGTTGAAATTTATATCAACTACCTACTCAAGCCTGCAATCCCTGAAGCTGTGAAAAAATCAAACTTCTATACCAACGCAATCAAGAGATATGGCCGTTGCTTGATGCATTGCTTGTTGCCAAAGTTCATGATTTTAGGTATACGGGAAGTACCCTATAGGTATTGATTCCCATGCGAGTGTCCAAATATGCGGCATAAACGGCCGTATCTCTTGATTGCGTAGGTATCGAAGTTTGATTTTTTCACTGCTTAAGGGATTGCAGGCCTGAGAATTTGATATAGAGTTCAAGACATGTGTGAATATGAATTTATACGGAACTCTCGTTGCACGAGTCCGACTCGCACTTGGCCTGTTTTTTTATCTTATGACCGATGTGTCTATATTTTATACGATTGTAGTTTACGCATTTTATGTATTTTATTTTGTTGTCATCAAAATTGTCATAATAGCAAACGTGAATGTTTATCTAATATGACGGGATTAGTTAAATAATACTAATGAGAATATACCAGGTGTTAGGTAAAATAGTGAAGCTATTTTAAGGGCTAGAATAGGACCCTATATGCAGTACATTTACTGAGAAAAACGAAGGTTTTGTCTCGGTGTGAGGCGGCTCTAAAGTCCCGGTCATAGCCCGCACGATTGTACGTGCGAGAAAGAGATGGAGAACAAATAAGGGCAGCGTTACACAAAAGCAGTTTTTTTTAATTGTAATTAAAGTTTAAAGTTTTAAAGCGATCCCTTTTAGGGATAAGCCCGCCTTTGTGCATCCATGTATTTTTCATAAATTTTTGTTGTGTTATTTTGTCGTACAATAAAGAGTATACAAACAAGTTTTTGAGGGGAATTTTTAATAGAAAAATCTGGGGTTAATTGTAAGCGCTCAGTATGTCTGACTCAACCTGAAAAAGTGGATGCGAAGCGGAAAAGATAGTCCAACTTTACACCGTTATTTCTCGTAAACTAATGGGAATTTCGACTTCGCTCTTTTTTATTTATTACAGGTTTATGATAGGCAAATATTTAAATTGCACTAGGGTTTACCCCTACTGCAATTTAAATATTTGCTCTATTTTGCCTAACACCCTGTATAACTTTGTCATTATGCGATAGAGAATGATAGACCGTATAACATGTAGTTCAAGAGTCCCATTAGGCATCTAAATCTAAAACCGTCCTTTAGAGTTTTTTATCATTTTTTTCACTCCATTTCATCCATTCCTTCCGAATCAGCCAATACGGAAAAATTGGGTGATAAAACTGTGTTAATCCCACATTTTCTCTTTTTTAAGCACTAATGCAAAATAATAGACGAAGAAGAAGAAGAAGAAGAATCTATCGCAATAGCTGACTTGCTGCTACAGCGGATTATATTATAGCATCTGATTAATAATCTCCTATAGCTAGTCTATCAGAAATGAGGAGATACGTAGAAGAACTAAAGCAACCGACATAGCTCACAGAATCGCTAAATTGAAGTGGCAGTGGGCGGGACATAGCTCGTAGAAGAGATGGCCGTTGAGGCATTCATTTCTCGAGTAGCGACCACGCACTGGAAGACGTACCGTAGGCAGGCCTCCACTTGGTGGACCGATGACTGTAAAGGTTGAGGGAAGTCACTGGATACGGGCAGCGCAGGACCGGTCGGTGTGGAAAGGCCTATGGGAGAGGCCTTTGTCCAACAGTGTCGTTTTTTGGCTGATGATGATAGCTTATAAAAGAGACGGAATGCCTCTTGATTAAAAATGCGCTTATTTATAAGAAGATCAAAAAAACCACGAGACATTTTAAAATTACCGATTAACAATTTTGATTCACAGAAACGTCTTATTTGCAAATTGAACTGAGTAAATACTATACCGCAATCTAAACGTTTGCCATCTTTTGATGGAATTCTGAAAGGGCTGAAACCGTTTTAAAATTAATTGATACAATTTTCTTACTGTTTTAGCGAGGTGTAATATAAAAGAGGTCCGGATCACTCCTTGCCAAAACAAGAAAAATGAGTGCAAACTTAGGAGAGGCACCGAAGCGCAAATCTCAATGGATTTCACCCCAAGTAAGTACATACTTAGGTATCAAAATTTTACAAATGGTTGGTTCACCAGCAACGGCAAAGCAACGGACTATACGGGTGTTAAAGAAAGTGTTTTTCTTTTAAGGGGTTACTCAGAATCAAGTATTACAGGAAAAATATTGAAAAAATCCGATCTACAATTTTTTTCAGTTTCCCTACTAATATAAATCTGAATAGTGAATCAAGAATTTGTATGGAAAAAATTAATAAAAAAATTGTAGATCGGACTTTTTCAATATTTTTCCTGAAGTGTCGGTGGCTCTACTGTTAGTGATTCCGTCCTCCTAACCAGAGGTCTCAGGTTCAAATCCTGGCCAGTGCAAAAGCTTTTCGAAACTTACGTGCATTTTCATACCGACTGCTTTAACGGGTGAAGGAAAACATCGTGAGGAAATCTACACATCTGATTTCTAGTTATGTATGATGGTCGCGTTGTACACGTCCGTAGCTTTGAATCTAAAATGCCCTACACGTGACCAAGAGTGATGACAACCGCCGCCTATACGTTGTGGATAGGACGATTGAATTGTGCCACACGATAAGAGAGAGAATATTTTTCTTGTATTCTATACTTGATTCTGAGAAGATTTTTAACATCCTAAATAAAAGAAGAAAAAAAACACTTAATCAAGTAGCGATACAAAACTTAACTACTCAACATTCAAATGCCATACCTCCACAGATTTCGCTTCAACAAAACTGAAGACAGAGGTGTACAACATTGGGGTTTCACGGATCAAATGGGGCGAATTAAATGACGACGCCTGTCAGTATACAACGTGTCCCACCGAGGCTGGCAAGCAACAACAGTTTAACTATGGTTTAAAGATTGGAAAAAAACTGCCCAGAGTGAGTGTTCATACGTTAGCTACGCATATAATCCCACTGCATGGGCACTGAGTGCATTTAAATATAATACATCCCTTTTTAGGGTTCCGTAGCCATAATGGTAAAACACGGAACCCTTATGGATTCGTCATGTCTGTCTGTCTGTCCGTCCCGTATGTCACAGCCACTTTTTTCCGAAACTATAAGAACTATACTGTTGAAACATGGTAAGTAGATGTATTCTGTGAACCGCATTAAGATTTTCACACAAAAATAGAAAAAAACAAAAAATTTTGGGGGTTCCCCATACTTAGAACTGAAACTCAAAAAATTTTTTTTCATCAAACCTATACGTGTGGGGTTATCTATGGATAGGTTTTCAAAAATGATATTGAGGTTTCTAATATCATTTTTTTCTAAACCGAATAGTTTGCACGAGAGACACTTCCAAAGTGGTAAAATGTGTGTCCCCCCCCCCGTAACTTCTAAAATGAGAGAATGATATTGGTTTGAACTAGACCTAGTAAGTAGTTTTTTTAATACGCCATAAACCTTTCATTCAATCAACTCAAATATAAAAATATAGAGTTCAAGATATGTGTGATTATGAATTTATACGGAACCCTCGGTGCGCGAGTCCGACTCGCACTTGGCCGGTTTTTTATTAAAAGTCGTAGCCACAAAAACTTTTTTTTATCCAGAATTGGTAAGCCCTTGACATTATCTCACGTGGTGGTAAGTGACGATGATGCCAAGGATGGAAGCGGGCTTATCAAGATTATCCCAACGCAATGGGAACCCCCTAACTTATCTCCATACCGGAATACATCAATGCTATTAACGTTGATGTTTGGCGGAGACTTAGATAAGATGGTGGTAGCTAGCCAGACGGACTCAGGAAATGTCCTACCACCAACCAAACCGAGTCCTGCAAAGTTGGACCGCGCCGGGAACCAAACTCCCGACTTCCTGATGTGAAGCGAGCGGACTACCCACGGGACCAGGAGGCGGCTGGGACCACTAAAATTAAAATATGTCATATTATTAAAATTATGAAGCTGTAATAACCTTTGAAGCGGTCGTGGCTCAGTACGGCTTGCGTGGTCGCGTCAATCACGCAGGTTAACTGACTACAGACACGGTCACACCATGGATGGGTTTGACTTTTAGTGGCATTTATCTCGACCGTTTCCGTGCTTCGCAAGGCACGTTAAGCCGTTGGTGCTGGCTGCTATCACTGTCATTAAGTCATATCGGAACCTTATAGGCGGCTTGAAAACTACTGACACTGGGGTTGCCCACCAGCCCCACAACCTCCACCAATACGAACTTGGCCACCGTGTGTGGAGTATGGCCTAAAATTCCAGAGTTATTGGAAGAAACCCATGTGGGGACGATATGGGTTATTAACGAACAACCTTTGAAAACAAGTTTTATTTTTTATTTTTTCAGGGAAAATTCACAATTGAATGGCAAGTGTTCGACGAGGCAGACCAGGAAAACATGTGTTGCTTCAGTACCATGATAAATTTAATATAATATTATATATTGTATGTACTTATATATGATACATTCTAGTAAAGTGTTTTAAATTTTATAAACGTAATCTGTAAATATACAAAAAAAAATACAAACTTTTATTTTATTTACTTTTGTTGCAAAAAAAAATACAGTAGCCACCGCGTGAAACCTTTTGTTATAAAACTTTAAAAATATATATTTTACTTTATTTTGTGAATATTTTTGGAATACTATATAACATTTAATTTAAAATATAAATTCTTTAAATTCTCGAAAATAAATTAAAATTACATTTAATTTTTATTGCTCAAAAAGCAAGCAAAAACATTAAAAACTATGGTCATCTATCTATATAAATAAAAGAAGAAACTGACTGATTTTACTTTATTTTGTGAATATTTTTGGAATACTGTAACATTTAATTTAAAATATAAATTCTTTAAATTCTCGAAAATAAATTAAAATTACATTTAATTTTTATTGCTCAAAAAGCAAGCAAAAACGTTAAAAACTATGGTCATCTATCTATATAAATAAAAGAAGAAACTGACTGACTGACTGATATATCAACGCACAGTCTAAGCCGCTGAGTCTAGAGATTCCAAATTTGGCAAGTAGGTTCCTTATGAGGTCTAAGGGTGCGCTAAGAAAGGATTTTTCAAAATTCACCCTCTAAGGGGGTGAAACGGGGGTCCAAAGTAGATAAGATAAATCAACGCACAGGCTATACCCCTGGGTCTAGAGATTCCAAATTTGGCAAGTAGGTTTCTCATGAGGACTACGGATGCACTTAGAAAGGAGTTTTCAACACTCACTATCTAAGTGGGTGAAACGGGGGTCCAAAGTAGATAAATCAACGCACAGGCCAAACCCCTGAATCTAGAGATTCCAAATTTGGCAAGTAGGTTTCTTATGATGTCTAGGGCTGCATTAAGAAAGGATTTTTCAAAACTCACCCTCTAAGGGGGTTAAACGGGGTTCCAAAGTAGATAAATCAACGCACAGGCCAAACCCCTGGATCTAGAGATTCCAAATTTGGCAAGAAGGTTCCTTATGAGGTCTAGGGGTTCAGTAAGAAAGGATTTTTTAAAACGCACCCTTTAAGGGGGTGAAACAGGGATCCAAAGTAGATAAATCAACGCACAGGCCAAACCCCTGGGTCTAGAAACTTGAAATTTTGCACAGAGCTTCCTTATAGAACGGAGGCAGCCATTAAAGAAAGATTTTTCAAAATTCACACATTGTAGGGGTAAAAATGGGGGTGGCGGTTTGTATGGGAAAGTACTGACCAAAGGGTCCTGGGTCTAGTAACTTAAAATTTTGCATAGAGTTTCGTTATAGAACGGAGGCATCCAATAAGGAAGGGTTCATATATCAAATATCGAAATATTAAAATATCAAAATGTCACAAGTTCACAACGTCGAAGCTTTGAGTCGTCGAAACATCACAATGACAAAATTTCGAAATGACAAAATGGGAAATGGTCAGTATGTCAAAAAGTCAACATGTGAAATCTTCTACATAATGTCTAAAATCTCCAGAAAACATCCTTCTGTTTCTGATGCCCCCTTAGTTTCTCAAGTCACTACCCTTCGACAAAACGTTTCTGCTCTGAAACTCTTCTAATCTCCGCTCCGCGGATAGTCCCTTTCCTTCCCTTTTCGACGTCTTCTCCAACTTCCCAGATTGCCCCTTCGATGCATACTGGCCTCTCGGCTGAGTTATTTTTGAGATTAATCCTGGATGAATAAATAGACTACTATTTCAATATTTTGTAGATTGTAACCGTGTGACCGTTTTTTTAGTCTACGCGGGCGAAGCCGCGGGCACAAACTAGTTACTTATATTTTTACAAGGATCTCAAAAAATATATTTAACATAGTTTTCTGTCCACGGCTTTGCTTGACAAAAATTTTTAAGATAAGTATCTTATTTTACCTACTTATTTCGTACCATATTATTACTTCCTAATTTGTCAATAGTTGAATTGCTGATTTGTAAACTTTAAGTACAAATATTGCTAGTAATTTTTTTTTGCTTCGAAGAAATAATACCCATATTTTTTTATTATTTTGAATATGCAGATATTTCTCGAGATAAATACTTTTTTAACTACGAAGCGTTTCCGCTGGGTCAAGTTCGCTCTTTTAAATTAGATGCCACCCAGTTGTCATAGACAGCTTCCTGAAAAATATGTAAGTACTTTACGGCCTATAAAACCCTAACGAACAAAAATGATTTTTTTTTCGAGAAATATGTAATAATAAAAAAAAAGATGTGGATGTTAATTTTATTTCATTTTCTACTCATAAAAACTTGGGGTCTAAAAATTTCAAATGTTGTAAATTTGTAATATTTATGGAAAATAGCCCACACATGATCTTCAGGTCTGAAGAAGGAAGTGAATAAGTATATAACATAAGTAAGCCATAAGAACCATAAGCAACCATAAAAAGGATACATCCCAATGGGTATCGGTATTCCAGCCCCAAGCATATCCATGTCCAGTTTACTTGGCGGAGGTCATCCAAATCTACACTACATGGGACCCTACCCGAGGAACCTATGTATATGTATCCCTATAAGAAAGACTCTTGACTTGATAAATTGATCATCACAAGTTGTATTTGGCGTATACGCCCTTTGAACCCAGAAGTATCGATATTATTGTAGTTACATTACATGGTGTGAAGTAATAGGATCACCTCGCCTGCCGACCGGGGGCTAGAGGGGAAAACACAAAAAGGCGACAGCCCTGCATAAAAAGGCATTGAAAACTACAAAAACTTATAAAGGTATATCGCTGAAGTTGCCAGCAATACTGAGACATATTCAGAATAGCGAGAAATTAATAAAAGAAAACTCAGATGTTATTAAGGTTATAATGATATACTTAAGGTATTCTTAAAATATCTGCCAGGATTTACCGATATTTATTCCCTCTTTTTCAGCTGACTGCACAAGAAATGGGTGAGGTGTTATGGGTGTATGTCGCTTTAGTTGAATTTTAACCTAAATATACTCATGGATAAAAAAAATCGACTCAAAGTTTCATGCACGACTTCTGGAAAATTAACTCAATCTAGCAAAATAAAACTAAACCAAAATTTCAAAAACCGTGTGTTTACGAGCAATAAATCTTGAGTCGATTTTTTAGTCCAGCTTGATGAATTTTGGAGTGTCAGGTGTAGGTAGTCAAAGTATCAATCCTCTCGGTTTAAGGGGTTATATTACTATCGGTAGTTTTTTTATTGGTTAGGTTATACGTATGTATTGTAAGCATACAAAAAGGTCACTGCTCTTTGTTATCAACTTGCATAAACTCGTGTTACTATTACGGTTCGATTCTGAACTAATACTTTTACACAGCTTTCCTTGATAATGCGTTCCTTCAAGTGACTTAGGTTGAGTGTAATCAATTCAATTCAATATACTTTATTGCATCATAAGAAAATATAATATTACAAAAAACAACACAAAAGAAAATTGGTGAAAACAATAGGCGACCTTATTGCTAGTTAGCAATTTCTTCCAGGCAACCTTAAGGCAGGAAATAAACTATGAGATGTACTAGGTAATCGTCAATTTCCATACAATTATCAACAAAAAAAATACATCCCTATAATCTTATAATTATCCTCTTAAGTGGAAAACCTTCAACTTTCCATACAAAGTATATTAATGAAGATAATCAATTTATATGGAAAGGTACTCCGATTGTTTGCTTGTTTGTATACTCTTTATTGTACGACAACACAAGTTTATGAAAAAATACATGGATGCATAATGGCGGGCTTATCCTTTTGTGTATGGGTTCCTAGAGGAAAGTTGTTCAGTTTCATGATTTTTAACCAAAGTTAGTTAACCGGAAAGAAGAGCATGAAAATTCAGCCGAGAATTGTTCTCGACCTGTTCAAATTGATCAAACCGATCAGAGTAGAGTTTTTATCATCTCTCAAAAACAACATTTAATTCTAAAAAAAACTATATACTAAGCCGTGCGTGACGTCATAGATTTTCAGCTTCATAAGTGGTTAATCTTGTGATTTTTAATAATTAAAAATTAAAGACGACATGGAATACCAAACATAAATATTTTAAAAATTTCAGGACAAGAGAAATTTTGTGAATAATTTATTTTTTGATGCAGTTATTTAGCATATTCACATACAGAGATTTTTCACACCAGTTATTTACCTACTACCATAAGGAAAAGCCTACCACTCCTTCACTACAGCTCGATTATTTGTTTTCATGTGTTATCAAAGCATAGGTACAGTATGAAAAAATCAGATCGGTTCATTTCTTGGTAAAATAGAACACCTCACTTTTAACTTTTTGCATAACAGTAGAAGATGATCGTAAGTATTTTTACTGATTTTAAAAACACATACAGAGTTACGGGTAGAAACAAAATATAAGTCGGACCAATTAAGTTGAAACATACCTACAATGAACCACTTTTGTTGTCGGACTTTACTGGAAAAAAACTTGAATCTTATACATTTCGACGAAGAGTCAATTTGGTATGATACTAACGTTAGTCCCCTTAACGGGTCCTACAATAAGTTTGTTACATTCTCTACAACAAACAATCATACTTGCAGACTTAATTACTTATCGAATGATATTATTAATGTATGTCTATCTATTCGGTTATCTATCTATTCGGTTAATTAGTTTACATTCAGTTCCATCTCGGGAGTTGGAAATAACGGTAAACGAGTGGCAATGTCTTTAAAATATATTGTTTACATTCTGCTTTTCGTTATTGTGAACGTGAATGGTAACTTTCTAATTAAGAAGTTATGTAAAGATGGTAAGTGAACTTACACTCTAGTTTATAACTTAGTTAAAAGTACGAGTATATCGTTTAATTACAGTTTTAAATTAATTCAATTTTTTTAAGACGATTTACAATAGGAATCTGCAACATTACCAGGGTAACCTGTTATCGTCTTTTTTGTATATTTAAATTATTTGTCTTTATAATTGTTTACTGTCTTTGATGGTCTCATCATCGTCATCATCATCAGCCAAAAAAGCGTCAGTGGCTTTGCGGTTAGTGACTCCGTCCTCCCAACCAGAGGTCTCGGGTTCAAATCCTGGCCAATGCACCAATAAGTTTTTCGAAACTTAGGTGCATTTTCATACCGACTGCTTTAACGGTGAAGGAAAACATCGTGAGGAAACCTGCACATCTGATTTCCA
Source organism: Coleophora deauratella (assembly GCA_958295455.1). Classification (NCBI taxonomy): domain Eukaryota; kingdom Metazoa; phylum Arthropoda; class Insecta; order Lepidoptera; family Coleophoridae; genus Coleophora; species Coleophora deauratella. The sequence goes on along the minus strand of OY282403.1, from coordinate 4,409,522 downwards.
GTTGTGTATGATGGTCGCGTTGCACACGTTCGGTGTAAATCTTAAAATGCCCTACACGTGACCAAGGGTGATCATTAGTGCAACACCAGGCAACCGCCGCCTATACCTTGCGGATAGGACGGTTAAATTGTGCCACACGATAAGAGAGAGAGAGCCAAAAGACGTCCATCAGACAAAGGCCTCCCCCGAGAATTTCCATACAGACCGTTCGATCCTAAGCGGTCCGCATCCATTGGCTTCCCTCAACCTTCATCAGGTCATCGGGCCACCGACTGGGAAACCTGCCTAGGCTACGTCTTGCGATGCGCGGTCGCCAGCCGAGAACTTTATTGCCTCAATGATGTTCTAAATATTAAAATTGAAAATGCTCAATTTTTTGAAAAGAAAGCTTTTTAACTTTGTAAGGATTACGATTAAATTAACACAAATTTATGAATAAAATAATATTTTAATTTACTTCAGTGAACTGGCAGACATGTGACATACACCATTTGGTGATTCCGTGTCAAGACGAAACAAGCTACTGCCCCATCAAACGGGGCAAACATTACACCGCCACTGTGGACTTTACCCCGCGTGAGTATAAAAAAATATAATTTAAAAAAAACTCTTTCATACCAACTATATCGATTCTACTGGGCTCAAAGGGCGTAAACGCTAAGTAGAACTTAGGCGTATACGCCCTTTGATCCCAAAAGTATCGATATAGTCATCAAAATTATCATGTCAAACGATAAAGATCCACTGCTGTGAAGGCTTTCCTTAAGGATTTCCACAACTATACTTGCTTCCTTCAACTGGTCATCAATCATCGCTCAACCATAGATTATGTTTCCGTTAGCTGTGATTTCTACTCATGAGACTGAACAACTTTTCCTAACAATCGGGGCAAAAAACTTTTTTGATTCCATACAAAGTTAGTTAATCAATATAATCGAATTGTTTAGAAAGTCACAGAACGAAGTCCAAACGTTTTCTGTTTGGATTGGATGAATTGCTTTTACAAATTGTTCAGTTTCATTAGTAGACACCGCAGTTGACTGGAGTGAATTAAAATTTCACCCTGTATATTGGTAGTCGTGAACAAAAAAAAAAAACGAAAAATAGATCTTAGATATACCTATCTAATAACACATTCATTATTCACATTACGTAAATCCTCAAAAACAAATAAAATTCGCGCCTATATAAAACCATATTAAACGTTCGAAACATCTAAATGTTACTAAATGAGTACTAATTTATATATTTTATATATTCCAGATTTCTCAGCCAAAAGTCTGTTTATGGAAATGTATGGTGATGATGGCAACACTGATACGTTCAACAAGACTATTAAGGTTCCTCAAACTGCCTGTGACGTCATGACATGCCCCATCGAAGCGGAAACCAGACGAATATTTGATTATAACTTTGTCTTGGATAAGACTTTAGGCCTTGTGAGTATTAAATAAATAATATTTGAGCTACTTTAAAAAAAATAGTTCTGTTTCTTTGACTAAATTCTTTGTATGGATAGCCCAAATTTTTAGCTTTTTATCGAGTTCTTTACGCAAAGTTTTTAAAGTTTCAATTTCAGTTTCTTTATTGTATTAATATTATTTTTAAAACAAGGTACACAACAATAATTACAGAGCTCATATGACCCCGGTTAGGGCACAACAATAATGAAAGAGGGACCGATATTTCAGATTTCATGAGCAGAAGCCGTCACTAACATAGTACTTAGTCAAAATACTTTACATGTATGTTCATTTTCAACAGAAATGTATGTAAGTTAATTTTATAAAACGTTTCACTTTGCAGGGCAAGTATCCAGTGAAGGTGAAGTTCTGGAAGCGAGAAAGTATATTTAATGAAAATACAATTACTTAGATTATTTTATTTTTGAATGAACAAACTTTACATGTACACAGCTTGACAGCAAGGTTCAATTGCGCTACTCGAAAAGAAAAAGATATTTGGTATTTACTGTTCTTTGCCCACACAGCACTGTGCAAAGTTTGATTCGTGCTAACTACTAGTTTACACAGTGAAAACATACACAACGGTTACATAAAATTTTTGAATAAATCTAAATCTGTAAAGCATTAAAATTTCCATTTCTTTCAAAAAAATAAATATTTTCATTAGTACTAGGATTTTTTCTGTTTCAAAGTTTTCTACTTCCAGCAAACACACACATCTGCCCATTATTATCTAATCTTTGCTCGATATTAGGTACCTACTTAATAAGGTATGTACTTTCCATTTGCTACAGTTCTATTTATTACAACAATAGGACCTTTACATTTTCAAGTTTTATCACGGCATCAGCAATTACTGGCCCAATCTAATGGTGCCAATCTTCGTTTCAAGTTATCGTTTTAACAAAAAGCAACAATAATCATCAGTGACATACTTCAAATTATATTTAGTTCGATCGAAACTTCTGCTAAAATACAATACTTCTCTCTCATCCCGTTTTATTAAAATTCTAACAAGACATAATAAGGGTACGGCAAATTAGTTATAATACGTTTATTAAATACGTTTATTTTTTTAAACGAAAATGTTTCATGTAAAAATAACTATGAATGACTGATATCAATTAAATTTTATATGTACAAGGTGTTTTTGGTGACAGGAAGGTCAAAGGCAAAAATGTTCGATTGAACTCTCCCCTACCAGCACCTAGAATCGATCGTCGTCGGATTGACCGCCTTCTATGGAGAGTCCAAAATTTTTTTCATTTACTTAAAAAGTCATAGAACAAAAATGTAATGTAGAAATGTAGACATTTGACCCGAAAAATATGTTAAATTACGCTTGAAATATGTTCAAATACGCTGTTAAAGATTCACCCTGTCGACTAAAGCAGAATATCCAATTTTAATAAGTGTATGACCGTTTCCGTGCTTCGCAAGGCAATTGATGCCGGTTACTATCATTAGATGGCAGTCGTTCAGCCATGTCTGAGGCTTTATAGGCGACATGATAACTTTAGAAAATGGGGTTGCCCACTAGCCTAACTTATCGATTAATTGTGAAATTATAAGCCCTAAAAGCTAACTTCTAAACTTACCAAGTTTTGTTCTACGACTTTGGTGAAATAAATAACAAAATAAATTCACATTTCCGTACAATACGATCAGCTGTTTCGCCAATTTCGTATGAGGAGTATCATTTAACAGGTCTTACCTACTTTGTAACGCCCTCTGTAGAAAAAATTGGCAACCTTATAAATTTGTGCTAATTCTAATCAAAGCCAACCTACACACAATATGCGAAAGGTCAAGAAAAAGTTCTCAAGAACTAAACGACCTTTGTTTCCCTTATGGAGACCGATAAGTATTGACCCGGTATGGAATACGTGAGTCACTGCACGACAAAATTTGAACCCAAGACCGGTTGAATAGGATACGTGGAGTTACTACTACAACTACGTAAGTAAGAAAGACAATATTAAATAAAAGTGGCGGTTTAATATTGTCTTTCTTACTTTGCTGGCATAGCAACTAAAAGAGGATCTTGGCCTCAGAAAGTATTTAATTTAAACAAATTTCTTATTTATAGAAAATTTTTGATGGTTTCAACATATTATATGGCAGCCGGCGTACGTAATACAGGGTAAGTCAGTTACAAATCAGAGTAGAGTTCATAAACTCCCTTCTCATGGCAAAAAACACCTTCTATAAAAACCAGATAATTTTATGAAACTTAAGGGAAAAATAATGACATATGACGACAGGTTAAAGGAAGATATTTCAAATATCATTCAGTGTAGGTAAATCTTTATCCCCAACCAATTTTAAAAGATAAGGATTTTATAGCAAAAGACTTGAAATATTTAAAGTAAATTTTCATGTATTATTTTACAGTATTCCTAGTGTAAATATCAACAACCTTTGAACATTCTTTTCTCTGCCTTACATTGCTGGAAGTTTATCGGAACAAACCTGGATGGGCTTGGCACTTTCGAACTTCGAGCTGGCTAGGTAGATATGTGACCTAGATACGATACGGCCATATGGCACGATAGCTAAATAAGGCTTCATATTTATACTATCAAGTAGATGTGTAAGAGTAACGTTCATACAGATGATAGGAGCTACTTGTATAAGGTTCTAATTTATTAGTAACTATCCTTTCAAAAACAGCTCTAACCATTAACAACTTTTTCCAAGGAACTTTAAGTCTTTTTTTTAGGGCTTTTGTGATTGACTTGGCCTCTCGCTTAAGACAAAGGGGCCATGATCGTACCTGACTCAGCGAATTTCCGTCGCAATTCAGCGTGGTAACGCTGCTTCTGTGATGGGCACTTTTGTTCCGGGTACGATTCGGGGCGGTATTTTTGACTAATCAGTTTTTAATTGTGTAATTTTTTTTCGTATATTCTATTATTGGTGTGTGTTATGGTTTATTCCAAGTTATTTTAATATTATTAGTTTTCATGCAAATTCTTAACCTGTATTATTAAGAATTGTTCGTTTTCAGCGACAAAATTAGCTGAAACTATTTTACTGAAGCTTCGTCAAATGAAACTGAAAACTTTTCCCCTAGTTGTAGTTACCTATGTATTAGGTATGTAATGTGACCTAGAAAAGTGGTCAGTCCGCAAAAACTGTTCTCGTATGGTATCATTTAACTGCACTACATGTGCAATTTTGTTATAAAAAAAAACGAAATGAGTATACAGTTTTAACCAACTTCAAAAAAGGGGGAGGCTCTCAATTCGACTGTATGTTTTTTATGTTTGTTACGCAATTACTCCGCCAATTATGAATCGATTTTGATGATTCTTTTTTGTTTGGTAGGGTATAACTTCAGAGGTGGTCCCATATAAAATTGGTCTAAATTGATTCAGCACTTTTTGAATAATCAACAAAAACAAAAAAAAACATAGCAAAATTGTAGCTGTTACGATTGAAGTCGGTTTTTTAACGTGTTCAGCGTTGTTGATTATTCTTTATCTTATTATCGCCTATCACAACGGTCTATTCGCAATATACCTTATTTCTTGAGTACAAGCTATGTAGAAGCTCTACTTTTAATAGTTTCAGCTTGTTTGCCTAGAGCTGCGAAGCAGTGGAACTCCTTACCTGCGTCTGTCCCAACTAGCAAAATTTATCCTATATTTATCTCAAGACTACGTTTTTTTACTCTTTTTAGGGTTCCGTAGCCAAATGGCAAAAAACGGAACCTATATGGATTCGTCATGTCTATCTGTCTGTCTGTCTGTCTGTCCGTATGTCACAGCCACTTTTTTTCCGAAACTATAAGAACTATACTGTTGAAACTTGGTAAGTAGATGTATTTTGTGAACCGCATTAAGATTTTCACACAAAAATAGAAAAAAAACAATAAATTTTGGGGGCTCCCCGTACTTAGAACTGAAACTCAAAAAATGTTTTTTCATCAAACCCATACGCATGGGGTATCTATGGATAGGTCTTCAAAAATGATATTGAGGTTTCTAATATCATTTTCTTCTAAACTGAATAGTTTGCGCGAGAGACACTTACAAAGTTGTAAAATGTGTGTCCCCCCCCCCGTAACTTCTAAAATAAGAGAATGATAAAACTAAAAAAAAAATATATTGTACATTACCATGCAAACTTCCACCGAAAATTGGTTTGAATGATATCTAGTAAGTAGTTTTTTTTTGGAATACGTCATAAATCGTAAACCGCAATTTACCTTTCATTCAAGTTACAACGAACTACAAAAACTTTTATATTATGTTACTTGCTGCTACGGAACCCTTCATGGGCGAGTCCGACTCGCACTTGGCCGCTTTTTTTATTTCACTTCTATCAAACTGTTTTAAAAACAATTTGTCTTATATCAGCTATCAAAAAGACTAGCACAAGCGCTATGTTAAAAATATTAGCGCCATGTTACTAATAGGCTTAGAAGCTTCTTACGTATGATCAATATAAGCCTGTACAGGCTTATAAGTTACTTACGTATGACCAATACAATCCTATTTACGCTTTTAAGTTATTTTCGGATAATTACTATCAGTATGAACGGCGTTCAGTAAGACTGACATAGATTGGATTTAAAACTAACGCGCTTATGAGGAGTGCCCAAACCCTGGCTTTTAAGAGGATATAGGAGTGAAATAAGAGTAAAAAAACGTAGTCTTGAGATAAATATAGGATACATTTTGCTAGTTGGGGTGTTTCCCGATTCCTACAATCTGGGGATCTACAAGGCGACAGTTAATAGGCATTATTTGAGTTTGCGTGTACCATTCTCGAACTACATCATCACTTTCCATTAGGTAAGATGTAGTACTCAAATATTTAATTTAAAAAAATACAAATATTTGTTACAACCTGTTAGCATACGAGTAATAGTAGGGTACTTTTATGCTGACTAGTTGTCGTAGTTAAAATAACATTAAACACTAGTCTCTATCTAAATATCATAAGCCGGCGCCTGCAGCTAGCTGTATGTATGTCCATCGCCATAGTTTATAACAGTCATTAGTCATATTATATACACAAACCATTCTAATGATTAAGAAAGTGAAATATTTCAAAGGTAAGTTTGATTTATGATTTAATTCGATGTTTAGGTGATGTTTCTGTTACTTTAAATATTCAAATATTATACCTGTTAAATATACGTTATGATAGATAGGGAGATGAAACTAAACAATTTTGCCCAGGGGTCGCATGGGTAGTCTTCGTATTCGCGGACTTTTCTCACTAGTCGATCACCTGATCGGCATACTACTTATGGGACTAACTTTTTTCACTATTTGAATCCAAAGATTCCTTTAGGAACGTTCTTCAGTTTGTTGAAAAGAAGCCGCACAGTTTATTGGTGTCAGCTGATTTCGTTAAAATCATATACTACGAAAACGCTATGTACTAAAATGGAACAAATAGGTAAAATATGGTATCATTTAACGCACTCATTTTACGATATATTGAACGATTTTATCAACATTTTCCCCTTATTCGATTTCCCCTAAAATAAACAGTAAAGTCTAATAAGTAATTACATTTGAACACGGCACGTGCTTGATCAACCATGAAATACTCGTGTGTACGGCCGACGCACATAAAATAGATAATTTTATCTTGCACATGGCTGGAAACAAATGATAATAAAGATAATTTATAATAAGCGTACATAAAACTCACATAAAATATTGTAAGAATCTGTTTATTTTATTTTATCCGTAATTGGTAAGCCCTTCTCTTGATATCACCTGATTGTAGTAGGAGCGTTGCTACCAGGATTCTTCAGTCCAATTGGTAAGCCCTTCTCTTGATATCACCTGATTGTAGTAGGAGCATTGCTACCAGGATTCTTCAGTCCAATTGGTAAGCCCTTCTCTTGATATCACCTGATTGTAGTAGGAGCGTTGCTACCAGGATTCTTCAGTCCAATTGGTAAGCCCTTCTCTTGATATCATCTGATTGTAATAGGAGCATTGCTACCAGGATTCTTCAGTCCAATTGATAAGCCCTTCTCTTGATATCACCTGATTGTAGTAGGAGCGTTGCTACCAGGATTCTTCAGTCCAATTGGTAAGCCCTTCTCTTGATATCACCTGATTGTAGTAGGAGCGTTGCTACCAGGATTCTTCAGTCCAATTGGTAAGCCCTTCTCTTGATATCACCTGATTGTAGTAGGAGCGTTGCTACCAGGATTCTTTAGTCCAATGAGGCTAACTAAAAGAAAAATAACCATAAATGCTGATAATTGCGATGTTTGGCGACAACACTTAGATAACATGATGGTGAAAGTACCACCAACCAAACTACCAAGTCGTACCCGCCAGGAATCGAACATGTAAACAAGATTAATAGCTACTAAGCCTCGGAGGTGGTTAAAATCCGGAGGTGGTTTAAAGTTAATACAGTTCTACTTAAAGATGTACCTACTAAGTCTTTCTAACAAGTAGAAGTGAGAAGGATAGCTGTCAGTGACCTTTGAAACTTCACATTTAATTTACAGTAAGTCGTGGATTCCATTATTTTAATGACATATTGACCATATTTAAAAACTGATCTGAATAAAAAAGAAAAATAATTTTCTTTTAAACAAAAAATCATTGAATTTATTACGCTATCTAGTTTTATCGACCTGAAACTACGTGACACGACACCATCTAGTTTTAAAACAATACTTGGGATACGATTCTTGTTTTAATCTTTTCTGACTACATTGGTTTAGTTTTAGTCTAAAAGGCAATAAAGTTTGGCGCTAACAAACGCTTGTATGCCACGAATAAACTACACATGTAAGTAGTAGATATGTAGACGTCACGTCAATGCATTCCGCCATGTTGTTTAATGGTTAACATGCATACTGATGCGCATCTCATTCTATGTCACAGACACGATACTGCCACGACTCTTTACATGGCCAAAGGCGAATTCACCATTGTTGTGGTCACCACTTGTAATACCCTACCTAAGCTACCTAAACACTCAATCAGAGTGATCCGTGATCACGTACTAAGACCATGGATGACCATGGTATCTTAAGTAATTAACGTTTTTCACGGCAAATTCATATTTAATTGAATCTGGTACTTTATTTTTTGCAACCTATCATATTTTTTTACGAACAAAATTTTACTACATCAGAAGATAACACCAAACGACAAGGTATATCAAATTGTGTATTTTTTTTCAAGGATTTTCACGCCGAGTTTTACGCTGCACGCATCCAGCGGCGTCTTCCCGCAACCTTTACCAGGTCATAATAAGAATCTCATGGTAAAGTAACCTTTTTTAAACAATACAAAACTTTTGCAAATACGGGTCTTTTCGATCCCCAAATCAAATCGACAATGACAATTTATTTCAATTTATTTGCCAAATTTTTAACAGCCAAATCGGTCAAGGCTCTCTTGATCCATAGTTTGTATTGTAACATTGTGACCGCATGTCTGTCCATTTGTCTGTATGGCAGGAAATAACGTCTGCTTCAGTGGGTCGAGGACATTGTATTTTTTGGGTTGGAAGACTAATCATTTTGATGTTTGTGCGACAAACGACAAATTGGCGGACCTTCTATAAGGATTCCTTTAACAGCCCCTTTTAATAAAACAATGTTCTTAGCTCAGTGTCTATCTTACCATACTTTATTATTATTCTAAGAATTAAGTAAGGCTAAACCTGCAGTCAACTCCACGACTCCCTTAATTCTTGCACCCTTGCATTTCTGATAACCACTGCAAAACAAAACTTAAAAGTGTAATTATTGGTAGTTTGGTTTGCATTAGAGAGTTATTATTTGGCACTGCTGAACGAACATAAAGTTTCCCTATCCACAAAATTACTGAAATGGTTACTGCCGAATATCCAGCTGTCTCAGTAAAGTTGCGCAAACTACCTATATGTCTCATAAAATATTCACAAATAAATACTGACATTTACGAGGATATACTCGTAGGTGCAAAACCACCTGTTTCACCTATAGGTGACGGACGGACGGTCGACCCTACCTTACTACCTGGTTTTTAAATAAAAACCTGATCCTTCTTTAAATAGCTTGATACAATCGATGTATGAAAAAATATTGCCCTTTTTGGTTCACCTCAGAGCTACGTGCATGGTGTGTAGCGTGGTGTACACTTGATCAGTAAAGTGTTAAAATAAAAGTGACTGATCTTAAAAGTTATACTTACTCGTACATACAAGTACAACGGTTTTTAAAAGAATATTTAAGAAGATAATATTATATATAGAATACACAGGGAAAACCTTCAAACCAAGATAAGGTTTAAGAAAATTCTTCTTACAGCTTCGAATAAAAATTAATGACTAAAAATTGTCACGATCATATACACCTATGTCATTTTGAATACTAAAACCGACGACTTGCCTGGCTTGCCTACTGATGGCTGAAAGCATGAACTAGTTTAAGAACGGAGCTAAATCAGTTAACCTTTACACAAGAGACTGCCCGTTTCATATTTTTTATATTATGTACTAAGTGTATGTATGTAATAAGTTAACCTGCTGTCAGGATAATAATTAATCTGTCAGATGTAATTATTTGAAAAGAGAATTACGGAAGTTTAGATAAAAATAATTCAATGTAGGGATCTATTTACTAAATACTTTTATCACTGACTGTACCAAATGGTTCTCAATCGAGCCGCGAGGCGCCCGCGCCGCTCGCGCTAGTATCGCCCATACCTTCGACGCGATCGGGTGCATATTGTTAAAATACCTTTCATTTGAAATCAAACCTCCTTACGGCAACGTATCGATGTTTTGAAACGAAATTAATTACCAGTTCCCTTTGTGATTGTGATAAACCAGTGAAATTGTGCAATACAAGTGTTCTAGCAGTTTCAGTGGAAATTTTATCGACTTTTCTCGTGATTTTGGTACAAAAATCGCGGGCAAAATTAACGGAACCCAGCGTCTGTGTCGGATTTGCGGATTGTTGTACGGTGAGTAGATTTTCTATGGTGTTTTAGAGTCATGGAATCTCGAGTTCTATTTAACGGTGCTGTTTGATTCAAATAAGAGTGATTAAAATCAGGTTTCTTTCACGATTTTCTTTGCAAGGTCGTCGTTTGCGTCAACAGTCAACTTTGCATCATCAGCTGACAGCTGTTGATAGTTGATTGATTTTTAAACTTCATACATAAGGCTTATTTTATTAGTAATGAGTTTGATATTTGTATGAACACCTTTTTAACCCCCGACGCAAAAAGAGTTATAAGTTTAACGTGTCTGTCTGTGTATCTGTCTGTGGTATCGTAGCTACCAAACGGATGAACCGATTTTCGTTTAGTTTTTACTATACGATACTATTGCCATGACAACAACCACCCCACCCAACCACCCCCAACCAATGAAACTATGGTGCATTCGACTTGTACATCTTGATTTGAGCCGAGGACTGTTAATACCAGAGACAAGATACCTACATATATGTTGTTATACATAGGTAGGTCCTTCTGAAATATAATACCTGAAGACAATGTTACCGTTTAGTACTTCTAACAATATTCATTGCAGTGTAAATTCCCCAGTACTTCAACTAATTACTTAAATAGATATATTCACGTTTGTACAAAATACTAGATCACGAAGAATGTGAAATCATTAATTGATTTCGTAACGTTTTCCGTGTGGAATACCCATAATAATTACCTAAGCATAAGAAGATTATTTATTTTGAACATCTTCATGTTAATTTTAGTAATATAATTAGGTATAATATGTATATAATTTGAAATTCATGTTTTTTTTCTCTGTACATAGTTACGTTCTTAATAAAAATATGGACTGGACACTATCTTACTTCTCGTTTTAATGTAAAACATGAGAGGCTATTATGTCCTTCATCAAGTCCTGTCACAAGAAAAACTGCAGGTGTAAGCACAGAGGTATAATTATAAAAGCTACATGTATTATTTAGTGTTAGGCCTGTGGTCTTGTGGAATAGCCACCATACCAGTTCTTCCATTGAGGTCGGTGCCCGGTGCCCGCCCATATCTCGTGCTCGCCATAAAACGAGGCAAATGCCCTAACTGTGGGCACTTTGATACCTACCTACCTGGAAACCAGTCTACATTACTGTTTTGTACTAACACCAGTAAAGATACTGAACTTTGAAGTGAACTGAATCATTTACTTATGTGAATTTCCATGGTGCCATTCTTTTGGTTCTTCTACCGTCGTTGCTGTAAAATTCTTTATAGGAATATTGCTTGACACTATCAACAAGATAAGTGGAAGTAGTTCTTGAAGCAAGGTTAGATGACCTAATAAGAGTCTATCCCTTTCACACTTACAAAAATTACGATAAGCTATCCCGCTGTCAAGGTAAAAATTACTCTCACAAAGTATTCTGGAACACTTTCTAAGACTCGTTTACACAAGTGGTCAAAAACTTGGGAAGATTCCAGATTAGTAGTAGTAGTATTGAGTAGATTAGAGTTTAGCAGAGAAAAACATCATTTTAGTGTGTTTACCTAATTTTTGCAAAAAAGTTAATTTTCATCTTCCGCATTTAGGTGCCTATTTTAACCAAAATAATCTTATGAAGAGATGCAAAAATAGGTTAGTATTATAAATCATATAGCACATCGTACAGAGAACAAAGATGGACCTTTAGAAGAATTAAGTTAAAATCAGGCTTAAGTCGATAAATTCAAAAAACACGAGTGATACCGGCTGACACACATCTCAATCTGTAATCTGTTTGTCAGAAACTGTGACAATTATATAAGCTCTACGATATTTCTTTCTTCGGTAAAGCCCTCATCAACCAAAATGCACTGCATTTTTCAACATATTGGCGTTTAAGTATCTAGCTTAATGAATACTTACGTTGTACTGCGCAGTACTAAACAATGACGATAAGAAAAAGATTGTTCAAAGAAGAGAGATTGTGCCAAACAAAACACCAAATTTTATTGCTGAAGATTTATCAAAATACTATCCAAGAGAATACTAAATATAAATAAGTGTTACACTCTCTGAAACGCCTTTCATTGGTAGAGACTAGAGAGTGGAGGTCACAAATCAAGCGATCTACTCGCATAGATAAATGTGAACTAGTTAGTCTGGGAACGGTCGCACGCTTGTCAAAGGGACAAACAACGAGATATTATGATGTGAGAGATAAATGAGAATATATTGAACTGTGATTATTCATAATTGTAGTAGTAGTAAAAGAAGTAGGTGAGAGTAAGAAAGCTTTGTTTGAGATCCTTATAAAGAAATCAATACATTTGACTGTCTGATTGAGATTATTTGTGATGAAGTCAGTAATATTATGTCACGACATAATTTTCAATAGTTGACTAAGAAATAGATAGTTGGAACAAAAGTCTTTGAACCAGACAAATATTTGTTTGTTTTTTTTTTTTTGTTTCGTTAAAAGGAAAATTAGAGAGAATGTCAAAAGAAGTAAAAGGTTTCATAGTTGCAAAACTTTAGTTACTTTATGCTTATAATTATAGTGCTCTGGCCTAATATCCGACATAATTTGCTAAAAATTGTCCGATTCCAAAGCATGGTGTCAGTGGAACCAGTTAAAATTTGCTGAGGCTTACAGCAAGCTGTGCAGACACAGCCACCCGTGTGAATAGAGGTTGGTGACCCCACGGTTCCGCGGGTCACCTAACAGGACCGAAGGTATGCATTGTTAGGTAATCGATGAGAATTAAAGCCGAAAACAGTGTTTAATTTCAAGTTCCAATCAATACGTACCTACTTGTTTTTCAGCAACAAGTGTAAGTTGATGAAAACTTTTTTAATTTAATTTCTGTCTGCTTACCCAACTTAACCCTCATTTGTCTCTGTGACGTGACGCAAATAAGATTGAACATAAAGTGGCCATAAACAGGAAACTGGATAAGGATAATAAGTAGACACGCACAAGACACTATGAAGTTGTCGAAAATTTTGTGCATGCACTCACTAAATGGCACAGTTTATACATGTATGTGATGTATGATGTAGAAGCAAATGTGGAACGAGCAAATTCTGACAATTTATTTTGCAGATTATAACTGTCAGTGTCATTCAAAATATTTGACTGAACAATTCTCGATTAGTTGTCACGGGGTCACGCAACAGGTTTGCAAAGGTAAGATAAGTAGTTCCGCGATCCAAACATTTCAAAAATTATAGATATATTGTATATTTAACAAAGATAACAAACACATTTTAACAACAAAGTGTAAATAAGAGGTGAAATAGAAAACAATATGTACTGACAATACAAAGACTAGTGAAAATATTCCGCAAGGACTCGGCATATGTTTTGTGTTAATGGTACGGATAACGGTGATGATTTTACCTATTAAGCTACAGATGTAAATTGTAATGGTGATTTAAGCAATGAATTAGCAGTAGCAAACAAATCGAAAAGCTAGTGACAAATCAACGATAAAATTATTCCTGTCGTCTTTGAAAACATTTTGTCTTACAAACTAACTAAGTTGTGTTTACGATACTTTCAAGAAATCATAAAATTCTTTGTAGTAATCTGTTCTACTGAGACGTGACGTATACAAGTGAATAATATTGAGTAAGTTGATATTGAATACCTGGTATCAGTTGCAGCACTATCTTATCTCTGTGGGCGTTATTTATAAACGTGTGAAGGCGTGTAAATGAAGGGCTCCTTTGGGTGATTATAATATTAAAATTTATTAAGCTCTCTGGGGATCAAAATCCTGAGGTATGGAAAACATTAGTCTAACCCTAGATGTGGCAAATACCACAGAAATAATTTTTATTAAGAACCATTAGCCAGTGGAGAGTAATGATAAAATTGGGGGATTAAATTAAAATATTTCAATTTGCGTCCGTGCGGATTTTCATCTATCAACTCTATTACACAAGTGTAAACTCAACTGTGAGAAACCAGTCAAGACCAATAACACGACACGTTCTAAGAAAACATTTAAAGAATTTTCCCTTACATTACGTACATTCAAACAATTTATGTACATGTATATATTTTACTATTGTGTAATCGGAATTTGATAGTGGTGATTCAAACGGAATATCATCTAGGTATTCGATACTGCGGGTGACAAGTTCATATACCTGTTGTAATATTTGACGGCATGCCGAATAATCGCCAGGATGTGAAGCAATCGTTCAGCATTAGGTAAGGAAGGTACACGGTAAAATTTGCTATACTGGATAACAGTGTTACAAAATGTTATATATTTTTTCATATTAGTTATTTGCTATATGAAAGTTTTTACATTAAAACATTTTGGCTTATGCTATTTTATTATTATTTTGTAGCACTTATCAATTAAATCAAGTATTTTTTGCATTTAATGGAAACTGATCATCTTTAGATTGGTTAGTCTTATTTACTTTTATGCCAATTAATTTCTACGTTATCCCCCCATGATGTACTATTATAACTTCAACATGTTTTATAAATCTATTCTACTTAATTAAATAAAAACTATATGCTGGTTTGGAATCTTTTAATTCTTCTTTATCGTGTGAAGGTGATCAGCAATCTCAAGTACAGCAATCTTTTAATTCAAACCAAACCATCCGAACGATGTTACTACTTAGCTTGCATCCCCCCTAATTAGCAGACATCCCCCCTAATGGCACACAATTGGACAAGTATGTCACGGGCTGAAGGTGGCAATGTCGAATTCCGCCTGTTGTCAACACTTCGCAATGCGGGGGATACAATTGCTAATTTAGCGCGAACAACCTGCTTGAATGGACTTGTTGCAGCCACCCAGTTTCTCTGAAAGCTGGTATGTTGAGCCAAGAAGAAGGCGGGTACTCAGCAAAGGTTACCAAGGCTTTTTGGGACTTGAAAATAATTATAAAATTAAAGGAAGAGTATAGTTAAAGGAAGATACTATAGAAAGGCAACTGCTTGATGGATGACAATCGTATTTTCGTTCTTTCGTGTCTTTTTATTCGTTACTTGTTAATAACCTAAAATCCCTTAGGTGGGAATGTGCTTGCAAGACTAAATATATATGTAGAACTCGTTAAAAATAATTACATTTTATACAAATACATATATATCAGCGGATGAAGCAAGTTTTAACAAACGTTGTTCATTTTCATAAATACTTACCTTATTTGAGGTTAATTTCAAAAAACACCGTAGGTATAGTATAACACTGTAAAACTTTTGAAATTATAAATATTTGGTAATTTCTATAGATAAAATTTAACTCTTAATATTTTTTGTAAGTATGTTTTGGTGAAAACCGTGCAAAAGATTTTTAGTAAATACCTAACTTAAATTCTAAATGGTGCAGAGAAGCTTCCGCTAAAGATTCATCTCTCCTACTACGCAATTCTCATGGCCCCAAACCACAACTATTGTATGCAGATGCGACAGATGGCGAAAGTAGATCCCCCGAGGCGGCAGGCTGTCCACGGGATCTCAGCCGGTGCATGGCGAGCGTTTCGTTTCACTGCTGTACTGTACAGGTAGACAAGACGTTCTTATATTTCTTGTAGCCTTATCAAAAGTGGCCAGCTTAGAATTTGGAATGGAAGTAGCTATGTACCTTCAAGTATTAGCTTCAAAAAGGGAGCTTTGAATGGTAGTTGCTATGATCATTCAAATAATGGCTTCTCACCCTAGGCATGATTTTAGTGCTTTATTATTCTTCTTTTCCTAAGCATCTATTAATCCTGCTTAGTGAAGACCCTGCTGTCTGCTTCCTTTGACAATTTTCTCCACTTTGTTTTGTCCTGGAAATCTTCGTCGTATTTTAGTATTATATTAAGACGCAGAATAACTGATCATTGATCATTGTGTCAAGTTAAAAAGATATATTTAAATATATTTTTATAAAAAGTACTAAAACATATCTTATGATTATGACACTGGAATTTAAATGATCTAAAAACATAATTGTTTATTAAATCACCGTTTAGTCAGACAGGTAAAAAGAGGAAATCATTGGAATTAGATTTAACAAATCGAATTCGTTTACTTACCGAATCGTCTGCATAACGTAGCTACCTAACAAAACTTTCATTCAATTACTCAGTTGCTTATGATTATTGACAAATCGGTCAGTGCTCTGAATATCTCGACAAAATGTATAGGGCCCAATCTTGTTCGACATTCATCATCGAAACCCAAAGTACTCAGAGACTGCGCATGAGAATGACCCGAGTGCCCATTAATCACTTTACATAATTCAAATAAATGAACGTCAAAATTCGACCGATTCGAAAGGTGTATTGAACGAAAGTGTGGTGACATAAGTACGTATAGGTACCTATTTCAGGGGTTGTCGTAAGGATTGTGTAACGAGTAATTATGCACTTGTTGACCTGTTGTTCGAGTTTTTGCTTTCAGGCCAGATTTAAGTCGAGAGCTATGCTAATAAAAAACAGAGGCAAATCACATACGGTCATCAGGCTCCAAACAGGATTAATTTCCTGTAATATGGGAATCAAAGACTCGTACTTAAGTAAATAAGTTTAGAATCATTTTTTGTTGCAATAAATATTCAGATTTTAAATGAATGACTTACATTTTTAAATGGGCTGATCTTCGATAAGGCTTTCCCAAAAAAGATATTTCGTATTGCAAACTAAGCTATTATATGTATACCTGAAAGTATAAATGACGAATTGCGAAAGCAAGCAAAGATCAAGATATTTTTTTGCACAATACCTAAGAACAATGGTACTATTATAATTAAAAGAAGCGGTCACCAACCCTTTCCGCAGACTTCTGCGAATGTTCCGCCGTCTGTGTCGACAAACAGACCATGACAAAATCTGTCACAACTTGGCCTATAGTGGCCTTCAATGGAACAACATTTCAGAAGACAATACTTTTAAACTTCGATCTTTTAAATTTCTATATATTTTACCAGTATAACTAGCCCCCGAATACTCCTAACGAGTCGACCAAAAGATATATGTAAGACACACAGACTTGCACCCCGCTCGAGGAGTGGAGCGACGATATAAAATTTCTTTGGTAAGGCACTTCGTCGCAAATGATGATGTTTTAGCGTAGGGAGGTGAGTGCCACAGCTTTTAAACAATAAATATGTCTAACATGAAGTTTGTTTTCTTTGCTATAAGCCTATAATTTAAGATCATAACTGGAACATTTAAGGCACTATAGCAAGTTAGTAAATGGAAGTAGTTGGAACAGCATCTGGATAGAATTAAACGTAAAGCCTTTCGTCTGTATAATAAACATCAAATAATTAAAAACACCTAAATGTTGCACTTACTGGCATGCATTACTTCTGATCATGTAGGTAATAAGTATAGTAAATATCATAAGTAAATGTTTTTCTAATATCCCATAATACTAGCCGAAAACAAAAGAATAATTAATTTAGATAAAAAATCACATTAACTATTATCTTCCTATTACACCAACTATAAAAATAATATGAAGGATACCGGAATCCAGTGATGCAATCATGCACCGGCAAAAAGGCTTTTGTATCTTACATCACATCATACAAAAACTGGCGCCAACACTGTTTGCTTTTTTTTATTCCCGGCTTGCGCCCGCGCCGGCGCGCATCCTACGCTCGGCTAAGTTCCGAAGCACCTGAATGTCAATAGGGTTGTCAAGTCTAACTTAATTTTCGGGCATTTTTGCCTGTATACATTTTTGTATACATAATATATACAAACATTTCTTACACTTACTGAAATTGTATACATATATTCTATAATATTTCACATTTTAGCTAAGCTCTGCTTATTTGTTCAAATAAGTAGATATCTAATTTTACCTTCAGATTTGAAGCAAAATATCCTAGCGTGTTGGTATGACAAGTTTTTTCTTGTGTCAATCATCGCAATTCTGATACATTAAATAGATTCAAGATAAATCAATCCTGATATAACTTAAAACCATATAATAGAAAACTAAACTTGAGACATCTTGACAATTGTAAAATGTATTTACTTCTTAAAATTAATAATTTCTAGGGAATGAGAATTTTTTCTTACATACTATACCAAAAATAATAAATAGTTTGTTGCCTAGGGAACTGCAGGAAAAACATATTCAACACAATGTAAACTCAATTAAATCTATTAAAAAGTATCTATTGGAAATGGAAAGTAACTAAACCCTCTGTAATTACCAAAAGTCCTTCTAAAATAACTTATAACTAAAATGTGAATGAGAAATCATCATATGACACAAAAACTCTTCCGGCTTATGTCAGGTGATTAGTTTAAAATATTTAATTTGTCTTATATTTTAGTCATTTAATGAAATAATGAAAATACTTAGTAACTCAACTATAACGACAATATTAACATTCATCGTCATCTTCACGATAAGATGTTACTGACAACCCTAGAACGTCACCCATGTCGCTTCAAACGGGGGCGTGTGTGACGCAAACATTGCGTTGTTTGTCTGTTCATCTGCATGTTAGTGCTAACTGTGCAACCTCTCTACTTAGGTAGTATAATGTGGTTGATACTATGTCCTAGATTTCCTAGGAAGTAGTATTTACAATTAATATTTTACGATTGGGACATAACAAGAAAAGACCAATAAGGTAAAAGAATAGGTGTATAACGTGACAAAACAGGCGGTAAAGATGGCATTAAAGGTTTCTCGATGTCATAGCTTAGTAACAAAGTTTCTAAGAAAAAGAAATTACTTTGAAATTGCCTATTCGAGGATTCAAAGCCAGTCTTTTTTTAAAGTAGATGTTGTACTTATAGGTACATACTTTTAAATCGTTTTTTTTGATGTGGTGTGATAAATTGTTTCTTTTGGGCTCGCCATTTCTTCTCACTTCGCTAAATCAAATTTAATCCTCAAAAATCCTCTTTTAGATAGTATTTAACATAAGAATGATTTTAAAAAAAATGCCTTTTAAGTTTAACTTGAGACTTATTACATACATGTTTGACAGTGAGAAAGCGGCGATGAAGAGATCAAGTATCTTATTGCAAATCAGTACATTCGATTGTAAATTGACAAATAAGTTTGACATAATCGTTTGAAGCTAATGTACTGACATAACCGGAATCAGCAAATGGAAACAGTCCAGCTGTATCTTCATACTATAGGACTGATAGAAAATCTCCTTTCAGTCAATAGGGTAAAATAATCAAGACTGAAAAATGTTCCATAACAAAACATAAACTGTCAACTAAAGTAACCTTATACCTACTATTATCACTAAGATTAGTAATAGTTTTATTTTTTATTATTTATGATTTTATTATATTTTATTATGTAGTATAAAAAAACGCTGTACAAACAATTAGATTTTTAAGTTTTGTGAGTGTTTACTAACCATATTATGTAAAGTGATTTTTCTATGGACTCAATGGTCTGAAATAAAAGAAATTTTATTTTATTTATTTTATTTTATTTAATAGTGATTAACCTTTTCGTAACTAATCAGATCACTTCATGTGGATTGCGCCTGTTATCAGATCCCGCTCGTCACGCTAATAATTCTAGACTGGACGAAGCAGTGTAAAGTTACACCGTTAGTTACTTACCTAACTTATACGAGACTGACTGACATGTTTTGAAATTATTTTGAGTAAAAGATGCACAGAGTTAATTATATCGAGAAAGCAGAATTTGATACATCGCGATATCTACCACCAGCAAAGAGAAGATATATTTAAACTAGATTTCTAAGCGACGTCCTGGAGTTATGCCGAAGTATAAGGCTTTCTAGGTATGCTGTGTTTACTAAAACCGACGGAGAAACAAAAACAGACTGCTTGCATGAATATTAAAATTTTCTCAGAAAACATAAAAATACAAAATTTAGTCTTGCATATCAAAATATCTCTCAGATACATTTCAAACATTGGATCTTCGAATATCGAATTCATTCTGATTCAATTTGGGTGTGTAACGGTCACGAGAATACCAAATTAAACTTTCTAAATCATTTCTAAACGTATTCGGTTCAAATAACTCCGGAATTGAATCCGGAAAGAGATTTAACTAATTCGATTTTTGAATGAATGGAGTCACGCAACACCAAAAAGTTTATATTTCGAGCCAATTAGTTTTTAGTTCTCGTCAATATTTTTATCTTGACTGATAA
Organism: Coleophora deauratella; assembly: GCA_958295455.1. Lineage (NCBI taxonomy): Eukaryota > Metazoa > Arthropoda > Insecta > Lepidoptera > Coleophoridae > Coleophora > Coleophora deauratella. Next base: position 4,389,004 of record OY282403.1, on the reverse strand, counting down.
AAGGAATCGCATATATTTAAAGGTCGAACTTTATTTCCTATCGATCGATAGAGATAAGTTTATCATAATATCAGCAATGTAAAATTATGATAAGAAATATACATATGCTATGTACATACATACTTAGCCAAATGTAAGAAAACTATCTTAGAAACGCGACTACCGTTGCAACTGTAATATTAAAGAGAAAATATTTCGTCCCTCCATGTGGGGTCGCGTCTAAGTAGTTGCTCAGTTAGGCTTGCATGGTCGCGTCGATCACGTAGGTTAACTGACAACATACATAGTCATAACCGGGACTGGTTTTCATGTTAGTTAGCATTTATCTCTTTCGTTTTCGTGCATTGCAAGCTACAACCTTAAGCTGTTTGTACCGGTTATTGTCACTGTTATTTCAGAGGCTTGGTAGCTTGAAAATTACTTATACTGAGGTTAACTGTAACCCCACAATCTCCAGGGCTTGCCCCCGTGCGAATTATAGTCTAACCTTCCAAAACAGTTGGGATGATATGGGTAATTATATCCAGATGGACACTAACAGAGGATGGTAGAGATTTCACACACCTTATCGTACCGTAATTGCAACAAAATCGCAAGTTCAATTAGAAACAGTGATAAAGTTGACTGCAATCGAATTAAAATAAATTGCACAACTAGTTGCCGTATAAAAGTGCGCTTGCCAAATAAGTAATCCGGTTGTATTGTTTTGTCAACTTCGATTCTGCAACCGGCAACTGTCATTGTCATCTCTTTGCATTCCACATTTGGAACGAGGTGGAAGACCTTCGACAACCAAGTCCAGCTTTCGATTGTCCTGTAATTGCTTTACCGCCATTCCTTTTTTGATAGTAGTACTAATTGCTTTATAGGTATTTCAGTTTCATCTCTTGCATCTTGTTTCGTGATGTTATGATTCCAAAACTATGAACCTTTCGCGCATGTCTTTATTTCAGTTTCCATTTATTCCTTCTTTTTACTGTTAAAAAGCGCAAAAGGCTGCAGCCCACCTGATGGAAAACCGTAACCGCTGTCTTTAATACCAAGGGACAATATCAGGAGATAGTAGTATCGACAACGCAAAGCATTGGCTTTACTTGTAAAACCTTTTCGATTTCTGCTTGATTTTTCCCATTTTTTTTGGCCTACTTCGGAGCCTTCTACTCTTCGGCTTTAGCAAATTCTCTCTCTTTATTCAATATTCTTTCTATTTATTCAATCAATCAAAAAACCTTCAGTGGGGACTGCCCCTGCAGTGGGGACGTTACGGGTTGTTAACGATTCAATCATTAAAATATTTTTTTTTCTATTATTGCATACATAAATAATTTAAGAAGAAAACCAGTACACTACGAGCGGACAAATGTGTTTTTGTGACTTATTTTTTTATACAATTAAAAAAAACTGATATGGTGCATACTGCCTTGGATGAGACAATTATACGTATGATTATGAAGCAAGGTAAAGTATGGCTAATTTATGGTAGTGGGGACACAAGCACTTGAAATTCCTGCTGGCCCCACTAGTGGAGCATAGTGGGGACACGAGCACTTGAAAGTCCTGCTGGCCCCACTAGTGGAACATAGCAGTGGGGACACGAATCCTAAAGGCCTTGGATGAGATAATTATACGTATGATTATGAAGCAAGGTAAAGTACGAATAGTGGAAAATAAAAACACGCATTTTTTCGTATGATACATAGCTGCAAACATCAAAATAATATCACATGAGGAGTAAGACAAAATAACATACGTAGGTATAGTTCATTCCAATAAAAAAAAAGCAAAAGGTAAACAAACATAGTATGCAGATGACACTAACATGTGTCAGTTCCATAGTAAGTTTGTTTACGTTTTGCTTTTTTTGATTGGAATGAACTATATGACACTAGGAGATTCCTACCGCTGGACTTGGAACTTTGTATACCCGCCGCCCCAGGGAGGTGCTTGTGGAGTGAGAAAAAACCGGCCAAGTGCGAGTCGGACTAGCGCACCGAGGTTCCGTATAAATTCATAATCACACATGCTTGAACTCTATCTTTTTTATATTTGAGTTGATTGAATGAAAGGTTATTTGCGGTTTACGATTTATGACGTATTAAAAAAAACTACTTACTAGATCTCGTTCAAACCAATTTGCGGTGGAAGTTTTGATGGTAATGTACATCATATATTTTTTCTAGTTTTATCATTCTCTTATTTTAGAAGTTACGGGGGGGGGGACACACATTTTACTACTTTAGAAATAAATAATATTAGAAACCTCAATATAATTTTTGAAGACCTATCCATAGATACCCCACACGTATAGGATTGATGAAAAAAAAATTTTGAGTTTCAGTTCTAAGTCCCCATACTTAGAACTGAAACTCAAAATTATTATTTTTTTCTATTTTTCTGTGAAAATCTTAATGCGGTTACACAGAATACATCTACTTACCAAGTTTCAACAGTATAGTTCTTATAGTTTCGGAAAAAAGTGGCTGTGACATACGGACGGACAGACAGACAGACAGACAGACAGACGAATCCATAAGGGTTCCGTTTTTGCCATTTGGCTACGGAACCCTAAAAATGTTTGGCCTAAAGAAACTCCCTCTAACTTTTGTTTGACTCTGAAATTGAACATAAGCCATCAGTAAAGTAAAGTTGCTGCTTTTATAGCGTGATTGTATTTATTAAGTTAAACCGGGTTACCGGTAAGAAGCTGGCTATGAAGATTTATCGCTACAGTTTACTCTAACTTTTCCTTCGTGAGCTAGTAATATGTCTGTTCTTTCTATGAGAACACCGTTTTTACTATAAACTTTACTGCAATCTTTACGATTTATCGGTTTGTTGTAGTTTGTATTTTTCTTTGGGTCAGTTTCTAAACAAGTTTTTCTACGGGTAATTTTACATCTTCAAAAATGTAGTTACTTATAGAAAAAATTTTTTTTTACTTATTTTTGTAGTTCAGTAAACGTGGTAAAACTTTGACTAAATATTTTTTTTTTTTTTTTAAATTAAGTAGATGGTCTCATTCTTTTAAATCTTAATTTTTTTCTGCATAGTACAAAGTCCTTTTTCTACCACTTGGAACCTCAACGTTTCGGGAAGTGTTAGCGGAGCGAGAAGAAAAGCTGAGTCCAAAAGAAAAACACCTCAAAAGAAACTCGACATAGTTCCATAGTTTATCCAGTTATATTTTCAGCCAACTTTTCTTCCACTTTCCACTACTTTTCAAAAATTATCTCAAAACTTCTACATATAATTTTAAATCAAAAATTTCCTGTCTTAATTTTCAGATAGTAGCGATGTGGTGAAGTCACCGCAGTGATGATGAGGCTCGAGTCATCGGAGAAGCAGCACCGCTACCACAACCTTCTGGACGATGACCATGCTAGTAAGTACTCTTCTATTGACCAAAACAGAGGAATGTTATGGCTCTGTTCACACGTACCACAACCACACCACAACGACAACCACCTGGGCGGGCGCAATGTATGAAAATTCATAGTTTATTCTCATGGACCACATTTTGCCGTCAACATCAACCGTGTGGACGATACCGACCACACGAACATCTACAAAAAGCTGCAGCGAAACTATTCACATACACGTAACCGCATTTTGTCGCTGCGATGTGGTGTGGTGTGGTGTGGTTGTGGTACGTGTGAACAGAGCCTAAATCCCACTTAAATTCGCAATGCTGGGCGAGCCTTCTTCCATTTTAGTTAGCATCATTCCTTTACCATAAAGATGGTAATCTTGTAAGTTTATAAATGTATTTTTATAGTTATTTTTATAGACACTTCGATCGCAGTTAAGAATCCCACACAATGGTGAACGAACTCTTACATAAGAATCTGGGTATTATACGCTAACTTTAAGAAAATAGTCGATTTTAAAACACGACTAATCGTAACATAAAAAACACAAAAACTTTTAAAAAGAAAGATATACCTCGTCTCTTTAGGTACTAATCAAAAAGTAAACGAACTGGGCATGTTTTTTTATATGTATTGAATTTCTATATTATACGTATTGAATTTTCTTGAAAACATAGGTAATTTTTTTTACAAAGTTAAACTAAAAAGTTAAATTCTACTCGATTGAGATTTTTTTAAATGCAGATATCAATAAAAATGGCTTTTAATCGTCTATTAAGATTATTTACTTTTACAATAATTTAATTCCTAAATAAATTGTTCTCACAAAACGCAAAACCGTGTTTTATTGTATTTATGAATAGAGTTTATACATTAAGCTAGTCCTTGTCCTTAGATCTAAAAAATACGTTAAAGGCAATAAGACATTGCCTATTTTAGTAATCCATAGTATGTAAGTAAGACAATCTATAAAAGATGAGACCACCGCTCACCTGCCGGCCACCTGTTGCTATTTTCGGTGCTAAAGAGTATAACAACAAACACAAAAGACATATGGAAGAAACACGACATATGGCCAATATGGCTCGTACAAGCCAGAATGTCAGACTTCTTTTTGAAACATGACATGCAAGTTTTAAGGAGAATTTATTGCATTAACACACGCGACTGTATAAATGTCAGGAAAATTTAGTAACTTATACATTGTAAAACTTACATTGTTTTTATTATATCAAAGATTATTCTTCTTATGTAGTTTCGATATATATTTAGTAACAATAAAATATGACTTGACTTACCCTACCTATTACCGGGAAGCCGCCGGATGCAGGCAGCACAGGACCGATCGGTGTGGATATCCTTGGGGGAGGCCTTTGTCCAGCAGTGTACAGTCCCGTACACCTAAAAGTATACAGGGTAGCCGTGCCATCTAGTACTACTTACACTACTTGGCTGTATACTTTTAGTTGCACGAGACTGTACGTATTTCGGCTGATGATGTGATGACCCTACGTATAAAGTTCTCAAAACAATGTTAGATCGTGACGAACTGAAGTTTTAAATTCATTTTCTCACGCTTTGTGTCTTTTGACTTATGACAAAGCTCTAGAGTGTCGTTCTCATGCACTCTGCACTTGGAACATAAGTGCAGTATCATCATCAATTCATAATCACAAGCCTAACGTTCCCACAGTCTTTGCTCAATTAGAACTTGTCATGTGAAATACAACAATCTTTAAAAAAATACCGGTGTCTTTATTCAAACAGGTACAGTTATTGGTTTCTTTATCCGACACCATATTATATTATAACATTGTTGTTGCATTCTTCAAATTACTCAGTAGACACCAAACTTTTTTATAATTTTTAAGCCTTCAGTTACGCTAAATCTTTGGTTGTTATTTAGTTCTGTCGATTAGACGAAGAAAAAGAAGTGAGCTATCACATTTTTGTCCTTTTTGATTTTCTGTTATTTTTTTTATAATTAATAAATAGTTTGAAGTGCTTTCCAAGGTTTACTTGCTAAGACATAGACACAACCAACGCCTGTCCCAGCACCTTTTTAAGTTCAATTCAATTTTATTGAATGCAATGGTTGTTCTATTATAAAAAAAAGAAACTATTTTCCGGCAAGCTAACTAGTTATTTACGAGAATTGGCTCACTGTGTGTAAATCACGGCTTATCTTGCACTGGGTGGTGTAGTAGCGGTACCTATATCGTGGGTAAAAAGTCCTTATCAATAGATCAACATTATTTTGGATAGGTATAGCGCCGAAAGAGGGAGTATTTTTCTAGCCACGAGCACTATTTCTTTATTACTTTTTTATCTGCAAAAATCTGGTGTTGAAGTGTTATAAATAAATGATGGTGAAGATTTTTATACCTTGTTTACTTGCCAAAACTAACAAAATTGTCTGTTAACGTGATGTTTCTTTAATTTATTTTTATTAAGTTACGTGCTGCTACTTAGTTTTGATTTAGTTACTACCCTTTTTATTGTTCTTATTGATATTCATTTATTTAGAGGTACAGACAATATGAAAAAAACCCATAAAAACTCCAAATCCTTTAATCACTTCATTTTATGCTTCGCGTCACATGTACCTGCGCACACGCCGCGCTGGTCGCGCCTGGCTTCCGGCCGCTGCGCACTTCCGGCCGCTTGCTTTGTTACCCTCCAACGATGACGTCACGCATCCTTGGTCATGTAAGGGAAAAAAATGTAGTCGATGTTCCAGAAAATTCAACAGTATTCTAAATTATTGTTTTCTAAAACAGAATGAAATGGAGATTTTGATAGCAATGGTATGTAACATGTCAAAATTGTAAGTTTGGTATTATCTTTCGTGATCACAGGAAGCAAACTTTTTATAGTGTCTTCATTTAAATATTCCATACAATATACAACATGACATGACAAAAGAAAGATCTTATCACAATCTATACACCGATTCGGGAACAATGAAAGACAGCTAAATAAAACAACTGAGCACGTACTGATGCACAAATCTAATCATATTAAAAAAGAAGTTGGAAATGTAGCCTGCGCTGCGTGAGAAAAATAAACAAATGAAAGTAAAAAAAAAACATGAAACAGATACTCTTGAGAGAGCAGCGGAACAGCGGAAGTGACGATGCTGTCGAGGATGTATCAGGCAAACTTTAATAAAAACGATTCCCTCTTGCCTTGAAGATTGTTAAATTGTGTATACCACTTGGAAAGCACCGACTCCAGTATCAGATAAAGTCCACTCGTTATGATACCTCCGGCTCCGTCCCCACGATAAATGAAGCAAAACCTTTCGTGCAAATAAGTGTAACATCAACTAGAAAAAACCGGTTCATTCTAGTTGTTCGAATATGGAATCGAGTATCGCAGTGTTTTTCAAACTGTGGGTCGCGACCCCCAGGGGAGTTCTCAGGGGGTCGCAGGTAAAAGAAAGGGGCAAGGTCAGGTCCAAAATTGCAATAAAAAATAAGATTTCAGTAAGAAGGCTGGGCCAGTTTATGTCAAAACGTGATTCTGTGTTGGAGATTTTAATAACTAAGTCATTTTCTAATTAAAGAAAATCATAAAGGTAGTCTTTCAAATCACTAACATTTTATGTGTTGATGGTCCTAGGGGGGTCGCAAGAATTTTTTAACTTAAGTATAAAGGGGTCGGGTATTCAAAAAGGTTGAAAAACACTGGAGTATCGGATATGTGGTTGAAACTATACTCACACTCGTAGATCCATACATCCATAGAACAAAGGTATACAGGTGACTTTGGAGTGATGTTTCAAATGCCATAAACTTTCCTAGAAATACGGTCGCAATGAACGTATCCTTATTTTAGGGGAAATAAAATGAAAAAAAGCGATTCCATTAAACCACACCAATCAATAACCTTTAAAAAATACCTCAATGTTTACCCCTTTCGCCGTCATTAGGTTGTCACACATCATTGCGTTTAATACCGTGACTATAGTTGTTGTAATGCAGTCGACGACCTTGGCCCGGTAGCCATGTTGGCAACATGCGCCCACGTAGCACTCGAGTCGATAATCGCTCATCCAGCCATCGATCATCGATCTAACGGAGACGTGACATCCGATTAATGAATGACAAAACTATTACCACTTTATTAAAAGGACGAGGAAACCGTTAATTTAAGTAACTGAAGTTTCAATTTTAGGATATACAATCATTCATTATGTATGTTTCTCACATATTTTACTGCTTCTCGCTAACCTTTCATTTTCGCTATTCAAAAGTTCTCGCTATGCGGATTAATTCATCATAAATTATATTACATCAAATTTATTATAGAATATGGTTTCCTTATCATTGTCGACTACTATAGCTATTATCATTTTCCGGTCCTTTGCATTCGGTTCCATCAAATCTTCTTCTGCAATGTTGCAGTCTTAAATCTTTCCACCAATTTGTAGTCAGTGCTTTCAATAATCATCGTTTTAGTTATTGCTCAATCTTTAGCAGTAGAGTGTCCAAAATAGCCCCCAGCGCTAGATCTCATGTCTGAAGTCTCAAAGCACACATCTTGATCGCACTGTCATAATATTTAACCATCTATCATCGTTGGCATTTATTTTTTCAAATCAACACTGACATTCGTGTAGTCTTCTCCTCCTTCCTTATTATAACTGTCATGGCGTGCTATTATTTAAGGTGCAAGTGAATGTCTTGCCTTTTACGGTTCGAAATGAAAGTGCTCACGCAATGAAAGTAAAGTGTCATTTATAGAAATGAAATTAAAATGCCTTTGGCTACGATTGTTGTTTATTTTGTGATTGCTGCTTTTATTCGATTCTGATATTCCTAATTGGGAAGCCCTTAGTATAGACTTGATAGAAGTTATTATGATATCGAAATATAGAAGCATATTAAAATTTCCCAACGCAATGAGGAAATGATACCTAGTTGCTGTTTACTTTACCTCTATGGTGGAACACATCAACACTGTTAACTTGACGTTTGGCGGTAAGGCTCAGATAATTCTCTGTCCCAGACCAAACCTGGTCTTACAAAGTTAGACCCTGTCGGGCATCGAACCCGCGACCTCCTGGTACGCAGCTAATAGACTACATACTATCTATAACGCCACCTAGGCGGTTTCAAAAAGACTGTTTATGTTTTTGGTCATTACTCTTTTAGGTATAGAATCGCTTTACATTATCCAGGGTATAAGGGACAGGTTTCCGAAAACTTTAAGGGCTTGCTCAGTAGACGAAACTGAATAACTTTCCACAAGATTTTTTTCAAGAAACGAAAAAAAATTCTTGTGGAAAGTTGATCAGTTTCGTCTACTGAGCAAGCCCATAAAATTTTCGGAAACCTGTCCCTTACACCCTGTATAATTTTTAAGAAGTTTGGTCTTTACTTATGTTTCCACCTAAACTGAACTTTGAAAGAAGTATCCGTAATTATCTATATAGTTATTTCTGTATGATCTATGGCCTCTGCGCTGCGCCGGCGCGGCGCTACGCCCTCCGTCTAATGACTTTATTGTTAAAGCCGCCATATTATTATAATCTACGGTAATAAATTAATAATAATTGTTGGGAATCTCTAGCTGGGAATGGAAGGCTATTTTGTTCTACAGAAATCCGCTAATTATAGAAAAAACTTTATTTTATGAGAAAAGTGTAATTTTATTACATTTAATCATTTAATTAATACTTTTTTTTTCTTATATCAAAACACCTGTTACGATTTAAAAAATACTATATTATTATAAATATTTACCATGTTAGTTACCTGATGATCTTTGTTATTAACAAGGAATACGTTTACTCGCGTAATTTTTTTATCAGTTAATAAAAACACGCATTTTTAAAATTAAGATATTGTTTTAATAAAAATAGATATATCAAAGAGAATATATTTTCAAGATAAAACGTCCTAGAACACACTAAATAGGTAATTAGGTATTTTATCGTTTATCGATCTTAATTAGAAGATATCTACAATATTAACGAAGCTAATTGCCCAGTTGCCTACATAGATAACATCAAGGTTTAGTTCATTGTCTCCAGTGGTGTCGTAGCAATCATTAAAGATAAGGCATATATCCACCTACAACAAGCACCATAAAAGTCAACTCCTACCACCTAATGAAGCAACTGGAAGTTACTTGACTGCAAAAACTTTTTTAGACTGAGGACTTTGAGTTTTGCATCACAATAATTGCTAAAACAACTGAGATATTGAAACAATCAAAATTTTATTCAATTCGTAGCTACTGTGGTAATAAATACACATACTCGTACGTGAGAAGAAAACAAACTAACGATAACCTTAAATAAAATATGCAATAATAAAAGGGAAGAACGATAAAGAAATAATACATGTGTTGGGTTCAAACTTCAAACACCGAGTTCGCCGTTTATGCGAAATTAAAAATGCAAAATTGCTTAAATAATACGTGCAGAAAAAGAGATCTAATAGATATTACTAAAATGTACAATAGGAAAAATCGCGTCGAAAACTTGTTTTAATGTCACTTTAAACAGAGGCCAATATGCAAATGAATGCGTCGTTTACCAAAAAGATTTGGAGGTGACCTATTCGAATAATGAGTAGAAATCAAACACAAAATCCTCTGTTGTATACAGAAGCGCTTTTTATACCTCTCCTTTCTTTCTTATCATAGAAACTAGAATAGTCAATCAACAGATCACTGAAGCACTATTAGACTAATTTCATTAAACATCAATGCCTCAACACTGCGTTTTGTCATCAAATGAAGATGACTTCAAACAGGTTGGATTGGTCAAGTTCGATGATGTAATGTTGACACCAGAATGTAAGTGACCTTGCAATATGTATATTCTCTCAGCTTGTGCTGTAAGTTATCTGATTGTGGTTGGTGATTGATATCTTTGAGATGAAGGTGGATATTCAATGGAATGTAATATTTCGTTGAATAACAAATTGTAGAAACAAAGTAAATGAAAACGATAGAATCACAGATGGACAGAATTAGTATGCTACGGTAATATAAGTTTCAAATTAATTTGCTTGGCGGCATTCCGGTTTTTCCGTTAATATTGACTAACACCCAAAATTCCGTCGTGTTTATCGCCTCAGTACTTTCAACAGTGCCTCCAATATAAGCTTCTGTTGCTTCAACTGTTTTACATGTTTTATTTAATATTATGTTAATTTTGTCTATTCAAACAATATTTTTAAAGATATTTGAAAATTCTGCGTCAATTCTCTAATACGCACGCGTGAAATGATCTTGCAAAGAAAATTCTACCTTAAAACCTTTAACTTCTGGTTTACTATTGGCGAAACCTGATTCTGATTTTGAAACGTCATTGTTAGGCCTCGCACATGCGCATTGAATAACAATCCTTATTTAGACAAGGTCCCACTTTAATTTCATTTTCACCACTTTCTACTTTCTTATTCAGTAGATAAGGTTCGTTACTCGTAGATATAGAACTGTATCGTTTCATTATTTGATCAGCTGTCTGTCCTAAATTGATAATTTTGTTAGTGTTCTGTCTGCCGGGTCTTGTGTTTGTGCCTAAAATATAATAAAAATAAAACGAAGGAAAAAATAATTATATACTTTCTACAGTAATGCCTTTGTGTCCGTAGACGTGGCCAGTTTGTGTTACTAAAAATCTGTTCAAAAAGTTTGGCTATATAGTGACAAGTGATGTGTGTGACGAAGGTTTTTACTGGTTGCCACAGAAACTGATTTTCAACAGTTTATTATTATTTTCTTTAAAATTCGTTTCAGCTGTCGACTTGAACAAGTAATTTTTCGAAAACAATGCATTTGCGAAATATTTGCGTATAGCGACAATGTTGTTAAAACACTTTTTGCTCGTCCGTGCTTAATTTAATTAAAATCCCAACCAGCAAAGTAGTCTCAAAACGCGCACCTTATAGGAGTAATACACTTACAAAGCTCCTCTAACAGTTTTTAAACATGCCATCGCTCCTATAAAAGTAATAGATAAGCCAGAATAGACTCAAAAACGTTTAGTCTCATTGCTTAGCCTTATATGCGCTTTTAGGATAATTTAATAAAACTGTTGTAAGTAAAGCGTCCTATAATAGCAAGTTGTAAGCATGTTGTATGTAAAACTGTTATCCTATATCCACATTTTATAAGTTCGTTTGGTTTCATAATAGGCTTACACATGCTACTGCAAGTATGTTAGTTTTATATTAACATAACGTAAGAGTATAATAATGTGCATTTGTAATCATATTCAAGACATTTGTAGGATGAACAGCAATAAGTAAGACAGATATATGAGCGATATAGGATGAGCATACTTATAAGAGAATAAAGCGGGATAATTTTAAGTGTGTTCTACTTGTATTCATCTTGGGAATACAATAAAAGGACAAGGTTTAAATATTAAAATACTAGCTTTCCACCGCGGATCCGCCCGCGTTAACATCGTTTATGGTGCTTGGCGCGCGAATTATTTATGAAAGCGTTCCAAATTAGTTTCGTTAGAGTAATTTTTACTCTGACAGCAGGATAGCCTATTATGTTTTGTGTAAATGTGAAAGGGACAAACTCTTGTCAGGTGAATCTTAACTTGGTTATGGAACGACTATTGCTACATTTCAACCAATCCCCATTTTAATTCCTTGGGTGTTGAAATTTCAAAAATCATATTTTTGTTTTCCTTACTTGAGAAATAATTAGTTCTTCATACTAACTTTTATCCCCTATATTTTATTTTATTACATATATAATATTTTATTTATGCAACAAAATAAAGCCTATGTGCTCCAAGTTACCATCTATCTCCATACCAAAACTCATCAAAATTGGTTGCGTGGGTGTGAAAACGTAACAGACCGACAGACTTTCGTATTTTAATATATTAGTAACATGGCGGTTATATTTTTAGCATGGCGCTTACGCTAGTCTTTCTGATCGCTGATATAAGACAAAATGGTTTACAATAGTTTGATAAAGCGCTTGTGAAATGCTGATTTTTAAAAATGGCGGCGTCCGTACTGTTTTAGCTAATAAATAATAAAACATGAATACTTTATACTCATATTTAGTAAGGCGCATCAAAATTTTAGCTATATATGGGGTTCAATTTACAGTAAATAAAAATTCCCTATACAATTTTTTATTATAAACACTATAAACAGACATTTATGTGACTAATGAATAATACGACATACGGGTAGAACTTATCTTATTTTCATATTGTTTCCACTTTATGTGCACAACACACGCAGTATTATTTTAGCTTTATGCGGGATACATTTTAGACCACAAAAGCATTACTAAGCGCATAGTAAGCACGTTTGATCTTAAGTAAAACCATAATAAGATCATTTAAACTTAGAAGCTTCTTACGTATGATCAATTTAAGCCTGTACAGGCTTATAAGTTACTTACGTATGACCAATAAAAGCCTATTTACGCTTTTAAGTTACTTTGGGATAATTACTACCAGTATGAACGGCATTCAGTAAGACTGATATAGATTAGATTTAAAACTAAACGCTCTTATAAGGAGTGCCCAAACCCAGGCTTATAAGAGGATATAGGAGTGATATAACAGTAAAAAAAAGTAGTCTTGAGATAATTATAGGACTACATTTTGGTAGTTGGGATTGCAATGGCTCACATTACTTTCCTGCTTATGTTAATCGTTGTTTAAAAATAATATTCCTCATTTAATTATATTTTTTGTATCATAAATTACCTTATTAACATTTACCTCGGCAAGGTTCACCACCTACAAACATTCTTGTAAGCCTGATGATATCCATAAAGTTATTAAAATCTTCCTTATATTCTTAGGTTAAGTCTATTAATACCATACCTATTGGTTTATTATTGCATTTGTCTAGAAATTTTTGGATCTGTCCTTGCCAAGAATGGCTTTACGAGGACTACCGGGTTGTTTAATCTATAAAAAAAAATATTTCCATAAGTTTAGCTGTTTCACAAAATCGTTTCATAATTTTAATAAAAAAAGATTAAGATAAATTAATTTAATTTTTTTTAAATAATATCATCGGCATCAGTTTGAATTTCTTGCATAAATTCGTTTACCTCATCACCTATTAACGCGAAATTATCTACTTTGAACGATCTTTATTGACGAGTCCATTACATACCTTTATTTCTTGTAATGTTTGGTTATAATTACTAGAAGGTAAATGTTTTTATGGCCATGTGACCTCAATGTTGAAGGCTGCTTGGCCACGGATGGTCTTTGGGCTTGTCGCGATTTGGCAGTTTTATCCAAGGTTACCCAAAATAGCAAATCTTATAGGATAATTAGAGTTATTTTGGTCTGTAATAACAATAAGTGAGCTTTATGTTTAATATTTTTGAAAGCTTGTAATAAAACACTCATGGTTAAGTTTTATACTGACTAGAAACACGATCGTAACATAGGCTGTTAATGGCTTACCAAATGGCACTCGTTAAACCACCATATCAAACGCCTCAGGTGCCTTCGAAATTTCTGTAATTTTCTGAGAGATTAATCACTAGCCCTGCACAAACCTACCCTAGACCCTACTGTAAGGAGTATGGCCAAATCTTCCCGAGATATGGGAAGAGACCTGTGTACCAGCAGTGATGGTTAACAAAGTTTTATATGTCCTACTTCACCCCTAAAAATAAAATGTATATCAACATGTAAGGGCAAACATAGAATAGAATCGGTTGAGGTAAAACAAATCACAACCCCTTATGTTCTTAGAGAGAAATCAAATCAATCAATTACATATTTGTTCCTCTTTTTCCTTGTTGTAATATGTTGTTTGTTGAATACATGTTTCTCTATCTATCTAAACCTATTTAACTGCCAAAACAACATATTCACGTACATACTTACAAAGCTTCACCTTGCTTTGTGTAACTGCTAAAATAATAATTAACCATGTATCATCATCATTCTATTTAAATTTATTATACATAACGGAACTACAAAACTAAGTGTCGTATAAGTCGTATATGTACCCAGTAATCTTTTTAACTATTTATAACGGCAATAATTAAGCAGTTATTTACCTAATCCGGATGTTTTCGATAGCGGGACAGCTATTTATAAAAACAACGATGATAATTCGTACATTGTAATTAAAGCAATCTGTTACAAAAATGATTTCATTGTACTTTTAGAACGTATATTCTTAAAATTCAAAATTATTTATATTTTCATGTTATCTACAAGTGAAATTGAAAATATTTTCAATAAACTCCGTTGATGTTTGTAACAACATTTTAAATCTACATTTGTATTTATTTATATGTATATTTTTATTGCCCCCAAGAAACCTATCTACCTTAGGTAAAATTAAAACAAACTGTTTTAGTATATTCATATTTTTCAGATACACATTATATTATTTTCATCTTATTTTATTATATCTGTTATAGTGCTCTATTTTCAAAACATTACTTGTTATCGTGTTGTATATCTAATCTAGGGCCAAGGCCTGCTTAGCCAGGTTGTTTGAGCGAAGCGCAAATATTTTGAGCAAATATTGTATATCATGCATCATCATTAGGTATACATCCATAAAATATGACATCATCACAACTATATACTGGTCAACTATACTTCGCAATATGATCTTTTTCATCAATAACATTATGCTTTAATCGGTTTTCCTCTTCGACAAACAGGTTTTTTATGTTTATACTTAGTTAAAATCAAAGACCATCAGGAACTTAGTTATCTTTGCTAGGATGTAATTTTGCATTGGTAGTCCTTATCTATAGGAACATAGTATACATTAAAGTTGAATTAACTACCTTCTTAGGCAAGGCGGATAGTATGAAAGTAACTTAATCACTGTCAGTCCTTAATATTCCTTCTATTATAATTTTCATTTAGAATTTAGATTACCTCAAGAGTCACCTGGCAAGTTTCAGTATTATCTAGGTACAATCCTTTGGAATGTTCTCTATGTAACTATTTTTTCTAATTATTTTCTTTACTCCTAAGATTTAAGATCTACTTCACAATTTCATATAAATAAATATCTCATGAATACTTACAAAAAACATGCTAACAATGACGACATAGACGCCGAACCTATTTGGGAAGGCACTGTTACAATTTCAGATAATATTGTGTTAAATATATCCTGCGCGATTACAAGCATAGTAAAACGTAACATATTTTTCAATCATTCTGTCACACATGCAGTAATACACAATACCTATATACTACCTAAATTATACTGCTTACTGACCCTCTCATTATTAGTTATTGCTATGGCAATACGTGCAGTAATGACCGTAATACATTGTTTATTGTAACATGCAGGTACATACATATGCACATGACCATCGTTTTCAATGCTAACTTAGCATAACGTGACGTAGCGAGAAATGCAATCGGTTGACTGATACTCATAGATGTAGGTAATGCTTTTGATTTAGAACAAACGCCTCTCTGTCTATTAACTTCTCAAATGTTATTTTTATGGTTTAAGTTTATCATCTTATCATCGTCAGCCGGAAAACATCCACTGACAAATCTAGACCTCCGCCATAGAATTCCACCTGCCACGGTTTTAAGTCACATACATCCATGGGTTTCTTCCAAATCTAACTAGATCATCAGTCTTTCTGATGGGAGAACGTCCAATACTTCATCTTCCGGCCCACAGTCGCTGCTCGAGAACCTTTCTCCCCATTGGTGTTGTCAAATATGCGACATACATATACAGGTGTAACAAAAATGGTGTAGGACCCGTTAACTGAGGATTCTACTTATCATACTGAACAACTTTTGTTCTACGACTTTGGTCAAATAGCAAAAAATGTTTTGGAATCTCCATACAAAAATAGCAAAACAGATAAGCAGAGTCCAACAATTTTTTTTGTGATTTGAGCAAAATCGTAGAACAAAAGTTGTTCAGTACGATGAGTAGAATCCCCAGTTAACGGGTCCTACACCAATTTTGTCACACCCTGTATATATGACCCACCTGCACATTGCTACTTCAACTTACTTACTCGTATTCTACGGACTTAGTATGATAGTTACTTTAGTCTATAGATTTCCTTAAATTGGTTCAAATTCAAATTGGGCTAAAGGCTAACTTTAAAGAAAACTTCTGAAGCTCTGTGTACCTATTGTAGATTCTGGCGATGAACCGCCAGGCTTGGCGCAACACTATCCGGGAAAACTAACTGAAGGGGACACCATTAATACAAGTCAAAGTGAGGAATGTGACATGAATCTACAATCTTCTTGACGGTCCCTCAGTGCAATGCTGAGGGACCGTCAGGAAGATTGTAGATTCATGTCACATTCGTCACTTTGATTTGACTAGTATCAATGGTATGACTATCTTATACATAGATTTTCAATGGTGTATATCCATCCGTCGATTTGTCGGTTGTCCATAATCATTAACCATTGTAATGATGGTATGCTGACGCCATATCCTGTACAGTGAGCAGCACAAGTTTATGTTGATTTAACATTCAATATAAAACCTGCAAAATCCCATGAAACAATAAATTATTTGAATTGCACTGAACTGAATATTATACTTTTCTTTTAAATGAATGTTCTTTGTGAATGCGTTATTCAACTACAAAGGTGAATTGTATATACTGTACGAGTTAATTACTTAATAAGTAATTAGCTGTGTCTTTACTTTTTGTAGCAAGAAGACAAAGATGTACCTACTTAGTCATATTTTAAAGGAGTTTCTACTCGATAAACTGAAAAACTTTTCGTACTAATTTCTGTTTTCGTACTATGTTTATCCCTCAAAGTCTATGTGTATAAAATTTAATTAGAAACGTATTTTTGAATAATTATACTTTAAATATATCAGAAACTTCATGTAGGGATATCAACTTTTATTTGTATAAAACGCTTGAAATTTTAAGTACATATATATTTATATATTTTTATATATTTTTATATATTTTAAGTACATATAATATATTTACTGATACTTAGGGTCCTTAAAAAGCAGTTTAAGCTCTCAAATGAAACAGTGTTCGATTTGACTTGGATCGTTTCTAATGGTGTTAATAGCTATGATCAGTCTCTATTTCCTGTTCTCATTCACTTCACTTGCAACAGGCGGTACCATAGATTATGCAGAATGATTACAGATTTACATACGTTTTCCTGTTTTCCGTTTAGTTTTCTAGTACTTGACTACTTTTATTGCAAAATTGCCGCCATTTCTTGTGGACAGCTTTCGTTGGCCAGACTTTATCTCCCTATTTAGGTTTTCCTATATTTATTGAAAGAATATATTATGCAAAGCTTACAATACAACAATACGTTGTTGCATTCCGCTTTTAACACACTATAAAGATAATAATGGGAAATTATAAAGCCTCTCCTAAAAAGTGCTTAATACAATACAAGTCCATAAAGTATAGTCAGCACAAAAACTAAATGTCACTAGAAAGGTAACGCACACAGGAACACCATATCACAACATACAATCATATGCAAGAACGAGACAAAAGCAACATCAACATTTTTTGTTTCGCTATCAACGTTGTTTTCTCACGACTGAGAAAGTTGAAGTTCGTGGGAAATGTTTTTTTTCTAAACATTGCGATCTCTTTGGTTGGCGTCTATTGTGGTTGAAGATTGCGATCTTCATTCTTCAATTCTATGTTATGTCACAAGCGGTAATAGAAGCATAACACGAGAGTAACCTTTTAACCAAATTGGTTAACAATGGTGTGAAAGCAAAATTTTCATAATTTGATTATAGCTACGGCAGGAAATGACCTAACTTTCCCGAGATATCGGAAGACTTATTTGTATCTGGTATCTTGTATCTTGACCTGTACCTTAGTAGTGTGGTAGCTTTAGCTTTGAGTCGTGAAAGATTACCGTATGAAATGGGAGGTCGTTATAAACTGTATACCTAAACACTTAAAAACTTACTTACTGGAACTCGCTTATTGGAAACATTTATTTTCTGGAAGTTATCCATTACAATCCATAGCTTCCCATTTATTGGGGCACAGATATCTGTCCATTCCTCTGAAGGGGAAGCTATACTTCACACAAGGAAGCCATGTCCGGACTAATGAAGATTGTGGCCTAGTGGCCAATTTCACTGTCAGAAGTTTAAAAACTGCCAACATGGTTATACGACTGCTTTTTGTAAATTTAATAACTGACAGCACCAACGGCTTTACATTTATAGAAACGATTTGAAAAATCCAGTAGCAAACAGTTAAACCCATCCAGGTCACGCCCGTGTCAGTAGTTCATTAACCTGCATGATCGTTGTACCACCTAAGCAGAAGTAACAAGCGTGAAAGTTAACAAGTTATCTCTCAAAAGCATGTTGACATAGAGAAAATAAATTTTGCAATTTTTTTTATTTTTTATTTAAACTGACATTTTTGTTTCCAGTTATGAGACAAAAAAGTCAGTTTATGAGTACCTTAACAAATTAAAAAGCAAACGCTAATTAATCAAATAGACATAATTGTTTGCACTAAACTCGCCTTAACTTGTTATTTCATACATAAACATACAGGTGATTACTTTCTTTAAACATGCATGCATTATCCATCAGAGATAAACTGTTTTCAATAGAAGCTGATAAATTAAAAACCGCTTACGAGATTTTTTGTAAGCTAATTGGCCACATGATTCAATTATTACGTTAGGAGCGTTCAGTAAGCGTAAAAACGTAGACTTTTTATTCTAATAGTAACTGGCTGATTTTAAAATAAAATCATATAATCTGATTAAGTATTGCATATGCAGGTACAGTTTTACTTTTTGAAAATTTGAACCGAAATCGTACAATAGATAAAAAAGGAATAGTGACGCTTAAAGTGAGCCGTATTCACTTTGTTCGTTTCATATGATAAAGACCGTTTCGAATACAATCCTTACGATAGGATATCGATTATACAGGGTGCAACAAAACAGGCCTTGAACTCGTGAACCGGGTCTTCTACTCATTATACTAAAACAACTTTTGTTCTACGAATATTATGAAATCTCAAAAAAAATTAAATCAGTTTATGTATTTTTAAAATGATTGCCATTTGTTTTATGCTCAGCGCCCTCTTAAGTAGAATATAAAGAAACAAAGTAAGAAAGTAAATACATTTATTTGACAGAAAAACAGAAGTACAAAAAAAATTTGTAAAATATGAGTTAAATAAAGGTTCTGTCGTAAGGCGCCGCCGGCTCAGCAAAATATGAGTAAAGAGACCTCTTAAAATAAGTAGCCCTCCATAATACCGGAAGTACGATAGTTCTACTAATTAACTAAAGGTGTAATAAAAGGAAAGGAAAAAGTTTCCATTTAAGAAGAATGAACTAAGTAAATTAGCAAAAAAACTTTTTATATACAAGTCGATCAGTAAATGCCCGAACTTTTTATGGGAAGTCCAAACATTTTCTTTCGTATTCCTGAGTAGAAAACCACTTTCTCGTATTGCTACACTTTAGATACACCCTAGGTAAAGTTTTTAAAAATTTTGTGCTTTAATTAGAAAGGCTAGAAAAGAAAGCAAATTAATTTATTTTGTATGAATATTTCATAAACTTAATTAGTAAAAGCAAAGAAAAAATAAAGCAAAATTATCTAGCTCTGACTTGTGTTTTAATTAACGCAAATTAAGAATGTTGTTGTGCAAAAATACTATATTAAAGCATGTCGTTTTTTCTTGATATGCAAAACCGTTAAAGAAAGTATACGTAGGTATTTTTTATTTTTTTTTAAGTGATAAGGAAGGCAAACGAGCAAGTGGGTCACCTGATGGTAAGTGATTACCACTGCCCATAGACACCTGCAACCCCCTGTTTTATAAACTAACTTTTAATCATTTATTTCCGATTCAGACTAACCAGACCAATCTATAGTTACCGACGACGTACTTTGGTAGTATCGAAGAGAATAACTCTTATATAGATTGATGTTTCTGATATTATTTTACCTAGAAATGCATCTAGACCCAAAGCCAATTTCAGTGTAATACACCTCCATCACTCCTACTAACGTAAGAATACAAATAGTTTATCTATTTGTTTTAGTTTATGCTTGTAACCGACTCGTACTTGTTCCGACTTTTTATTTGCCGGTTAATTGTAAAACGCATCAAGAAGTCATTACGTTACATTACGTTGCTCGTCCGCTGTTTTGCTCACATTCCGTAATGATTACCTATGTATTATCTTGTCTATTAGAAATTCTTATTCACATCAGACCTGATATTCATTTAAGCATGTTTTGTGATAAAAATACTCTCCTTATCTTATTGACTGTTTCTTTTAGGAACGTTTTTTTTATTTATTTTCGTGATTCGAATCTAAATTCATATAAATATGACGCTAGTTATGATTAAGTTTCATATTTCAAAATCAGACTAACGGGAACCTTTTTAAAATCAATACGTACACTTTGTAAGGAAACTAAATAAATACCGGTTTTGTAGGCGAGTTGCCAATTTAAATTACTAAAATTTGGAATCCGCACAGTCATGTTTTGAGGACCAAAAATAAAATGTGATTAGAATTTATGATTACAATTATACTCAAAATAAACTTTCGACAATCAGTCTGTGACAACCACCATTTATATTAATGCTCGATACCAACCTAAAAATGTGTTTGGCTTCCTAATTACATTTCATCTCTTTACCTAGTTAGTGATAGGAATGTGTGCTAGAATAGTTTTCCCGAAATAGCAAAACCGATGCCTATACTCTAAGTAACTGATGAAGATCATCCAAAAGACCATGTGAACTTGTGAAGTGTCAGCAAAACATTTTCTAAACCCATGAAATAATATCATAGTGTAGACCACCATGGATAACCAGGATAGGGAGTCGAGGAGCTCCAGAACAAGTGATTCTCCTGGAGACACTATGAACGATGTCTACGCAGCATGGCGTAAGTTTGTGAATTAATTAATCATCCTACAATCATCATCATTTCAGCCAGAAGGCGTCCACTGTTGTTGAAGATAGACTTCGCCTTAGCATGGATACATGGCTCCAGAGAGTTCTGCAAGTCTGACGAGATCATCATTCCACCTGATGGGGGCCATCCAACACTAAAGCTTCCAGCCCGCGGTTCCACCTCGAGAATGTTTTATCCCCATTGGTTATTAGCTCTGCGAGCTATAAGATCTGTCCATGCCACTTTTTTACTTATTCTATGAGCTATTTTAGTATATCTAGTGCTTCTACGGATTTCCTCGGCATCGGAGAATCCCATCGCACCATCAATGCCATCTTCCTCCGTCATTTATATTTGCTTTGCTACGTTACCAGACCTTTCCTAAAGTATGTATTTCCATAAGTTAGAGCTGAATCTTTCGATACCAAATTACGCCTAGGCTAAACAAGCTATATTACTATATGACTACTGCTTTATCCTTCGCTTATGTAGCTTAATCAATGTCAGCATGAATCTAGATTAAAGTTACGTACTATCTTAGGAACTGTTCTGTTTTAATGTCTACCTTTTCATAAAAAAAACTACTATTACGATAACATAATAAACTTTTCAGAAAGTTGTTCATTTACCTGTTTCGCTTCGATGACTTGTTACATTTTAATATTATACTAATCTGCTAGTAGTTTAATAATCATCAGTCGTTCTGTCGTAACTATCCTAAATAATCTAGGAAGTATCTAAGCACCAAGTATTTTACGAGCATGTGCACGCGTATCTTATGTAATTTTATGTTTAGCATAGATGTTACGAAAGCAATTCGTTTAATGTTTATGCAGTTGTACAATTAAAGTCTTCCTCAAACATTTGGTGCCACCAAAGGTTTCAAATGTTTCCAAACATTCCATTGTACTTTCACTGAATAGAAGTATGCCCTAACTATAACCCTGTTATACAGAGTGTAAACTTTTTCCAGTTCATTTCGTTACATTATTTATGAAGCCTTCAAGAAAATTAAATTGAAAAAGCCTTATAAATATTCTGCGACCACACTGTTATATTTTCTTTTAAAATTTTGAGGTATTTTTCTGAAACATTGCTAAGTCACAATGACAGCTTTTGTCATTGCATCGTGCAAGTCCCATCGCATAAAACTGCTAGGTTAATTACTACTGCTCATACAGTGGGTATTAATTTTCAGGTGTATGTTTGTAAATTTGTCTGTTTCATTGATAGTAATTGTATCCAAAATGGCATTACAAATCATAGAATGCAAAATAAAAAATCGGTTAAGTTGCGAATAACAGATTTGGTGTTTTATCTGTGAACTATTTGTTTACGATCAGCCTGTATATACGTGCATATATGTCATGCATAGTTTGAACTGTTAGCACTATTGGCTACCGAACATCTGTTTTGCATTGTAGTTGCCGAACAATGTCGACAACGCCACATGGAATTTACAGCTAGTAAACATTAGGAAACCTCTATAATAAACTTTGTTACTATTGTCTCTTGTTTTATTCAAATAAGTATATTTGAATACGCATAGAATATTACAAATATTTAATAAGAGAAACTATGTAAAGTGTTCATTTGTCCCTTCTCCGCTTTTAGTTTATTCATCTCTTCAGGAGTTCGGGTTCGATTTCTCTTTATCGTGTTTTATCTTTCCATTGTAGAATCTTTACAAGACCGTTTCCATCTTCACCATAATTTTTTTTATAATTTTATTTCTACATAATTTATTGTGTACAAAATATGAAAAAAAGACAAGCTTAACGAAAAATACATTACAATTTCTCTCTCTAGTCGTGTGACACAATTTAACCGTGCTATCACGTGGCTACCGGTGTTGCACTTAGCATCACAGGATCGCAGGTGTAGGACATTTAGATTTACACCTAGGGACGTCTGCAATGCGACTGTCGTCGTACGTATTCTAGGTAATCAGAGGTGCACATTTCCTCCGCTTTTTTAGTGGATTAAAAAAGCTAACTAATATTTTGTTGACAAGAATCAGTCCCTTTCAAACAAATTTTAAATTTTGAGATTGCAATGATCTTATAAGTAGTAAAAGTTTTTTAAGAGATTCACAAGAAGATTCCTTTTCAAAGCCGGATAATATTTACTTGACCTTACTTACCTTTATATTTACGTACATTTGTACATTTGAAACTTAAGAAAATGACGGGCTGTCTTGCTGACATGGTATAAAATTACTCTCTCGGAAGTGTTTAGAACAATTTAAGGTTATAATGGGATTACTAATTATTTTATTTTATTTTATTTATTTGGGATAATTAACAACTATGTACTAAATATTACATTATAAGATGTTAAGGATAATGAAGATTAAATAAAGATTTAATAAAGATTATTATAATGGGAACGAAGAATTTAACCTGCTTATTTTGTGGACGATATATTTTCTTTCGAGAATGAACAAGACAAACCATGAGTTCCAGCGTCAGCAATCCGTCAGGTCACCTTTGCAGTCTGGTCTAGATTTTAAAATGTTTACTGCGTATTTTGGGGCCATTGTCAAACACGTCACGTACCTTGTTATTGTTCGAGTTTTGAATACACTCGTATTATTTAGTCTACTACATATGGCTGGCCATCATTACCGAAATATTTTGACGAGAGTTATATGCTTGTACGTATCGTTGAGTTGGCATTATTAAAAGTTTTACTAGAAATAGCATGGGTAATTTTGAATTAACAATAAATCTCTTAGGTAATGATTCCATTCATGAAACATAACAAATGATCTAAAAGTCTGCTTAAAACTTTTTATACAAATCAGTTCAGCTGCAATCTTTAATAGAAGGTCCAATTTTTTTTGTAGTATGTTATAAAGACATAGCAGCTGTTAGCTGCTCGCCTATTATTATTGTAATAATAATAATTTCAATAATATATGAAAACAATACTACTCTTTCTTTTGCCTTATCTAATTTTGTTTATTAATTTCTTTCTTTTCTCCTTCCAGATGAAATGCTAGAAGGGGAAGGCGCAGGCCTGGCCGCTCGAGTAGCTGAGCTGGAAGTCAGATGCGCGAGGCAGGCTGAAGAACTTCTCTGTCTTCGCTCCACCCTTGCTGATGCACTGAGGCGGCTAAACGCTTTAGAAGGAAGAGCGCCTACGACCACTGGACAAAGAAATGGAGGGTACACAGGTACACTTAAACTTTCTTTTACTGTGAAAAATCATGCAGAGGAGACGAAATAGTTATATCTGTGTACCTATAGTAAAATTTCATTTATTAAAACACGATGATGATACTCGTACAAGAGATTATTATAGGATTAAGGAAGTCTGGGGGAGGCCTTTGTCTAGCAGTGGACGTCTTTCGGCTGATAGATAGATAGAAGGAAGTCTGGCTCTAGGAACTGTAGGTAAACTACTCTTTTCGTCAACCTTTGAAAAGACGAAAAATTATATTCTTCATGTGATCTTCCGTTTTTATGAATACAATCCTCTCCAGCAATATAGCAATGACAATCACAATCGCCACTATTTATAGCCATAAAATCTTAACTCATAGGAAAAGACGAAGAAGAATCGTGACCACCGATTTAACCTTTCGTGAGGGCGCTGCACGCTGGCCCTATACAATTAAAAGTGTCAACCAACATTTTATGGTCAGAGATGATTCAATTTCTTGTAACTTACAACTTTTTACGGCTTGTAAAATATCGCATATCTCACTGTAAAGACAGCATTAATGGTGGAATCATTACGTTGAGTCAAATGGAGTTTTCTAAAGTCATTTTAACAGTCATTATAAAGTAGCTTCGATTAAGCTTAGCGAAGATTGCCCATGATAATAGTAGCTTACTTCAAACGTAACTTATTGTGTGTGAAAATTTATAGTTAAATATTATATTATTATGGTGATATGTCTACAACATAATCGTATAGTAGACAATCGTAGCCTTCTGTAATATATTTAGAAATTGAAACATTCGTTTAATATTTAAAAACCTTTTCTTCATCTTTCAGGGTCCACTGGAACACCGACAAGAGAGCTGAGAATCAGACAGCCCACTTATCGGGAAACAGCCAAGAGGACCTCCAGCTATGGCTCCAGTGCATCTTCATTGCCACAGAGGTAGCTATGAACTTGTTCTTAGATGAAAGACATATAACCTGTACCTTGAACCTGTACTTTACTAGATACTCCTACTTAATAGTACTCATCTTCTGCAACTCGTTGGTTATACTCACAGAATTCTAAAAAGTATTAGGTATTGTGTGGTTACACCTACACATGACAAAGGCATGTTTTTCACGATACGTGACATTTATTTCGACTATATTCCTGTGCATTTGATTACTTCTCTATTTTTTGTGGAAATTCACTTAGTTGAGGATCCATCCCACACATACAAGATTTTATCTACAGAACCTACGTGAATTATGTCCGGAATTTATAAGTTTTCCGTTAACGTATAATGATAAAGCGTAAGTTTTTGAAAGTTAGATTGATTTGAAGATCCAATGAATGGAAGTTTTTCTCCATCATTGGACTCTTTTCGATCAAGAAATTCATGTTTTGCTAGTTTAATGGTTAGGTCTACTACAATATGTATTATAATAAAATTTTGAAATTTCGGAAAATTCTGTTAGATGAGTACACAACTTTTTATTAAGTCATGATGATGGTGAAAGCTTAGAAATAAGCTGAATATCAATCTTGATTAGTTGCGTGTAAAAAAGGCATGGATCAATACAAAACAAATTTTGTTCATTGTAGACTTTTCATTCTCCTTTTTCTTTGCATGCTCGCTTAAATGTTCGTGCGTATGGTGGCGTATAGGGAGCCGGGTCGTTCCCGTCTCTCAAATATGGTTGAGGGGAGCGATGGCTGACTCTCGCGTTATACTCGTGATCGGGTGCTGTCCGTGTGAACTGGCCTGCTCTTATCATTGGTTTTTGGCATTGTTAGTCATTAGCTACAAATAATTTTAACTTTTATCTCTTTTGAATCCTTTCTTTCTTTATTCTTCTTACTTTATTCTTATTTTTGTATATTTTATTTACAGACATGACATTGTATAATTCATTTATTGATCAAGCATTAAGATGTAATAGAATATAAGACTTTTTAAAAAAAATGTGTTGGAGGGAGTTTCTTTAGGGCCCGCCGTTTCTTCTCACTCCGCAAACACTTCCCGAAACGGTGAGTATACGAGTTCCGAGTGGTAGGAACCTCGTATTAGGTAGATAAAAGAATGACGTTCGAAAAGTGTACAGTGCTACGTACTTCGAATAAAATATTTTCATTTTCGTAGCACTAAGTTGGACCAGCCATCCCTTTTTCTGTTGACCAAGGTTAAAGGTTATATTATAATATCATCTAAGCACGTAACATTCAGGTAGAACCATGATGGGTGTGTCTAAAGGCTGTAAAGTAGTCGAGTTTGGGAGTGGTTTCGCCAGGGCTCACCATTAGTAAATAAAAAAACCTAAGTCAAATGAGACGTAGCTTAATAAGGGTAGTTGTTGGATAGAGAAAAGAGTTTGTGATTTTGTGCCTCACGGATCGCTTCAACATGAGTTCCAACTTCATAGCCAAAAGCAAAACCTATTTTAAGGCCCCCCGCGCACTAGGCAACCTGGCTGCGGCAGCCAGTCACACATATGACGGCGTATGGGAGCCCGCGCACTAGGCAGCCACGAATATAGTTCGAGTGGCTGTCTAGTGCGAAGGGAGCCTAACGTCTATTTTTTATTTTATGAATTTTATCGTCGTATTCTGTTTTGACTGTAGAAACAAGTTTTCTTTTGTTGTTTTTTATCTCATTAATATTATTATAGTTCGGTAAGTCCTAAAGACTCACATCTGCCCTTTACCTTTACTGAAAGACATTAATTAATCATTAGTCACCATGTCCATTTGGGGAGCGAGCGTTGAAGTCCGTGATGATAGGTCTAGGTCCTCAACTGGTTTACCTTCCAGCCGGTGTCACTGCCTCGTCTGGTCAAGTTGCTTATTTTAATTTCGCATGTGCTATAATTACTTAATAACGATGTAAAATATATAGTCAATATTACATATAATAGGGCAGGTGTATAAGGTGTCTTTATGCTTATTTCCTCCTGTTAGAAACATTACTAAGGCATAACGTTACTAAAATGTTGACATGATGGAACTTCATGACTGGGCATCAAAATTGTTAAAATAATGTTAATGTTGTTAAAATAATAAATAAACATCAGCTTTGTGTGTTTGCATTCAAAAACATAAAATCATTTAATGCGCTAATGCGCTAATTCTGTTTAAAGGAGCGCCCTGTAAGATTAGCGTCTCGTTCATGTATAGGAAAATTGTGCCCAAGCAACCCTATCTTTTTATAACATGTTTAGCCCGAAATTGTCTCCTTTTAAATTAATTTCTTCAGAGATTTAGTGTTGCTATGTAAGAGTTATATTAGAAAAAATGTGTTGAAGGGAGTTTCTTTTGAAACCTGAAGTTTCTTCTCTCTCCGCAAACACTTGCCGAAACGTTGGGTATACGAGTTCCAAGAGGTGGAAACGTCGTATAAGGTCGATTAAAAATGACATTCGAAAAGTGTTCAATGCTACCTACTTCGAATAAACATATTTTTTGATTTGATTTACTGTATCTGACAGTCACTAACTATTTCACATTAATATATTTAATTATAACGAAAATTATCCTATAAGGTCCTATAATGAAAGAGTTTTTGTAGCCCAAAAAAAATGTGTGCGATCTATTTGTGGCATGGCGCCCTGGATGTCTTGTAAACCAGCGTTTAAAAAACTAGGTATTCTAACATTTCCCAGTATGTACATTTTAGAAATTTTTAAATTTGTCATTCGCCACCCTGACATGTTCACAACCGCCCGGGATATATATCCACGGAATACTAGAAACCCTAATAGACTGGTATCAAATAAATGCCCTAAAACCGCACTGTTCCAAAGAAATTGCTACTGGATGTGTATTCAAATACCATATTAAAAACTTGCCTGTAAAGTTTCAACCTAGAAAGTTATATCGGTGGTTATTGGACTTAAATTGCTATAACATTAAGGAATTATTACATTAACTTGTTTGTTTGCTTGTTTCTTTGTATGTTTTAATTTAATCCTCTAGTTCCTAATATATTATATTTTTTGACAAATGTATAATTTTGCATGCCATTGCCTTGGCGAAACATAATGTACCTATTTATTGTAAACCATGTCAACCCTGTTCAATGTTTCTGCAAAATAAATACTTACTTACTTACTTACTTACTTATAGTCAAAATATACATCGCACCTACCAACAACGTCAGTTCATGTTATCAAGCACTATTGTTCTTTTTCTACAGACGAGGTCCACAACACCAGTCAACGGGGTCCCTGCAGTCAGATTCACCAGCGTCTTCGTCATCACTATCCCCAGCCCCTTCACCTTCTCCAAGAGCTACTCCAGCTCCTCATCATACAGTTCAGACCACGCAGCCGTACAGGTAACTTAGTGACCACGGGTATGGTCTGCGCCAGGAGCAATAGACACCATTAAAATCACTTAGAATCTCTCTATAAGCAATGGTATATTACAAAGAGATTCCTGACAAATAAAGATTATCTCTAGTCCATTGCTCTAAGGATCATCATAAAAAGAAGGAAGAGGAAGGAAAGGAGGAAGGAAGGAAGATTTCATTTTGCATTCTTCGTAATCTTGAGCGCACTTTTATGTTTAGTGCACTTTTGTGTGCAGTTTGTGTGCACTTTTAAGCTTATCATAAGCTTTTTAACTTAAGATGAAGTATGAAAGACTTGGTGTCGCTGGCAAGTTGCATATGATAGGTCTAGCCAGCGAATATTTTATTTGGTATAGAGTATAGACAAATGTCAGAAACACAGTGATAAAAGTATTTGCCTGTGTGTAGTCTTTTACAGGTAGATTGGAGCTTGGCGAATAAGATATATTGTAGTTCTTGTGAAAATTAATCCGATATAACACCGAAAAATAGGCGAATCTTTGGCGATACTCGAGGGTTCGTTCGTAGCTTGATTGAAATTACCAAGGTGTCTCCTGAGTGAAAATATTCTGTATCGATGTTCTTAATGCATCGATTTGACCATAGTACTGAAAACCGGAGCGATTTTTCGCTGTAAATTTGTTGTCCAAAGAGATCTTACAAAAAAATTTAAATTTGTTGATTCATTATCTGCAATCTGCCATTAAATTAGAATTCCTAGGGATTGTATTGAATACCTGCTGTGTACCGTTTCCACTTCAGATCCAACTTAAGTGAAGGGTATTTTAAAGCGTACGTAATATCAACGTTTACCAATGAATAAGGTATAATATGCAAGTTTATTTCAGTACAGCAAGCTATAGTAAAGCTATCACTTACTAGATGTCCAGTCGCTGGCTATTTGTATTAGCTTATGGCGTTTTTATTTTCTGCTAGTCTACCTAAATAAGGCTAGCCAGTAGTTATCGATCTATTGTTTCTATAGATTGATGCCAGTAGTGTACAAAGCTTCTGCTTACTAGATCCCGGAATAACTCGACGTCGAGCAACCAGAGCGCTTCACCCGGCGGCAACAACTTGACCAAGAGATGGAATTCCACTGGGGACTTCAATGCTCAGGGTCTACTGCCTAATAGCAGGTTAGTGTAGAACAACTGCTGACATGACTACACTTGTTGTTACTAGCTGAGATTCAACATATCTGTGCTGATAAGTCAGCCATTATATAGGCTGTAACAAAAAAGTGTGGTGATACTTCAAGGTGGGCTTTGGTTAATCAAACTGAACAACTTTTGTAGTACAACTTTGTTGTAAAAGCTAAAAAAACTTTTTTTCATATAAATCGATCAGCTGGCGACCCAAGTTTGTACGAAAGTAAAAAATTTTTTTTGCGATATCAAAAAAGTTGTAGAACAAAATTTGTTCAGTTTGGTGAGTAGAAGCCCACCTTGAAGTATCACCACATCTTTTTGTTACACCCTGTACATTGTCCTTTAGATTCCATTCACACCGGCATGCGGCATTCACATTAAAGGCCGGCAACGCACTTGTGACTCCTCTGGTGTTGCGGGTGTCTATGGGCGGCGGTAATCGCTTACCATCAGGTGATCCGTCTGCTCGTTTGCCAACTCTGCCATCAAAAAAAATACGTTTCTGATCCGAATGCATCCAGCGGCTTCTTGCAAGCCTTCCATAATGTATCCAATCGTCCAGTCATAAATACCTTTTAAAATGTGAAAAAAGTGTACCCATTTTTTACCTAGGATACCACAATACAAGCAGATAAAGAAAAGGCTTCACGATGTAAATTTTTTCGGCACCAATTTCAACGATGTATAATTGTACCTTAGGAATTAAATAGTTACCTATAGTTAATAGTTTATCCTATACCTATTTAATTCCTAATTTAAAATTGTTTCCGTCTATAATTATAGTTTACGTTGGTTTTTTCTTTGTTATCCCGCAAAGCATTGTGTAGTTTTTCTTTGGCTATTTTCTTTACTTCTTACTTATTTTCCAAATTCTAATTGTGTTTGTTGTGTTCCTTTAGATTTACAACAACAAAATCGTTGCTAAACTTATATTCAAAGCCGTCACAAAATGGGCCTATACTGAAACATGGGTAAGTACAAAAATTAAGGTTTCGAGTTTCAATGGTGGTGGTTTGTAACGGTTTTAAAGGTAAAAAAGTACATGGGATTTGCTTGCTTTGTTTGTTTTTTTCCTGCAAGATGTATTTTTAGAGTTCACTTTATATCAGTAGCTACTAAATCGTTAGGTACATGATGATATTCAATGTGTTTGCCTCACGTAATTAAATATCATCTAAATATTTTTTTTCGTTTACCTAACACAGCAACTAGTCTTTGATATAATCTATTATACTACTAGTACTATACAAAAATAATGAACCATGAGCTGACCTGATGCTGCAGCCAGGGTAGTCTCCTCAAAGTGAAACTCTTCAACGACTTACGGCAGACACGCCGGGTTTGGGCTAGATTGTACAGTAAATAGGCACATAAAATAATGAACCATGAGTTGACCCTATCACCCATGGTGGTATATTCTTCCTCTAGTAAGAGGCAGTAATTTCTAAAGTATATCTTTTATAGCAAGTTAATTTAAAATTATACCGACATTGTTCTTTGTCAAATAAAGGAGACTTGAACCGTTTTAAAAGGCCCGGTAACGAGCCATGTAATCACAACTAGCAACCGAGGCAGCGCGGAAAACATAACAGTTCCCGCCAAGTCGAAGATAAATGATCTGGTGACCTTCACTGTAATTGAAGGCAGTTGTCAGCATCCAGCCTACAAGCTTCGTGGAGATAATTTTGTGGTCTTGATAAAGTTATGTTGGATATGTGGTATTTTTTTTTTATATACTTGAAGGCGAAGTGGTTAGGTGCTTCTATCCTATACAGGCCAAAAACCGTTGTCACAAACAGTTTTTGTTTTGTCTTAAACACCTGGTTTTAGATAGATAGATAGATAGATAGATAGATAGAAGCTTTATTTAGAGACTACAGATCTTAAATTAATATATAACAATAAAAACTTAAACTAAAGAAATAAGATAATTAAACTAAGATAAGAACTAAGGGGGAAAAAATAATAATACAGAAATTGAACTGTAGCCCTAAAAAGGCACCGACTCAGCATAAAGCTGCGTATGTGAGACCACATACACAACGCTGGTATTCTGTCGATACCTACAGTGAAAAAAAGAAGCCAGCCGAGTCGTGGAGTGAACAGTTGCTAGACTCACTAGAATGAAATTACTTAAAATAAGATAGCAAAAAAAGGTAAAGATAAAAAATAATTATAAAAAACACTAAAGTGGGTTCATGGAATTGCACGAAATGGAGGAGATTGTGAGAAAACCATGCTGCTATAATTTTCTCAGTGAGATTAAAACATCAGGGCTTGATAACATTACTATGATACATACATATATGTCGTTTCATTTAGGGGTCTGGAAAAAAGAGAAAGCAATAAGTAAAAATGAATAAAAATGAATAAAAAAAATGAATAAAAAAATGAGGGAGCGAAAAATATTTACGAGTGAAGGGATACTAAATACCGTGCAATTTGTTGGACATGCTTGAAACTGCTCGCGAACCAGTCGCGATCAGTGGTTATGCAACAAAACATAAATAGTAAACAACTATACCACAAATTTAGCAAATTTAAACCGTTAGATCTAGGTATTCTGTTTTTGAGAGGAGAGTATGTGTGATCTATTCTTCTGTTTGAAAGAAGATTTAGATTTTAGCTCACGAATTGGAGGTGGTATATTATTCCAACACTTTGACGCATTATATTTGAAGCTCCCTCTAAAAGCAGCAGTTTTATAAGTTGGAGGGACGAGTACAAGCGCTCTATATGTTCTCATTCTATACCTCTGGTTTGCCTGTGCACACCAAGTAAGTTTTTTGTAAAGGTATTCTGGCTGTTTTGTTTTTATAATATCAAACAGGAGGCCTGCAAAGAGCAGCTCTTTCCTCGCAGATACCTTGAGGATATTTGCATTGTTTAAGAAAGGAGTAATGTGGGTTCTTGGCGGGATAGTAAAACAATATCTAGTGCAGGCATTTTGAACTCGCTGCAGTAGTTTGCTAGTTCTGGACAATAGACAAAAACCGTAAGACGTTAAACAGTAGTTGAGCTTAGATAAAATCAGACTTTCACATAATGCAATTCGAAGTTCAGTACTAAGAAAATTTCTTATTGGATAAATAGTTTTGAGTCTATAGAAACAGGTTCGAACTACATCTAAGACATGAGATTCAAAATTGAGTTTACTGTCCATGGTAACGCCTAGATTTCGAGCTTCATTAACAAATTCAACAGGGATATCTTCAATGCAGATGTTGGGATTTTGGTTGGCTATAAGTGAAGACTGTTTAGGAGAACCAAAGATCATGAATTTAGACTTTGAAGGGTTCAAGACAAGGCTATTTTCGGTAGACCACTTCGCAATACGAGACAAGTCCTCATTAATCTTGTTTACAGCCTCGGGTGTATCACTAGCACAAAAAGAGTAATATAGCTGCATGTCATCAGCATATAAGTGATACTTGCAGTTTTTGATGGAAAGTACAACGTCAGAGGTATACAAAATAAAAAGAAGAGGGCCAAGGATTGATCCTTGTGGGACCCCTCGATTAACTTTTTGCAGATCAGAGAAGATATTATTACCATCAGATTTAGTAATGGAAACAATCTGTGAGCGTGAAGATAAATAACTGTGAAACAATTTGATAGTTGAGTTTCTAAAATCATAGTAATGTAACTTTGACAGTAGCAAAGATATATTTATAGCATCAAATGCTCTAGAATAGTCCAGCAGAACAAGTAAAGTTCCCATTCCACAATCTTGGGCTGAAAGTACTTCATCTATGATGTCATGGAGGGTAGTATTGGTACTTCTGCCCTTCCGAAAACCCGATTGCATGGAGGGTAGAATGTCGTTGGATTCCAAGTACTTGATGACTTGGTTGTAAACAACTCTCTCCAGAATCTTTGAGAGAAATGGCAGAATACTTATGGGTCTCAAGTCCTTAAATTCGGCTGGGTTATTCATCTTTGGTATTGGTCGCACTATCGCAGTCTTCCAAGCCAGAGGAAAAGTAGAATTGGAGATGCAAGAGTTGATGATGTCGGTAATGACTCCTAGGGTGTAGGGTAGACTCAGAAGAATCATATCTCTATTTATTTCATCAAATCCAAGGGCGTTAGATTTTATACTAAGAATAACATTTGAGATTGTGGTTTCGTCTACTGTAGTTAGGTTGAAAGTGTTAGTAGTCAGATTGTGATATTCAAAGTACGTTAAATTAGATATTGTAACTTTGTTACTACCAGGGACTTTTAAAAAGTATTTATTTATTTCGTGGGGATTTGTTTTCATGTTTTATAAAGCTATATGAATAGTTACAATAGTTAAAAATAATACAGACGTAATATCCGAAAATCAAAGAATATACCTA
Source organism: Coleophora deauratella (assembly GCA_958295455.1). Lineage (NCBI taxonomy): Eukaryota > Metazoa > Arthropoda > Insecta > Lepidoptera > Coleophoridae > Coleophora > Coleophora deauratella. Next base: position 4,354,750 of record OY282403.1, on the reverse strand, counting down.
AAGGCTTTCAGAGGACTCAATCTCAACAGGTCGATGGGTGATAAAATAATATCGACCGTAACTCTACTGATTTTAAGTTCTATTGTAATTAGTTCACGTCAATTCCGAGAAACTTTCCAATTAAATACCAAAAACAGAGTTACCAGGATATTTTTTGCATCAAAGTTTCTAACGTTTTTATTATGATTCTGTTCAAGACAATGTTTATTTTGTTTCAAGTACATGTTTTAAATCTTTTCCATGGTAATAGCAATATACATAGGTAGGCACTCCCAGTTGGGGGCCCTTGATATGTTATGACAGTATTCTTGACCCTCAGGGGGGTCGCGAAGCCTTTCTCAAGGGGTCGCGGATAAAAGAATGATATGTGTTTGTAGGTCCTACACTGCAATGAAAAAATACGATTTCAGTGAGAAGGCTGGGCCTGTTTATTTTTTAACAATTTGTCAAAACGCGGTTCTATTTTGGAGACGTTAATAACTTAATCATTTTCTAATTGAAGAAAGTCTTTGAAATCACTAACATTTTGTACAAGAAGGGGGTCGCAAGAATTTTTTTACTTGTAAGGGGGTCGGGTATTAAAAAAGGTTGAAAAACACTGTCTGATGAAATTAATTTCTTGAATATTTGATACATTAGGAAGGAGACTTCATAATCTATTTTGCCACGTCTGCTCGTTTGCCCCCTATCACACATTAAAAAAAACTAAGACCCCGCTCTTTCTGACCAATCATGCCTGGTAGGTAAAATCGTGTAATGACATAGTCATAATAAAAACACATAAAAATCGAATCCACGTCATTTAGACAGTTGTATATTTATCGAATAAAATTGTTTATTCATTTAGGTACTCGTCGGTATCTTTTCAATCTTTGGGTAATAGTATCACGTAAACTTTAAATGTTTATAAAGAGTACACGTACCTAAAATTATATATAGGTACCTGATTCTAAGTAATAAAATTAAAATGACATAACTACGTTTTTGCAAATTTGATTCTTAGGTGATCGTGATAAGTCGTATTTTCTTGTCTAAACAAATTCATGGTCACGATGGTGCATATTGCTTATTTTTTACAGAATTTACCCAAAGCTGTCTATCTATAATCATTCAATGGAGAATACCTAATTTTCTAGTCGATGGTCCACCCACGACTATTCTATTGGGCAATGCCCACGTCCATCTGATTGGATATAATGGTTTTTTGATCATTGTTTCTATTGGGAATCAACTGAAATGGTCAGCATTTTAAAATTAAAACTTTAAGGTATTGAAAATGTTGATATTTTCAATACCTGGCGTTTTGATCATTGTTTCTATTGGGAATCAACTGAAATGGTCAGCATTTTAAAATTAAAACTTTAAGGTATTGAAAATGTTGGTATTTTCAATACCCTAATATTCAATAAAGCCGTTTTCAAGGTACACGCTACATTATACAATGTGGCTGTGTTCTTTTGTCAGTTTAACTCACACCGTTCATTCCTCTGTATTATAAGGTGTTCCTTTTGATTTCCTTAAACACTCAACAACCACATCAACCTTCTTAACAGGTAAGTAATAAACTTCTCCTCAGTGTTCTCCTTCCTTCATTTTGTGCAATATTTCCTTCCTTGTTTTTTTTTTAATTCGTTTTGTCATTTAAAAAGTCGTCTTTCCTGTTCTGTTCTAAATCTTCATTACATACTTAGCATACTTATATACTTGGCATGCTTCTTTAGTTTACTTACACTGAAGGCTTGTTGAACGTTACAAACGAAAATTTATCTATTCTGTAATTTAACAATATTGTTCTTGTCTTGTCTCTCTGATACAACACAACAGCAGCATTTACTCTATCCAACTTCGGCATTCCTATACCCATTTTCTTCATAATTTTTGCAAAAAATGTATAAAAGCTATCCAAAACTTCCGTCGTATTTAGTCACTTACATTTAAATTCCTAATGATACTTTAGTAATGATACCTCAGTGGAAAACTTCATATTTCGTATAATTTGTTTCCAACCTTTATACTTTAACCTCATAAAGTCATAAATCAAATGACCACTTGGTACTTCAACTACAATAACTGTGATATAAAAGCATGTTAAAAATTATTTTCATTGTCAAGGAGTTACCTCAGCACGTTATGGAATAAAGATAGATATAGGTAATATATGACTCACATACTTCACCGTAATGCCTATTAGAAGATTGGCTCCATACTACATTACTCCATTTAGTTTAGATGTGACAAGTCCATTGCTTGTTTCTAATCATGACTGGAAATAATGTTGCAGAAGAAACGGCAATGAAAAACGTATAAAGCAAAAAATTTGACGTCAACGTTCCTAAACTCGGTCACGGTCTATGTCGACCTCTTTGGACGCAGTCTGCGAATGTTTTTCTCAGACGCCGGCTGTATGACTTTACAGACGAAACCAGTTTTTAAAATAAAAAAGTTTATTCACAACGTTCGCGTTCAGTTGACATTCAGTCCGACTGTGTCGGAATTTTGTGTTCCGTTTTTGGATTTTTAACTTACTCGGTTTTATCTCGGCGCCATGTCGGACGAAAGGTAAAGTTTGTTGTGCTACAGCCATTATTTAAGTTAATTTTAATGAAGCTTATCTTTTATCAGCCACATACATAATAGCCAATAAACGTTTACCATTATGTTTAACATCGTTATTTATTTATTATATTTTAGATTGATTTCAACACCGTAGTCGGATTTTTGGAAGCTTACTGAGTGGGCGCCATCTCTGTAATTTCTTTTTTTTCGAAACTATTGTTTGTGGGCAAGCAGAAGCTAGGTGCAATAAAAAGCTGTACAGCCTTAAATAAATAGAGGCTACAATGTCATTCACCTCGATGTGAGTCGTTGGAGTGGTGTTTGCGGATTTTTTTGTTCATTATGCAACTCTGGGTCTGGCTTTTCATGTTTTTCTGATGTTATGCCTTTGGAATAGGAATTGAATCTCATGTACTACTTACTCTGTTTTTACTAAGTCGACTTGTTCTTTTCTTTTATGTTAGAATAAACTAATTGATGCACGAACTAATAACTAATAATCTTAACGGAATCTTAAGTGTAAATTAACAGACTAATTTAATTTATTACGGGATATCCGTGTTAACTAATAACTGCACGAAGGTTTCCGAGGTACTCTAAATAGTTCTGTGCTAAATTTAATCTTAAGTTATTGTTTTTTAAATATATTCATGGGAGTTTTTAAAGGTTTTTTATGACACTATTTAAAATATAGCTTGAACCTGAACAACTTTCCCTAAGAAACCCAATGGTCAATTCGCGAAAAAAATTATTTATCAATTTTATTATAGCGTGGTAAGGTTTCTTGAAGGAAGTTGTACTTGTCGAGTTTTTTGAGTTGACGCCCAAGTTCAAATAATGTCAGTGCCTTTAGAAACACCTTTTAAAACAAAAATAATGAAGAAGTTCTTATTTAAAAATGACTTACACATAAGAGCAATCAAAGTAACGCAAAATTCTGCATCATTGTCCTTTACTTAACTGGATCATTCAAGGAATCGTTACGTCTTCTATCTAGCATAAATAAAAAAGCTTAGCTTGTAGAGTCAACTCCAAGGATGACACTACCTAGCAGAAACTCGATAGCCCCCGTTACATCATTCCAACTAGTGTTTTCTTGCTTAGTTGGGTTCCTGCCTGAATATTTTGCAGGGTTGTTACATAATTCATGTATGATCCGTAAACTGGGGGTGTAACTCTTCATACTGTACAACTTTTGTTCAACTACTTTTCCAAAATTGCAATTTTTTTTTCTTCACACTGGCTGATTAATTTAGTACTTATAGATAACAGCGATTTTTTTGCGATTTCTAACAAAGTCTTCACCAAAAATTGTTCAATATATGATGAGTAGAATCTGCAGCTAACAGGTCCTAGCTTATTATGTAACACCCTGTATTTTTTCTGCAGTTCCATTCCACTCCTTCTCTTCTTTCATCTCTGAAGTCTTCCATCTCTTTCCAGTACCCACACATGTCAGTACAATGAAGAGGATGGAACGATGAGGATGTACCTTAGAGGGAGACCGGTCGTCCTCTACGGGCCCACTGACCAGGATACCCTGGACCCTGCTAAAGTAGCGCCACCACCACAGAACAAGCTCAAGTTAGAGTGGATTTATGGATACAGGTATGTATGTTTGTTTCACGTACAGGACTTTTGTAGTCCAGCACATCATTTTTTTCAGCTTTGAGATGTATACTATAAGTGATGACTGGTTTTTGAGTCTTCTATAAAAAAAATTTATAATAATAATATAGGAAATTTAAGAGCTAATGACCTCATTGAGAAGGATGTTGAAAATTAGGCAAAGTGGAGCAGGTTAAGTAGGAAAGCGGACCTTGGCTCTAGCCGGAAAACGAGAAGGAGAGAACGAGAAGAAGATAGACAACAGACATATACGTTTAAATACATACCATTATACTGATGTAGTACCCGGACACAGGCAAACAAATCAGCTTATCACAAAAATATTTGTCCCACGATCCTCGGTTTAGCACTGAGCCACCGAGTAACAGTAATTGACATTGAATCATGCGTGAAGGAACTGATGGACTGTAAGTCGTTCAGATAGTGAAAGAACACCGAAGATTCAATATGTAGTCATAGGAATTGATAGGTACCTTGATTTAAAACCATATTTCCAAATTATACTTATACTCAGATCGTAACAAATATACGTATACTTCTTCTTATTCCTTGGGAAACAACTTATACTGAATTATCCAAAATATGTTTGGACTCCCCATAATTGGCAGATTGGTCGTTAAAATTTGTATGAGAAGTTTTTTTTTACGATTTCAGTATAAGTATAATTTGGAAATGAATGAATGAATGAATGAAAACACTTTATTGCACAACAGACAGGAAAATACAATATAAGCATAAACATGAAAAGATAAAAGTTATACAGGTAGGCGGTCTTATCGCCTTATCGGTCTTAAATATAATTCTTTATAGTATTGGTTCTAAGGAAAACGTGTTCAGTTCCATGAGTAGTACACCCTCTTGAAATTTCCGAAAGTGGTAATTTTACAGCCTGTATATATCGTCATCTTCGTCATCATCAATACCGTTGATGATGTGTCCTTTGATACCTGTGTCACGCGGTAGGAGAGAAGAGTTACCTATCTATATTACAGTTACTATGCGTATGATCATACCACTAATAAATGACCACGCTGAATACGTTAAAAAAAACCGACTACAATCGCAACAACTCCAATTTTGCTATGTTTTTGTTGATTTTCCAAAAACCGCTGAATCGATTTCAATAAAATTTATATGGGACCACCTGTGAAGTATACCCTTTTAAACAAATAAAGAATTTTCCAAATCGGTTCAGGCGTCTTCGACTAATCGGTGAACATACATAAAAAAAAGGATTCCGACGAATTGAGAACCTCCTCCTTTTTTTGAAGTCTGTTAAAAATAGGTACCTAGGTTTGTTACCTAGGTAAGGTATCGAGAGTGTAACTCTTTTAAACTACAAAAGTATTGATTATTGGATTTATTAGCTAAATATTTTATAGAAAGTTGATGGGGAATTAGGTGTCCTTGATAAGCTATGAAGGTTTCTGGCTTATTACAGGTTTAATTTCATGGCGTGCGTCATACACGCTATACGCTTTTCGGTCATTATGAGGAGAATGTCATTCATTTATTATGTTTTTAATTTGACTTTCGATTTTGTTTTATTTCTAAAGGTCATAGCTGAATGTTAGCTAAATACCTATAATAACTTTTTAGATTTTAGATACCTAGATAGATAGATTTATGACGTCAAGTACTTACCTGTAAATATAGGTCGTTTCGGGTTGTAATAAAAAAACATTCAACTCCTCCGTAACTAAATTGTTTTCCAACACCCAAACCACAACAGGATTCGATTTTATTAACCGACTTCAAAAAAAAGGAGGAGGTTCTCAATTCGTCGGAATATTTTTTTTTATGTATGTTCACCGATTACTCGAAGACGCCTGAACCGATTTGGAAAATTCTTCTTTTGTTTAAAAGGGTATACTTCACAGGTAGTCCCATATAAATTTTATCGAAATCGATTCAGCGGTTTTTGAGAAAATCAACAAAAAACATATCAAAATTGGAGTTGTTGCGATTGAAGTCGGTTGTTTTTAGCGTATTCAGCGTGGTCAATTATGGCTAAAAGTGTCTAACAAAAACTGACAAAATTAAAAAGTAGGTAACAAAACACCAATCTGATAACGCCGGCAGGCATAGGAAGTGCACTCAATAACTCAAGGATCAATCGAATACGTTGGCATAGCGATAAATGTATTAAAGTTTGTCATCAAGTTGTCATTAGTGAACTATCCACTTAGTTAGTTAGCTATTTTAGTAATTAGTTTGGTTGGCCATTTGTCACCAAACTAGGACAATTAACACCTACACTGGGAATTGGAAATCCCTATATGGTGTCATTTTGTTGCTCACACAGTGTTTCGTCATTGAGTAAGGTACGTAGGTATATGTATCTATGTCCGTCCAAAAGTGTTTATCGGGTGGATAAAATGTTCATTGTCAACTCTTTTGTATTTTACAACTGAGTGTAACTTGTGTAGTCTTTCAAGAAAGAGTCATACTTAGTTCAGTTCAAACCATAGGTGGGGACTTAAGAGCACTAAGCTTTCCATCATATGACAGTGTGAATTTGGCATTAATCATGGGTAATATTTTTAATGAAGATCAATTCACTTATAAAATAAACATATTGCCCTAAAGCAGGGATCGCGAATCTTTATAATACCTAAGTACCTACCTCTATGTACGATCTAAGTTCTACCTAACATAGTTCTTTACACTGCCCGAAACGTTGAGCGTACAAGTTCCGCGTGGTAGGAACTTTGTACTAGGTAGAAAAAAAGACGATTTAAAAGTATGTGCAAAACATCTACTTAAATAAAAAACATTTTGAATTTTTTTTTTTTTTTTTTGAGTTTGTTCCGTCTCATGAGTAGGTTAAAAAAATAAAAAATTCATTTTATAATATTGCCCATGATTTTACGTGAAATCAAAACCTGTTAGTGTGAAACTAATATGACCCTATATGTAGTAAGTATGTATGAGATTTTGTTAGACCGAAGAGTATAATCGGCCACTATGCTTGGCGTTTGTGGACTATGAGATAGCCTTTGGTTCGATCGAGACCTGGGCTGTGTTGCAGTCTCTCCAACGGTGCCAAATTGATTATCGATACATCGAAGTGTTGAAGTGTTTGTATGAAAACGCCACCATGTCGGTCCACCTCCAGGATCAGAATTCGAAACCTATCCGGCTGCAGCGTGGGGTGAGACAGGGAGACGTTATATCTCCGAAACTGTTCACCGCTGCACTGGAAGACGTTTTCAAGCTTCTGGATTGGAGAGGACTCGACATAAACATCAATGGCGAGTACATCACTCACCTTGGATTTGCTGACGATATCGTGATCATGGCTGAGACCTTGGAAGACCTAGGTGCAATGCTCGAAGGACTCAGTAGAGTCTCCCAACAAGTGGGTCTTAAAATGAACATGGATAAGGATAAGACGAAAATCATGTCAAACGTCCGTGTTACACCCACTCCTCTGAAGGTTGGAGACTCTACACTTGAAGTTGTTGACGAATATGTATACCTGGGACAAACAGTCCAGTTAGGTAGGTCCAACTTCGAGAAAGAGATCAATCGTCGAATCCAACTCGGCTGGGCAGCGTTCGGGAAGCTTCGCAATATCTTTACGTCCAAAATACGTCTCTCAAGACTAAAGTCTTTGACCAGTGTGTGTTGCCAGTGATGACATATGGATATATGGATATATGACATATGGCAGAGCACATAGCTCGTAGAACAGATGGCCGTTGGGGCAGTAAAGTTCTCGAATGGCGACCGAGCACCGGAAGGCGCAGTGTGGGCAGGCTCCAACTCGGTGGACCGACAACCTGGTAAAGGTTGCAGGAAGCCGCTGGATGCGAGCCGCACAGGACCGGTCGGTGTGGAAATCCTTGGGGGAGGCCTTTGTCCAGCAGTGGACGTCTTTCGGCTGATAGATAGATAGATAGATAGATTGAATACTTATTTCATACCGTAAATATACTCGTGGACAAAAAAATCGACTCAAAGTTTCATGCACGGCTTTTGGAAAATTAACTCAATCTAGCAAAATAAAACTAAACCAAAAGTTCAAAAACTGTGTGTTTACTGTTTATGATTTTAGTTTGATGGTTTTCTAGTTTTTTGCTTTTAGTGTTTAGCAGTTTTGTAGACTGAGTTATTTTTTCAAAAGTCGAGCAACAAATCTTGAGTCGATTTTTTAGTCCACCAGTGTAGTTTAAACCCAAGTAGACCTAAAGAACTACCTAATACTATGTCGTTGTCTTTCGAAACCGTATGACCGCCATTCATCACATATAACATCTTTTAATAAATCATATGACCGACTGCATTATTAAGCTTAATTTTAGCACTTGCAAAACCGAGATCAAAGTCTACCGACATACCCATCAAGATAATTTACCCATATTTATATTTTTTAGCAATTTGCGATCATTGGTGCATCTAATAGCCAAACAAAGCCAAAACAACAATGTTTTTATCTCTGGTTCCTTCGTTCATCCATCATCAATGATCATCAACAAAGAACGTTGTCAAGGCCAGACGAGGTACAGTCAGCGACAAAAGTCCTTCAATACTTCAGATTTTACGTATCGTTGTATCTGTTGTAAAATATTTCCTGCGTGCTGTAACTGGTTCTATGCCAGGGTTTCCCAAACTTATTTTTATCGTGACGCCCTTGGAAATTTGATTTTTTTGCAAATCCCCCCCCCCCTTCATTCTGGCCAAAAAGTTCTTCAACACTCGGACGTTTTACATGTCGTTGTTACTGTTGTAAAATCTTTGCTGCGTGCTGTAACCAGCGCTATGCAATGGTCTCGGTTGGCCGGTCAACTGTAAAATACGTAGACTCACCGCATTCTGTGAGGGAACTGTGCTTACATCCTAGTAGGTCATTATAGGAGACGAACGAAATAATGGTTGGTTACAAAACCTCTCTGTTTTACCTGCAATGGGAATATATTACACACGATTTAATGCATTTTTTTAAAATGACCATATACGATAATTTGTTACAGTTAAGTCGGTATAATGAAGTGTACTTTAAAATCATCTTTAGCAATAACTTGACGTCTTGAGTTACTTTCTATCTACTATTAAAAATTCATATAGATATTAATTTTATTAAAACATAAGTACCTGGATATACCCTTTAAAGATGCGTAAAGGTACCTCATTCATTGACATCTTAACCTTACAGGAAGTACCATCATAGATAGTCAAACTTACCCCTTTTTTGGTTGTTCCTTCCACAGGTTCCTTCCTAGTACTGCTTGTTTAGATTGCTTGAGAGCTTTTTAGTTTCATGAATAGCATCTACCGTTTGCTATTTGATAATGAATTAAATGTCAACCATTGATTTTGTTCATTAGAATCAACGCCATTGCAAATTCCCCATTCATGATCCTTAACAAAATACATAACATCGTCTACAGAGGCAAGGACTGCCGCAGCAACCTCTACCTCTTGCCGACTGGTGAGATCGTCTACTTTGTGGCAGCCGTGGTGGTTCTTTTCAACGTGGAAGAGCAATGCCAGAGGCATTACACTGGTCACACTGATGACGTCAAGTGCCTGGCCATTCATCCCAACAAGCTTATTATAGCGAGTGGCCAGTGCGCGGGCCATGATCGGTTGGATGCTAGAGTAAGTGACAGATAATTTATGTTCCAATTTTAAAGTACTTTAAGACTTCGCAGGAGAAAGTGTACCAGAAACCCAGAATACTTATCTTCTTTCGTTTGCCGCAATAGTTATTACCAATGCACTCTATTGCGTTTGTATTTCCGAACTCCTACAATCTGGGGATCTTCAAGGCGAGAGTGAATAGGCATTATTTGAGTTTGCGTGTACCATCCTCGACTAAATCATCACTCTCCATCAGGTGAGATGTAGTCAAACCCACTCAAATTTTTAATAAAAAATAATAATAAAAAAACTAACAAAATTCAGAAAAAACATCATTAAATGAACCGGATCTTATTGTACCATCTCGCTTGGAAATGAAATTTCTAATGCAACTTCCCATTAGCTTCTATCACAGTTCTCTCGTCGACTTTAAATTAATATTGTATCGCTATTTATCTGTATACTTCCTATGGGATCAATTTATAGTATTTGATAGCCATACTAACGTGACTAACATCAACTTTTAAACTATCTAACAACGATATCTCTTCCCTTCCAGCCCCATGTGAGAGTGTGGAACTCAGTTTCACTTGCCACCTTAGCTGTCATCGGAGCGGGGCAGATGGAACGAGCAGTCGCATGCATCACCTTCTCGCGAGCTGATGGTGGCTCCCTCCTGGCTTGCGTGGACGAGGGACCAGACCATACGATATCCGTCTGGGAGTGGCAGCGGTCCGACAAGCATTGTATAGCTGAGACCAAGGTTAGTTGGAGAAGATCGAGCCAGAAGGTTGGAGATGAGTCGGAAATTGGGACGAGTTAGTTGCCAAGAAACAATCAGATATCTTTCAAAAACTAAAATCAGTTCAGTACAAGCTAAAAGTGGGTTCACTTCACGTGTGTGGTTTTTTCCTTTACATTAATTTGTCTTTCATGGAACTCAACACTGTAATTAAGATTATCTTTATTCTTGTGATTTTAAGTTGACATTTTTAATAATTATTATTTGGCTTTTTTATTACAATGACATATTTTTAGTTTAATTAATTTAATTTATTGAGATGATTTATATAACTTATTAATGAATTTTATGCTTTTATGTTTTTTATTTTCTTCGTATTGTTAAATTTTATTGTACTTATTATTTCTAATTCAAACACAATGTATTTTGTAAATGAATAAATGAACTATGAACTGAATACAGCAATGAAATAGGTAAATTTCCCAATAGATATTCGTGTAACAGTTAACATTTTAGTTCAAGGTATAACCTTTCATAAAGGTTACATGGACATTAGGTTTTCATGTCCACGGCCTTGAGACACTTCATCATATTCATAATAATCGGCTAGATTACATAAGGGCAGGGAACTTTACTTAAAAAAGGCGGTTCAAGTTGAAAATTAAAACAAATACACTGCCTTAGTTCACAGTATACACATTAGTAGTGTCATGATGTATGAATTTTTATTCATCCACACACCAAGCGGGTAAGATTCGGTGTCAGTTGCCTAGCACTAGTCATGTACCTAACAAATTTAACGTAAATTAATAAATAACGCGACATTTTGTAAAATTGTCAGAAGTTAGCTCAGGTGCTGTTAATTTAGAAACATTTTATCAAAGAAATTATTCGCAATCCTCGCATTATCCCTCATTGAAGTCTTTTATTGCAGTGCTCAGTGGACACAGTAGTGGCTGCCGAATTTCACCCGCTGGACCGAAACCAGATAGTGACGTGCGGGAAGAATCACATCGCTTTCTGGACCCTGGACCAGACTAACATGCTTTATAAACGGATGGGGATCTTCGAATCGCGAGACAAGCCGAAATATGTCACTTGTCTTGGATTTACCCAGAATGGTAAGTTTGATTTTGGGGCTTTTCACGTAACTTTTCATAATAGGTTGTGTTACAGTGGTTTTGAGAGTGGCAAACCTGAACAAGAAATCGCATCCATGGCCTTTTGACTAGTTCACTCGCTTCACATTAGAAGATCACGCGTTCGATTCCCAATGACATCCAACTTTTTATTAGCACTCGATTTGATTGGTAGTGGCTACACCACTATTCGATATTCTAAGCCCTACGCCATCTTATCTATGTCATGCCACCGTGTTAATATGGATCAGTGTTAATATGGAGATAAAACAGTTCCCCATTCCGTAGGGGCTCGCTCCCATCTTAAGGCGCATCATCAATTACCAACAGGTGAGATTATAGCAAGGGCCTGCCAGTTAGGAATATAAGAAACTTATTCAATACTTACCGATGTTTTTATCACCAGGTGACGTCCTCAGTGGAGACTCTAATGGCAGCATCATTGTCTGGGGTCGCGGTACCAACACCATAGTAAAACTGGTTCGAGGGGTTCACGAGGGTTCTGTCTTCAGCGTGTGCTGTCTCAAAGAGGGGAACATAGTCACTGGGGGAGGGAAGGATGGGAGACTGGTCATGTTTGATGCTGATATGAACGCTACTGGTGTGGAGAATGTGGTAAGTACCTATTTAATTTTTAAGTAGGTATGTTTAATGGTAGGAAACACCTCAAAGTACGAAAGAGAGTGTTGATAAAAGTCATCAGGAATTTAAGCCACTTAAACACATTCACGTTTCCTGGTCGTGGTCTCGTCCGCTGGAGCAGAAAGCTAGAAAAAGCCGTAAGATTCATATTGATTCAAAGTATATCGTACTTACGATAGGTTATTGGAATATGTATAGAAATACAGAAACAGCTTGAGAGTTTTTTCTTTGTTACCTTATAGAGACACGCTTATTCATTTGTCGTAGAAATATACACTTCCTTATACTTAATTATAACAATGGTTTATTGCTTCTTTTGTATGGTTTTTTTTTTCAAATTAATTTCTTCCAAAATTGCCCATTAAAATTATTTCTTAATAATATTTAAAATATTATGAATATCAAGAATCTTATAATACTAAGAAGTTTATTTTTAATGATTACTTTTAAAAAAATTAATATTTAAAAGAACCTCTTAAGTGTCTCCACAATTTGTCGCTTAATACAAATAGTCCGTGAACCCTCGAATATTATATTCCTTCTTTACAGATCGAAGGCCATTACGGCGGGGTACGCGTGGTAGCGGAGGGCAGAGGAAGTCAACTATTCATCGGGACCACTAAGAACTGCATCCTGCATGGTGACTTGCAGCTAGGGTTCTCACCAGCTGTTTTAGGTAAATTGTAGTTTAGTAAACAAGGAACTTTATATTATGTTTAATGGTAAGTAGTTAATTAAGATTGTGCAATCAAATTAATAACACTCCCAGAAATGAATGGCGCTTGTTCTACAATACTAGTCAATAGTAGTTTTATTACTGATTTTCTGCAAACTGGAACTGACTGAATGAAACTGAAAACCTCACCAGATGTAAAAAATCTTTAATTTATCAAGAATACGTAAAAGCGTTCACCTGTACCATTACGGAAGTCCACCTTTAACTAATTTAATATGAAAAGTCCACTTTTTGACCGTTCCTTTTTTTTTCATTACTTGCGTTCTTCTCAGTTTTTTATTCGTATCTTTTATTTTATCGTACAAAATACATGTCATTAAAACTATTTGAACTGCATCCTCTTCATTAGGTCATGTGGATGAGCTGTGGGGCTTGGCGGCACACCCGTCGCTGCCGCAGTTCGTGACTGCTGGTTGGGACCGCTTGCTGCAGCTATGGGACGGCCTTAGCCACTCTACTGTCTGGAGTAAGGACATAGAGGTGAGTAGGACTAAAGCCTGAAGATGGTTCGCTGTACTTCATGTAGGGTTTGTCTGGTGATGTACGTTGAGTGTACAAGTCCCGCGTGGTAGGGACTTTGTACTAGGTAGAAAAAAAATATTGACAATTTAAAAGCATGTGTAAAGCATCTACTTAAATAAAAAACAGTTTGAGTTTGATGTCCGGACTTTTGGCTCCTATTATTTCAAAATTTTCAATTTACTAGATGTAAAAAAATATTGGTATTCTTGATTCTTTACTATCCTACCCTTTATCACTGCAAAAAGTGCGCTGAGCGTGTGATTTACTATTTCCTTTTGACACTAAAATGTAAGAAGTTTTGTCAGGACCTTTCAAATCTCGAAAAGGCATTCTCAACAAAATCCCTGACACTGCGTAACTTATAACAAACTTAGTTGCGCCTATACATTATATTTAATCAAATATGGAAACTTCTCAGAAGCTACGGTTTTAACCTTTGATGTAGATCACGAAAGCCATCAGACATTCTAATCTTAGATTTTTACAAACTTTACTTATTTATTGCAGGAGCGAGCACAGTGCTGTGCTTGGTCACAAGATGGCAGTGTGATCGCCGTGGGAAGTCTCAGTGGGAAATGGATGGTGTTCGACCCACACTCTCGAGAGATGCTGGCACAACATCACGACGGGTAAGTAGTGTACAACGAAAAATTAGTTAAAACTACAGACAGAGTTTCCCTACGTGATACCTGAGTACTTAGTAATTTTTAAATCCACCTACATTTTAGTTCGGAACCGATCCAGACCATCCAATATGCACCGAACAACAAATACGTGGCCCTCGGCAGTAGAGACAACTTCATCTACATCTACCAGGTCGATGATAATGGAGCCAAGTATTCCCGCCTCGGAAAATGTTTGGTAAGTTGCTCTTACTTTGCGATGTATTACTTCGATCTATCTCTTGATCAAGCATACGATACGGTTGCGCCCCACTTGTCCTAGCATCCGTTACTATAGTGACTAGATAGCACAGACAGCTGATGCATTATTTCTCGCTCTATCGAATAACGTTTCTGGATGACAGAAAGAGATACAACAATGATGTTATTGTTTTTGCACGCGGACAAGCGGAGTGCAACTTCAACTCTTATTGTATTAAAGTGTTTTCTAACTATTGTATTATTTCACGCATCTTCTATAGTGCACGGAGAAGAAACGTAGACGGGTAAAATAGTGTAAACAGTATCTTATATTTTATGATCCTTAATTAGGTAGAACCACTTACAAAAGCATGACCCACGTGTCTTAAAAAACCTTTATAGATTCCCCTTTTCTCAGTAAATAAAACCTTTACCGCTTTAGGGCTTCAATCCTATGCTATTGCATGATGTAAATCAATTTAGAAGCAAACCATATCCTCTCGCCCCCTTAGAACACGACGAAGCCTATCCTCCAACGCTACAAAGCTGGCTAGATATCCTGCCTTCAAGACGCTGCTTTCAGTCTGCCTTAATGGAGTTAATCATTTTCCAGGGTCATTCTAGCTACATAACTCATCTCGATTGGTCTGAGGACAGTCAGTACATCAGAAGCAACTCCGGAGACTATGAACTGCTTTTCTGTAAGTATTAAAAGAGTTCTCTAGGAGCATCAGATTATTATAATACAATAATCTCAGGTGCTGGCCGTTTTCTGTAACTTTTTAAGATTATTTAAAAAGACTGCACCTCTTTTTATTAGTCAAACCTTTTAATTCGCTTTAAAGAATGTTTAATGACAAGTCGCTATTTGATTTAACATTTTACATAATTTCTAGCTTTTCCTAAAAATTCTACATTTTGTTAATAATTTTGACATTCTATCGTAGAACAATATATTCTTAAACTATTGTATGCCTTAGTGGCGGAACATAGATGTACTTCATCAATATTACAATATTTTGACATCCTGTTTTAACTTATATTACACAATAATTTTTTTGAAGACTTACTTTTATGTACTTTTATTATTATCGCATCACTATCCAATAGTAGCTTAACTACCTTAACAAGACACCTAAACGAATGACTTCCACAGGGAACGCAACGACATGCCGTCAAGTGACGTCACCGGCGACGATGCGTGACGTCACGTGGGCCACAAACACCTGCCCCATCACCTTCCAGACCGTGGGCGTGTGGCCCGAGAACGCTGATGGCACCGACATCAACTCTTGCACCAGGTAAGGGAATACGAACCTTTTTTGATGAAATTATCCTTTTTAACCGACGTTTCCCAATTTTTCAAAACCTCGAAGTTTCTCGATTTTTTATTCAATAGATTATGACTCCAAAGATATCCCGTATATAAATTGTATTAAAATCAGTTCAGTATTATTTGAGTTGGCGTTTTATAGTTTGATGTAATAGTTTTATGTTTGTATTCGTGTTTTTGTATTATTTTTTGTTCTGTATTGTTACCTTTAAGTTTTATGTTTGTATTTTTGCTTTTATACCTAATATCAGTGATGCCCTGTAAGTTGCAATAAAGATTTTATCTATCTATCTATCTACCATCCTCGACTGTATCATCACTTTCCATCAGATAGATATAGTACAACGCACTCAAATTCATAATATTTTTTTTTTACAAATTAATAAAAACAATAACATAGCAAAATTGTAGTTATTACAATTGAAGTCGGTTGTTTTTAACGTGTTGCCCGTTATAATTGATAATTATCAATCAAGATGAAGAAAGAGGACCCTCCGTATTGGTACTTTCACACGTTGTGCAAGCTAATGAGGAGGGTATAAACTTTGAGCTCAATTATTTCTGTTGCAGATCCCACGACGGCAGACTAGTCGCGACCGGAGATGATTTCGGCAAAGTGAAACTATTCGCTTATCCTGTTACGCAACCTAAAGTAAGTAACCACACATAGTTACAGCTACAATTATTTCGTAACTAAAAAATCTCTTGCTATCTTTGCAGTTCGTAGGTACTGCCCGAGCTTCTTGATTTCAAAAATTGGGTTTCAACTTTTAACGTAGAATATACCATGAACATGATACACTTACTGGGGCGTCATAAAAAATATGGCGAACTCAAACATCTACTTATTTCGATAGTCAAATACTTTTTTGTTCTCTTTAATCTATCAGAATATTATCATTCTCATCTGCTAGAAAGTCTAAAGTTTTTTTCATTTTCTTCCTTACAGTCCCTATGCCACCAGTACGGCGGTCACTCGTCCCACGTGACGTGTGTTCGCTTCCTACCTGACGACTCACGCCTTGTGTCCACTGGTGGCCTCGACACCAGCGTTATGCAGTGGGTCATCGATTAAACCGAGGAAGGAAGGAGGAAATGAAAGTGCTTAGATAATTAAAAGGAAACGTGACTGAGCAGATATACACAGAGATCATGCTCATTGTGCCGGATTATAACTAATTATCACACATATCACGTGCCATCTTCTCATGACAGCGCGACACAAAAAGATAATTTGGTACCTGTGGCACTCACGAACTTGGTGGTTAAAACAGTGTGACATCGATCGACAGTAGACCACATTTATATGTACTTAGCAGGCGTTTCTGTGTATATCGTTTTATAGCTTGAAGGAGAGAACAAACAGTTTGTAATAATCAGTGTCTCTGGTATAATAAAGGCCCCAATGGCATCGAGAGTGAGTCAGCGGTTCATACAAAAAAAACTCCTATCCGTAGTGCTTCGTGCATTTCTTTTCGCTAGAGGCAAACTAGCCTTGGATATAGCATAACTCTGACCTGACTAATGGCAGAAAACTCTATCGCTACCTAATCTCATTGTACGTGTAAATAGGGGGTTAGAATTGAAAAGTAAAGAGAAATTGAAGCGATTTGAGAATAGTTAACATAAACAAAAGCAAAGACTTTTTACCTATATTTCTCTCTTAGAACGAGAATGCCAAGGGCAAACATTAATAGGGTGATGATTCGACATTTCGGGGAGGATTCAATCTAGGACAATCGTCGGAGAAAATAAGTAGGTACGTACGTGATCATTTTGGTAGGAGATGGGGGTGATTATTAATCCACATGAGTTGTGGCTAAGTGCAACATAAGGCAACCACCACCATCTGTGGTGGTTGCATGGTGGTCCATGGAACAAAACAGTTGTAGTACTATACATACAGTAAGAGTTGCTATATTCAACAATCTACCTTATGTGGTCAGGATTACCACAGAATACTAAATTACCTCTCCCTCCAAATTATAACTTGAATTAACACTGCCTTGTAATCATCAGTCTGTTATCCTCCTCACACCCACATGTTAGAAAGAGAACCACGTAGTCAGCTTGTATAGAGTGTCAGAGGGATTGTAAACAGTTGCAATGACCGAAGTTGTTCTTAAAATTTTCTTACGGAAGGCGTAAATAGTATGAAAGAAAAATAACTAATCTCAAATCGTAATTAACATGCTTAAATCGTCCAATAACATGAGATGAAGATGAGGTGGTCTTAGAGGTTTTCTATACATACTTTGAAGCGGAGTTAGTATGAATTTCCTATACTATACATATTTAGTACGTTATATTATTTTTTGAGTACAAATCTTAAGTTCTACAGTGTGTGTTAAATAGTGTCGTTTCAACATATTCTTTTATATCATTTGTTTGCGATATTAAAGCTTTTTATTTTCAAAGAATAACAACTCGAATTCCCCCAATGTTAGGGTTAATTTCCTTAGTGTTTTCTTATTAATACAATATGCACTAGTATTTTGCACAGCAACTTTTTAACACTTAAACTTTACGAATAAAAAATAACTCTGTTCAGTGAAGTTGAAAAGATATAGAAGGATGTTAGGTATTTTATATATTAACAAATTACACTGAAATACATTCCGTCGATTTAAGATGTTTGTAAGAATTTATAATTATCTCCATTATATAATGTACGAATCTAGCTGTTTTATACGTATGGCAACAAAGAAGTTTTTTACACATGCAACACTGCTATTAATTAATTAATTGAGCTTATAAATCATAATTTTATGCTATATTAGATATGTTAAGCATAATAATAATATTTTTGTGGCACGTTTTTAATTTGTATATATTTTTTTTATTATTTAAAACAATGAGGATACATTTTACAAATTAGAATTTAAGTTTATGTTAATGTAGTGTATTTTTTGTTACAGTTTATGAAAATCGTATATTGTATATCCTTTTGAAAAATCTATTTTGAACCTGTGGTTTCTTATATCGTTCCACACAGTGTAACATGGGGTACTAGTATTGATTCCTTAGGGTATTAAAGTTTCAATAAAAGCCATAGTAAAAATATTTTTTTGGGTATAGTAGTACCATATTAAATTAATCTAAATATATAAAATTTTCATAAACTGTCCTAGTATGGCTCCCATTTTTATTTAGTTACGTTAATTTTGTTTCAGTCAAAGTTTCGTTGACCTATCACTACACATTTAGGCCTAAGTAAAATTCTTCAGATATAATTACAAAGTCACCTCTCTAAGAGGGCCTTTATAGTCACGCGGCCCGCATGCGTCACGCCCGCAACCTATCGTTTCAGTACATTTTTTAGGTCTCGTTTATTATCATGCGTGTCACACGCATGCGGGTCGCTTTGGAAACGCCGCACGCATGCGGGCACCGCCCGCATGCGTGCAGAAACCCGCGTGACTATAAAGGCGCTCTAAAACCTAATTTTGGCGCAGGTCAGTAAACTAGACATTGACATGTAACTTTCTAAAAATATTTCTAGTTTCTTTAAGCGGCTTCATTGTAACCTAGTCACAGTATTTCCAATGTGTTTCCTAACAACTTCTAAGCTTCTTTATTGCCTAACTTCTACCTGGTAAAACGGAACGTTAAATAAGCTGCTACGTCAAAAAGATTTTTTCCAGTAGCGAAGTAACTATTGCCTGTAAGGGAGCGTATTTTTTAACATTCAACATTCTCTGTTAACTGGTTAGGCAGTAAAGTAGTGCGTTTTTATTAAGTACTCATAATAATTATCGTAATACATAGCACTTATTTCTTAGATATTTTTTGTAAATAATTATTTTAATAATGATGTGCGATTGATTGTCTCTTTTGAATGTGCCTCTAATAAAAACATGTTTATTGAAATCCTCTTTGTATTTTTTTTTGTTCCGTACCCCTTTAATAAGTGCGAAAGTAAGAAATTAGAACGTTGGCCGTGCAGATATTTTTTGGCACTTTAATAGTATTGCATATTAAGAGCATTTGGTTTGTCACGAATAATTTGATGCTGACTGTGCCAGGTTGAAATTTTCACACATGGACTGAACAAAAAAAATCCTTGGAGCAGCCAACTGGTTTCCGTGCCACAGGCGCCACGATTTGAGATTTTCCATACATTTTTGTCAGCTACAGCTTACGTTGGCGGTGGGGGCGACGATTTGTCAAGTAGCGTGGCGGTCAATGGGTTAACAATTAATGATACTCGATAAGTTCTGATATTTTAAGAATTTTATGAAACTGACGAGTGGGGAACTAACCATTTAACAAAACTGACGAATTGGGAAAACTGTCCCCTAAAAGATAATTCCTACCATTCGTAATAGGGATTTGATGAACTCTTCCAGCCTTTCACAATACCGTAAAACAGACAAAAAGAAAATGGAAACAAAAAATGTTACTTCTAAAAGTAAATCGAATTTATTAAAATTATAAATATCCTATCAAATAAACTAATAGAATTACAAAATAAACATAAATTATTATTCAAAATGTAACAAAACTGCCGAAACCTTACAATGCACTTATTGTTAAAATAACAACTTTATTTCATTGGCATATTAATTCACGTTTTTCACCAGTCGTGTCATTGTGTATCACATTGGAAAGTTTCGAAAGTCTAAAAAATAACTTAAAAACAATATTCCTGGCAATAGCTTAGTAATTTGTACAGAAAATTAATAAAATACATAAACTGTAAAACAAAAATTGTATTTTCACTTCTGCGCTAACCAAAATAATGTTTGATATACAGTTTGTACAGGTTTAGCACTTACAAAATCACTGAAAGTATTTATAAGGTGATTGACCTTTGTATTTCATGTCAAAAAATATTTCATGATATTAAAAGGTCATAGTCACCTCGAATAACAGCGATGTTTGAAATTCCTTCAAGGCTTTACGTCAAGTATTTTCTACCACCCTCGAGACTGACATATTTAGCGACTAATCGAAGTCGTATTATTATTTCCACAATCCCTGTAAAGTGGTCAATGTCGGATTCTATTTACGCTGCGTTTGCGTGAGTGCACGAGGTCGCACCACTCTTGCCGTGTCTTACTCCCTACCAATCAATTACTACACGTTTACACAAGGTGGGAAGAGGACCGGATCGAAAGGTAGGTTTTGTACTGAAACATACAAAATCTTTCAACGATTTAATTATACTAGTAACACGCTACACCTATATTAACTGTTCGACACTATTCGCTGATAACTCGAGAAGTCTCCACGCCGCTTTAGGGTTCAACTCTTGGGGATCCCTACAGAGCACCCAAACGTAGTTTACCCTCATAACTTTGTCCGGGGAGCCCTCAACGACGTTGTTTTTCGAATCCCGAACGCACATAATCTGTTGCGATTGGAATGTTATCACCAAGACGGGCCCCTGATCCATCATCTTACCCATGACTAGCTCAATTTGCTCTATATCTAAGATTTTCGAGTCTAAACGGTAGCCTAACTGCTGACACTGCTTAATGGGCTGCGACAGGATATTAAACACACCTTCGTAGCACCAATCCTTGAGAATTTCCAGGTCCCCTCTCACCATCGCTTCGAGTATGTTCGGTATAATGTCATTGGCGCAGTCATCCAGAAATTTCTGTGAGGTGAATGTGGGGTCGATCTTACAGATTTCGGTGAGGGTTTTTGATAGTTCGGTCTTCTCGAATATGTTGCCGAATAGATGCGTCACTTTGTCGGTAACGAATCTTGACGCTCGCACGACCGGGTTCTCGGATTCTTCGTATTTGATTTTCCAATCTAAGACCTGTCAGAGAAAAGTACATTTTAAAAATAGGACAATTAAATTAATATGTCCATGATCACCCCCTGTGTGCGTTCGTTCATGGCTCAGAGGCAGTTTGAAACTTTCTGACACTGGGGTTGGCCACTTGCCCCACTACCTCCACCAATCCGGACTTGGCCCCCGTGTGTGGAGTATGGCCTTACCTTCCCGAATTATGGGACGAGACCCGTGCCCCTGCAGTGGGGAGGTTATGGGTTGAGGGACGTTATACGATTACCCCTTTCAAAAACTGACCTTAATCAAAAATTTATTTGTGATACATATGTGATGTGATGTGACACTGTGTCACTCTCTTCTTCAATTTGCTTAGGAAAAATCATTATTAGATCAACGTTTTCAACACCCATCAGTATATTCCAGTATAACTTCAGGAATCTGCTTCCAGATACCGGTTCCCACAGACCTAAATTGGTTCGACTCTTTCCATACCAACTACATGGTAACGATTCTATGAGGATTCCGAGTCCACTTTGAAACTCCGACGCGTTTAATTCGATCCACTTAACCAGTGCAGAACCAGTACCAAAAGATCCATATCTGACTCGCAGTCGGATTAGCATCCATCAGTTCCTTGAAGGATACGGCTCCACGGATTCGGTTCCGGGCCGACCTATCCATCTCTAGTTTACCCAGTGCTGGGTCACAATGGATCTATCCAGGTTGCAGTGATCCAATAAGGCCCACATTTAGTCCTATACCCCTTTTACCCCCAAATAATGCACATTGCTGCGGCACAGAGGGACAACTCACCGTGGGAGAGCCATGCTTCGGCACGAATAGGCCGGCTCGACCGGAGTGATACCACGGCCTCACAGAAAATCGGCGTGAAGCAACGCTTGCGTTGTGTTTCGCCGAGTGAGTGAGGGGACCGGAGGCCAGACCTCCCCCCCCCCAATTCCCCCCATCCCCCATCCCATTTCAAAGGTCGGCAATGCACTTGTGACTCCTCTGGTGTTACGGATGTCTATGGGCGGCGGTAATCGCTTACCATCAGGGGATCCGTCTGCTCGTTTGCCACCTATCACATAAAAAAGAAACTAACCTTGTTGACATACTGATTGTTGTTCTTAAAATTTTCCCACTGCTGGTAAAACCGCGAGTCCTTGTGGAGTTCCATCCCCGTTGTCTCTGTGTCCGGCGTGAACGAACGCTCCTCGGCCGCCACCTGTGCCAATATTAAGGGTAATTAGTCATTGAAAACCGGCTATAAGATGCCCAGGAAAACGCATGACGGCTAGAAGAATATTGAGATGTTACTTGGCAGTCGATAGACAGATAACAGCACTGTAATCACACACAAAAATAACGACGAAATTTAAAAACACGACTGCAGTGACAAAATGTGGGATGATGCCAAGGGCTTACTAATAGTAGATTAATAAAAATACAATCCTAGCCTATGTTACTCGAGATCACAACCATTCAAGGATTTTAATGATACTACAAACAACTAACTAAATCGTTTCAGACATTTAAAGGAGAATGCCACGGAAGTATGAAACGCTCGTACCATATTGCGTCTTGAAAAACCCTTCTCAATTGGATAGGGGATAACATATTTAATTATTATACGAAAAATTACTCTCATAGCTACTGTAACTCCAGAGCTTTTTCACTTTCATTTTATGTTTTGAGGTTATTTTTAAGTACTTTATCTACGCTCAGGCGTACACGAAATTCTTAGTTTTAACCAATCATTTGATAGCTAGTTTTAGTTAATTATGGTATGGTTCAGTGATGCTAACGAGTAATATAAAGGAGCACCACGAACCGAACGCGGCACTGTATGTATATTGTAATGATGAAGTGCAGTCGACGAATAAAACGAAGTGCTTTAATATATAAGAACGCTCACGCAAAAGCATCACTCACGCCTCGCACTCGTGCATGCAATTCCTAACGCATGCTTGGGCCTCCACACGTACGCCTCAAGCACACACGTAGGCACCTGTATCCAGCAGTGGACAGAGCAGGGCTAGCAACCGCTGGCATATTTCAGTAGAAGACTTAAGCCCAGCCAAACCACCTGGCCCGCCTACTACAGGCAGTTGTTGGCCGTGTACATTTTCGGCATATATTGGAGGCGCAACACTTCATCATATATACCGACCACAAACCACTACTGTACGCGTTCTCACAACGTCGCTAAAAGTTGCCTCCCGCACTGAACCAACTGACGATCATCTCGCAGTTTACTACGGAGATCGAGTACGTCAAAGGCGAAGACAACATCGTTGCAGACGCGATTTCCCACGTCGAGTCGATTTCGGTTCTTCTCTCAAATTGGAACCGACGCTAATTCCAGGCACGAATATTACCATCCCATGCAACGTGTCGACGGGGCGGCCGCTGCCGAACCTGCCGGCGGCGCTGCTGCGCGCCGCGCACGCGCGCCTGCACGCGCTGAGCGACCCCGGCGGCCGCGCCTCCGCGCACTTCGTCGCTGACCGTTACGTGCGCTCCGGCGTGGCGCGTGACTGTCGAACCTGGGCTGTCACTGCCTCCACTGCCAGCGACGCAAGGTGATGCGCCACGTGACCGCACCGCTCGGTGAATTTTCCCTCCCATCAGGGAGATTCGATTTTTGAAATCGTCAGCCCCCTGCCGCACTCTGAGGGCTACACCTATTGTCTCCCGGCAATAGACCGGTTCTCGAGATGGCCCGAAGCGTGGCTCACGTCATCCATCACCGCCGAGGATGTTGGCGATACCTTCTACGCGGCTGGATCGCGCGATTCGTTGTGCCCATCACGGTCACCGTCGATCAAGGCCGCCAGTTTGAGTCAGCGCTATTCAACTGATTCCTTGACCTGGGCGCTACCAAATGCGTACGAACTACCAGCTATCACCCGCAAGCGAATGGCATGGTGGAGCGCTTCGACCGCCATCTGAAGGCTGCACTTATGTGCCACCGAGAAACCTGCCACAGAGCCCTACCTCTTGTGCTTCTTGGTATCAGATTGGCTCTCAAGGAGGACCTCAAATGCTCTGCTGCAGACCTCCTGTATGCTTACAGGGGAGCTCCTGGTACCTAGCGCTTTCACACAAAATGTAAGTGAGGACTTCGTGGCACACCTGGCCTTGACCGACATGCGTCCCGAAGTCGTTCGCTTTTAAGGACCTGGCAGACGCATCTCACGTTTTCCTTCGCGACGAACACTGTACACCGGCCCCTATAAAGTCCTCAGTCATTCTCTGAAGACACTTACCTTAGATGTTTCACGTAATAAGGTACAAGTGAGCGTCGATTGGACCTACCTAACTGGACGGTTTGTCCCAGGTATACATATTCGTCAACAACTTCGAGTGTAGAGTCTCCAACCTTCAGAGGAGTGGGTGTAACACGGACGTTTGACATGATTTTCGTCTTATCCATGTTCATTTTAAGACCCACTTGTTGGGAGACTCTACTAAGTCCTTCGAGCATTGCGCCTAGGTCTTCCAAGGTCTCAGCCATGATCACGATATCGTCAGCAAATCGAAGGTGAGTGATGTACTCGCCATTGATGTTAATGCCGAGTCCTCTCCAGTCCAGAAGCTTGAAAACGTCTTCCAGTGCAGCGGTGAACAGTTTCGGAGATATAACGTCTCCCTGTCTCACCCCACGCTGCAGCCGGATAGGTTTCGAATTCTGATCCTGGAGGTGGACCGACATGGTGGCGTTTTCATACAAGCACTTCAACACTTCGATGTATCGATAATCAATTTGGCACCGTTGGAGAGACTGCAACACAGCCCAGGTCTCGATCGAATCAAAGGCTTTCTCATAGTCCACAAACGCCAAGCATAGTGGCCGATTATACTCTTCGGTCTTCTGTATAATCTGCCGCAGCGTATGTATGTGGTCTATGGATCAAAGAGAAAGAGATCAATCGTCGAATCCAACTCGGCTGGGCAGCGTTCGGGAAGCTTCGCAATATCTTTACGTCCAAAATACCGCAGTCCCTCAAGACTAAAGTCTTTGACCAGTGTGTGTTGCCAGTGATGACATACGGATCCGAGACATGGTCGCTTACTATGGGCCTTATAAGAAGGCTCAAAGTCACCCAAAGGGCGATGGAGCGTGCTATGCTTGGTGTTTCCCTACGTGATCGAATCAGAAATGAGGAGATACGTAGGAGAACTAAAGTTACCGACATAGCTCTCAGAATCGCTAGACTTAAGTGGCAGTGGGCAGGGCACATAGCTCGTAGAACAGATGGCCGTTGGGGCAGTAAAGTTCTCGAATGGCGACCGCGCACCGGAAGGCGCAGTGTGGGCAGGCCCCCGACTCGGTGGACCGACGACCTGGTAAAGGTTGCAGGAAGCCGCTGGATGCGAGCCGCACAGAACCGGTCGGTGTGGAAATCCTTGGGGGAGGCCTTTGTCCAGCAGTGGACGTCTTTCGGCTGATAGATACATAGAGCGTCGATTGGATCGAATGGAAGCCTGCACACATCGCTGCAGACCCCGAGCGAAGCGCGGTCTCACCGAGCGTACAGGCGCCCGCGACGCCCCCGGCCTCGCAATGCAACCACATGTCCAGGTTCTACGTCTGCCCCACCAACAGCTCACTCTGCACCAAATCCTCCCACCGTCACACGATCAGGTCAGGGTTCGATTTAAGGATATTTAAGATTTGTAACCTAGTTTTAATATATGTGTTCTCTAGTTTATAGTTTCTTGTATTTTATTCTATCATACAGCTACACTGTATTCTTTCCGTGAGGGTGGGGAGGAGGGGGAATGTGGCGGCATACACTATTTGTATGAAAAAAATGTCAGATTTGCGACAAAAGCTGTCCTGTCAATGTCATCAACCTACCAAAAGATCGTAGTCAGACTGTAATTTGTGATTAACACTGCTTGAAACTTGACAAAACAGTGAAACTATACTATACTAGGTATACTTTTTTAAATATCGTAAAGTGCAGCGGCGTAACATGACGTAACGGGGCGTGTGTGCGATGCCGATTTGCAACGTACTGTGTGGCATATGTGTATTTAAAAAAATGCCGCTCCGCAACGTGACTATGGCCCTACGTTACGTCCAAACAAAAATTCTTGTACGTCTGGCAACCCTGGGACGCACCAATGTGATCAAGAATCAAATCTATAAAACATCGTCTGATAGTCAATCTTACCAGGAGTTGAAGAAGAAGGCGCGGGTATAGGAAAATGGTGGTGTAATGCGAAGACATCTCTTAGATTAAGAAGAAGAAATATGTGGATGAAGCATAAAATCTCGATACAACCATATTTTAGTTTCGGAACACATTTTATGAATCCAGGGCCGCGTTCCGAGGGTGCACTTGACAGCAACCGCTTTGTACCCTCTCTTTCACACTTAGGCAATTTATATTATGCTATCCTGTTGTCAGAGTGAACGTTTGCTACAAAATGTAGGGGATATATCAAATTAACATCTTTTTTTCATACATTTCTTTCCTGCAGTTCGAATAGGTCTAGAAAAAATTAAGTGTGCTTAATAAATTTAATTACGATTTTTGACAAATGTCTGGTTAAGACGCAACATGGTACGAAATCGGGCAATCTCCTTTATGATGGAATAAAGTCACCTACATACATACATACATTAACTCTAAAAACATTACACTCCTTTTTTGGGGCAGACGTGTAAAAAGATAATAAGTACGTAGTAACAAAAAGCTTGTACTTAGTTGCAAACTACAAATTTTAAAATAGTAACTACCAAAAAAACACAACTTTGAGAAATTCGATTTCATAGACAAGTGTAACTACACTCGGTACACGGTTTGGTTGGTGGTAGGGAGTTTTCGGAGCCCGCCTGGCTAGCTATCACCATCTTATCTAAGTAATGCCGCCAAACATCAATGTTAATAGCATTGATGTATTCCAGCATGGAGATAAGATAGCCAGTTCCTCATTGCGTTGGGGAATCTTGGTAAGCCCGCTTCCATATTTGCCATCATCATCACTTACCACCAGGTGAGATGATGCCAAGGGCTTACTAATTGTAAATAAAAAAAGTTACCTCGACGCGTTTCCGCAGCGCGGCAGGCGCCATGTAGACGCGGCCTTCGAGCCCTCGCGGCGTCATCTCGTTCCGCACCACCTCTGTGGCCTGAGGACAGTACAACAGTATACTGCAAAACTCAAAGTCAAAGTCAAAAGTCAAAGTCAAAAAATTTTTTATTTAAGTAGATGTTGTACGCATACTTTTAAATCGTCTTTTTTTCTACCTAGTACAAAGTTCCTACCACGCGGAACTTGTACACTCAACGTTTCGGGAAGTGTTAGCGTTCAACTGTTCTTTGACAAATAGATTAAAGAGTTTTTGTTTCCAAAATGAAAGATATATTTAGAGGAAATATTTCAACATTGCATATTTTTATTGAAATTAATTCCATTGTAGCTGTCAAATTGATAAGAAACTGACTAGTTAATAGTTTTAAGTTTACTCGTCAGAATCGTAACACCTTACACAAAAAATAAAGCATTAAAATATTCTCTAGCTTTTCCATTTTTCACTATCCATTCTACGAAGTCATCTTTAAGGAAGCTTGGTCACTAATTCAAATGAACTTTTACATGGTTTTATTGTTTTATTGCTATTGTAGCTGTAGTCATTGTATTTTCTTTACCTGTGAGATGGTCTTGAAGGCACTAGTCTTGCCAAGCTTCTGACTTGTATCAGCTATACTCTCTGCTGCTTCTTTTGCTGTTTTCGATATATCTTCAGAGAATTTTCCTGGGAGACAAAATCAATACTCTTTAAATTATAAGTTGTTGTTTAAATGACGTCTTACTGAATTGTTGTAATAACAAATTTTGAGTAAGTAAAAGTATACAGTAGGAACGTTAATATAGGTACGTTAATATAAGTGTAGAACAAAGTACAGTAATATAGTTTTTTTTAAAGGTACTGACACTATTTTTAAAGTAAAACCATGTCGGAGACTCGCCTCCTTCTAGGCTTGAAACTTCTGACACTGGGGTTAGCCACTAGAATGTGGAGTACAGTACAACAGTATACTGTAAAACTGTTCTTTGACAAATAGATAAAGAGTTTTTGTTTCCAAAATGAAAGATATATTAAGAGGAACTTATTCGACTTTGCATATTTTTATTGAAATATTATGTCAATATTATCTCAGAAATTATATCTCAAATTTTAATGCAGATAACAGTTTTTTGCAGTAAATACGATATAGTTTTTAGCACATATAAACCACTAGCGGTAGATATTTATGTGAGATCTGATGTTTGCTTATGAAGGCTTCTACTCATGAAATAAAAAAAAACATTCCCCAAGAAGCCTACAGACAATTTGCGAATAGTTTGTTGCCTTCTCCAAATAAACTTTCACTTGTTGACTATGGGTTGTTGATGAATGTTGCTCAATTTTATTTTATGTTTTTATTTTATTATTATTCGGGAGTTTTACAGCAAAATAATTAACAATGTATCATCAAATGAATAGGTCTATGCTAATTACGTATGAGTAGAAATCCTAATTTAAAGATTATCAGTACCTTTGAAAAGAATTAAAAAAAGGATAGACTGCTTTGTTGTTACGCAGCAGAATTTTAGGTGGCAAACGAGCAGACGGATCACCTGATGGTAAGCGATTACCGCCGCCCATGGACACCCGCAACACCGGAGGAGTCACAAGTGCGTTGCCGACCTTTGAAATGGGATGGGGGATAGAGGAATGGGGAGGGGGAGGAAGGTTGGGCCTCCGGTACCCTCACTCACTCGGCGAAACACAACAAACGTTGCTTTTATGTCCTAATACCCCACATATGAAACTCACCAGCCTTCTTAGCGATCTCTGTCTTGCTTGCCTCTTCAATAACATGCTCAACCTTGCCTTTTATTCCTTCGAGTGTCTCTTTCAGCACCTCTGAACCTTTGGATGCTTCCGATTCCACTGCATGAAACTTTTTCCGTGCTGCCTGTGATAGAAGGTAAAGTATGATATTTTATATTTTGTTAACTATTTATACTCTGTACACACAGCATATAACTTTATTTTGATTAAATTCCAGTGTATCTAAATTAACCTCTTGTTTTCTGATCACTGATTATAATTTTAAACAGGAGGACCAATTACAATAGTTTGTTTTGGAAGCATGTTTCTTTGCTTTGCTTAGCTATGTTTAATGAAAACTGATTCAGTAGCATTAAAGTACTTCAACTTCCAGACTTGTACAGTAAAATAATTAAATTATCAAGTATGTTATTAATGTTTTGTTAACAAGTGAGGAGTGGGTGGGGGCAGAATTCCTTCCCCTATTTTATTTGTATCTCATTTCGGAGGTATTCAGGAAATTTACTTTTCGCTCTGCAGATGTACAAGTAGCGCCAGGGTAGAAAAAGAAATGATTTTTTTTCAACAATTTTCCACTATCAAACTAATGCCTGAACAATAGAGTACCATGCAGGAACAAGAAACAAAATAGATGGAATACCTGTAGCGCTTCAGAGTTCTCAAGTTTCATTGCCTCCTCTCTGAACTTTTTGATATTCTCCTTCATTTCCTTGTTTTTGGCGATGTCTTCTTTTATGTTCTCTATGATTGAAGAGAAGAATCCTTTCCGCGCAGAATAGTGCCGACATTCTTGCACTTGAACTGATAACTGCATAAATATATAAAAGAAAAAATACATGAGCTGTCAGCTTTTTCAAACTGCAGAGTCCACTAGAATTTATTGTTTGTAAAGAACATTCTTTTTTAAAAATGATTTTACGGTTAATTTTAATGGTACTAGAGGTTTCTAACTTACTTAAAAGTTGAGAATTTACTGCTAAAAGTTCTTATTGGATATTCATAGCATACATACCTGAAACTGGTCAGATTTTATAGGAACAAGTGCAGATTTGAAATTAACAGGCAAGGTACACTTCCACCGAGCAGGACTGTATAGTAACTGACGACAGGCGTGCTGAAAGCCGACAAGTATTATCAAAATTCCATCAATTTCACAAGGGCATATCACATAACCTCACTTTAACGTCGCCCAACATTGTATTACCATTTTATGTGAAAAAACCAAATGGAAAGCACGGATTATGTCGGCACACTATTTTAACAATGTAAATGTAATAAAATTTGAACTATGCAAAAGGAAAATTCAATTTTTACGACGACATCGACGAAAACTCATTCATAATCCGTGCAATCAACTGTCAAAAAGGACGAAGTTTGTTCTCATTGCGTAATAATCTATTTCTCTTTAGAAGTCGTTCCATAACCAAGTTAAGATTCACCTGACAAGAGTTTGTCCCTTTCACACTTACACAACATATAATAGGCTATCCTGCTGTCAGAGTAAAAATTACTCTAACGAAACTAATTTGGAACGCTTTCTTAGTGACATTTAGTCAACCAATCAAAAACGGCCCATTAAAATGTGTACACTAGTGTACACTATTGTACACGATTCTGTACAGTCCGCCTAACTATTTACGATCTTTTGGCAGGTGGTGAAAAGCCGGAACTAACGCCGCACCATCTTGAAAAATGACACTATTTGTATGAATAAATAGAAATAAATGTAAGATTTGTGATAACAGCGCCTTTCTGTCGATGTCATCTACCTGCCAAAAGAAAGATTACCTGTCTTGTTAGAGAAAAGCTGAACTGAACCAAAGAACTTGTATATCTACTATACTCTACATATAAATTCCTTGAACTGAACATCCTTCTGACATGTGAGCATTTAGTTGGCAGCCTCATAATCGAATTTATAGTTTTTCCAATAAGAAAAAAGCAAAAGGTAAACAAACGTAGTATGCAGATGACATTGACATGTGTCAGTTCCATAGTAAGTTTGTTTACGTTTTGCTTTTTTTTTTATTGGAATGAACCATAGATATGAAGCGCCGAGAGCAAGAGTAGCGTAATCTCATTTTCGCTTGAAAAAAAAAATGCTCGTTAGTAACTACGTCAAGGTGTTATTTTCATTATGATTTAGGTAGGTATCATCTAAACTGCTAAAAGTGGATAAAATGTGGCTTATACCAATTTGGCAATCCTCTAATTTGGGTGGGACTGTGTAATAAGAAATTTTTACTTACACCAAATGAAATATTGAGTATAAAATTTTAAAAAGTTTTTGTAAATTTCTGTTTTAATCATTATTTTGCAGTTTTTCAGATAATATACGTAATAATAATAAAATTTCTCTAACTTATAATAATTTACTTTTTGTTTCTCATTGTGTTAGGAACTTTACTTTTCTTATTATACATCTTGATAAAAGTCATGGTACACGGGAGGAATGTAGGCCAACAATTCAAGCAAATATTTTATATTAGCATCTGTTATTGTATTTCCATTGGGATATAAGGTTGAGGTGTGTAATTGGAACTGATGTACGCTTCTTAAAATTCTTGTTTCAAATGGCACATAAGGCATACGCTATAATGATTATAATTTTTGCAAAAAAATGCAATATATTAGACTGGTGTAAGCTAGCATACGTCAAAACTGTCGTGAAAAACAGTAAATGTGAAAACTAAAAATGTTGCCATAACCTCTTGGATTAATTAGAAATTAGGGATATAAAAAAGCGCCTCGAAAGTACACATCATAGTACACACCGTAGAAAACAAGAACAAGATTTTCAAAAAAATGTGGCTTACACCACTCTTGCTCTCAGTGTCTCATATTCTCATTTGAAACGTCTCCTTTAAAAATCAACCCTGGCGGCATCTAGTGCGCTACCGTGGAGCCGTGGAAACTGCTGGAAAAGTCAGTATAAGGGGGGAAACACATTGTTAACATGCCACCCCACGTGACGACACCTCAGGTGCAATACGCATATCTAATCCATACAAATTTTATGGCTAGAAACATACTGTCAACACCCGACGCCACCCCGCGCCACGTATCGTCGGGTGATGATAGTATGTATTTAATTAACCATAGAATTTGTATGGATTAGATATGCGTATTGAAGCGTGTTATCGTGTGGGGTGTCGTCACATGGGGTGGCGTGTTAACAATGTGTTTTTGCCCTAAATGTTCAATGAAAACATACTAAGCTATCATAGACAAATCTAAAAAATGCTAAAAAAAAATAAGGACTTCCTGTTGCCAAATCGATTTTGATTTTTGATTTATTTATCGCTTGTTTTGACTGCATACAAAATCTTTAAATTTTCGTTACTTCTTTGCTACGAAAAATTTAGAAATGCAATATTTTCTCAGTCTGAATTCGCATTTTATAAAATATGTAATTTTCGTCGTGTCTAGTTTAAAAAAATTTTCGTTTCCGGTGTGAAGGCAGTCAGAAACATATGAAAGTGTACATTTTTCATTTATTTTCTGTCGTCATTTTTAGCCACGGAAACGTGTTGCGTTTGATGAAAAATTGATTTTCTTTTATGTTTGTACGTAGTCGATCGTAAAAGTCGTGTTCTTGTTCGTGAAGTGGCCCGCATTAAGGATTGACTGCTCCATCATAGACAGTGGAAGGTGGGTCGTCGCATCGTACATCGGAACTTCAATCCATATTTACTTTGCGTAGTAGGTATAGAGCGCATTCTTTCTAGATCGGCGGTGAACACGTTTTTACCAGCTGGTGTGTATCGCGTTGAGATTTTGGTTAGGTTGGGTGACATGTCACTACGCTAAGTGGGGTCTGTATTTGCAGTAGAAGTGTAGTTTTCGGTGTGTAACTGAGTGGTTGTGTTGTGCAGGTGGTGCCGGCATCTCCGGGCCGTTTCCCCCGATCCAGCAGTGTGTCCAAAACCAACAATTCGTCGCGAAAGGTGGAACTCGTCCGTCGGGGCGTTACCGTTTTATATGACTTTAGCAAGATATACAGGTATGTGGATAATTTGTTTGGGGTTCATATATTAGGGCTGCACTGGTGATACTTGCTGATTCTTATCCATGGAAAGCAATGGCATACTTTGCCCATGCTGCCTATATCAGCTATCACCGGTGGTTGAGACTGTTCATGTCTGAAAAGAATTACCTATTTTTTGAATCTGCGATTCATGTTAATGGCAAAAATAAAACTTATTGGGAAACTGCTTCAATCAGTAAAATCATGTAATACTTACTGACACTTAGCCATGGAAAGCAATGACATATTTTGCCCATGCCGCCCATATCAGCTATCACTGGTGTTAGTGGTATTTGAGACTATTCATGTCTGAAAATAATAATTTTTTAATCTGCCATTCATCATGTTAATGGCATAAATATTAATTATTGCAAAACTACTTAAATTGGAAAATCATGACTTAATCACTCATTATAAAATTAAACGCATAACATAGGTCGTAGCCTTTGGCAGTCAATTTTGCTTCGTGAAATAATGTTTCAAATAAGACAATTAAAGATAATAGCTACTTAATATGAAATACATAATTTCCAGGAAATAAGCAATAAGTTAAAGCATTCTGAGGTTTATAAAAACAGTCATTGAATTTAAGAAATGAATACTGATTTTGAATTTATATTAATAATATAGGTACCATATAATTATTAGCTAATTTAAAAAACTAAACTGACATAGAGCTATAGCAACTTGGAAGAAATTTCCAGATATTGACACTAAAATAAATTGTGTTCACCGAATGCATTTTTTAAAATATCTTGTATACTTACTGAATTTATAAATTATGTCAAGGCTATAAAAATTTTTTTTGATGTTCAGTGCACTCCTAAACCAGATGTTAGTCCTGGGGATTTTTAAATCTCAAATTGTTTCAAATATAGTTTGTTGGGTAAGTTTCTTCTTCAATGCTTTAGACACTGGCGCCGACTCCATAGGGCCTGGGGCCCCCGAGCCCCCAAATGGCATTATCAGTTGGGCTGAGCCAATACTGATGAGAAAGATATACTGATGTGGCTTTTTTTCTTGGGATACTTTTAGTCCAAAAAACTTATTTTCATGCTTGCGAGCCACTTGAAAATATTAGAAACATTTTTTATCTGCCCTAGCCCCCCAATATTTTTATAAAGTCGCCGCCCCTGGCTTTTGAACGTCCTTTCCAGTTACTCCTGGTGGTGACAGGAAGAGACTCATAATTGTTTAGTCATTCAAGTAATGAATCTATAATTCCCACAGGTGTGATGCAATTTTGTGCAATCAAATAAATCTAAAATTAACCTATTGCCTTTTCGTTAACATAAGAAAGTAACTGGATCAATATATCACAGAATTACACACAGGTTAGTTTTTAAGTACATTTTTAATTAGTTTTCCTAATTACATATAATTTTTTATTCTTTATTGTAACTTATTTGTGGAATCAGTACAGGATTTTAAATAGTCTGTCTAAAGCTATCTATTTTAAATGTATGTTGTTGATTTCCCAGACAAAATTAAATCAAAATATTGTCTCCATTTACAATCTATTTGATTCCATCGAAACATTGACTTCTTTTTATGGCCACATCATGTTATCAGTCATTGGGAGTTATCGTTCTCAACTTATCACAACATTATGTAAAGTGAATGTGATAGTACTCTACTACACTCTACACTACAATAATACAACTAGCTAGTCATTCTGAATTAAATTATTTATTTTGAATAATCAACGATACATTCTAAAGAGGACTTATTTATTATAACTATTGTAAATGTAGGTTATTTTGTAACGTAGGTCACAGAATATTTGCATAGTCAACATAACCTGTAAATTCGCTGTAGTTGGTTGGGTCTCCTTGGGAATTAGATTTTAACAGAAAGTACTAAAATAATGATATGAATTTCTTAATTTGATATTTTTGTACCCTTTTGAGGTTACAATGCAAATAGGTGGTGGTAGCTATTTTTGTCGATAAGGTAGGAGGGTCAGGTTTTTACCACCTTACAAAAAATACAGTTAGTTTTGATATATTAGTATTTCTAAGAAGGCATGAATTTAATCACAAAATGATGTATTTTGTACAGGGTTCGCATGATATATATCAATTAATATATATCGGATATATATCATGATATATATCAATTGATATTTATGCTTGATATATATCAATATTGATATTTATATTTTCCTAGCTTCTAAGAGCTGCTTCTTACGAATGAATGTGCCAAATGCAAAGAATAAAGATATGATTATCACAATAATAAATAAATGAGTTTAGTTTAATTAACTATCTTCAAATTTGCAAAAATAAAATATACATTTTAGATTCAGTTATTTCGAAAAAACATATCAGA
The DNA here is from genome assembly GCA_958295455.1 of Coleophora deauratella. Classification (NCBI taxonomy): domain Eukaryota; kingdom Metazoa; phylum Arthropoda; class Insecta; order Lepidoptera; family Coleophoridae; genus Coleophora; species Coleophora deauratella. The sequence goes on along the minus strand of OY282403.1, from coordinate 4,319,037 downwards.
GGTTAAAATTTGAATGTTATTTTAATAAAAATCTTCAAATTATCAAACATATACCTACATTTTAAATTAAGCTATTTCGAAAATCATGTATTAAAGTAAGAAATTGAAATTAGTATGTAATTTTGATAAATATCAAAAATATCGAAAATATCGGATATATATCAAAAATATCTGATATTTTGATATTTATTATAAATATCGGATATTTACGAACCCTGATTTTGTATGAGGCTTACACTTACAACTTGTGGTTTAGAATACAAGTTAAGAGTTTAATTACAGGATTAAACAAAATGACAAATGGATTATTTTCAAGCCATTCTTCATTCAGTCCTGTTGAAAAAGTATGTCGATAATTAGTGACATTGCTTTTAATAACAATTTAGAAAGAATACGTTTTTGAGGTACCTAAAATCCTACAGCCCTTACGTAAAAAAACATTTTAATAATAATAATAATATCCGGGACAATTCACACAAGGTCATCTGGCTCCAAACTAGGATTCCCTGTGCTATGGGAACCAGGGACTGATATACATACACATATACATTTAAATACATACATACGAGTATATAGATATAATACACCCAGACTCAGAGCAAAAAAATCTGCTCATCACAGAAATGTTTGCCCTGTGTGGGGATCGAACCCACGACTCTCGGATCAGAGGTCAGGAGCGCAAACCACTTAGCCACCGCCTTAGCCACTAACACTTAGCAATAACTTTACATATCACTGGGTAATTTCCCTTCTACTGTGTGTTCACAGATCCCAGACATGAACACTTAAATCCAATACCTAACCCATTTGGCATTTTGCTTCACAAGCTCGCCCGTGACTGGCGAGATGAGCTATTGTATAGATATTGAGTTTAAGTTGCTATGTAGAATTAGAAGCCTCCTATGACTTAGTTTTCGTATCGGTTCATTATATCGTTTTCTCCAAATGTATAAAAAATCCTTTCCTTATAAACATGAATCCGTAGACCTTCAGAAATAACAATAAAAAGTATATCTTGCGTACAGTTTAAAAAAAAGCGTTTGGATTTTTAAGGATACTTAAAAGAATTAAACTAGAAGAAAAATTCAACCACCCGCGCCAGGTGACACGCACATGTTCCGAGCAAACTTCAAATCCTCGAGTTTCGTTGCAAAGTCGCCTGCTTGCCGGTGTTCTTTATGACTTTTTTTTCGGAGAGCGTATCTAATTAATACACGTCTAACCTGCTTCTTTCCATCATCAGACGACTAGGCGTAGGGATGGTTTCCATTACTTTGTCCTTGATAGTCCACACCTAATTGCATGAAGCGTTTTGTTGAAAGCAAAGGAGTGGAATTATTTGCCGGCTTATGACTCTTGTTTGCGTGATATTATATCCATGGCAGCAACCATGCTGCGACGATGGTAAGTCACGACACTTACCATCAGGTGAAATGCTGCCAACTGCACCGACCGTCTGTCTCAAAAATCCGATACAAGTTTTTCATCCCTAAAACCAATCATGAAGAAAAGAAACATCACTTAAGATTAATTTATAATTTTATCACTATATAAAACTGAAACATCTAGTCTGTTCTGTGGTCTAAAAAAGTCGAACCTCAAGTCTTAATTAACATACCCTGAAGATGATTTGTGCTAATACCTTACCTATTGCACATGAACGACGTTGCAATATTTCCAATCCCTGCAAATTGGTATCGATCTCCGGGTGTCAGAGGAGGGATGGTACTGTACACCGCGGTGGGGGAAGGGGATGCAATGCCTACCCCGCCCAGCCTCACTATCACATGAACCTCCCATTCATTCTAGGCTTTTATAGAGATTCTGAGAATAGGGTTGGTTTGGTTTATTTAAATGGGCGCTGGAGGCCTAATACAGTCCCTCTAAAGGGTCCAGAAAAAATTGGAGGGTGTTGAAGCGGTTTAGGAGTGCGTTACTCCAGCCATAAAATGTCGAACAACTGGCTGTACTATGAGATTTCCCTCATGGTTACCTCAGTCGCCATCATATTAGGTGTCTTTTTTTTTTTGTTTTGGCTAATTAAGTGAGCGCATTCACTATAAAAAAGTTTCCAAACTAATATTTTTTCAAGAAATCAGAAGCAAATCGCCCCGCCACCGGCGCTTACTAAAGCAAGGGACACTAAAGAGATGTGCATCTTTGGACCACTAATCGAACGTGTTCCTTCGGACCACTTGACTCCTAGCCGCCTCTTACCAGACCTTGCAGAAACTATCGAAACTGCCAGACGGGTCGACGACCGGTGACGCAATGACGTAACATTTCGCCGCGATTCGGCGTTGCAACTCGCTACGTAACTTTGAGGTACTAGTAGCAAGAGGTTGCTTTGGATGGCTGTCACGTGGTAGTAACCTTAGATTCTGACTACCGTGACTTTTTCGTTAACAAGCCATACCGTGTCCATGGCTGAAGTTCCTATGTTCCACAACATAGCTATAGTAACTATATGACCAGTTTTACATTTTGGAACCAAATTTTGGTTACTAGTTTCTAAAACCCGCTAAAGGTGCTAAGCAATGTGTAGATGACGCATTTGTTAAAATCTGCCATAGTAACCCATATTTTGTTTACTACATAAGTTCGTTTCTCATGAAACTATCTGAAACTATGTGTAGACGAAGCGTTTGTTGATGTAACTCAAGTCGAAACTAGCAAGCCTCCTTCCTTCATTATTCTTTTAGTCCTTTGTAAAGTCCGCCAGTATAATTTGTTAAGTAATTTGTCGCAGGCAGACTGAAAATATTTTTTTCATTTTGTCTAGGTCGTAACTATTTACGTAATAGTACCTACACTGTAACTCATTTTTGCTATCTTGTAACACTAACAGTACCGTTTACTGTTCTTTAACCGACCGTGACGTTTTATAGAACCACCCATGTCCTGTTTTGTAGCTACAGATCAGACGAAAAACTGTATGTTCAGTGGCCGCGTATCTACCGGATGTATGATGTACCTACGTATATGAATGGGTCATGTTTGCGAGATATTATATCCATTTTTTTATATTCCACATTTATTGATAAACAATTATTTTCTGAAATTGGTTGTTCTGTTTTGATATAACTATTTATTTGATAGCTCTTACCTTGATTTTGACGAATAAAATATATTTAAAGTTTATTACCGTTTCACAAACGAGTTAACGACATAATCTCATAGGAATTGCAGTTTTGTAAGGTTCCATGTCACAGATTACCTAATAGTTCCTACAGGGCTGTACTAAAAATATTACTTCTGCTACTAACTAGAAATACCGAGCTATGTACTTGTCTGTCTATCTTTATTTTATGGGAATTGGAATTTGGAACACATTTTGCGAGTGTCTTAGAATATAACTCAATGTTAACCGCTCACATTGGATACCTTTCTTCGAATTATTTCCTGAAGAAAAGCCTTTTGCAAAAGTAATTATATTTGACCCTCAATATCCATTACTTTTGTAGAGATCTCCCGAGTTTTCATTATTCGTCGATGTTCCTTCGCAGGTCAGTAACCTCGACCTCAATTATTTTTCCCAGTTGTGGGTAGACGCTTTTGTTAGAGGCCCTTTTGTCTCCATACCCTTCTGTATCAGATGCCTCTAAATTTTTTATCGTAAAATATCTCATTTGCGTTTCTGTTTTATGGACAGCAATATTTTTATGCAAATGAATAATTTTCGACAGTAATTTAGCCCATTTCAATTAGGAAATTGGGAACAAAAAAAGAACAAACTTGATCCGAAGTTAAGTTTAAACTTAAATAATAGGTATTTTGTTATCTTTCACAGGGTGTAACAAAAGAGGCAATTGTACCTACTACTCATGGATCTGAACGTTTGTTATCTGATATTACAGAGATCACAAAAAAAGAAACAAAGACTTTTTGGCCAGTTTTGTACGTAGAGCCCTTTTTTGACTGTTGTCTAATTTATCGTTCTCTTTGAGAAAGTTGTACAGAATGATGAGAAGATACAATTACTAAAAAATAAAACCAACTGACGGAGCTCCGCAGCGAACGGAGCTCCTTTCAACGGCACCATCAAACAACCTCCTGGTTAGGTAGGACAGTAATGGTTGGTCCGTTTTTCCTTTGGTCCGATTCTGCTTTTCTCGTAGTAATTTACACAGTATTTTCCGATCAACTGGATTTTTGCAATGATAAGTGTTTTTCTAATTAAGTATACTGAAAGAAGAAAGAAAGAAAATACATTTATTCAGTGATTAAATTTATAAAAGTAGTACAAAATACTATATATAATAAATGGGTAACATAACAATCACCGAAAAGGGCTACAACTCAGCATGTGCTATCCTCATAAGATGATAGCGCAGATTTTCAGTTGCCTACTGCGACATGGATATTATAATTATTATTTGGATATTGATATCGATAAAAGTATATCACTTTTCTTATACATATATAGCTTTTAACTCCTACACCACAGACCTGATGATAATCGAGAAGCAGAGACCCGTCTAATAAGATTCGGCTTTGCATCATTGGTATTGAGAAACCCTTATTATCTATCTTCAGCAAAACTGCGCAAATGCGATATTCGCTTTAATTCCTTGGGAGAGGCCATAACGCTTGGTTTACCAAACGCTCCGACTGAACAGATGTGACTACTTACTTAGCACTTCGTAGTAAATTTTTTGCTGGAATCTTAATAGCGCACTTTATCAGAAAATAATTCGTATTCTTGCTTTAATTTAACAAATAAACAGTCTAAAGTTTATTTATTTTATTCGAAATAGTCTATAAAAGTGATGTAATTAATTTCGCGTCTTCGAAATGAGCTCGCTTCGAATTTTGGTGTACATGTGTACATGGTTTGTTTTTTGCGAAATATCAGAAGATTTGTTTCTTTTAGCTGTTTATTGATTTCGTTTTACTTTTTCAAAAAATCTAGCACGGTACGGACATAGATAGGTATTCCATACTTACTACTCTTGTGCCGATTACAGGTAGAAAATTATTTGGAATACGGCTTGAAAGTTGTAAACCTGAAAACAATGTTCTTACATAAAATTTTGAAATAATACTAAGAGCTTCGTCTGAAAATACTTATTTAACGATAAGTCACACGAGGGGGTGCATTCGAAAAATAAACACCCCCTTTTACACATATAAACTAGATTTGTGCCAAATTTCAAAAAAATCAGTTCAGTAATTTAAAAGTGACTGTGACTGTCGTGACGGAAGAACAGAACGTTTTTTGGGACTGAATATTTACGGACTTTGTTTTGTATAAAGAATGTTAAAAAAGTGCGTTTGAAATTTTAAGGGGTTATTTAGAATCAAGTAATAATACAGGAAAGATATTTAAAAATACAAGCTACATTTCTTTTCAATATCCCATACTGCTTCTGAATAGTGAATCGAGAATTTGTAAGGGAAACTGAGAAAAAATGTAGATAGGATTTTTCAGTATTTTTCCTGGCTTTTCTACTTTCCATCAAGTTTTTAATGTATTTCCCTTCATTAAATTTGTCTGTCATTAAATCAATGATCTAATAACATGATAACAGATAATATAAACAAAAATTAAACACTCCTAAAGTAATAATGTTTTATTGTGAACCAGACAATTTCTATATTTAAATGTTGCGTCGCATCCTGATTGCTGTTGTGCGTTAGACCTAGGACCCTGGAATCTGGATTCCAATCGATATAGCCACGCATGCGTACCTCCCCCCACCCTTCCCTTTCCCCCGCCGTCCTGTGTCCTGAAACCGAAGCCTGCGGGCTGATGATAAATGAAGTTAGGAAGGTCCCATCTGGGGTGGAGGTCGACTTTTAAATTGTATATTACATGTTTCATTTTTATGAGAGCTATTTTGTTTTGGCATTGAGTTTAGGAAGATTTTGTAGGTGACAAGTGCGATAGTAACACGCACGACAATCTCTTTTAGAGAAGTTTCGTCGTGGTTCCTTATGATTTTAGTAACACCATTTTCTATGCTAGATCGCCCTGGTTTTACTTACAAGGCTTTTAGCGTCGGCATATGAAATGAGAAAGAAGTTCTCTTATCAGTTGTCCCCGCGACAATACAACGGCCATGCTGTATGTGTAGCTGAGTTGTGATTTAAAAAAAAATTAATACCTTTAGGATAGATTCGCTAAGAAGAACGTCTCATAGAATATTATACAAATAATAGAAGTCCCAGTTCAAATAATTTCGATTTAGTTAAACCGTATATCGATGGTTTCCGCTACAAAGGTCGTACGTAACTCCAAAATGTATAGTTTTGGCAATAGCCAAAAACCTAAAAAATACCAAAAAAAAACTTTTAAAGGTCTAAATAATAAAAGAACCATTAGAACCAAATTTTTATAACTTTAAAAACAAAAAAAGTTGTTAAAAATATATTGTTTTTGTTTTTTGGCTATTGCCAAAACTGCATTTTGGAGTTACGACCTTTGTAGCGGAAACCATATAGATAGGTAATTGTAACAGTTTTAGTTAACGCGAAAACTTACTGCTGCACTGAAAATTTTCAATTTTTTTATACGAAAATGGCATCCATACTATTTACCGTTTACATGTCACAGTTTTCCCGATTTCGAAATCGTACCCAGGACTAATCGCGTTTGAGGCAAGTCTATAATTAACAGCACGTTTGCACCAATGTAGTCGTAAAAAACCTTTCGTCATATTTTCAAAGTAGACCACATTGGCTACGCCTATCACACTGCCTGTTAGTAAGGTCAGTTCCTGACGAGTGAGATAGGTCTGAATTATAGGATCTGTATTAACTAACCATAAGTTGGTTCACGCTGAAGCCTGAGGTAGAGTTTGTTCCAAGCCCCCACGTTTCCGCCACTTCTCATGCCTTGTTTGTTATTGCAGGAGAAATCTTGTTCCCAAAAATATTGGTAATACGCATCCATTTAATAATGTTTGTCTTTTGGTACATGATTTAAACCTTTTAAATTGTCCCTTTTGTCTACTTACGAGTATAAATCTTCTACCGCTCGGAACATGTCGTACCCTGAGAACCATAACGTCATTATACGAAATTTGGTAAAATCACAAAATTGAGCTTTTATCGCCTTTTATAAAGTTCAAATTTGTGATTTAGCCAAATTTCGTATAATGACGTTATGGTTCTCAAGGTGCGGTGTATACTCTTAATTTCTCGAGAAGTCGGTGCACTACGACGTCGTTAGTTTACTATTGGGTCAGAAATATTAAGTGCTTAGTACCATGGAATTACCTGAGAATTTTTTGATTATGCCGTGCTGTGCGTGCCGCACACATTGGTGGTTTTTATACATCACTTTTAAGTCAACTAACTTCGCACTTGACAAATAGAATTAACCTTGACTCCGCGCCACCTCTGGTCTATGTGTAACTATGTCGAAAACACGTAACGAAAAATGACATTTATTTGGGCTGGTGTTGCTCGAATCAGTAACGTGTATTTTTCGAGGGACGAATTCCCTATGTCACTTGACGCAACGTTCATTATTTCCAAAAGGATGGTTCGAGAATAATTCGACTTTATTTCAAATTCTCTGGGCACATAATCTCGAACAGTTCCTCAGAACACATGCCTTTTTTGAATTTGGAGTTCAGGTACTGACATATCTGCAGAGTCTGATAGGTTTTAGAGCGCTTATGAACAAAAAATTCTGATCGTTCGCCGATGCGTAGGATTGAGAGACTTGAGTTTATACTTAAGTCACACCGGAGACACTCCAATATGATGTTGCATTTTTGCAGGGTTCGAAATTATGAAGATAATTATTTTCTTTTACAATTATCATGTTAATTATCGGATAATTATCTGATATTTTTCCGATAATTAGCCGTGCTGATTCATAATTTTACGACTTTAATTTTTGATTTATACAGATTATAATTTCATCACATTATATTAGTAATAAAACTGACCACAAATACAAATAGTGTGTGTGTTGAAAACAATTTTATGAACGATTTTCGAAGTTTTTAAAAATTTGATATTTAACTCATTAAAATATGCGTGGAAGTGGAAAATCACATTTGGATACAAGTAAAGCAACATAATAGCTTAACCATCTTATTAAATTGTATTGTTTTTATGATTTATATTATTATCAAGATAATTATCAAAGTATATTTATCAAGATAATTATCAAAGTATATTTATCAAGATAATTATCAAAGTATATTTATCAAGATAATTATTAATGATAATTATCAATGATAATTATCACTTCGAACCCTGCTTATAACTCCATACCTGCACATAAACCTTTTATGGATTACGCAGGTGTGTTAAGACAATTATTGTATGTAATATTTTTTGTTTTGGCCAATAAAAAAAAAATACCTATTTATTACTCGATAATAATTTGACGTTTGTACACGCATTAAATTTTTTTGTTGCGTGGCTTGAGCTAAGTAACCGTCATCAGCTGATCTAACCCATAAGCGTCCAGCAAGCGTCTTCACTCAAATTCCGAACATATTTTTATGTACAATATAACCTATCGTATATTTAAATAATGACCAGTATAAACCTCGTAAATGTGTTAAAACACATGTGGCAATAACCTAATCTATTTAATAAAAAAAAAAACGATTTCGTATGGAGTCTAACAACATCCCGCATTAAAAATACTTTCAAGTCGTTAAGGTTGTAGGCTCAATCAAAGAAATTAACATACTTACATGCCTGAAAAGAGAAAATTAAAAGAGGAAATGAACTATATACTACAACTTTATATTTCATTTTCTTGAAATCTTCTTAAATTTATAATCTACAATTAAGCAAAAGATGTTTCCCTTGCTGGATAGAACGTTTATTTTTAATTCGATATCCCCGTAAAAAAAACTTTTACCAAAAAATATTTTTGTGTATTCTAGATAATCTGTTACTACCGAGTAACGTCCCTGAAAAAAGAAAGATGGTACGAGTATTGGTTAATTTATGATTGATTAAATAGAACTGAAATTGTCAAAAAGTCACACAAGTTTGTTAAAATAGACTGATTTAATTACTTCGGATAGATAGATAGATAATTGACGGTTTTAATTTTGTATCCAGTCAGCCTAAAGCCTCCCCCAAACAGGCGCGATTTTTGTGGCGCGAAATTCGCGCGAAACTCGCAGGTGAAGCTGCGATGTCGCGTCGCAAAAAGCCGCGACACGTCGCAGGAATATCGCGCGACAAGTGGCGATACTTCTGCGAATCTGCGTCGCGACACGTCGCGTGAATTTCGCGTTACAAGTGGCGACGCTACATGTGTCGCGCGAATATTACGCGACACGTGTTGCAATATTCAGCGACGCGACAGGTGTCGCGCGAAAATTGTGCGATATTTCTACGACGCGTAGAGGTGGGTCGGTAACAGATATTCCAATAACCTAACGTAACTGATTAACAGTCAGTTCCGATAATGGGCTTGGAAACTATTTATTTTTACTACTCACAAAGGTAATAAGAGACGTTTATGTGTTTTTGTTTCCTCAATATCTCTAAATATTACATTACAGAGTGTAGAATAATAAATGCATAAAAGATTCAAAAGGTTCTGTAAGTTTTAATTGTCGTCCTAAACTTGGAACAGCTTATATTATAACAAAGATAAATTATACGAGGATAAACAAGAATAATAATAAATGCTTTTAAGTAATTAAAAAAAAATGTTCTTTCTTGCATTCAAAATAGAGTCGATTTATATTCTCAGCGGTAAAAATATTTATTGAATTCTCACAATAAAAATATTTATTGAATTCTCACAATAAAAATATTTATTGAATCGGGTAAAAAACATAACCCACCTTCTGGTCCAGTCGGGTAAAAATATAACCCTTCCTCTGGCCAAATCGTACTAAGTCGACCTAAGGGGGTGAGTCGGGTAAAAAACATAACCCTTCTTCTGGCCCAGTCAGGTAAAAAACATAACCCTCCTTTTGGTGCAGTTGGGTAAAAAACATAACCCTCCTTCTGGCGCAGTTGGGTAAAACATAACTCTCCTTCTGGCGCAGTTAAGTAAAAACATAACCCTCCTTCTGGCGCAGTCGGATAATATACTTAATGCTTCTTTTGGCCCAGTCGGGTAAAAACCATAATCCTCCTGGCCCAGTCGGGTAAATAACTCTCCTTCTGGCGCAGTCGGGTAATGAAATAAATAGTTGCACCCAATAATCGTTATTTGAACAAAAGCTATTACGTACTAATTACAAAAACGGAACGCGGAACGCGAATCGCGGTGCTACTGCTACTCTACCTTGGCCACCTCGGGCCTCACCCGTTGTCGCGTCGCAGGAAATTCGCCGAATTCTGCGACAGCGACGTGAAGCGGCGACAGTGGGGCCCGGGGGGCCCGGGGGGCAAGCGCGGCGTCGCAGAATATTCGCAGCCACAAAGGGGGGCTGAAGCGGGGCCCGGGGGGCAAGCGCGGTGTCGCAGGAGATTCGCAGCTACACAGGGGGGGTGAAGCCGCCACATCGGGGCCAGAGGGGGGGCTGTAGCTGCGAAACTGCGAATCGCGGCAGTGTGTAAAAGCGACAGCGTCCCAGTACAAAATGTACTGAAAGTAATTATTCGCGCCATAAAAATCGCGTCTGTTTGGGGGAGGCTTTATGCTCGCGCGCATGTATAAGTGCAAATGCGCATGCGCGGGTACGCATATACGCATTCCGATTCGGGGGATTAAGCCCGGTTTACATTATACAAGGTTAGAACCACTTTTTCAACTAAATTAAAATGGATATCACGGGGTCTCAAAAAAAGTTGTAAAACGAATAGAGCTCTTCGATATGCATATTACTCCAGTAAAACTGTTCAAGACAAACAAAAATACTTAAATTACAACAAACTTTTCAAAAAATGCATTATTCAGGCTAAAAAAAACGTAAATAAAAAATATATACAGAACAGTAAAAATGTCAGCAAAGCAACCTGGACTATTGTCAGAAATGAAACTGGCAAAACTATACCCAGTACAACTTCCATGAATAAAATTATACATAATGATACTATTATGGTTGAACCTCTGACAATTGCTAACTTTATTAATAATTATTTCATTAATCTGACTAATAACATAAATACAAACACTGACCCTCATAAAATTTATTCTAAAATAATGAACTCTATTTTTCTTACACCAATTGACCAAAGTTACATTACTAAGATAATATCCTCATTAAGAAATACTAAATCTGAAGGTTTTGACTCTATCTGTACAAATGTAATTAAAGAATGCAAGGAGGAGTTAAGCCCGATCCTAACATTTCTGGTGAATCTCTCATTTGAGACCGGGATATTTCCAAGCAAGTTGAAGCTAGCTGTGGTTAGACCATTGCTTAAAAAGGGCGACAGCACAGATATCGGTAACTACAGACCGATCACGTTACTGTCGGTATTTTCAAAAATCTTCGAAAAGATAATGCACAAAAAGCTGACAACATTTTTTGATCGTTTTAATATAATCAAAAATGAACAATATGGGTTTCAGAAAGCCAAATCTACCACTCACGCAGCTTTTCACTTGGTCAACAACATCATGCAAAGTGTTAATGACAACAAATTCACAACTGTCTTGTTTCTGGACATGTCAAAAGCGTTCGATTTCGTGTCTCATGAGATTTTGATACGAAAACTAGAGCAAAACGGTATCAGGGGACCTGCATCGAAGTGGTTAAGTTCCTACCTTAGAAATAGAGAGCAGTGTGTAGAGGTGACACAACTTGATAAGAGGAATAACTCTGTAACTCACAGGTCTAATTACAAAGAAAATTTATTTGGAGTGCCTCAAGGAAGTGTACTGGGCCCTCTCCTATTTTTAGTGTACATAAATGACCTACCAGATGTTACACACCATAAAGTTATAATGTTTGCCGACGACGTGTCTGTGATAGTAACAACCGATAGAACATCATCTTTGGAACAACACAAAACTGACATCAAAGACACACTGACATTAATAATAGAATGGCTAAATAAGAACAATCTCCAGATAAATTTAAGTAAAACCAATATAATTAATTTTAATAACTTCAAACATCAATCAATTACTATGACATTTAATGGACATATACTACAAGATGCAAACAGTGTGACGTTTTTAGGACTAATTATAGATAAGAAATTCAACTGGCACGAACAAATAGATAAGGTGTGTAATAAAATCTCTAGGTTTTCCTATGCTCTCTATAAATTGTCAAATGTAGCAAGTAGGAGCACAGCTATCACAGCCTACTTTGCCTACGTTGAATCGGTTCTCAGATACGGGCTCTTGGTTTGGGGAAACAGCTCTGACATAGAAAGAGCATTTGTAGCACAAAAACGATGCATACGGGCCATATGCAACATCGCACCTGATGTTTCGTGTAAGCCGTATTTTGAGTCCCTGAAGGTGTTACCTTTACCATGCTTATATATATTTGAAGCCTGCAATTTCGTGAAACAAAACTATAATATATTCACTGAACTCAAAGCAGTTACCCAAAGAAACTTGAGAAACACCAGCAAGCTAGTTCTGACAACTGTACCAAAAACGAAACGTTTCCAGAACAACTGTTATGCTATGTGTAAAACTATTTACAATAAAATACCTGAATCTATAAAATTACTACCGCTTAACAGGTTTAGAACGGTTCTGCGGAGATGGTTAATTGAAAATCGGTTTTATTCCGTCAAGGAGTTTTTGGAATGCAGAAAACTGCCTCCTGTAACTAATAATTGATTGTGTATGAAACTCTCTTTGACATTAGATTCTTGTAAATGTTATCAAATTGACATCTTAGTTTATGAATTTCACTGAATTGACATCTTAAAGCTTTAAATGTATTAATATTTCCGCTGAATGTATTATTAATTTCATTTGTGTATTTCTTATAATATTATTTCTAATGATTCTATTTCTGTGGATCTTATTTGCATGCTACTAGTAAATAGCTAAACAGACTTGACCACTGTAATTTTGTTAATAACACCTGACATGTAAAATACTCTGTTTAATGGCAAATAAATATTATTATTATTATTATTGGTCAATTACAGTGGTAAGTCAAGTAGAAAGTAGAAGTGCATTGCTTGTCTCGCAACTGTACTTTTCGAAAAGTATAGTTGCGAGAAAGAAATGGACTTCTACTTACTACTGGACTTCACCACTGTACTAAGACCAATGTAAACCGTGCATTAGTGACTATATTAGTCGTTATGATCACGATCAAACATTAAACCTTTCCATCATAGAACATTATAAAGAAACCAGCTGATTGTTGTATCGTAATATAGCGATATTGTAGATGTCTATCTAGACTAGAATCTAGACTTTCCATAGACATTTTTACCTTTTTGACCACGCAGTCGGGAGCCTGGAATCCTGTCCGAATGATTTCGGCTATGACGAAGTGCTGACATGGTTTTTGTATTCTATAACTGTACAGAACCCTTTTCGTTTTGTCTTTATTATTGTATACTATTATTTTAACCTGCAAAAATAAATGAAGAAACATTTTTTTATTTAAATGTAAGAAGCGTTTATCACAGAAGAGGTCTTGATAATTTTTTCTTGTTAGACCTTTTGAGAGATTTTCCATCATTTTTCTAAAATGTCACTTTAATTAACATGATAAAGATCCTTCTCAAAACTTCATGGAAATGAAGAATAAACAAATAAGTACCTAAAAGTTTGGCGTTTCGTATGAGTCGACCATTAACGTTTTCGTATGTGGAATTTTTTTCAGTTTCGTGGTAGATATCACTTTATAGGTATATTTTTCTAGTATTGAATTTAACTTTTATAAAAACCTTTACCTCATCTAGCTTGCCCTGTTCATGAAAGGTGAAATTATGTGTCACTATATATGCATCCTTTGATGAAACAACCGTATAATCGAATTTCGCCAATTCCCTTGATTTCGGTCCCTTGCATTTTTGGTAACGTGATATTTCTAGATTGTATGGGCCCTGTAAAAAATATATATTTAATTACCATAAATGCATTAACACTTAATATAATTAAACAAAGAATGGTGGTCATACGTTTTCGAAAGACAACGACATAGTATTAGGTAGTTCTTTAGGTCTACTTGGGTTTAAACTACACTGGTGGACTAAAAAATCGACTCAAGATTTGTTGCTCGACTTTTAAAAAAATAACTCGGTCTACAAAACTGCTAAACACTAAAAACAAAAAACTAGAAAACCATCAACTAAAATCATAAACAGTAAACACACAGTTTTTGAACTTTTGGTTTAGTTTTATTTTGCTAGATTGAGTTAATTTTCCAAAAGCCGTGCATGAAACTTTGAGTCGATTTTTTTGCCCACGAGTATATTTACGGTATGAAATAAGTATTGAATCTTTCAATCAGCCGAAAGACGTCCACTACTGGACAAAGGCCTCCCCGAAGGATTTCCACACCGACCGGTCCTGTGCGGCTCGCATCCAGCGGCTTCCTGCAACCTTTACCAGGTCGTCGGTCCACCGAGTCGGAGGCCTGCCCACACTGCGCCTTCCGGTGCGCGGTCGCCATTCAAGATCTTTACTGCCCCAACGGTCATCTATTCTACGAGCTATGTGCCCTGCCCACTGCCACTTAAGTCTAGCGATTCTGAGAGCTATGTCGGTAACTTTAGTTCTCCTACATATCTCCTCATTTCTGATTCGATCACGTAGGGAAACACCAAGCATAGCACGCTCAATCGCCCTTTGGGTGACTTTGAGCCTTCTTATGAGGCCCATAGTAAGCGACCATGTCTCGGATCCATATGTCATCACTGGCAACACACACTGGTCAAAGACTTTAGTCTTGAGAGACTGCGGTATTTTGGACGTAAAGATATTGCGAAGCTTCCCGAACGCTGCCCAGCCGAGTTGAATTCGACGATTGATCTCTTTCTCGAAGTTGGACCTATCTAACTGGACTGTTTGTCCCAGGTATACATATTCGTCAACAACTTCGAGTGTAGAGTCTCCAACCTTCAGAGGATTCATTATTCAATATGCTTTCTTATTTCTTGGTGCTGATTTACTGCAGACATATAGTACGATAGTTATCTTTGATAACTGTGGAGTCCGAGGGTCGCCTGCCTACAGGGGGCTAGGGAAACACCAGAAAATAAGTTAACTTTTACAACTTTATTAGGCCCTGACAGGCAACAAACTGAAGTATAAAAAAGACAATAAAAAATATAGAAAACATATAAAGATATTATGTCGTTGAAGCTGCTAGCGATAGTAGTCTTTGATATTTTATGTCTTAATTACTTACATAATTATTAGCCGTCATTCCAGGATCTATCATGTGAACTTGCAAGGCGTGTAACACCAGGAAAGTAGATGAGTATAAAATAATTTTGTTATAAACGTGATACATTTTGTCTGGTCGATCGCGAAATGCGGCATTTAATCGTCATCATTATCAATTGTTGGGCCAATGTGTTTCCCTCACTACAAAGCTTGATGGCTATTTAATATTGTATAATGAATCTTTGATACTGATGGTATTTTGAATATAAAATGGCTATAAAATTACTGTGTGGAATTTGAGACTCGAGCAACGGACGAGGCTTCCGTACGACCTGCACAATACCATTATTTTGTGTTGTGTGTTTACCGAATATTTTCTTTCATTCAGATCGGGATACTTTTATTTTATAATTGCAATATTATCGTAATGTAAGTGTAAAAACAAGAGTGCTTTAGGCATCTGTAAATAAAGAAATGTTGTATTAAAATAAAGAAATAATACCAAGTTTGCATGTATAACAGTTTCTACTATTTAAAAAAAAAAACCATTAAAAACATATTTTTTCGATAGAAAAGACAGACCTAGTAATAATAGAGCCCTGTTGGCATGGAACCCTAATAAAACGATGTGTGCTTATGTTACCTATAATAAATAATAAATGGAATTATTTTGTGAAATGTTGAACGCTTTGATGTACTTTTAAGTATGCGTTGGTACCTACCGAACTGAAATTATTTTAACAGGGATTGAGTGAGACTCATATCTAATAAAATGTTTTATGATAGCGTGAACGGGTGTAATGCCTCTCAAATATAGTAAAACTGCTTTGACATTTGCGTCAGCGTTAGTGCTATCTAAATTGATAACCACCAACCAATACACATCGAGGCACTCGTCGCGAAAAACCTTCGCTAAATCCAAAAAAGTTTGCCTCTAATTGCGCGCATTGCCTGTTGCTTATTTTATTTGCGAGAATTTTGGTTTGACCAATAACCTCATAAAAACCAATAAGATTTAGAATAAGGTCTTAGATTAACAAAACTTATACGTAATCGTGTACTGTACCTACGTGAAGAGATTTTTTGCGACGAGGTGGTCTAAATGTCAGGGCTGATAATACCACGCATATAGAGATGGATATGTATATTATGTCAGAATCAGAATTTTTGTTCAAGTATAGAAAATCAAAACCCTAATTTATTAAAATGTATCCTATTCTTGTCACTCTGGCGATAACTGATGGCAATTCAAAATTAATAAAGATTTTTATGTACAATATAGTCTTTCGTATATTTAAACAATGATGACGAGTGAAAAACTTCGTAAACATGTGCCAATAACCTAATTTAATTTATACGAAAACCCGACTTAATATGGAGTCTAACAACACCCTGGATGGTTAAGGCTCAATCAAAGAAATTTTTAGTTAAGTATTTAAGGATTACCAATAGAATTCACAATTATAAATAAAAAATATATTAATTAATAACAAATACTTAACTGCAACTCTCATTACAGCTACATCATGCACCAATATAACAAAAATGTAAGGTAGAAATAAAATATAAAATTATAATTAAAATTAATTTAAGGTTCAACAAACACATATATTATATATTATTGTTTTTTTTTTTTTATTTAGGTATTTAGAGATTTACCAAATATGTACACATAGTCTCTCTTTGCTTAAGAGTTCGTTATATAAACGTGACAAGCGAGGTAAGTACAGGGGAATACATGTCTGAAAAGAGAAAATTAAAATAGGGCACGTAGACTTGAATTTTATATTAAATTTTCACGAAATCTTCTTAAAATTATAATTTACAATCAGACAGAGGATGTTTACATTTACAAACATTCATATACGTATGTCTGAAAAGAGAAAATTAAAATAGGACACGTAGTATAGATTTCAACTTTATATTTCATTTTCATAAAACCTTCTTAAAATTATAATTTACACTTAAACAAAGGATGTTTCCCTTGTCGGATAAAACGTTGATTTTTAAGTCGATATCCCCGTAAAAAAATTCTTTACCAAAAAATATTTTTGTGTATTCTAGATAATCTATTGTCAGCGAGTAATGTCCCTGAAAAAAAAAAGTTGATATGAGTATTGGTTAATTTATGATTAACTAGCTTCCACCCGCGACTTCGTCCGCGTGGACTTTAGAATTGTGTCCAGAAAGAAAGAAAATGTTAAGATAGCGCCATCTAGTGACGAAGTGGAAATTTTGAGTTTTTAAGCATTCCTACGGGAACCCTTAAGTTTTCCGGGATAAAAAGTATCCTATGTGGTGGCGAGTGCTTTATCTATCTACCTACCAAATTTCATCCAAATCCGTTCAGTAGTTTCGGCTTGAAAGCGGAACAAATAAACAAACAAACTGACAAACAAACAAATATCCATACTTTCGCATTTATAATATTAGTGAGATGAGATGAGATTAAATAAAACTGCAGTTGACAAAAATAAATCACAAGATAATTGACGGTTTTGATTTTTCATTCGTCATCAGTGAGTGACTATAATAGTTGTTACGATCATGATCAAACATTAAACCTTTCCATCGTAGAACATTATAAAGATTGTTGTATCGTAATATAGCAATATTGTAGATGACTATCTAGAATCTAGACTTTCCATAGCTTTTTACCTTTTTTACCTTTTTGACCACGCAGTCGGGAGCCTGGAATCCTATCCGAATGTTTTCGGCTATGATGAAGTGCTGACATGGTTTTTGTATTCTATAACTGTACAAGACTCTTTTCGTTTTGTTTGTATAACTGTACACTATTATTTTAACCTGCAATAATTCAGATATATTTTATTTTAAACGTGTTTAGTGGCTTTTCCGGTCGCTTCACATCTTTGATCTTGGCGGGGTCCAACTTTGTAGGAGGCGGTTTGGCGGTGGTAGGGCATTTTCTGACCACGCCTGGCTAGCTACCACTATCTCATCTAAGTCTTGCCGCCAAACATCAATGTCAACAGCATGGACGTGTTCCGGTATGAAGATAAGACAGCCATACCATACCATACCCATTACATTGGGGAATCTTGGTATTAAGCCCGCTTCCATCTTCGGATTATCATCACTTAACATCGGGTGAGATGATGCCAAGTGCTCTAAAAAAATGAAATTTAAGAAGCGTCTTCATAAGTGTTACTTCCCTGTTTAAGTTAATATGATATGTATGATACAGATCCTTCTAAAAAACATAATGGAAATTATGAATAAACTAATAGGTACCTAAAAAGTTTCGCGTTCCATACAAAATAGGCGAATCGGCTGCTGATCAATTCGTATGAGAAGGCCATCAATATGTTTACTGATTAATAGGCTCGTTGAGGAAAATTGTTCAGTTTTAGGAGTAGATGCCACAGTTACATATTTTTCTAGTATTGAATTTGGATAAAAAAACCTTACCTCATCTAGTCTGCCCTGTTCATGAAAGGTGAAATTATGTCTCACAATATATTTATCCTTGGATGAAACTTCAACCCTGTAATCGAATTTCGCCAAATCTTTGGATTTCGGCCCCTTACATTTTTGGTAACGCGATATTTCTAGATTGTATGGGCCCTGTAAAAAAAATACCATAAATGCATTAACACTGTACGAATAAACAAACATACGTTTTAGAAAGACAAGAACGTAAAGTACTTAGTATTAGGCAGTTCTCTTTATACTACTTGGGTTTAAGGGATTGACGGTATTAAATAAGTGTTCAATATGCTTTCTTATTTCTTGGTGTTTTTTACTGCAGAAATGTACTAGTTTTTTTTTAGTTGTCTTTGATAGTTTTGAAGCCCGAGGGTCGTCTGCCTACAGAGGGCTATAGGTGGAACACTAGAAAAGAAAATCCTGACAGGCGACAGACTGAAGTATAAAAGAAGGCAATAAAAAAAAGATGTGTCGTTGAAGCTGCTACCTATGTAGCGACAGTATAGTCTTTGATATTTAATGTCTTATTTACTTACATAATTACTGGCCGTCATTTCAGGATCTATCATATGAACTTGCAATGCGTGTAACAACAACAAAGTGGATGAAAATAAAAGAACTTTGTTAAAAACGTTACACATTTTGTCTAGTCGATCGCGAAATGCGGCATTTAATCATTTTCATCATCAATAGGGCCTGTTGATTGTTGGGCCGATGGGTTTCCGCCAAAACACAAGCCTCATGGCTATTTAATATTGTATAATGAATCTTTGATACTAATGATATTTTGATATAAAATGGCTATTAAATGGCGCAACTGACGGCGGACGAGGCTACCCGTACGACCCTCAACACCATATTGTTTGTGTTATGTGTTTACCGAATAAAGTAATTTCTTTCATTGCGATCAGGATCCTTAGCGCGTCCGACTCACACTTGGTCGGTTTTATTTTCCAATAAATTCGCCTCAAAACTCGCGCAACGCCTTTCGCTTATTTCGTTTGCGTGTAGTATGTGTTTTTTATCAGCAAACTCATACAGATCAATTATTATTCTTAACCTGCGACGAGAGGTGGTCCTATTCTCAGGACTATTTTAATTTATAAGTATTAATAACCACTCGTAGAGATTGTTTTGTGTACGCATTTTTGGAAATATTGAGTACTAGTTTCCGCCCGCGACTTCGTCCCCGTGGACTTCAGAATTGAAAGAAAATGTTAAGATAGCGCCATCTAGTGACGAAGTGGAAATTTTGAGTTCTAAGCATTCCTATTCCTAAGTTTTCCAGGATAAAAAGTATCCTATGTGTTAGCCGAGTGCTTCATCTATCTACGTACCAAATTTCATCCAAATCCGTTCAGTAGTTTTGGCGTGAAAGCGGAACAAACAAACAAACTGACAAATAAACAAACATCTATACTTTCGCATTCATAATATTAGTGAGATGAGATGAGAATAGTGAGAATATTAGTGAGATATGTCAGAAACTGAATTTATGTATAGCTTCTTGCTTTGGGGTCGTCCATTAATCACGTGAGGCTCCAAAGGGGGGGAGGGGGTTCAGAAAAATCACAAAATATCACAAGGGGTGGGGGGGTGTACTGAGATATCACGTGTATTTATTTTTTCGTTGAACGCGCGATTTCTAGAGTAATTTCCAAACGTCGGACTGTTGTTGTTATTAACTTTTTCCAAGGTTCGAAACGGCTTTAGGCACTCAGAAACAACCTGCAACCTTAATGTCTGTCAGATTTTTTTTTATCACGGTGCTAATTTTTCCAGAATTAAATTACATTATATCTGTATTTAAAGATAATATTTTGTACCAAAAAATACACGTGATTTTTTTGGGGTAATATAAAACCTCACCACGTATCACCAGCGGGGAGGGGGGTCTAAAAAGTTGTTAAAAAACATCACGTGATTAATGGACGGCCCCCTACCTTCATTGCTTTCTATGATCTAATTAATTTACCCAAAAAAAAAAACGGTTTCTTAAATTGTATGCTATCCTATGACACTCTAAAGCTGGCAATACAAAATTACCCAAGCTATTTGGGTTGAGACCTTAGCAATTAAAACTAATACCTATAGGTACATAATGGTGTCGATTCGAGATTGCAAAAATCACTAAACTAAATTAAAATTAAGTTTAGATGTCTCAAAATAGCGTTTGCTATTCGGAAAAACAAACTTAATTAAACTGACAGGACTAATATTAATTTTAGTTTAGTCGAATTCAATTTAGTCAAAATCGCCATGTTGCTATTCGGAACAGCCATTTATCTGTCATTTTTAGAGATGTCAAACTAAAATTTGACTTATTTTAATCGCGACCTGTTTGGGTGACGATTAAATTAAAATGTATCAAGGAAATCTACAGAAATGCCAGATTTGTTTCGAAGATACGACAAATAGTGGTCTGTGGTAGTGGGAGAGCCATTGCGGTTATGACAGATGCAGAAGAAATGTATACAGCAGGAGTAAAATCAATGTTTTCCAAAACTAGTCATGACGAGACTTTTTTTCCTAGAATAATTTATTACAAAAACTACCGAGCTTGGGGAGGACCTTTAACTTGCGGAGAGCACCTAAGACTTCTCTCTGACCGAAAATGACACCAGTAATGAATACATGGAAAGTATCTGCATGACATGGAAGACTGCTCATGTTTCTATGTTTCTTGTAGTATCACCATCAAGGCTATTACTCTTATAATACTGAATACCTACTGTTACGTGGATGCAGAGCAACTGGACGCCTGCGTTACACCAGCAGCCAGCAGGCACAGTTGTAGCCTATGAGTAGATTTGTTGAGTAAACGAGAAGCTTGTAGCATTTAAAAGGGGGATTTATAGTGAAAGTTCAGGACAGCCCGCTATCCAGAGGCTGTCTCGGAACAGAAGAAACAGTCATCCACTTAATCCTGAAATGCACTGGTCTGACCGGACAATGGACAAAATACTTCAGCATGTAAGGGTCGCTTCGAGAAGCCTGTGTATGTACCAGGAGACTTCTGTGCTTCTGGAAAGAGCTAGGTTAGCTGGAGTAGTCGACCACGCCTGCACATTTAAAGGACCTAATAGGAGTCTAAATGCGGAATCAGGAGTCCAATAAAATACAAAGGGGGATGGATGGCCTTCTGTTCATCCTAATATTTGTCCTACCTACAAATGGTGAAGTTCATTGTGAAGTTCATCGCCCCAAGATAATAAACATTTTTATTATTATTGAACTATGATTCTAAAACATGTAATTATTTTAAGGATAATAAAATACAGTTCTAAATCAGATTGTTTTATTTTTACATGATAATTTTATGAACAGTAGGCAGTCTAGAGGCTGCTTGGTGTATCCAACTGTAGGTCCCTTCTGTTCACCATTCTCGTTCCTCTTCGTTCGCATCGGCAGGGGAATATGTTGCGGTTGAAGTTGCACCACAGGAGGCTTCTCTCATTATGGCCAGTATCTTGACCATGGAACCATTTACTGGCAGAACCTGAAG
This sequence comes from Coleophora deauratella, assembly GCA_958295455.1. Classification (NCBI taxonomy): domain Eukaryota; kingdom Metazoa; phylum Arthropoda; class Insecta; order Lepidoptera; family Coleophoridae; genus Coleophora; species Coleophora deauratella. The sequence goes on along the minus strand of OY282403.1, from coordinate 4,296,880 downwards.
AAAAATAAAATAGGCAACTTGATAACAGTACCATAAACATGAAATCTACGCTTGAAAGGAAAAGTTGACTAAGCACCATTCGTCCCTCACACGACTATCACAGTGATAGGAGTGTTAGTCGTGTGAAGGACGAATGGCGCTTAGTCACAGTGATAGGAGTGTTAGTCATGTGAGGGACGAATGGCGCTTAGTCACAGTGATAGGAATGTTAGTCGTGTGAGGGACGAATGGTGCTTAGTCAACTTTTCCTTTCAAGCGTCGATATAATTATTAGGCCTATGTGATAAGTCATATATGCATTTAACGACAGGCCCAGCTGCATTAGTTCCATTCCAGTGCATAATGTTAAACTCCTCAGGTGCAAAAATGATCTAAATTCTATATGATTTTCAAAAACAATACAACAGAACAGCACAGGTCGATTAACTGAGTCCAATATTTCTGTTGGTCTGTATATTCCCTCTGCTGTGGTAAGGAACTGTGGAATATATGGGGCGACCACTGGATTTATGTGAGTTAAAGTAATATTCCTAGACGCGTATGGAGTGATAACAATGACCATGGCTACAATTAGTTAACTCATACAACTTCAACCTGAGTAACCAGTCCTGATTGCTATTCAAGGACTTTATTGTTATAGCAGGAAGCTGCATCCGTTGGGCACCTGCAGCGCTTATGCTGAATACTGAGGTTGCACCACTAGATGCTTTTCATTTACTAAGATTTCCTCACAGACACTAACACAATTTATAAACAAAGAATATGAAGAAATTACTTACCACTTATCAAAAGTATATAAGAAGGAAACTTCTTCCCGAATACCTCCAGCTTTTTATTGTTTTCCTTCAGTCCATTTGTTTGTATTTATTCACAAATTCACATAAACAAAAACAAAGAACAAAACTCGCATTTTCTATTTGACAATTGTTTTTTTTCATGGGTTGATTATTTCCCCTGGAGGCAGAAATTAATGACAGATATAAAAGAGATAGCGCTACATAAAATCGTATGAAAATGTCTTATTTCTTTGTCTTGCATATGTCGTATCACCGTATCATTCGTTCTTTTTTAGAGCGACTTTTGAGTCTTTCGTGTGACGCGCGATTTCACTTCACTGTTTGTTATAGTCTATGGATTAAAGTCTATTAAATTTAATCGTGTCATTTACGTTTTAGTGCTGTCAAACAAGAAGATTAAATTTAGTAATCGCGAAAAACCGAATTGCGCATGCAAATCACTAAACTTATTTTAATCGTATTTTAGTATAGTTTAGTATAGTCGTCTTTTAGTCCGAATCGACACCATTATGTACATACAATATACATACATCCGACAAATCTAAAATATTACGCGGTGATTTAATAAGTAAAATCAGAACAACACACTGTAAATGAGACACATTCCACTAGTATCTGATGTCTGAAACTAGACACGCGATCGTAACGGAAGCCAGCGGTGCCGGTGGCAGCACCAACACGGCACTAGCCGCCGCCGCTGCACTGCGCAGCGGATGTTTGAACGACATGTTATGGTATAAGATGGCAATGGATTGTGTGTCTGCACTGTCTGCTATGCGGGTGAAGGTTTCTTTACATTGTTGGTAGGATATGGCGAGTCTTCTTAGCTCTGGGTCAAGTCAATCGGTCGTGGACAGTTTCGCGCAGCCATGCGCCTAATGCTATAACAGGCTCAAAATCATCTTACAGTAGAAACTGGGTCTTCTACTCATGAAACTGAACAACTTTCCTAAGGAACCAGCATAGTCGATTCACGAGAAAACTTTTTGCTTTTCTAAAAATCGGTTAGCCGATCAACCAACTTGGTATGGGAAGTGAACTTTCTATGGGTACGTCAGATACATAAGTCCGAAAAAAAAATGTTGGTCTCCATACATAATTGGATTGGTGAAACAGCTGATCAGGTTTGTATGTACACTCCATTTTCCATGAGTAAAAGGCCTTGTTAACGGGTCCTGCACCTATTTGAATACTTCTTCTTCTTTAGAGTCCTGTAACACCTAGGGGTGCATTGGGCCGAGACTACGTTTTTCCACTCGGATCTGTTCCCAGCTGTGGACTTCACGTGCTCCCAGGACATGCCAGCCGTCTATTTGAATAGATACATCTTGTAATTAAATATTTGTCACTGTAATTCTAATAAAAGTAGTATGTAGTCCATAGTTGCTCTTCAAAGTAACCTCTTTGAACTTCATGTAGTCATCGTTCTTTAATTAATGAAATTATGCTGTGCTACATGTGTGCTATTGAATGACAACATAAATACCAAACTTAGATTTAGTTCCAAAAACATCCGAGAGAGTTATTTTTGTAAATCTAAGTATGAAGGACAGACTCTTGTGTCGTTATTAACGACCACAATATGCTGTCAACGTTTTTAGAGCTAAAAATCTGCGCGAATTCGATTTTGTGCGACACTAAAATCGTGCGATGAAATATTCTGACAATGAAGTGTTTTCGAGACGGGACTTTTAGGAACCGGAACAGCCACTGCCAAACCCCTTGTATTGAGAATAGATTGTGCCAAAAGAAAAATCTCCACCATTAGAAACGTTACTTCTACACTATCGACGTTCTACGTCGATGTTCTACACCGATAAAGGTGATTTGAATGGTAATTACCTTTGTTATTATAAAAGGTAATTACCTTTGTTATTATAAAACGTTGCTTTTGATTGTCGCAATGCGGAGTTTCTGAAGCTTGGCGGGAATTGGGATGTACTTGTTCTAAACTAGGACACGAAACTTGAGGCGTGGCAGTAGACGTGTTAAAATTTAATTTATTTGCGGTAGGCGTAATTATTACTGACATAAATATAACACTCATATAACACTGATTTCGCTAATCAAAGGTTTGAGGAAAGAAATAAGTACCAGTCCAATATTTAAATGTTAATTCTAAGATTTTTAGTAGCAGACATTTGGTGGTCAAAAATACAAGACTGACTAACATCCCCTGTACCTGTACCTTGTCAACTGTTAACTTGGGAATGCTTCGCATGACGAATGTAGGTTACGGAAACTATCTAGCGGTTCTTTCAGCGTTCTGAAATACAAAGTGGAAGAACCAACTCGTATGCTTGTTTGAAAAGCTATGTGCTATTAAAAAAAAAGAGTAAGTTGGACCAATTCTGTAGTCTAGGTAGTGTATCTATCTGAAATAGGTACGCAGATTTATGATTTGAATTTCAACTCATCGCGTTGTTCAACCAAATAACATAATGTGCACTGTAATATTGTGATCTTAAGAAGGTTGTACTGTTCATATTGATTGGCCAACCTCAAAAATTTTAAATAATATGTATAAATCTGTCGAGATCTTTCGTTTCAAAATCCATCAAGTCGTTTTGGCTACACGCGTACAAACACACATACACTTGAAAAACATTACACTCCGCTTGGGCAGTCGGGTAAAGATACTCAATATCCCACCGACTCGGTATTAATGTCAAATAGGCAGCCCCTTCCATGATAAGAGCCCTTGTAACTTTGAGCAAGGTGAACTCTATTGTCAACAAGTAGCTATCGGATGGGCACACGACCGAATTGTTACCATGTCAAATAAGCTTAAATGAAGGCCCTTACCTATCTTATAACCGTCACAAAAAAGGTTTCATGAAATAGTTTGATTTTGACTCCGGAAAATAGCCAGTATACCAAAGATATAGTCTACCAATTTACGTAGTATTTATTTGTTCTGTGCTATTCCTGCCACCCACGAGAGGGTTTCTGTGAGCGATCTGTATGATGGATGATCGATCCATATATTAATGTGCTGATGAAACTGTTGTAGTCGAACCTTCCAAACACATTAAATTCAAATGTCATGTCATGGATTTCATTTTATTTGCGAATGTAATGAAAGAACCGTGCAGTGCAGTATAAAATCAGCTCTGTGGTGGCTCTGGTAATGCAATTCAACGGGCCGTGTCGAATCCGGTGTGATTGCAGCGATAACCGTGACCTTTCTACGTGTGGCATATATATACATCTATACGACAGTATTAACCACCTTACTATGTATAAGTATTACCTTTGCAACACGAAGTTAAAAAAGCATCAGCGTATGTTATGTGCCCAATGGATTCGTGTTGGTATTATGATTTCATGTGACCTAACCAATTTCTATGCAAATAATACTGTATCGTATTCAATGCTTCTTGGAAGCGCTGCAATGTTGAAGGAAAAGCAAAACTAAAGAAAGTGTAATTGTACTTTTACAATTTTTTTTTTACTCGTAAGTTTTTCTGAAGTGTAAAAATGTTGAAGTACATCATACTATTACTTTCGTTTCGTTGCCACCAATTTAATATAGCATATGTTTATATTATTCAATAGGTACAAACTCAGATCAATTTGTACAAAGAATGAATATGCACCTACTTATAAAAAAAATTTTCTAAGGTTTGACTCTAGTAGGCACGACTTCAGTAGCCGTGCCGCGAAATTTTATTAGACTTTTGTAAAAGCTTCTTTGTTTAATTAAACCTTGACTGTCTTTTTTAATTTACTCAAGAAACGTCTAATTGCCCTTCCTCACGGTCGTCCCACTAATGTATTTCTATTCAATTTGTCTATCAAAACTTGTGTAACTTCACTTTCGGTGAAATTATTGGACATAGCGAATTACGCACTTCAGCAAAAGGCTATAAAATCCATAACCATGTGTGAGTGTAGAGCCTATCAGCCAATCGCGACACAGAATTCCAAGGACGCTGATACGTACACGAGTGGCTTTTAAATGTGCAATGTTTTGGAATCGCCGCCGTATGTCAACACGTTTTTTTTGCGTTTTAATACTGGCAGCTTACAATTTTAATACCTGGTTGCTTTTAAATATGGAAAAATAGCAAAGAATGAAAAGGAAATATTTTTGACGTGAGTCTCATTGAATTTTATGTACGTAGGACGAGGCTTATTAAAGATTTTCTTCTTAATGTCTGTTTAATGTTGTCATCCTCACGTTATTTGAATTCTAACTTCTTCTACAGACCCTCACAAAGGATACCGTTACAAAGTGCTGTTTCTTAAAACTGCTACTTACATTTTATAGTGGTACCTTTGTGAGGTTAAATAATCGTTATTTATTTATTATTATTTATTCGTTTTTAAAAATCAGCTACATACCTATAAATTCTTAGCTTATTTTCCTAGATCAAATCAAAAACACACTCAAATAAAAAATCCATCATTTTTTATGTGCGATTAAGGTTATTTCCATTAAAAAAATATTTCATTAACTACACTCGGCTTCAAAAAAATCGCACGTCCGTAAAAATAGGCTTCAAGCACTGTTAATCCTTAAGACAAGCAGTTATTCGTAGCAATATTGGTATCATTCGAGAGCCCTATAAAAACTCTTTAAAAAAATATCCATTTCATTTGATTAAAGAAAAAGCTTGACACTTTAAGTCACTGTGAATGACAATGGAACTGATTCTCCTCTTCAAATTTTGTTTGTATTGTTTTGTTTTTTGGGTATAAAAGGGTCGATACAGCTTATCGGGGGATAAATTTGCTACCAACAGTCGAAGAAGACACAGAAGAATATCTTTCATCAGAAAAACGTCCTTGAAGATGGACACTACTGCTGCTGAAGCCGCCCAAGTTATCGCACTACTGCAATCAGGACTACGTCAGTGTGATGTTGCTCGGCAATTGCACTTGAGTCGCTTTTCTGTTCGAAGAGTGTACCACAGGTTCCTGCAGACCGGTGGCTTTGTCCGAAGGCGTGGGTCTGGTAGAAATCGCTGCACTTCTGCGAGAGATGACCGATTCGTCGTATCGAAGTCTTTGAGAAATCGGTTCTCTAATGCTGTTGAGTTGCAACAGCAGCTTCAAGCAGTTCGTAGAAGGGCCGTGAGTGTCTCTACAGTTAGAAGAAGACTAAAGGAGAGAAATATTGTGGCTAGAAGACCTGCCACGGGTCCAAAATTAACCGCAGCGCATCGGCGAGCACGCCTGCAATTTGCTCGCGCCCACGTCAATTGGACCCTGGACCAATGGAGAGCTGTTCTCTTCTCAGACGAAACGAGAGTGTGCCTTTTCTGCAACAATAGACGCAAAAGAGTATACAGAAGACAATGGGAACGTTTTGCCCAAGCCTGCATCCAAGAGACGGTAGAATACGGGGGCGGTTCCTGCATGTTCTGGGGCGGCATATCTGCCGACGGCAAAACTGAACTTTCTTGCGTCTCTCGGACCGGCGGTGCTCGCGGGCAAGGGTCGATGACTGCTCACCGGTACATCACAGAGATCCTGGAAGAACATGTGGTCCCCTATGCTGGATTTATTGGCGACGGGTTCACATTAATGCACGATAACGCTCGCGCGCACACTGCTGGAATTGTGCAGGGCTACCTTCAAGAGGTTGGGATCCCTGTCATGCAGTGGCCAGCGAGAAGTCCAGATCTGAACCCGATAGAGCACCTCTGGGACCAGCTGAAACGCAAGGTTAGATCCCGTGATCCCGCTCCCGCGACTCTTCAGGAGCTCCAAGACGCCGTTATTGAGGAATGGGACAGAATCCCTCAAGAAGAGGTCCTAAAGTTGGTGCGATCCATGAGGGAGCGCATGGAAGACGTCATTAGGGCTAGGGGGGGTAACACTAGGTTTTAGGTTAGTTTTAAGCAACTTTGTTTTGAAAAATTAATCAGATTTCATTTGGGTTTTTTAAGGATTTTTATTGTTTTGTAAATTTTTCTCAGTTCCAATAAAAAACATTGAATGAATTATTGTTTTTGCATTCTCTGTTTCCTTACCTTTCAAATGATACCGAACATTACCAATATTTCATAATACAAATACGATTGAAAGATGTTTAAAATAGATTTCTTAAAAGGTGCGATTTTTTTGAAGCCGAGTGTAGCTACAAAACATATCTTGTACACACTACATTGCACACTAGGATTAAAAAAAAATGTAAATAAATAATTTAACTACGCGTACTAAGACGGTCTTATCGCTAGAATCGTCCTCTTCCAGAACTCTTGGCAAAGAAAATGAGATAACCAGCTACTGGTAACGATGTATAAAGAACTAACTATGTATGTATATTATTATAACATGTTGTTCTACAGAAAAGTTGTCCCTCTTAGGTTTACATTCTTCAGTTTGTTCCTTCTAAGTGAAAGTTGCGAACCGCGATTGACCGGGTAACTCAATTATTGGCTTTCATGTCAGCAATAACGACTTTTCCTGCGGTAGATCTTAACTGAAATTTAGCGATAAAGTAATTCATTTTAGATAGTTTTATTGGGGTTTCGTGTTCCACGTTTTATCATCTCGTTTATCTTCACGTAGTTGTGGTAAAGCCATATAGAACAATATCCATTAAAAAAATGTATGCCATCCATCGCTAAAAGCTCCAATAGGGAAAGGTGCATGAACATATACGTATAGTTTATTTATTCAGTACCTTAAAACATTTTGCACAATAGTTAAATAAACATTAAACTATGTATTTGGGTATAATAAGGATATCGCTTTAAACTGGCCCAAAACGTGCCTAAAATGTGGTAAAAAGTAGTTCAATCCCCTTAACTTGGTGGGTAGCTGGCCGCAGGGTATCAAAGTTTTTGGTGACAAGGCGGTCCATACTTGGCTTCCTCAGTACACAACGCGTACTCTCGGTTGCCTCTATCCTTGCCCCGCCAGCGTCTGTACTTCGCGAGCGAGCTACGCACGAAATTGATAGGTTATTTTGGTTAGCCCTTGGCATCATGTGACCTAAGGATAAGTGATGGAGGCTGACTCACAAGATTCTCCAACACAATGGGGAACTATCTTATCTTGCCGGAATTGCCGGAATACATCAACGCTGTTAACATTAGTTTTTGGCACTAGTGAAACCCACCGGGAATCGAACCCGCATCCTCCTGATGTAAAACGAATAGCCTATCCCCAACTCCGCCACGGAGGTGGTTTTTTAGTTTCCTCAAAGCTTACTCAAGTTAAATTTTGCTTGTTTCAGAGAAATCAGTACAGTGTGTGGAGAGACGTGTATGTGTGTATGCGAGTAGAGCGGCCCACCGCCGGCGAGCGTGCATGACGCTTCACACAACCAGGGACACTGCGCGCAGGTACGTCATCATTACTGATCATCATCATCATCATCATCACCGACCTCATGTAGCTAATCTCACCAATCTTGTGTAGCCAGTCTCATCAAACTCATGTCGCCAATCTCACCAACCTCATCTCACCAACCTCATGTCGCCAATTTAACCTCATGTCGCCAATCTCACCACCAACCTCATGTCGCCAATCTCACCAACCTCATGCCGCCAATCTCACCACCCTCATGTAGCCAAACCTCATGTCGGTAATCTCACCAACCTCATGTAGCCAATCTCACCAAGATCATGTAGCGCTGTGACTGATATGTCGCACTATTACGCAAAGACATGATTGATCGTGATGTGACTTCTCAGTTTTAGGGAGTATCATCACTCAGTCTTCACCATACAAAGTGAAGATTGATTTACAAATTAGGTTATGTATAATCATTCCAAATATGTTCCCATATTTAACCATCAAAACCATCCAGTATCACGGTCACCCTTACAAATGTTGCAGAACATCAAAATTTTGCAGTAACAGGCATCGCAAGCTGCTGCCGCTGCGGCAGACGTGACTGGCGCGCGCCGCGAGGGCCGCCGCCCCGCACCCCTCCCCCGGGCCATGCGCCCCCCCGCCCGCGCCCTCTGAACTCGCTTACAGCTCGCCAACACGTCTGGTATGTGCCCAGTGCCCATAAACATGTATAGTATTGTGGCATGCTGCGCAAACATGTTTGGTTAATGAAACCAACATGTTTGGTGAATTCAACAAACATGTTTGGTGAATGAAATACATGTTGGGTAAATTTAATAAACATGTTTCGTAAATGAGAGAAATATATATTGTTGGGCATTTTGAAGAAAATTATTAATCAAGAAGTCGCATACTGCTGCTTAAAACCTTGGAGGTCCTCTGGGAAATGGTCAAATATGTTCTATGTTGGCAAACGTACATGATAAAAGAAACAAACATGTTTAGTAAATGGGAAAACATATTTTTGGTAATTTTAAAGAGCTTTGGTAAAGAAGACCTTTCATACAGATTTTTATTACGTTTGGGAAGTGGTCAACACTTTTCGAATGTTGTGTAAACATGGTTGGTAAACAGAACATGTAATTATGTTTGATATTTTATAAAAAAACATAGTCTAAGAAGAGCTGATGCTAGCGCAATTGTCTGTCGATCTATGAAAGTAGCAAAGTTAATTAACAAATCCTATTATTTTTCTTTTCCAGAATCATCGTCAAGAATAAATACCAATACCAAACAACTCAGGGATAGTTTAGTTAGTCTTTATTAAAAAAATAAATTAAATTAGTTTACTCAAGGAAATCAATCAAGATGGGTTCGGTGAACGTTAACCGAAATGTCGCGGACGCGTTCTACCGCTACAAGATGCCGCGCATCTGCGCCAAGGTGGAAGGCAAAGGCAACGGCATCAAGACTGTCATCGTCAATATGCCCGAGGTGGCCAAGGCGCTGGGCAGACCTGCTACCTGTGAGTTTATTGTGTTTTGAAGTAATTGTCATAAAAAAATTAAAGAATATGAGACTGAAAGGAGCCGAGTGAACTGAACAAATTAACCAATTATTCGATTTCGGTCATGGCTACCACTTCGACTCTTAGTCGGCTTGTTAGCGATGCTGCGCCGAAAACCGACCGCCGATGTTTCATCTTAGCCCTCTAGGTTGGCAACGCATCTGCAATCCCCTCCGGGGTTGCAGGTGTCTATGGGCAGTGGTGATCACTTACCATCAGGTGACCCACTTGCTCGTTTGCCTTCCTTATCACATAAAAAAAAAAAAAAATAAAAATAAAAATAAAAAAAAAAATGACTAATAAACTCGGCACAAAAAAATGGCGCTTCTTCGAATATTACTTTTAAGCGAATCTAGCCCTTACATTTAATCTAAATTATATTGCTACTTCTGAAAGAACAATTTCTCGCCCTTCACTTTTGTTATTTTAAATACTGAGATATTTTATGGAACTTAAATTGCAGGTTTGGTTTTATCAATAAAGTGTTTTTCAGCCCCTGTTTTTTTCCACAGACCCGACAAAATACTTCGGGTGCGAGCTGGGCGCCCAAACTCAGTTCGACTTCAAGAACGAGCGTTTCATCGTGAATGGCAGCCACGACTCTGCCAAGCTGCAGGACCTTCTCGACGGGTCAGTGGAAATTCGACTTTGGTTTTTCAGTATTATTTGTGCGGTTTTTCAGTGTAATGTTCAAAAATAATGTACTCAAACCCTCTTTCCACTTTTTCAATTCCTTGTTACAAAATTTATTTGTCTTTTGTTGGTTGCTTTCAATAAATGTAAAATACATTCATATTTTGAAACGCTTTGACAGGTTTGATCAAAGAATAATAATATATCCAATCCAGTGACATCCATTAGTAATAAACAACAACAAAACAGAGCGTGAAATTACAAAAACTATTATCCCCTCGACAGCTTCATCCGCAAATTCGTCCTCTGCCCGGAATGCGACAACCCGGAGACGGATCTGATCGTGTCTACCAAGCGCAACACGATCTCGCAGGGTTGCAAGGCGTGCGGCTACCACGGCCAACTGGACTTCAGCCATAAGCTCAACACGTTCATACTGAAGAACCCGCCCGCTGCCGACCCTAGTATGCAGGTGGGTTTTTGTTTGTAAATGCGACAACCCGGGGACGGATCTGATAGACAAGAGAGTTGCGCTTGGTAGACATACCAAGCGCAACTGTCTTGCTTTCTGCTCTACCTCCCCAATTTTGTGCACTCGGGAGGACCTTTTTGATGCTAACCAAAGGGCTATTGATGTAGCTATATACGTTTTGGGCTAAGTTCAATAAAATTTAGCACGAAAATGAAGTATCTGGTTCCCATAGTACTACATAGTAGTTCCCATAGTTCCCATAAACAAACAAACATCCATACTTTCGCATTTACAATATTTATTTAATTAATTACTTTATCGCACAGGGCTCGTCGCTGACCGAGGGCAACCGCGGCAAGCGCTCGAAGCGCTCCGGCCCGCCTGCTAATGGCGCCGCCGAGAACGCCGAAGACGCCAAAAACGTAAGTTTTATTATCTGTCTGTGTGACGTGTGACATTTATTCCAGATTCTGTGAATCTGGCATCAGTGTTTCTCACATATTTTTCCTAATGCTAAAGAATTCTGAAATCTTTTGTAAAGTATTGTTAACAACCCATATCACGGATCTCTTCCCATATCTCGGGTAGCTTAGGCCATACTCTCCACACACGGGGGCCAAGTCCGTATTGGTGGAGGTTGTGGGCCGTATTTCGATATTGAGCTTCTTTATCTCAATTTGAACTCTTCAATTAAAATATCCAATACAATACCATCATTTATGAATAAAATAATATTTTACAAGTCAAATGTTAAATATAATAAATAGTCGCAGCAGATATTTTAAATTAACTTACTAATTTAATTTATTAATAATATAATTCCAATTTTAATAATATAAATCATTTTTAATAATATAATTCAGCATCCGTATCGTAGCATATCCGAGCAGTTATATTAAAATGAAAGCTAATAAAAAAAAACACGAATTACTTTAGACTACTCTTTCAATCTGTTAACTAGGTGGATGGACACTTTACTGTCTTATACACCTTCATTTTTTTTCGAAAATGTACAAAGTCAGAACTTAAAAACTCAACGTTCCAGGAAATGTCACCGCACTGAGAAAAAAACTAAATTTCATAAAAAATACGATAATTTGTTTAACATTGTAAGTACATGTTGGTGTAGGAGGGCGAGGCCCCAGCGACGCCGACCACTCCGAACCCTCGCAGCAGCAAGAAGAAGGCTGCGGAGGAGGAGGACGACGACGGCGGCTGGACCGTCGACGTGAGCGCGGCCGCCGTGCGCGCGCGCATGCAGGGTGAGTGCGCAGCGGTGGCTGTCATACTCGGGGTGGGTCGCGTGGCATCATACCCTGTGATGAGGATATGTTCGTTGGTGGAACCTCGTGCAAAACTAGTTTGCTTGGAAAAGTTTAGTAGGGCTCCGTTGCCGGCCTTTGACGCCAGTGTGACAAATAGTGGATAACGTACAATATACGATAAATAGATATGAAGTACAACTAAACTCACCCCGTTCTGCTGTTTGGCCAGCGCCTTAAGTCAGTTTTCACAGTATTTTCACGGATTTTCAGTGAGATGGTCTAATGGCGGAGCGGCCGAAAAAATGCTTCTTGTTAGCGTTTTCCATCGCGCCGATTTACGCAGAATCAAACCTACCAATTACAGGGAGTGAGGGAGATAGATAATATATACATAATAATGAGTGAAAGTGACAGTACGATTCGTGTTGACAATAAACGTCAAAGGAACGCAAACCAAATTCCCATAATTTAAATTGGACACCCGGTATGGACCACAGATGGTATCATACTATTTTGAATAATACATTAATGTCCCAATGGAGCAATACTCTGTTTAAGTTGCTAGTGCAATAGTGTATGAGGAGGAAACAAGCGTAATACCTCCAGCAGGCGAGGTGATATGCTTAGGGTAAATATTGTCGTCGCTTGTCATAAGATTACTTTCAATAATAATTAATGTTTTATGATAATGAGATTTGGAAAAGCAGTTTGTTCGTTTCCAACAGTGTTTTATTGCTTTAATATCTAATGTTCATATTACATAAATACATATTTTGTTATTTCCAGATCTGACTGACGGCGCCAAGAGTATGACTCTCTCCGAAGACCTGGAGAAGAATGAGAAACAGCGCATGGACTTGTTCTACGCTTACCTGAAGCAGAGGGCTGCCTCCAACGACGTAGAGGGGAACAAGGCCACCACCGAGATCCTGCACGAGGCTGAGCGGTAACCTATCTTTGTTTACACCTTAGTTTAATGGCTTTCTGTTTTTAACTGACTTTAAAAAAAGAGGAGGTTCTCAATTCGACTGTATGTTGTTTTTTTTTTTGTATGTTTGTTACGCGATTTCTTCGCTAATTGTGAATCGATTTTGATGATTAATTTTTTCTTTGGTAGGTAATACTTCAGAGGTGGTCCAGTAGTGTATATCTAAATTGATTCAGCGGTTTTTGAAAAAATCAACAAAAAGAAAATTGGAAAATTGTAGCTGTTATGATTTAAGTCGGTTTTTAACGTGTTCAGCTTTGTTGATTATTTACACTTCATTTGTAGTAGTTTTCGGTTTTTTGAGCTGAAATAAAAATACATGACAGTCTAAATACAGTTCAGTCATGTACTGTACACCTAGACTCCTATCAGCTTCTTAACTTTTGAACCTATAATTCAAATCGTGAATGGGAATAGCAAATGAGTCCTTGCGTTTTAACCGAATTGTATAAGGGGAGGGTAATGTTTTTCCAGTATTTCAAAAGTTTCCTCAAATGAAGCGTTTTATTTTTGATTTTTTAAGAAAAAAACATTTCACAATAAATGAATAAAGATAGCCAGGCAAGTAAAAATATTGCGTTTCAATTCAACAGTCCGATGGAAGAGTAGACAATTCGAGAATCTTTCAAAGGCCCACCAGCCACTCCAGTCTTCACAGAAAGTGCTGCCATCTAGCGCAAATCATACAAAGTTCTTGTTTCTTTTTTGCTTTGTACGTGTTATGTGTATGGGGAAGAAAACGCAAAGCTATTTGCAGATGGCGCTACGGACGCTTGACTCATAACAACTTTCAATTAGTTCCGCGTTTTTTATTATCGAGGTGTTATAAATTAGTTTTTTTTTCTGTAAAATTGTTAAATGGAAAATGTATGCGACTTGGACTGTTCCTCAATTAAAGACGAAGTTGAAAAGTACATAATTGAAAACATAACTTTTCCCACGTCTTCTTCATCCGAGAATCTTTAGGAAATTAATGATTTCCATTATTATTGCAATCAATCGCCACACAACGCGGCATTCTTTTAATAATTTTATATAAAACATTTTTTTCTATACGTTTTGACAGTTAGTATGAGTCGAGCGATATCAGCGCCTCTATCGGCGAGCTTTGTCAGTTTTCTTCCCCATTTGTATTGTAGTCAATAAAGAGTATTTGATTTGGTTTGATTTGAAAGTTCAATGCGTTCGTTGCAGGCTGGAGGTGAAATCGAAAGCGCCTCTCGTGGTAATGGAGCTCCTCATCCGTCCCAGCGCGCTGGCGGCGGACGTGCGCCGGCACCGCGCGCTGCTGCTGCGGCTGGCGCACGGCGACGCGCGCGCGCAGAAGGCCGCGCTGCACGCCGTCACCGCCATGTGCGCGCACCACCCGCCGCTGCTGCCCAAGGTCACCAACATACTGAAGGTAACCGCGGTTGCTAGTAGAGATGGGTTTTTGCCCGGCCAGTTTTGAGTAAATGCCCAATAAACGTCCATTTACGTCCAGTAAATGCCCAATTTGTATGGCGTAAATGGACGTTTATTGGGCATTTATTCAAAATGCTAGTAGGTAGTACTAGGTAGAAAAAAATATTGACGATTTAAAAGCATGTGTAAAGCATCTACTTAAATAAAAAACATTTTGAGTTTTGATGCCCAAAAATGCCCGGGCAAAAACCCATCTCTAGTTGCTAGCGTGTGTGCGCCCCCAGGCACGCTGCCACGCTCCGTACGCACTGAGTGTCCTAGTCGGGCTTCCGATTGATAGATTTCTGTGACCCAACGCGAATTGGTAACCTAATTAGGTAAATGGATTTTGAGTGAGGGACACTTTTGGGGGCAAATCAGAACATTTTAAATTTTGCAAACTGTAGGTACCGATGAAATCCGGGAGTTGACTGCATGAAAAATAAATTACGAAATATTTCTGACTAAACAGCTCTTTAATTAAAATTGTTGAAAACCTTAATCACTTTAATTTTTATTACATTTTCAATTTTATAATTTATAAAAATTTCCTAATTAGTAAGCAAACTACTACTTTGAACAATGACGTCATCGTACAAAATTTCAAACATTTTTAGAACAAAATGCCGTTTTTGACATTTGATAAAAAGAAACTCAAATGACTAGCAGTCAACTACCGGATTGTAAGGATCTCAAATATATATATTTTTTTCATTTTAAAATTAATATTTTAATAATTATTTGAGAAAATTGTCGAAAACTTACTATTGCCTCCTTAACTCCGGAACTACTGAGCCTGAAATAAAATAAAATAAAAGAAATACTTCTTTCTTTACTTATAGATTACAGGAAAACGTTGGTGGTGGTAGTCTAAAATAATATGGTAGGATTCTTAGTACGGACTGTGTTTGTTTGTACGGAGCCCTCGATGCGCGAGACAGACTCGACTTGTCCGGTTTTTTAAAATCTCACAATAAAGTGGACGAACACAGTCGGCTAGAGTGGCATTAAATTCTGCTAGTTCATACGAAAACTAGCAGAATAGAGAGATAGATAACAAATACAATATAGATTTATTTCATTACAAAGGTATAATCGTAAACATTTTTTCTCTTTGCAGCTGCTTTACGACGCGGACATCGTTGAAGAGAAGACTATCCTGGACTGGGCGTCGAAGCCGTCCAAGAAGTACGCCAGCAAAGAGGTGACGGCTGAGGTGCTGAAACGTGCTCAGCCCTTCCTGGACTGGCTGCAGGAGGCCGAGGAGGACTCTGAGGACTCGGACGCGGCCAGCGGCGAGGATATTGAGGTGAGTGACGCTGACTGGGCGTCCTAGCCGTCCAAGAAGTGCGCCAGCAAGGAGGTGACGGACGGACTCGGACGCGGCCAGTGGTAAGGACTAAGGACATTGAGGTTGGTGACAGTCGGCTGGCAGTTGGGAGAACTAGTTTTCACCAGCTATCGTAATAGATCATCGACTTATAATAAGGACACGCTCAACGGAAGCGACAAATGGCACCATTTTATTGGCCCTAAAACTGATATTAAAATTCTTTGACTAAACTCCCTGACCTACTTTTTATGTGAAACTAAATTAAAACAGTTAAATCGCAGTAACAGTATACGGAAATACACATTTCGCTGGTCATATAAAAGACACGACCAACGGACGCGACAAACGACTGATATTTTAGGGCCAAAAAACGGTGCTATTTGTCGCTTCCGTTGTGCGTGTCCTTATATAAGTCGATGGTAGAGATATAATTTGTTGAGAATGCGAGGTGAGGTATATAATGAATACTATAAAATGCGTAAATAATATTAGGACAAAATATATAGGGATGCATCGATACGCCTTTTTGCCGATACGATACCGATACCGATATTCTTATAAAAATATCGGCGATACCGATGCCGATACCGATACGCTTGTTGAATTTAAATGAAGGTTAAATATTATAAATAATATACAAGTTGGGTTGTTTTTTAATTAATGTGAAAAAATACAGATTTAGCATGAGATTATTAGTTACTGAAATTAATAATAGTTAAATAATTAAAATAAACACGAATAAGATTTCTCAAGTATTGTGGAGACAGGTAATTTCGCAGTTCTGTTTGAATAAGACCTGCGGTGAAAATAGTCTCTCAGGTGATGCGATAGAACTCACTTATTTGGAAATTAAAGTACTTCTGCGCAGTTTTTTTCAAGTTTGGGTTAAAAGACGTCATTGCCCCAGAAAACAAGCGGATCTGCGCTCTCGATATATTAGATATATAGCCTTAGGTACCTTTCAACTTCTTCTTTGAGAGAATTACAGCTCAGAGAGGACAGGGGCTCATCTTCGTCGGACTCTTTAAAAGTATCGTTGTATCGGGAATAAAAATATCGCCGATGCCAATATATCGGCAACTATGAAGTATCGCCGATATATCGGTATCGGTATCGGATGCATCCCTAAAAATATACATATCAATCAAAAGACAATAATACAAACTAAATAATTATAAAGGATGTAGGCCGCCTGGCTAGCCACCACCATCTGTCAGCAGCATTAATGTATTCCGGAATGAAGATAAAATAGTTAGTTCCCCATCGTTATTGGGAAATCTTGGTAAGCCCGCTTCCATTTTTGGCATTATCGTCACTTTGCATCCGGTGACATGGGCTAATTGTGGATTTAAAAAGCCAAGATTACCACAGTGTCAGAACACGGCATAAAACTAATTCACTTGTTTTAGAACTAAGAAAATTTGAACATGATTTAGCATCCTTAACCATTGCTTTAACTTACAGATCGAGTACGACGACCGCGCCAAGGCCACGCCCATCAAGGCGGTGTCTGCGCCCGCGCCCGCCAAGCCGGCCGATGACGACGCCGAGATCGACGTTGACATCGACGCCATTTAAACACCGCGATATAACCTATACTATACTTGCTGTGTCCGGTCCCGAAATGTCGGTAATGTAATGAACTGTTTTCTGATAACAATTATTGTAGTTCATTTGTAGATTTGTTTTATGGCAAGGTTTGATTTTTTTATGAAATGCAAGCTAAGGACTTAATATCTTTACTGTTTGAATAAAAAAAGAGTATGTACTTTGTATTTTGTCCTCACTGATTACGGTACGCTTCCCTTAAGGTTCCTCCTTAAGGGAAGCGTACCGTAATCAGTGAGGATGATAGGCCGGAGCCATCCAAGGGATTCAAGTGGACAGAGAGCACGGAACTATTGAGTATTTTGATTAGTTTGTTTTGTCTGAGTATAAATCAAATATTTTTATGAATTCTTTCCTTTGATACTTTCTGATTCTTATATTCGAACTATTAAACTATAAAACTCATTTTTGTATCTTTCGATGATGAATTTTATAATGATCTATCGATGTTTCGGGACATTGTTACCTTGTCACTTCGTTAGCTTAAAAATATATTTGGCTAAATTATTCCATATTGTTTTGGCTTCTAGATTTTCAATAAACATAATCTATCGTAATCTCTTGTCTTTTTACTATAGATTCCTATCCAAAGCCATATTATAATTTAATAAAAAATATAATAGTGTCAAATATTGTAACAATAGTTTGATGTAATAGATAAATAGTCAATATAGGTTATATCAAAATCTCTAAAGACGTATATCGTGTTTATTCTCTAAAGCACTGAGATAGGATGATTTCAATCCCCATCATGTTCCTATATGGTTTTTATTTTATTAAAATATTTTGAAACATTTTTCCTTATTTATTTTAGGACGGCATTTTGTATGTAACATCTTGTCTCGTTCTTGCTCTCAAGAGGCTGAGAAAGTCACAAAAATATGGCGGCTTTGCCAGAAGGAAAAGCGAAATGCTACGTTGGAAGTTATGCTATAATCGATAGCAATATGCATTTGTAATGAATTTTAAATGAAATATAAATTCATTTTAATATTTAAAAGTTGTAAATCGGCAATATTTCGTACTATGCTAAGTAAATTACGAATTTAAAACTTTGGACTTGTGTTGTAGGCGATACCGAAGAAATATACTGATTGAATTATGACATTGAAATTCAGTGGAAAGTTCACGAAACGTCTGCAATATAACTTTAAAAAATATATTTACTTAGCAGCGTATGTAGCTTTTTTATATATGTGTATGTAATTTAGGTTAGTTCATTTGCTACCGAGCTCAGTACGTGTACGCTGATTGTAATATATTATTATACATTTATATAGTGATAATTGATGGCAGGACTCGCGGCGAAGCCAAGCTACGATCGGCTGCGGTGGGCATAAAGATAATGTTTCCTCTTACTATTTACTATTAATATAGAATATTTTGAAATTGCCATCTGACAATTTTATTAGATTTGTTTTGTATTCAATACATTTGGATTCTGAAAAGCTTGTGTTTCATTTGTAGATTAATTAAAAACTCAGTTTTATGTTATTGACAAGTATATTTTGTGTGAGATAAGGCACTTGATTACATAAATTATGTACAAATATTAGCTTAAATAATGAGATCTTGCATGCTACAGGCAAATAAATAGATACACGGAGATTCTTAGTATAAATGCGAGATTCTATGAGCACACTGAGTACATTTCACTAAGTACATAATTTAAAATAACGTTACGTATTATGATGAAAGACGATAAAATGGCGGTAAAAGTAAAATTTAAGATTGTTGCTAATATACAATAGTTTAAAAATTAAGTTAATTTAATATTTTGACTTCATACATAAAATAGACCAGTCTCAAAATTCTTAAGAAGCAAAAAAAATGTCTAGGTCGCCAGACCTTCTGTGACTTGAGGGGCAGTTTGAAATTGAATACTGTTGGTTAATTCGAAAAACAACAATTTTCGAACTCGCTTCGCTCTGTTTCATGGTAACCGATAAGCATTTCTTTTAGGAAAGTGACACTTCGAGTAAAAACTGTCCTAGTTAGTCCGCAATTGAAAATAAGTATATTAAATACTATCCCACATTCTGTACAGCAGTCCCTGAGGAAGGATTACCCGCAACACTGAATGAGGTTATGAACACGTTGACTATAGTAATGAGGAATACACCTAACACGGTCATATTGTTGATCTTATCGGCTTTGCAGATGTCTTTCTCGTCTTTGACGTTGTAACGGCTGTTCATTATTAGGCCGACACCGACTGCTATCTGTAACAAAGTTAAACAGTTTTAGGTTATAACCTGGCCGTAATGATGAACCCTCACATCCAATGTTGGTCAAACTGAAGCTACACTGTTCAAATGAGACGTCTAATACCTCGGATATATGAGAGGTAATGAATGGCTCATCGTGTAGATACGAGCCACCCACGCGATGGCCCATGGTAATCGGTCTTAGCAAATGGCGTATAATGTAGATTTTGTTTGTGGCTCATCATGCAGTTTTTGAACGCAATGGGCAGTGATAAGTAATAACTGTTACATCCATGGTAATACTGCGACGACTATCTTCCACAAAAGTCCCATTATAACAACACTATAACAAATATAACACTGCTATATCAACGCTACCGCCCTCGTTTTCTCGTGGTCTCAGTAATCTGTCTCATTAAACTTGTTTCTCATACGGCCGTCCCGCCGACCGTAACTTTTTGAAATGATCTATCGTAGTCAAATTGTAAAATCATTTTTACAAATCGGCTAAGCTAGTTTGTAAAAGGGCCAGTTTTACAAATAATAAATAACAAATTACCTGTAGAATGATGCTGAGCGATATAAATACGAGGCTTGGGTAGTAGTAGGGGTGAATATCTGAAGACTCGAGCACGTATCGTAGCTGATTCGCATTGGCTGACAGCAGAGCAAGGTCCATCATGCCCTGGGCCAAATTCTTCTTTTGCTGGTACGTATTCACATCTGGGATCGACTGGGGGAAACAAAATTGATTTAAATCAAAGTAGGGTTAATAAGGATTTTGTACCTATTTTGTCTGTTCCATTTATCCATACGAGAATATCTCTTATGTTAGAAGAGTAGCGATTTTCCACTATTTTTATAAGCTATTTGTTTTCTCCACATAACTTTTCTTAAATTAGAATGTTTGCTTGTTCCAGTGCTTGAAAAAAAATACCTATTTACTATTTGAGGGTTTTAAACTTTTTTTTATGAGAGCCATTTATACTTACACCAGGCATCATGGGGGAAATGGGTCTGTCGTCGATACCAAATCTGGGCCCGAAGCCGTTGATGCCATCTGCAATAAAACAAAATTAATGAATGCGTCGTTTAATGATTTTTAAATTGGCGCCCAAGTTGTGATCTTAGCTTTTAACGATAATGGCAAACTTAGATCTTTCACTCATACTTTTATTTATCTGAAGTATACAGTAAGTTATTTACTATATAATAATAATAATATTTGGACAAAACACAGACGGTCATATTATTATTTTTTTATTGGCGCCCAAGTTGTGACCTCGGCTATCGGCGGAAATTGCAATATTATTGTTAGAGGTACTCGTAATTTAATTTTCTTTATCCGATCGTTGAATAACAGGATCAGCAAAGTTTGTTTAAGCGATCATTTATTGAATGTACGTGTACATTGAATAATTTATTTATGGTATGTTGTGCATGAGTAATGTGAATGTCGCTGCATTATTCATTTTTCAACCGACTTCAAAAAAAGGAGGAGGTTCTCAATTCGTCGGAATCTTTTTTTTTAATTTTTTATATGTATGTTCACCGATTACTCGAAGACGCCTGAACCGATTTCAAAAATTCTTTTTTTGTTTGAAAGGGTATACTTCACAGGAGGACCCATATAAATTTTATCGAAATCGATTCAGCGGTTTTTGAGAAAATCAATAAAACATAGCAAAATTGGAGTTGTTGCGATTGAAGTCGGTTGTTTTTAACGTATTCAGCGTGGTCATTATAATACAAACAATCCGTTACCTAAACCTCGTCTTCTTAGTTTTATTTTTCGGTTTAATAAGTTAAGATAAAACTAACGGATTGCAACTTAATTATTACTGCTTCTGCTTATTAAAAACTAATGTGATTTTTTCATGCATACTTTTGATCCGTGCATTAAAAAAAGTGTATTTACAACATGCGGACCATGCGAAAGAATTAATTATTACCAAAAATTAGAAAAAGTGATAGTTACACAGGAGTAACCAATTACGTCATTCTTATTAGATTGCTCATATCCAGGGGTATCATCTTGTAGCTCATGTATGTTTCGAGACGCTTCAACTGATTTTTTAATGCTTTTTTGAGAATTTGGGTCCAATATTAGGTTTAAAAGTTTTAGTAGTTTATTTCGCTATTTTTTACTGTAATGAAATCCTTATGAATTGCACTTTTGCGCGTAAAATACAGCTTCTTAATATTAATTCAAATCATATTTTTTCGAAACTTAATTTGATTTCGAATAAATAATATCTGAATTTTAAAAGACTGCACCTGAGTCAAATGTTTTCTTTGAAAGGTGGATTGGGCGTGTCAAGTAACTTAAGAAATCGTTCACTGGTTTTGAACCTAATAGATTTTTTCATTTAGGGGTACAAAAGGAAATTGTTTATGCACGCCAAACTAACTCCATTACAGAACTCAGAAAATCAAAAACAAGAGAAAGCGAAATAATAATTAGGGAAACTAAAGAATATTATTTAAAAAATGTCTAATTGTTTTTGCGTGAAAGTAACGTAAGGATTACTTATATTACACAAAAAGTAGCAATTCCACGAAATCGTTTATTTTTTTCTGTTATGAAAATTAATTAAGAGAATGCAGCCAAAAATAAATTTTATGCTAGCAAATATTTACTCTCAGTGTTTGGAAGTAAAGTCAAATGATCAAAATTATCTCTGGCATGCATGAACAACAGGCAACCAATAGGTTATATACGAATATATGAAATGAAAGGGTGATGATGATATTTGGAACACCATGTGCAAGCAAGTCACCATAGGGGAAATCGGTCTCGTCACCACCCTCGTGCCACCATTTACCATCGGTGCCTCCGTCGTGGTGTATGTCCGTTCCATTCGGCTCTTTGTGCTCGTCATCTCCTGGAAGGCAAATTTAAAAGGTAAGTTTTTCGTAATCCCTTAAAAGGCGTTTCAGAAAAGTTTCGTGAAAGTAATGTTTACCCTAACAGCAGGATATACAGGGTGTAAAAAAGTGAATTTGTAAGGGGTTACTCGGAATCAAGTATAGATTAAGTACAGGAAAAATATTGAAAAACTCCTATCTGCAATTATTTTTTTCAGTTTCCATACAAATTTTAAATCCACTATTCAGATTTAGTACGGGAAACTGAAAAAATGTAGATCGGATTTTTTCAATATTTTTCCTGTTTTCTATACTCGATTCTGACGAGTAACCCTTAAAATCTCAAACGCACTTTTTTATAACCCTGTGTAGCTCATTGTAAGTAAATATTTAAAGTATCAAAGGAACAGTATCAGACTCTCGTTAGGTAAATCTTACCTTGGTTTTTTTTAATCAACAATTGGTAAGCCCTTGGTATCATCTCACCTGGTGGTAAGTGATGATGATACCGAAGATGGAAGCGGATTACTAAGATTGCCAAACGCTATCTTATCTCCATGCCGGAATACATCAATGCTATTAACATTGATGTTTAACGTCAAGAATTATTATTATTATTACCTAAAGTATACCTATATAAGGTGCTACTTTATTAGTGCCCGATATTTTAGTCAGTGCTCCTACTCCTGATTCTGATCAACTTTCCCCAAGGAACCCATAGTCAAATCGAATTTTTTTTCAGGAAACGAAAAAAAAATCGGCTTCTCCATACAAACTGTCCAATCAAATTTATAATTTTGTATGGAGAAGCCGATTTTTTTTTTCGTTTCCTGAAAAAATTTCTTGTGGAAAGTTGTTCAGTTTCGTCTACTGAGCAAGCCCTTAAAGTTTTCGGAAACCTGTCCCTTACATCCTGTATATACATAGTATACTTTTTCGTCGTCTGTCGCTTTTGTTTGTTTGTATCCAAACCATTATCATATGTGGCTTGTTTTGTGGTTGCTATGAATTCATTACTTATCTTAACAAAAACAATATCTAAAAATTCGGTCACTATCTCGGGAAACAGGAAACCACTATCTACGAGTATTCGTAGTTTACAAGCAATGACGCCTGTAGTAAAATACTTATTCAATCCATCTAGTCTTCCGATCCGTAACTTGTCTTACTCGGTTAATTAAACAAAAAAGCTTTACCTCCCCCATGGCTGTCGTGACCTTCAGGCTTCTTGTCACCAGGCTCCAATAGTCCATCGTCGATGCCAGGGTAATGATCTCCAGTCTTCCTGTCGTCGTCCCGTTCATCATCCAGGTCGTCTATCTCGGGACCTGGTCGGAAGATATTATTGTGATAAGAAAAAACATGTGCGGTAGCTTGGTGGGTCAATTCTTTTGTGATTTCAGTAAAGTCATCCAATAAAGGTTATTTCAGTTTTATGAGTAGAAATCTAAAGTCACAAAATTAATGCAAATAGAAACTTTTATAACACGGGATTTTATTATACTGAACAACTTTTGTTCTTTGACTTCTAGATGAAATCTTAAAATTTGGGGTATTTTCTGTACAGGGTGTTAAAAAAAGTGCTTAAGGGGTTACTCACAGAATCAAGTATAGAATACAGGAAAAATTTTGTATAAATCCGGTCTGCAATTTTCTTTCTGTTTATCATACAAATTCTTGATTTACTGTTCAAATTTAGTATGGGAAACTGAAAAAAAAATTGAAGATCGGATTTTTTCAATATTTTTCCTGTATTATATAAGTACATGATTCTGAATATCCCCTAAAAAATTCAAACGCACTTTAATATATAAAATAAAAATACTTGTAATCAATGTTGTATTATTAGCATTTAACATATATCAGTTACGTTATAAATATTTTAATATAACTAGAGGCAAGACAACCTAAAAACAAAATATGTATAACATTATAAGTACTTATAACAAATGCAAAACAATAATAATTTTGGCAGTCTTGTAGGCAATTGCCTATCTGACCCGGTGTTGGGTCTCCGAATCACCGAGCTCGCTTCATTTACTCCCCCCGCTTGGAAAACACCCAAAACCAAACACTACACTTCTTAAAAAATAACCGAACCTAATTGTAAGCAATTTATTTTAAAAAACTGACGCATAAAAAGTATCCTTTCCTTTACATTCTGCAAATAAGACGAATTAACCTTGCCCTGCAAAATCGAATATACATACAAACAGCATTATTACTGATTAAGTGTCTAACAGACGAATCACCCAGTATTATGGATGCTGTGTTTGGCTGTTTACTTGATGCTGTATGCTTTGACCTATTAAACTAGATACAAAACGTAATGTGCTCTTTACAGACGCTGCATTGGCTAAAAACATTACCCTTTGCTTGGACAGTCGGGTAATATCGTTAAAATGAATTTCGTTGTAGGGGAACGGAGAAAAATGTTTTTTTTTTAATAAAAAAATATCTCGTTGCTATATATGTACACATATACTTTTAAATACATACATATATAGACATAATACACCCAGACTCAGAGCAAACAATTCTGCTCATCACAGAAAAGTTTGCCCTGTGTGGGGATCGAACCCACGACTCTCGGATCAGAGGTCAGGATCGCTAACCACTTAGCCACCGAGTCAGTCGATATATACTTAGTGCCTTCTTAAACTCATATTTTAATTCGATTCAGACAGTTCCTGAGAGGTCTGGCTGTGTCATACAGACTTTTGTATTTTATTAGAACTAAAATAAATAAATAAAACCGGCTTTCTAATAACCTACCACTCTAAGAAAGAGGTGTTTTTTTAATTTTCAATACTTATAACTTAAAATGTTTACAACCTCTGAATCTGTCAAGTCAAGAGAAAAGAGAAACTATTCTAACTGGGGCTTCTACTCATGAAACTGAAAACTCTCGCCTGTGAACCCTGAGAAAAAAAAACTTCGCATCAACTTCCCATACAAGCAACTTCGCAAACTGAATATGGGTTCCTTAGGGACAATTGTTCAGTGTAAGCCCCAGTTTAAATAGTTTCAGCTTATTTTGTGTAACACAAAGTTTTAGGACCCATTAACTACTCGTAGGGCTTCAACTTTCAACTATAACTTATGTTGTTGAACATTGCTAAAATCGCTAAAATGTTTACCTGCTATCGGCGGTTTCGGTCTACCCCTGTCTGGCTCTAAAAGCGGTTGACTTGATACCGTGTCTGTGTCACTCTCGCTCCCTCCCCTCTGGTGGTTCGGCAACTGGAATCAAATTGCACACTGTACCAACATTTTGAAGTTGCCTGATATATCGTAAATTCCAAATAGACGATAGACGCTGTGCATGAAATGAAATGCACAAAAAATTTACAATCTTATCACCAGGCATACGTCCATCGCTGAAGTCTCACTAAGCACGGTTTGAGCCACTAACATCTATTGGCAAGCCTGACCTTTCCACTCCACCTAGCGGGGGTGAACGTCCTACACTCAGTTGGGTTAGTCAAACTAAACTCAAAATGTTATTTATTTCAGTACACATTCTTTAAAATCGTTATTTTTTACTTAGTAGGAAGTCCCTACGACACGGAACATGTACAATCGTTTGTACAAAACGTTTCGGGACAACGGGAAGTGTTAGCGAAGCGAGAATAGAGTAAAAAAACTCGCTTGGCGTATCAATTGGTTTGTTTTTTTTTGCGAACTAATTTTAGGCTTCTTGGGGAAAGTCGTTCAGTTTCATGAGTAGAGGCCTTGTTTTTTCAGGTTCCTACCTATTCATATAAGAAGAATATTTTAAATCCTAACTCAGTGATGGTTGTAATAACTTACTGACTGTTTAAAATTTTAGGTAAGTAATTAGATGAGTATCAGCGATGAGCAATAAAATTTCATAGTTAAATACGAAATTCCCTTTAAAGCAACGTCATTATTACAGAAAATGCACCTCGCATCTAGGTCGCTACCGCAGTCTCGTCACAAATCTGGGGCTTTCCCAGATCTGACTCAACAAAACTGGTGCCAGACGTGGCTGAAATTCCCAGTTCTATAGTTGTAGTTGAGAATAAATCTGAATAACTACAAAAACGTCGAAAAAATTAATCTACGTTATTTTGATAGACAACATTTGCAATAAACTCAGTTTTTTACTATTTCAGCTTATAAGCTAGCTAGCATTCCTTGTTAAATCTGAGATTCATCAAAGTCTGTCACCAGACTCGCGACCTACACAAACACAGCTGGCTGGCACTTGGCAGACAGGTTATGAGCCACAATCAGCTTATGACAAAGTCGGGTACATGCCAAAAGTTTGGGAATCATTATCTGGAAGCGTAGGGGAAAACCCAATGCAAAGCTGCGAAAGTTTTTAACCGGACGGTCGATAATAACAGGATGTAAAAAAAATGAAATCACGGGGAATTACGAATCGGAAATAGCTAAATGTACTTATGAGTACTACCAGAGAATGATGCTACAACCAGCTAAATACTTATGAACCTCTTGAAGAAAATGTCAACTCACAAATGAAATTAGCACTAATTCCTGTAAGATAAACATTGAGACTGGAAATCATCTTAAAATTCTGCTTAAAATAGAGAACTATTTTATCTTATTACTGTAGATCCACGTAAAGTAAGCCCAATTGTCGATAAAATTTGGACTAAACTAATTGAGCTAATTACTCAGTGTTGACTTAACACAAAATGACGGAACTCATTACTGCAACCCTTGACCTAGTCTAGTGACCCTAAATTATAAGGAATTAGCCCATTTTCACAGTACATCTGACCAAGCATCAATGTTAATAGCATTAATGTGTTTCACTATGGAGATAAGATAGCCAGTTCCCCATTGCGTTTAGGAATCTTGGTAAGCCCGCTTCCAGCTTTCGTATCATCGTCACTTGCCACCAGGTTAATGAGATAATAATAATACCAAGCGCTTTCCAATAGTGGATAAAAAACCTGCCATACTCTACCATACTATACTAGGTAGGTACGAGCCGGATCAAGTAATTTTAGACATATTGCATTGACTTCCAAGTCCCAAGCATAAAAATATAGGTACGACAAAAGTTAAAAGTAGTTTTAAAATCCTTCTGTAAAAAATACAAAATGGCGCTAAAGATTTTCTTCTTGAAAAGGTTAGTTTGGTTCTACGAGTTTCTGGATATTGGAAACTTTCGAACTTTTCACACAAATTGATAATCTGATCGATTTTTTTGCGTGTTAAGCACGGTTCTTAGAGAAAGTTGTGTTTCTCAAATAAGTGCCGCCTACCTACCTTATCTTTTGGTCTCTGTTTAAAGATATCCCTACTTGAATGGATAAAATTAAGATTATGAATAGAATGAATCAACTTCCTATTGAAGGTATACGTACTGGTTATGGAAATAAATTGCTAGTATTATTGAAGGTTACAGGCTTAGATGCGCTCGCGCTCTTTAGTAATGCTTTAGTTATCTATGTACTCAACACATACCTTCTTAGTATTACGATTTTTTCCGTGTCTAGCGTGAACACGTTGATATTTCGAGATATGTTATTCTTTTTATTGTCTAAAACGCTTCTTACGCCAATGGTCGTTTTTTTTCGAAACAATTGACATCTCTGAATATACATAAAAAAATCAGCATTGTTCATATGTTTCTCGGATCGAATATTTGACAGGAAAGATCAAACTTTAAAATTGCTGCCCTTTAAAATTGCAATTTGGGACATATTAATATATTCACACCAGGCACGGTTTTATAATATTCGTTGTAACACAAGTTGTTCTTAAAATATCTGCCAGGATTTAAATTGGGGTTTTTACCCATGAATTTCAACAATTTTCCCCAAGGAACACGTATGAAATGACTATTCATTTCTCAAAAGATTTTGACTCTGGCCGATAAACTGATCGAAGATTGTATGAAGTTTTTTTTTGCGAATTAACTGTGTTTCTGGGAAAAGTGCAGATTTATCAGTAGAAACCCCATTTTGAGCACTGGCAAATATTTTTAGAGCACATTTTTTACACATAGCCTCTTCACTGTTGGGATAAGGAATGGCTCTCTATTCTATGCTCTCTTCCCATACCATGGGACACTGGTAGGTTACAGATTAGTCCGCAAGTCGTTGACCAAAACGAGCTACAAAGTGACAAATTGACGAACCCCATTGTGAAAGTTTTTAAGCCACTATACGGTTTAACCAAGTGGCGCAACTTAATTGGAGACACAAAACTGGATTTTTTCTCTGACCATACCACTTATACAATAAGCTAATTCAATAAAAAAATACCTATATTTTTACTCAACTGCATAAAATGTACGATACGTCGTCAGTCTCGGGATTGAGACGATTAAAATATTGTATTATAATATTTCTTAGTGCAAAATCCATCAATTAAGCCGTTTTGGCTACAGGCTAGCGATAACAATGAAACGGTGTTGCGGGTGTCCATGGGCGGCGGTAATCGCTTACCATCAGGTGATCCGTCTGCTCGTTTGCCACCTATCACATAAAAAAAAAAAAAAAAACAAACACATATTTACATTAACCCAAAAGCATTACCCTCCGCTAGGGTAGTCGGGTAATAATGGTACATATGGGTAGGGTATCAATTTGTAAGAATTTTTTTTAAGAAAAGCTTCCGAATTTTTTCTCTAGGTTGTTAACAGATTTGAGAAATTATAGTTTCTGGTCCTGTTACATTTTTCTTTACATGTCTACTGCTGAGTCATTGAAACATTTTCAGAACATCGAGTTGTTATTTAATAACTACTTAAGTACCTATGAGCCGAACCACAG
Source organism: Coleophora deauratella (assembly GCA_958295455.1). NCBI lineage: Eukaryota > Metazoa > Arthropoda > Insecta > Lepidoptera > Coleophoridae > Coleophora > Coleophora deauratella. Next base: position 4,267,669 of record OY282403.1, on the reverse strand, counting down.
CTGAAGGAAATTTCTTTGAAATGTGTCGACGACGACGACAGCGCGATCTCTTTCAAATCAAATGTTTACCAAATGACGGATACTGCGACGTGCCTGCTCTTGAACTTGTAATTGCGAGAATTTTATTTCTAGACATACATAATAATAACCTATGTTTTACTATTTCAGAGGTCATCGACTTACAAAGATGTAAACTTGCCAAAATATCATGAATTCTGGCAATCGTAGTGACTAACTGGTTTTCTTAGAATTCATGTCATAAAATGCGTATGGATTTAAATTTTCACATTGCTTGTAGAATGTTATGCCCAGAAGTAATTTTCTGTCGGTTGCTGGTGACTCGAACTCGAAAGTTTTGTCAGGCTCAGTATGTAATTCTGCAAATTGTAATATTAATCGAAGTTGCAAAACTTTTTTTTTAAATTAACAACTAAATTGACAGACTAATTACTTAATTGCATGATTTGAAAAGTTTGAGTATTTATTTGTTTGTATTTTTAATTGTATTTATTTGTATTATGTAGCTTGTATTTTTTTTTTGTCAAATTTGAGATTCATTCAGTAAACTGCTAACTCATCTAAATGCAAGGAGGACGACCATCGTGGAGGTTTTTAAATCTGACATACCCGGATTTTTCAGGTGTCTGTGTAATTCCCCCTCATTTTAAAAAAATACTCCGCTAGCGGGCACATTTTTAGTTACAAATAATTTGAATATTTTCATTGAATTTCAGTGGCGCAACCCGTCCTTGCAGGTACATATACCTACGCATGAAACTATGAATAAGTCACTAACATGATTTCAATACTTCCTCCAAAATTTGTACGTACTTATCCGCGTATAACACAGTTTTTGTTGTATTAAGTGAAGGCCATACATACAGCATTATGCTAAGTTGTTGAGTCAACGCGTGTGGGAGGGGTTAATGAACTATCGCCTTGACAATATTACAATCATTGCCGAAATGTGGTGAAAAAGTACCTTTAAACTTATATTAAAATAGATCTTCTTAACAACTTTTGCTAACTATCCTTTCTGTTTTTTTCTCCGTTTATTTGGGATCGGTATTCAGCTGCTCTACTACGCCAGAGCTTGGATTGATAAATTAATTTATAATAGTTGGGTTTGTTGCAGATTTCCTCCATGGTTTAGTGGCTAGGTCACTCGCTTCAAACCAGGAGGTCTAGGTTGGATTCCCGGTGGGGTTCAATTTGTAGGACTCGCTTTGGTTGGTGCTAGGGCATTTTCTAAGCTTGATTGGCTAGCTACCACAATTTTGCCTCCGTGGTTTAGTGGCTAGGTTCAAATCAGGAGGTCTGGGTGGATTCCCGGTGGGGTTCAATTTATAGGTCTCGCTTTGGTTGGTGCTAGGGAATTTTCTAAGCCTGATTGGCTAGCAACCACAATCTTATCTAAGTCTTGCCACTAAACATCAGTGTTAACATCATGAAAATAATGAAAATAGGCAGTTCCCTATTGCGTTGGGGAATTTTGGTCAGCCCCCTCCATCTTTGGCATTATCGTCACTTTACTGTCAGGTGAGATGATGGAAAGGGTAACAAATTGTAGAAAAATAGGTCTTACACTAAGACCACTGTATAACTTTGTTTAATGTACATATGTGGTGACGCCTTCCTTCATCACCTTTCTTCGGACTTTCCAAAACCAAAGGATTCTTATCACTTCTGACAAGTAGTAGTCTACTTAAAAGAATTTTTTGGAAACTGTTTATTTTATTGTTAAGTGATTTGTGAAATAAATATTTTTTTTATTTTCATTTTAATTATCAGGTACCTAGTCCCTACAGAAATAATTAGGAATAAACCTGATCGGAGGCTATATTTTGTGGCTGTTGCCAAGCAATTTTCATATCAGACAACATTACAACTCCGACCAAGATTTCGTCGAGTTAAGCATGCTATTTAATTTGATAATGATGCCATAAAACTGGTTCTTGATACCGTGAACCCTGGGCTTAGGTATAACTTAGAAAACCTTGAAGGATTTCTGAACACAGGATCGAAGATTGGGTATTTAGTTTTGACTTTGAATTGTCTTATATTACCGTTTTAATACCATCTTGTAATTAAGCTAAACCAGATAATGATAAATGTAAATCATAAATATTTGTATAAGACACTGAGTAAATAATGTAATGTCAATAAAAGTTTGCTCACAGGTGGGAATCAAACCTACGACCAACGCGGACTAGTCAGATTTTTTTATATTATTATGATTTAAAACGCCGTCGGGTGAAAACTATGAAAGTTTCTTAAACATAAAATTTGTCTACTTCTACATAAATCAATTTCTATCACACTAAAGCCAATCATTGCCTTTCTTATAGCATTTTACCGTTTCCAATGCGTTCCTCTTGATTTCCTTTAAGACATTTTAACTTTCCAGTTTTTTGTCGGCTGGCGAGCGTCTTGTGGGTTAATTGCAATTGTAATTATTTCAATTAATTTTACTGAGATGTATCTGTCCGCACGCAACCGTGTGTCCGTTGGTTTATCCAATTTAACTTCAGATAGAACCGTTAAATAGTAAGGAAACTGGAATCTATAAAATTACTTAGATTAACTGTCACCAGATTAATTTCAGTTAAAAGTATCTAGATTAAAACTATACGTAAATATCTAAACATCCCTAATGACACAATCGAGACTCATATACTAAAATATAATTTTGACTTAGTTTCTGAGTATGTAAGTAAGTAGATGTATATATCTTATATTCTTTCTTATGTTATGCAAACAAAATGCACTTAAAAAGTCCCGAGACATAACTGAAAGAAACCCGACATTTAACGTTGAGAGATGGAAGAGATTTCCATTTCAGTTAACATTAAATTTTGGGTTTCTTTCAGCTTCTTTCCCGGAAAATCCACCTGTGTGAATATTCCTTATTTAAAGAGCGATTGGCCTCTTCGTTAGTACAATAAAGATACATATTCGTATAAAAAAAGCACATCTCACCGGTTCCTTCCCGTGCCTTCTCTCATTAGCAATGAGGTGTACATCTGGATTGCCCGCTTTTGGTGAGACTGGTGTACCGAAAATCATTTCGACATCACTTAGATCTTTGACTTTGTCACCGTGCTTCAATGCTTCCGAGTTTTTGTTTGACGACATATTCAAACTAAAGCCTACTGATATTTAATTGAAAAAAAAAAAAAATACTTTGCCACTGTACTTTTATTTATAATACACAGAAACTTTTTAGTCACTGAAATCACCAAATTATATTTCTTAAATCACTTAAAAACTTTTTATTCTTTTTTCTTTTTCGCACTAAAGTTATTTTAACACCGACGTGTCTACGACACGAGGTTTCGTCTCCGACTGATTTAAAAGCTGTTGGTCTGTTCGGCCAAGCACGATCATAATGAGTTGATCTCTAAAAATAACTGTTTGATAGCAACTGCTGTGATGTTAGTGTAGTGTGTACTGTAGACTTAATTGTTTTGACCGTTTTCCAAGAAAGGGGAAGTTCTTAAGTTTTACATGTGTACAGATGTATCAAACAGGTGTGATGATTTTACCATTTTCTACTTCAGCTAGAGACCCATAGTCTCCGACATATAATATGTATATGATAATAAATGTTGTCCATGTCTTTAGTTAATTCAAAATAATGTTTTTGTAAAGAGTCTTAATTTTATTTTCTTTAAATTGGATAATTTGATAGCTAGTCAATAAAACTGATAATTTTATTATTTTATTTAATCTCCCTATATTTTTTAACCAGCTGGCCAAGCGAAGGGCAGTGTTTTTCGGGTGTCTTTTTATGTATGTATGTCAGTCAATTTCATTACGAGTATAACCGCCTGCAACCATAACGCCTTGATAGATTTTCAAGAGCGAGAGAGATGTCATTATAGATTCGTGTATGGCTAAAAACATACCCAAATGCATAAAAAATAAATATGTACATCCTATTTTAATAAATAGTATACAATACCTATTGATTATTTTTTATGCAGTCAGGGTTTTTTTTTAAACTGGTTAGGTTAGGCTATATTTTTATCAGTTAAGACCCATACTTTAAATACTTAAGTAGTTAGGTTAGGTTACTTACTTAGGTTGGCTACTTTCTTAATTACTACTTTTTTTCACAAACATTGTTGGGTAAGTAAGAAAAACCATCCATACCTGGCCATAATGACTGTAGTTAGTTGATGTTAGTGGTTAGTTAGCCGAACACAATAACTCGTCACGTCATAAGTTGTGAATTTAATTTTAATTGGCCAGTAGACCTACTGCTACATAAAACTTAACTAGCAAACTTTTTAATTAGTTAAGCGGGTAGGTAAATAGCGCCAATAACACTAGTATGTACGTACCTAGGGTAAACTCATCTAACACTGTGATACTTCCAATTCCGTGACATTGCCTTTAATTATTAAAATATGATTCAGTGAGTGAATCTTGAAAAGTATAATAAGACCTTATTCGATAGTAATAAAAGCCCGAATTCGTTAAAAAAATTGAAACACTAGAGCGAGCAAAAACATAGCAATTCCGTGGCCCGCGGTAGCTGCAAGTGATGAAGACGGTCGTGTATTTTGTGATATTTGTGTGAGTATTTCAATAGTTTACTACATTTTTTTTGCTTAAATGTGATCAATATGAATATTCCTTTACGTGTAAAATTCAAATATGTCAAAACTCTTTGTAGTTTTAAGGTGAGAGCTTATTTAAATCTTCTAAAATATAACCGTTTCGACCGGTTACAATTCTCAGAGCTATAACGTAATTAGAGTATGGAAATAGGAATATTCATAGATTTCATTGAAAATATGGACTTATATTGATTGAAATTCATTGTAAATGCGTAATAATGTAAATTTAATACCTACGATTAAAACTTTATTATGCCGTGTGTAGGTTTTGTTTCGGTTTATCACGGAATGGGGAAGAAAACTGACTAAGCTCGCCGATAGAGGCGCTGATATCGCTTGACTCATACTAACTGTCAAAACGTATATAAAAAATTGTTTACGTCAACTAAACATAAGATTATTAAAAAAATGCCGCGTTGTGTGGCGATTTGTTGCAATAATAATGGAAATCATTAATTTCCTAAAGATTCTCGGATGAAGAAGACGTGGGAAAAGTTACGTTTTAAATTATGCACTTCTCAACTTTCCCTTTAATTGAGGAACAGTCCAAGTCACATACATTTTCCATTTAACAATTTTACAGAAAAAAAAAACTAATTTATAACACCTCGATAATAAAAAACGCGGAACTAATTGAAAGTTGTTATGTGTCAAGCGTCCGTAGCGCCATCTGCAAATAGCTTTGCGTTTTCTTCCCCATTGTTAACAACCCATTACGTCCCCACTGCAGGGGCACGGGTCTCTTCCCATAACTCGGGAAGGTTTAGGCCATACTCCACACACGGGGGCTAAGTCCGGATTGGTGGAGGTTGTGGGGCTAGTGGCCAACCCCAGTGTCAGAAGTTTTCAAGCCGCCTATAAGGCCTCTGACATGGCTTAACGACTGCTAGCGATAGCAGCCGGCACCAACGGCTTAACGTGCCTTGCGAAACACGGAAGCGGTCGAGATAAATGCCACTGACAGTCAAACCCATCCAGGTTATGACCGTTTCTGTAGTCAGTTAACCTGCGTGATCGATGCGACCACGCAAGCCGCACTGAGCCACGACCACTTCTATTATTAAGCTTTCTTCCCCATTAAGTGAGTCAGAATTCTTAATAAAAGCTATAAAATATAGTTTTATTAGGAATTGCTGAAATTGTTGGCAGAAATGAACCATTAAGTGCAATCAGTCGAGACAACAATACAGTGCATTAGTGAAATAATTTTTGATTTTTTAAATGAATATGAAAAAAGATATTTCCCTAATTCTGTTATAGCGGAATTGAATAGGGGGGTGTCACGGAGTTACAGGAATTTATCTCAGAATTAAACAAGTCGACAGAGTTTTGTAAAATCTTTATAACTTGTTAGAAGTATAAGGAAACTGTTAAGTTTAAACCAAATATTATTTTTAATAGTCTGATTAATAAATAAAAATAAATAATATATATAAATAATATAATAAATAATTAAGAAGTTTTAGTCATAAATATCTTGTTTTTTATGACTTTATCCTTTTGTCACGAAATTCGATGAGTTTACCCTACATACCTACGAGTTACTTGGACTATTTCCTCTATAAATTAATTCCAAAATTAGCCAATCCCAATTTCACCTATATCCCGTTTCGTCCATATTCTTAGATACCCAAATAGAAAAGGGCATACCTACCTACCAAGTGAGGTACATAATTGTCAATAGCAATGATGGGCTTACCAGCGGAAGATAAAACACAGTTTTAGGCAAACACTGTTACTTAAACTATTAAAAATATTTTCAAAATAAAATATGGACTTGTAGTTGATTGAAATTCATTGTAAATGCGTAATTATATATACAGTATAAATAAAATTTACATTTAGAAGTGACAGTGTATTGATCTGGAAAAGTAAAGCCGGAAATCCGGAAAATTTGTTCCTACTTCCTGCTGCTCTGCAACGCTCCGTTTCTCAATATTATATTTATTCATACTATTTTAGACACACTTTTTTTAACTTGTGATCAATTTTTATTTACTGAATTGCAGATAAATAAAATAACATGCAAATACACCTTATTACAATTAATCAATTCGAAGAAAGTATTTCGTAAATTACCAAAACTTTCTAAACGTGCAATACGTAAACGGAACGTATTATATTATCATGACGTCAAACTGACGTGACGTCTATTTAGAAGTCGTTCCAAAACCAAGGTAGGGTGAGGTAGAATTTAACTCGGAGAAATGAAAGAGACGTAGCTATTTTGAGAAAGAGAAAAAAATATGATTTTGGAACGCTTGCGAGTGATTCCAGAGTGACAGGTTAACAAATGTCATCGAAAATAATTCAGAAAGGTTTCTAGCTTTTTTGGGTAGTATTCTGTCTTATTTATGGCTTTAACACCTTCGCAGATACAAGCAATCGTATTTCAAAACAATTCCGAAGATAAAATGTTTTTATGTCTTAGTCTATTTGACATTGACTATGAACTTCCCGCCGAATAAACTGTCAGGCGAATTTTAACGGTAATCAAACAGCGTTAAAAATCGCTCTTGTCAGAGTGAAAATCGCATTCACGAAGGCGTTCCAAAATCCCGACGGAGAACTGTCAGGCGATCATTCGGTTACCCTCGGTTTCACTCGGCTCGGTTTTGGAACGATTTAGGGTAAAATTCGCATCACCCCGAGTGAAATCTTTGGTATTGGAACGCAACCCATCCATTCGTTTCTCGCCTTCGTCTGTCATTCATAGTGTTTCAGTTTTCAGTGTTTTTCAGTTTATTATTGTGGAAATCAATGGAAACTTCACATAATTCGAGATGATTTGACATCATTTTAACACCCCACGATGGCAGAAGTGGATCTTGCATACAGTGACGACGATGAGCGGGAAATTCCTATCTGGCAGGAGCCGAGACGAGAGCCCCTCGGAGCACCGAAAGAGACTTTATGTGAAGAAAACGGCCAGGATCCCCTTCCAACTGATCGTATCCTTGCCTTAGAAGAAGAACAAGAGATATTATCGTCCTCCGTATTCTCTTTGACGTCTCATTTAGCGCAAGTTGAATTTCGCTTACGACAGATCTTGAAGGCACCCCCTGAAGAAAAAGATGCTATGCTCAAAGCTTTGGAGGAATTTACGTCACGTGGAGTTTCTGACAGAGCTGCACCTCAAGGCAGCTCAGGGGAAACCAGTTGTACGGAATGTGTTGAGTTAGAACGAAAGATTCGAAAGCAAAGAGAAAAGCAGGCACACTTTATTGAAAGACTAAAAAATCAGTTGAAAGAGCTGGAAAGATTTGCTGCGGATAGTACTGAGACAGGTGGGTCCCAACACCGGTTGCTCATAGAACATTTGAGAACAGAAATCGATAGAAGTTTGGAGGAAGGTTGCCACCAACCGCTTAGTGCTGATGAATTAAGGCATCAAATCAACTGTGCTGTTAAACAGTATGCTGATAAACAGCTTTCGAAAGATGAAATCATATCCAAACTACAAGTACACATAGAAGACATGCAAAAGTTCATAAAAGTAATGAAAAATGATGATCTGAAAGGAAACAAAAATTCAAAGGCTGCTGAAACTAATATCGGTAAACCAGGGAATTCTTTTGATAAAACTTTCAGTAAAAACAAAGCTAATGATGATTTGAGAGCTGAGACTATTAATTTGATGAGAAAAGCATCAACTCTCATACAAATTTTCACAGTGTCTCAATTTGGATGCTCCCCAAATCAAAGTAGAAAGTATGAAAGAAAGTCAAATCTAGTCACACATTGGGGAAATCTTCGAGCAAAACTTGAAATGTCTATTGATGGTGTTCTACATTTGGTATCAAGAGAAAGACCATCACAGTCCATTATAGACAGCTATGATAGCGAATCGGAAGAAGGCGGAGTCATAATCAATGATGCACCATTGACTACAGCGGTGCGTCGTCACCTAGCTACCAACCTTCGGGACCTCTTGCAACATGGTCTAATAAGTCCTCAATCAACATCTCTAGTTCCCATCATTGGCTGCTTTCCAGTCCGAAGGTCATCATCTTCTCATCCCACACACATTTGGGAGCTTATATTACGGTATTATGAATTAAATGATGGTGATAGATTCAATTCAACTCCAGCTAGGAAGTTGAGCCAAAGTTTCAACCTAGATATTGTTGGTGGGACGGCAATAACTAACAAACAGAGCTTATTGAGTGCTATTGGCAGCATTTTGGCTTCCCACATGCCTTACAAAAGAAGTTATGATGCACATTTCAAGGCATTTGTTTGTGCAGCTCTGAATGCACATAAACTAGTCATTTGGTTAAACATAATTTTGAAAACGAGATCTTTGGTTGATTCTTATTATTCATCAACTAGTTATGTTGCCAACACTGGATTTCAAGATGCTCTTCAAAGCTTAGACCGTTTGACTCCATACAATTTTGATTTGCCCGTTGACTTGGCTGTAAAACAATTCCAAAATATAAAAGATGTATTTATGTAGTTAATAATGTAATGTTCTAAGAGTACAATTTTTACATGATCACTATTTCATGTTGCCTTCCAAGCTATAAAACTATGTTAGCATACACATTCCTTGACAAAACTAGTCTTTTAGATTTTAATTGTTACATAATTATTACAATTATAATATTATTCTAGTCCATTTATTGAACAAATTATATTACTAAGTTGTGTATATTATTCAGTGCTCTCTATTATCTCGGCATTTATTTGTTGCATTTTGTTTATTAAATGTAAAAATATATTTTATATCCCTAAAAATATCATTGCTGTAAGTTGTTTGTAGACAAAACATGTGTTATTATATTATATTAATTATAATATTACCAAAGAGTTAGACCAAAAATATTAAATATCTTAGAACTATTGTAATTTAATACTTGAGTATTCTGCAACAAATGAAAATGTATTCTAATTATAATGTAGTTGAAGCAAACTTATTTTTTTATTTTTATATAAAAAGTTTAGTTAAAAGTTGCAGTGGCGTGCACAGAGTTTTTAGACAGGGTAGGGTAGGGTAAATTTTAAAAAAATAACTTACCAAAAATACTACATTTTGGTTTAAATTTCGTTGCTTTGTCGATTTAATATAGATTTTTGTAATTTGCGACCTCAACTTTCTATAGATTAACTGATTTTATAGACAGATCAATTATTCAATTTAATCAGATATAAAATAAGTCATACAAATACATACGACCAAAAGGAAATGTCATTTATTAGGCGCTTATGATATTAAATAATGCTACTTCTTAAAGTGGTTACGTTATCAATGATCGGAACTAATCGGAAGACTTCGGTAATGTGCGGCGCGGCAGCGGAAGTGAGGCACTGCCTACCCTACGCAGTTGTGTGCGTTATAAGTATCATTGTGTGCCACGACTGCCACGTATTGATAGGAATGCACACTAGCCTGTAACCGTATGACCACGAGGCACACAAGGCGGGTTTTATACTTCATTCCAATAAAAAAAAAGCAAAAGGTAAACAAACGTAGTATGCAGATGACATTGACATGTGTCAGTTCTATAGTAAGTTTGTTTACGTTTTGCTTTTTTTTGATTGGAATGAACCATAGACAGGAATATTATGCAAGGAATTTATTTACTACGTACGTAGTATACAGGATGTTAAAAAAGTGCGTTTGAAATTTTAAGGGGTTACTCAGAATCAAGTACAGAACCCAGGAAAAATATTGAAAAAATCCGCTCTTCAATTATTTTTTTCAGATTCTCATACTAAATCTAAATAGTGAATCGAGAATTTGTATGAAAAACTGCAAAAAAAAATTTAAGAGCGAATTTTTTCAATATTTTTCCTGGATTCTATACTTGATTCTGAGTAACCCCTTAAAATATTAAACGCACTTTTTTTTAACACCCTGTATAAATTCCTTGATATTATGTGTCTTTTCCGCGGCGTGAAGCGGCGCTAGTGCAGCGCAATGCCAATGCAATACAGGCAATGCTAAGCACAGACTACTTAGAAGACACAAGTGATGCTTAGTCACGTCGTCGTCGAGCAGTAGGTCCAGTAGGTACTGAAACTCGCTAGGTGGGGCTGATTCTGGTTTATTATTTTAGAATATTTGGACGATTAAATAAATAATAGGATACCTATCAGAAGATTTTAAAGATTTAAGATTTTAAATAAAAAAGGTGAGTGAGTAGGTAGGGTAGGCAGTGTCTTTTTGTCTTTATGACGTGCACGCCACTGAAAAGTTGGCATGGTCAAACCTACCGATCATGTCCAGACTGCTTTAATAAGTATGATACTACCTTTCGATCATGCTTTTTTTGGATTATCATTTCATTTTATCGTCTTGATAGTGACTGAACAATTTCATGAGTGATAATCATCAAGACTACCTATAACCTGCTATAACAAACTATAGTACTTATAAAGGATATTATCATATATAATTATTATCATATTCGCTATTTTCCGTTAACATAGGTTGACATGTATTTTCCGCGCTTTAACTTTTCCCGCGTCATTTGAACTGATTGGCACCGAAGTAAAAAATACCTACATAGGTATCTCGTTCTCGTTTATGTAACCCTTTGTATGTATGGAATCAGTTTGGCCAAAAGTGTACCTAAGTAAAACTGATACTTTTTCTTTGGGTAAAAACGTGAACATAGTACGAGCAAGTCGTTAGCGATCTTGGGCGGGCGGGGCGGTCGATGCTCGTGCTGTGATGCTGATGTGACTTGGGCTTGGGCAAATCGTGTGTGCATGTCATTCTCCCATTCATATCTTTAATGAATGAATGAATAAACATTGAACTGCTATCTCTGTCGTGCTATAAAGCGAAGACAAGGACGTGATTTGTGCTGGTGAATGTAGTGAGACCATTTTTGGCAGATTTTGCCATTGGGCAGATTTCTAACACTTGCAGAATAAGCTGACGAATTAACACGTTCACAGTCTACGACTCCATTTGGAGTCGCACGCACCCCGCGTACGACAAAAATCAAAAAAATCATATCATAATTCCGCATAATTAGTATTATGTATAACACCCGTAATGTCTGAACTTCACAAAAGTATAAATTAAATGCATTTCCCTAAATGCTTTCATTCCTAAATCACCACCGGAAGTGTAAACATCTAACTCGCGACCGGCTTATCAGTAACTTGCGCAATTTTTACCTGCGTGCTTACTTCCGGATTCCAGGAATTACATTGTTTTTTGATAGAAATTCAAGGCCAAGGTATGTACAACATTTTAACATATTTTTTATTCTTTTATACTAAATAGTTTTGCCGTAAATAGACTGCTACGCCAAAGCAATTTTGATGATTATTTTTTAGTTTAACTCTTTATACTTCTAGACTTTTAGTAATTAGTCGTCGCTTCTCGTTGGACAAATCCTATAAAAACAGATAAATTAGACCTACTTTTGTGCAAATCAATTCAAATATTTTGCGAGAATTAGAATGATTTGGATGCTACGCCAACGAGTCGCGTTGCTACGAAAATACTGCACACAGATTTTGTTTGGGTTTATTGATAGCATTTAGTTTCAGATAATTATAGATTTGTGTTTATTTACTTCTAATATTATTGTTTACAGGTACGAATGCACAGTGCGTGTTTATACGTATGTTCGTGTTCGAAATTTGGCTAAAATATAACGGCCAGAGATTGACCATTACTGAAAGGATTCAGCATGTTTTTAACGGCATAAAAGAATCGCTGCCGAGTGAATACAAAGATAATATAAATTTGGAAGATTTTTACAACCACATCAAATATTTATGTAAGTACAAAGATTTCCGAATTGTGGCGAAAACATGGTCGTCAAAAGAAATTTTTGTTGGACAAGTCGATTGCTTCTGCGCTAAGAAAAACCTCGTCCTTCTTCGACTCGATACTTTCGCCCGATTCTTTTTTTGTGTGTATAGATGATTCCTTAAGTTTGTATAATAATATAGCATGTTATTTACTACTATTAATCAAAATAAATGTATTATAGACTAATTAAAGTAAGTATTACTCATCAAAACCCCCAAAATACCCATTTCGTATTTTTGTCGCACCTTAGTATGGGCGGGGAACCACAGTGCGTAGTTTTGGCTTCAACCAATAGGTCCACGCATCCCATGGAGTCGCAAAACATATGCGTCTTGCGACTCCCCCTGGAGTCGTGGACTTGTGGTTGAAGCCAAGTCTACGATTCCATTTGGAGTCGTGGACTGTGAATGTGTTAAAAAAGTTGCAGATTTCGGCAGATTTCCTGGAACTCTGGTCTCATTGGGTGAATGGAACTGTTAGTGTTGCTAGCAGAATGGTACTACCCTATACATAATATTATTTTCAGTGCTTTTCAGTTTAGTTTTCGTGGAACAAATGTTATTTGAGGTAGTTCTCACTAGGACGCGACCACATGCGCTATGTATTTCTCCGATACATTTCTGTGAGAACGCGAAAGTAAACAAGTCGACAGTTCCAATGGGAAAGCTGGTGCGAAGCTCTCAATAGATGGCGATACTATGGTTTGAGATAACTCGTTGGTCATAGCCAGCATTAATTAAAAATACAAATGATTTAACTAACTAGCAGGGAGACCGACCTTCGCTCGTTCAATCGGAGCGTAAATAACTTAAGGCGCTAAGTAGCGTTATTATAAAATAAATATAATTAAATATTCAATAACTTTGATGAAAAAAAATCCTGTAAATCCTGTATTTTGTATCAATTGCAAATTCTCCCGGAAATAAAACATTCTTTTATGTTGAAACTAACACACAAAAATCGTCAATTTTAATACCTTCAGTATAACTTGAATGTTTTTTTTTACTTATTTGAAAACCAAGAAAAGTAATAAAAATGTCAAGAATTTTGCGTTCGGCTTCGACGTAACCGCCGCTATGGTACCCTTGATTGATCTGAACTTAAAATGCGTATCGTTACGGTCGATTTATGTTATCATGCATCAAAATCCTTAGATTGACTGTACTTAGTGCCTTAAAGCTCAGTCACTACATTTTAAACAAAACCTGGGTCAATTCAATACTATACAAATATACATTTAGTTCAGCTGCACATGCTGTTAAGAAAATAAGACAGTTGACAGATGTAGGTACTGCGAGACTAGTTTATTTTAGTTATTTTCACAGTATAATATCTTACGGAATCTTACTCTGGGGACATGCGGCTAATATTGAAACGATTTTCATTTTGCAAAAAAGGGCAATTCGCGCCATCTACCAGATGCGATCCTGCGAGTCCTTGAGGAATAAGTTTAAAGAAATTAATATTCTTACTGTTGCTAGTCAATTCATATACGAAAATATCATATATGTACGTAAAAATTTGCACTTGTTTCGTAAAAACAGTGACAGACACAATTTTAATCTAAGAAATATGAATAAAATTGATGTTGACTTTTCGAGACTGAGTAAAGTTAGGAAGTCATTTATGGGGCAGTGTGTAAGATTCTATAACAAAATACCCGAAAATGTAACTAGTTTGTCAGAAAAGAAATTTAAATTGCATGTGAAAAATTGTTTATGTTCTAAAGGGTATTACAAAATACTAGATTATGTAAATAACAATGATATATGGACATGTATAGATCCTCCAGATCACAATTTTATTGTTGACATGAATTGTAATAGAATTTAAGATTTTATTAAAAAAATGTGTTGAAGCGAGTTTCTTTTGGGCTCGACGTTTCTTCCCGCTTCGCAAACACTCCCCGAAACGTTGAGTGTACAAGTCCCGCATGATAGGCACTTTGTACTAGGTAGAAAAAAATATTGACGATTTAAAAGCATGTGTAAAGCATCTACTTAAATAAAAAAAAAAGAGTTTGAGTTTGACATAATAATCAATTTTGATTTTATCTGTCCAATCTAAATGTAATTTTTTTTTATTTTCTTCAAATGTATGAAATTATATTTATGTCTGTCTGGAATATCATAAAAAAAGCAATGAAATACCATAAATTTTACATACAGCCACCTTTCGTAAATTACAGTTAATACAATGTCAACTTCATTGATAAAGTTTTGTTAAACCGTGGAGCCCGTGGATTTTGGTTCAAAATTACAATTGTCTGGTTTGATAAAAAGTACCTAAGTACATAGGTTGAACCAGCTATGGCAACTACGTGATACAACCTGAACCTAGAAATGTAGAATAAATTGTATGTACGCCTTAGCCTGCCCAACAAGGGCGAAAAAAAGTAACTACGCTTCGTTCGTTTTCAGGGAATTTTTGAAATTGAACGACACGCGCGCTTCAGAGCGCACGATACATCAAAAATATGGCACTCTTTCGCACGATTTTCCGCGTTGAACTTCAAAATACAAACATGGTAGGTTGATTTTAAGGCTATTCCAATGGTTGATGGAGGTATCTTGAACACTATAACCGCAAATAATTGGGTTTGTGGAGGCATGAATGTTTAGTTTTGTGATTGGATCGCCGAGGCTAGCCTAGTCGTAAAAAGTTAAACTTTTTGAAATTCAAAGTTGGTATCACCGAGCTGTCAAACGAGTCGCACGTACGAAGTCCAATTCCACAATCCAAAACAAAAATTAAACAGAACGTTATTGAACGGGTACAAAATAAGTCGTTCGCCTTGACGATAAACAACTTTGTGGTTTGTGTTTTCTATTAGCGCCGGCGGCAAGCCGCTAGGTGATTTCTGTTCGAACTTCGACAGTCTTTAGATAACTAAATAGATAGGCGCAGTTCTTATCCTTTCATCACTAATAGCCACAGCGTTGCGAAAGTAAGTAGAGCCAGGTTATTACTGATTCTATATATTTTCTTGAATAAGCAACTTAAGTGCATAAAACCTTCGTGAAAGGTATATTATAAAATATTCTAAATTTAAATTTGATTAATTAGAATTAAACTTTTTAATTAAATCACTGTTACAGTTCAGTTATTATTAATTCTGTTTCTGATTAAGTAGTACTTAATTAATTATAGTTTAATGCGATTCTGCTTAGAACACTACATTGATATTCTGAAGAATAAATTAGGAACATTGTAGCAAAATTTTGATTGGAATTTTGCAAACAATTCCATTTGTTTCTTTTTATAGGTAGAAATCATTCTATTTCAAAATGGCAAACACTCTCCGGCATACAACCATAAAGGCTTTTAAGAAGCAGAACATTGTTGTTCCACTAACAGCGCTCAGACAGAAGACAACTGCAGCCACTGAAAAGAACATTTTGATGCCAGGTTTTAAGGATATTCCAGCTACCAATTATACTGTGAGCGACTTTGTATGGCAGAACTTGGACAGATGGCCTGATAAGACAGCTACGGTAAGATATTACTTAATGTTATTACAAATAAATTATAAGAAGTGGCACGTCTTGAACTTTTCAAAAGGTTTTAAGATCTCATTTATACAAATACATAAGTCTTCAATTTCAGATTCCGAAGAATTAATTAACCAAGTTATGACTAGGTATTTCTTTTTAATGAAATAATGTGTAGGTACTTATGACCTGTTTATTAATTGCAGCTTCTAGATTTGTACAAACTACTTACCTGATTTTCCAATTTATGTCACCTCAGATCATGTAAACCATAATTTTATGAGGTATCCGTTACGTTAACAACCCACAGTGAGCGTCGCAACTGCTGGCCACATGCCTCACATCCTATAGTTCAGAAACGCTAGGCTGTACTTCACACACGGGGCTAAGTTCGAATTGACAGAGGTGCCGTGTGTTGTTGTGTGGCTAGTATCAGACACCAGTGTCAGAAGTTTTCAAGCCGCCTTTATGTGATAAAGTGTGTAGTGATAGCAATCAGCACCTTGCCTTGCTAAGCATGGAAATAGTCGAGATAAATGTCAGTCAAGCAGCACTAAGCCACAACCACTTTATGTACAAAGTACACGTAATTTTATGAAAAATCATAAATTTATAATGCGTTTTTACGGAATACAAACCGTAATTTCTCAATAAACTGTTAAATCCGTAAGAGCGCATAAAATAATACTTTTTTTCTGCACAGGTATGTGCCGTGACTGGCCATGGCTACACGTATGCCCAAGTCCACCGCTTGTCAATGTCCTTCGCTGCCTCGCTCCGTACGAAGCTAAGGCTGAAAGAAGATGATAAAGTGGCCATCATTCTGCCAAATCTACCCGAGTATCCCTGTGTTTTGTTTGGAGTATTGCAAGCGGGTTGCATTGCGAGTATGATGAACCCTATTTATACACCTGGTGAGTCTTCTAACCATTAAGTTTCTTAACACTTATAAAAAGTAAAATAGTCTTTCGATTTAGGGTTTTATTAGGGTAGTTGACTGCTATTCATATGAGTAACTTTTTATCAAATGTCAAAAACGACAATTTGTTCTAAAAATATTTGAAATAGTACAATAATTATGACGTCATAATTTAATGTAGTCATTACAATAATAATTACAAAACGATTACAAATAAATACAGATGTGCAAATTAACATGTAATGAAATTCTAAGCTAGTAAGTTTTACTGCAATTTCAGTAAAGGAAGCTATTTAGTATTTATTGAAAAATATTTTATAAAAAAAAATTAATGCAGTCAACTAGGTACCTACCTAATTACTCTAACTCATGGCCATCTGTTTTGAGATGATTTCTGATTGATTTTTTTTTAAAGACAAAGATAAAACAAAACTATCAGTGCTGAAAAAATATACAAGTGATAAAATACAAAACAGAATTGGATGCTTGGTTTAATATTTTATCATTTTAATTATTTATTTCAGACAAAGTACCAAAGATTTGTTATCATACAACACCCAATAGTACAATACATGCAACACAATATATGTACTTATTTATTTATATATTATAGACAAACACACAATGTTGCTGCTAAGTATTTACTTAGATTCGTGTTTTATCTGATTAATTTTAATTTTAATCCCTTTCATAACATGATACATACAAATAAGTGATAGTGATAAACTTATTTGAGGTTATTGCCCTTAGCTAAATGATAAAACAACTGTCTCTTTCTAACGCCACGTTTGGGAAAGAGACAGCAACTACCGCGGCGGGTTTGAACAAGAGCGTGTTGGTATAGGTAGTTTATTATGTTTTGGCTAATATCACACTTGTACAGATTATCTTAAACCACCATATCTTACACAACCACTGTTCCCATTTTTCCAAAAGTATGTTTTTTATAAAGATCATAATAACACTCTTTGGTAACAAGTCAACTGATATGATTGCGCATGAAATAAATACTTTTTTACTCTGAGGATTGCACTATGTTGGCGATGTTGCAAATATGAGAGTTTGATGAACAAAAAAAGTTTTCCAAAAGAGATTGCTCAGACTAAAAAGTATTTATTGTTTACACAGGCATGTTAATAAAAAATAGAATATTGAGAAAGACCACCAGGGTACGAAAGAGTATATAATTATGTAGTGTCATACTCTGAAACAGATTATTCGGAATTTAAAAAACGTATGCAGCAATGTAAGGTCTCATACAACGATTTTCATTTCCGCGTTGCGTTATCCTGGCGAGGCGAGACGAAAGTCGCTTATTAATTTCTAATACACTTATAGAAAGTAGCAAGTAGTAAAACTGCATAGTAAATTATAGTAGAGATAATTCTTATCGTACCGTATTATAGTATTTGAATTATTGTATCGTTGATATTATCTAAAGCAATGCGTAGTACCTAATCTTGTTGCTGGGTCGTTGCATAGTTTTGTGGACTGTGAACTTACCAGTCCACAGTCCACCAGTCTTTGGTACCCAAAGATTTTTTGTCTGTGACTGATATTTTTCCCAAATAATACTATTTATTACTACTTGGGTCTTCGGCATTTTATCGTACCTCTTCCTAGCAATATACCTACAATGAAGAGTTATTGCTGGGAGTGGCTTGAAGTTTGATTAGACTGTTAACTTCAATATGTTAGGAAGCTTTTGCTCTACACGAAAAAAAAAAAGAATCTTTTGCGCCAAGAGATTCTGATGTCTTGGATTTATTTTTCACTGCAGAAATAATATTTGTTATAACAAAAGTTTCGACTCTCACAATAAAAATATGACATTCTTGAGAGCCGATTCAAGAAACGGGCACCGCTGGATAAATGTGGTTCGTATTTACCCACACGTGGAATGTTAAGGGTAGGCTTTTGTTTAGCAGTGGTCGTTTTACCAGCTGATATGATTTTAAAATAAAATATGTTTTCCACACGAGCGCACTCACCCAGTGGTTAAATGTAGGGCAATCCAGAATTATGACTATAACGATTAGTGTAAGGCATTGCAGGAATGCATAGAGTGGAATGCCTTCGGAAAACATAACAAAACTAGTTTTTTTTTTATATATAAATAGTCTGTTTTCGTTTCCTTTACAGATGAACTCCAACGTCAACTAGAAATGATTGAATGCAAAGCCATTATCAGCTCAAAAATATCATACGCAAACATACAAAAAGCTTTGACCGCTATGAAATCCAAAATACCCGTTATCCTTACCGACAATGAAGTACCTGAAGGTACTATTAAGTTCGCGGAATTCGCTGAAGATTTGTCTATTGACACGGACTGTTTGAAGTCGGTGCGAAGGGGTCCTGAGGATATAGCCGTGCTGCCGTTCTCGAGTGGGACCACGGGCTTTCCCAAAGCAGTCGTTTTAACCCATAGGAATGTGGTGTCTATGAACCAGATGATTGCTGATCCAGAAATTGTAGCCATAAAGGAGACTACAGGTATTATTTTTTAATCTTAGTAGCTTACTTAGGGACAGAAAATTTCTCGAGTGGAAACCGCGCACCAGAATAGACCTAATGGGTGGACCGATGACCTAGTGAAGGTCGCGCAAGACCATTCGTTGTGAAAATCTATAAGGACGGCTTTCGGCTGATATCATAAATGAAATGACCGAACCTATGGGCTGTATCCCCAGCATCGGGGACGCTTTGTAATAGGGGACGATTTGTAAACGAAATTGGGGCTTCTACTCAAGAAGCTCAATAACTTTCCCCAAAGATCTTATGCTAGTCCACTTTCCTCGCAGACTTTTGTAACTTTTTTCGTTTATTATTTGTGCTACCAAATGTTACGTGATAAACAAGTGTAAATTCCACGGACAAAGTACAGTTTTAATATTCATGATCGTTACTGTGACTGTCACTAGACTGAAACATAATGAACTTAAATGACCCTAAGTTCTCTTTACTTTAGTACCTAAAATTTGTTGTGTTGAGAACTATCAATGTTGAATCAGTAACTTTGAAATAACTACAGTTGGGCCGCGTTCCATGGTGGGTACACCATGACAGCGACCATGTTGTGACTTCCCTTTTGCTCTTACGATACATTAAGCTATTATCAGAGTGAACGGTTGCTGTTATACAGCGTATCCTCAGAACGCACTACTGATGTTTAGTTTGAGAAAACTGAGTCGAAAACAAATTCCTCATGGTTAAATAGAAGAAAAAAAGCTAGTCAGTTTTAGGACAAGTGAAGAATAAGTATAATAAATAAATATACAGGGACAAATCACATACGATAATTCAGACACCGATATACATACTGTGTACGAGTAAATGACTCGTTTTTAGCGTAAAATCAGCCAGTTAATTTCTTAAACTGAACTCACTAAACTTATAGTTACCTATAAGCTTAAAAAGTTTTCCGTGCCTATAAAGATGCCTTCATGTATCACAGTAAAATATTTTAAGCTAAGATAAGCTGTAATTTAGGTTTAAATAAGTTTAAATAAAGTTTTATTATTATTATTATCACTGTTAGATAAGATAACGCATAACCACACGCAAACCGCGCTAAGCTACAACTAGTCCAACCGAATTAAAAATTTTACAATTCTTCTGCACGCTAAGCTACTGACTACTGATCCGAGGGTCTTAGGTTCGATTCCCACCCGCTGCAAAATTTCTGTGATGAAGAGATTTGTTTGCTCTGTGTCTAGGTGTGTTAATGTATACGTGTATGTATTTCAACGTATCTATATGTACGTACATCATCCTCTGGTTTCCATAATAAAGGGAATTCTAGTTTGGGGCCAGTAGACCGTGTGTAATTCGTCCCGGATATTTATTTATTACTTTAAACATTTTCAGCGACCCACCAATCGGTCCTCCCAGCCATTCTCCCTTTCTTCCACATCTTCGGCTTCAACGCGGTACTACTCAACCAGATGCATTTCGGTTGCAAGCTGGTGACGATGCCGTATTTCAAGCCGGAGCTCTTTCTGAAGACTTTGGTCCAGCACAAAGCTAATGTGCTGTTCCTTGTACCGCCTATGGGTGAGCAAGATTTATTTTGAAGAAATAAAAAAAAAACAAAGTCTTATTTTTGTTCAGTTGGTAGGCTGTCGCCATTATCTCGCCTGGTGGTAAGCGAGGACGAGCTGATGGAAGTTAGCTTACCAAGATTCTCCAATGCAGTGGGGCCGGCTATCTTATCTTTAAGCTGATACACAAAAGATTTGTTATCGTTTTATGTTTGATGACGAGACTTAGATAAGACAGTGGTAGCCAGTCAGGGGGCCTTACAAAATGTCCTACAAATGTCTGACCACGCTGGAATTCAAACCCGAAGCGAGTGTATTCGTGTCATTGAAGTCTTAAAATTGTGGTCCGGTTTAAATAAACCGGCAAAGCAAATGCTTTGTTTGAAAAATATGTGGGTTTAGAGGTTTCATTTTTTTGACTTTTCACGGCTGCGAGTTAAAAACATTCAATTTTGTTAGTTCTTTCCTAATTCTAAACAAAGTTTTAGACCTTTTGCTATAGTGCTATGCATATTTCATCCATTGCTGAAACTTTATTTCTGTTTTCATGCTCTCCAGTGGTATTTCTTGGTAAGCACCCGGCTGTGACCAGCTCCCACTTGGAGACGGTTCACGGCATCATCTGCGGCGCGGCGCCGGTTTCCCCCTCCGACGCTATCGGCGTCATCGAAAAGAATGTGAGTTATTATTATAATGATTTGCAAGAATGATTATTATTATAAGCAGGTTATATTCTATATCATATACTTCGTCCTACAAGTGTTGCCGGCTACGCATTAGATTGGCAACCGGCTTGAAAAACAGAAGCGAGGTCGTCCCAAAGTAACCTAGAAGCGTTCACTGAATAAGGAACTAAAAGCGGCTGGCATGTCCTGGAAACACGTGAAGTCTACAGCTGGAAACAGATCCGAGTGGAAAAAAGTAGTCTCGGCCCTACGCACCCCTAAATTTTACAGGACTTAAAGAAGAAGATATTCTACATTCGAATAACTATTGTTACAACCAGAGCCGACAACCCAGGATAGAATATCCTGGCGCAGAAGAGTGAGGAGACCCGACCCCAAATAATGGGAAAAGGAGAGGACAAAGAAGAAGAATAACTATTGTTACAGAGGCAATAGGCAGACTGTACACAATGTCACTGTTATAAGTAATCCATCATCACACTTCGGATACTTCATAGAAAAGTTGCGATATATTTGCCTACTACATACTACTGATGTACTACATAAAAAACTGACGTTTGTACACGCGAAAAAAATTGTAGATTCCTGTTATAAACTTGATTCTGGTTAACCCCTTAAAATTTCAAACCCACTTTTTTAACACCTTGTATGCTGTGCCTTTGTCAAATATTATAGTTAACAATGGACGTCTGTCTGCTCATGTATGATGATGATCATTATGTCCACAGATATAGATAGGACATACTTATGTGTTATTATGTAATTACATCAGGTAACATCTTACATAAACAAAACACGCGATATCGCGGCAACAGTTTTTAGGCCTTTCGTGTACATAGTTGGTTAACCGGTTAAAAATAGCTTGTTAGTAACGATGTACAAATTTAATAAAACACAGGTGACACGAGTCAAGATTATTTATTTTGTGCTGAATATAAGTATACCAATGAAATGGCCGTTTCAGTTTTGAAAGTTCAACAGAATAATATTCCCGCAAAAAATAATTTACTTCCATTAAATCATATATAATTTTCTAGCTACATTCAAGGTCTTTCATGAATTAGTGATGTCATGTCTCTGTAAAAACTGACTGAGTAGGGTTCCATTAAATACTGTATTGGCGTTTTCTTAGAGGTCAATTGGGTAAATTTTTTCTTTAAAAAAAAAACGAAATTATCTGAAAATCGTGAAATATTATATGCAATATGTTCAAAAATACATATGGTAACGAAGAACACACTGGTGTAAGTGTAGCCTTCAAAAATACGTATTTTTTAATGGAAAAAATGGCGATTTTCAGTGACGAAAAAATCCATTTTCATAGCTTAGAAGCTATGAAGCTTAGAAGCTATTCATAGCTTAGAAGCTATGTGTTTGAGAGCACAGTGGTGTAGACACCACTGTGCTCTCAAAATATTCAGACAACGTGCATTTAGCAAGCATTATTTTATTTCTAAATGTCCAATGGTACTTTGGAAATAGTTAGTTGTTTTAAAACCTTAATTGTTTAATATTAATTTTCTCTTTGAACTTTTTTAACTAAACCTAAGCACCTAATATTATACAAAACGAAAGCTGCTAATAGGCCGGTTGAACACTACTCGAAGGAAATTTTTAAAAGTGGAATTAAAGAGGATATAAATACACTGTGGAATAAAAAAGTGAATTTTGAATTTTATATTTTTTCTTTTTCTTTACATCTGCCAGGATTTTAGAACCTTATGAGGCTAGCGCGAAAAGGGGTGGAATCTTATTTCGTAACAACCCACTGACAATATAAATATGCAAGAAAAGTCGAAATATAATTAATTGTAAGATAGATAAGTGAAATATAATTAATCGAATGAGTCGAAATATAATTAATTGTAAGATAGTTAATTGTAAGATAGATAAGTGTTATGTAGTGGTTTTACTTCAATGTACTTTTATGGGCAATTTTCTACACAACCTGACACGGCAACGCCACGCGATTATATACTTGTGTTTCGCAGCACTGACTTATCCGGTAACAACATTGATATTGTTGAAAGATTATGGTTATTTGGGGGGTTTATCGCTCATCTCATATCAATGCTAGAATGGTACTTCTTAAATAACTGGAAGTTGATTGAGCCGGAATAATTGCAATTGTAGGGACGGACTGGTTTCCGCAACTGCGACTAATAGTGCGCCCATTTTGATTTTAATTATGACTGAGCGGGAGGCGTTCTGCGTGCCTATGTTGCCTGTCGGTCACATAGGTACTAAAAGATTTACTGAAACTTTGATCTAGAATTTTATAAGATTCCAGGTCGAAATGCAATATTTTATATCAGAAACAATAATTTCTTTCAGAAAAACATAAACTTCCGTCAAGGGTACGGTTTGACGGAAAGTAGCGGTGGAATCTCGGTAGGAAGCAACACTAATGTCAACCACGCCTCCGTTGGCAAGGTCTTCGGTAGCTGCAGGATTAAAGTGGCCAGTTTGGATACGCAAGAGGCGCTTGGGCCTGGAGAGGTTAGTTGCTAATATCTAAAACAGCGATAAATACTTGTTAGTAACCTAACAACTATTTGTTAGTTATAAATGTCTGAACCTAACACTAATACCAGTAGTATATTCGCCTAATAATTTCGTCAATTTATGTTGCATTAAAGTTTTCTATCTTTAATTTGATGCAGTAATTAACCCCCATGTTTTGATTAGAGTAAGGGGTCGTCCATTAATCACGTGAGGCTTGGAAGGGGGGAGGGGGTTCAGAAAAATCACCAAATATCACAAGGTGGGAGAGGGGGTGTAGTGAGATATCACGTGTGTTTTTTCTTGTGTTAAACAAAAATTAATAGTATTTTATGTGCGACGTGTAATATATTTAATGTAGTAATTTAATGGAAAAAGACTTATGACGTAAGGATGATATAAGTAGAGAAAAAGACAAAAACAGAAGTGGTCACTAAACGACGAAAAGGGTCTATTTAATAATAACTAATATAATAGAATAAATAAATTATATCTCTGATCACAGTGCTCAAAACTCAACTCAAAATATTTTTTATTCAAGTAGATGCTTTACACATACTTTTAAATCGTCAATTTTTGCTTAAAGCTTCATTCAAAATTGTATTAATATTATTCTTTTCTTAATATATTTTTTGTTTTTAACTTTTTATTAAATAGTCTAAAATGTCTGATATTTTCATTAAAAATACACGTGATTTTGGCAGGGGGGAGGGAGGGGTAGGCTTAAACCTCACGACGTATCACCAAGGGGGAGGGGGGGGTATACAAGTCGCCTAAAAACCTCACGTGATTAATGGACGGCCCCTAAGACGTAACTTTCTTAAAGAATAGAATAGAATAGAATAGAAAAATGTTAAAAAAGCGACCAAACATTTCAATCTTGGCAAATCTCATCGTTGTTTCCAAGGAAGGAGAAGTCTGGATGCGCGGGCCACAACTCATGCGGGAATACTATAAAAACGAAGCGGCGACCAAAGAGGTTTTAACTGAAGATGGCTGGTTCAAGTCTGGGGACATAGGGAAATATGATGAGGAAGGATATCTATACATCACAGATAGACTGAAGGAGCTTATTAAGGTACATGGCAAAAATTTATTATCATTACGTTTTAAATTGATGTTTCTAAATGTACGAAATGCAACACACATTTTACGCAACGCTTTTCATATTCCGAGTTGCGCCATCGCCAGCTTGGTAATGAAAACCTAATGTCAGTAGCAAGCTCAGTGGCACTCAGTGGTCTATTGGCACATATATCCTTGTGGTTTCTTTAAAAGATCGAATCTGAAACTAGCCATAACAATATGGCGACTTATGAATAGAATAGACTTATAAAGACGTGCATAAAAAGAAATGAAATACACAAACAAACTGTTTTGTCGCGCCTAGTACAACAAATAGCTTTGTTTACGCCTCTTGCTATCCGTACTCGAAATCGGTTGAATAATCTAATTAGTTTAAAAAACAAACCTTTTTTTTACATAGACATGACACCAAGGTAACAGAGACGCTTGAAACGGGATGACATTATTTGATTTGTATTGTAGGGTTTTATTGTTAAAGGAAGATAAAAAGACCCTATTTAGACTACACCGAATGTCTGACATTGAAATCACAGTATCTTCTAAACTAAAAGTTTCAATAAATAGTTGTAGAATCTCTTAAAATGAACTTACTTTTGTATTTTTTGTTTTTGATTTTTGTTTTTGCTATTTGGTATTATTTAATGCAAAGTAACATTTGATTCACAGGTCAAAGGCTTCCAAGTAGCGCCAGCGGAACTCGAAACGGTTCTCCGAACGCATCCCAAAGTCCTAGACTGCGCAGTTTTAGGGATCCCCGACCCCGTTTCAGGAGAGGTCCCCAAAGCCTTCGTCGTCCTTCAACCTAACCAGACCGTAGACCGTAAAGAAATACTAGAATACATCAATGACAACGTAGCTGTATTTAAGAGGCTAAAAGATGTGCAATTCATTGATGAAGTGCCCAAAAATGCCGCAGGTAAGATACTTAGGAAGGATTTGAAAGAAAAGTATTGTTGAGTTTAAGAATAGGTATATTTAACGAACGCACACTAGTGTCGTAATTTTTTTTAAATTATTCCTTTGACTCGATTTAGAAACGTAAATTCCAAGAGAACGCCGGTCTTGTAGTGGTTCTTAAGCTAAATGATTTTAAAACACGAAAACATTTTTTACATTTAGTTAATAATTATGACATAACCGCCATGGTACTGTTGAACTGTTTGTTTAAAGTTGAACCATATCTGGCCGCACGGAATCACATTTTCCTGTGGTGCTATCCTTTTCTGTCGCTCAGAGAATTCGGCGGCAGGAAAGACGAAAATCATTAAAATATGAAACGAATTTATTGTTAGGTACATTCTGCACTTCGTTTTCGAAATTAAGAAAATAAAATAAAATGCGATGGCGGGGTCACTAAACGGTAGGCGCTCTTAAGGAAAGTATCATATTTTTAGCGATGGGACAACTCTATTTTTGATATACGTAAGTAGGTTTAGGTAAATCTTTAAGCTATGTTATCCTTTTAAATGATTACTATTGTATAATACTAAAATCTTACTATAGTAAAAAAAAAACTGTAGAATCCGGGGTGATTTTTTGTTCATACTGCAAACTTCTTAACGGGTTAATCAGGTAATTTTTTTTGCAATTTTCGCGATGTTGTTTGTACAGTTCACAGATGCACAAACTACAATAAATGAAACACAGGTTTGCTTGGACAACCGCACCCGGTGACAGCTCGATGGCAAGTGTCAACCGTAGTAACGTTCATATAATTTCCAGTATGCTACATTGTTAAACTATAGTTGTTCAGTTTTAAGCTAAGATTTACCAGTTAGGAGGTTTGCAAGTATGTCATCCTGTATCCTGTAGAGTTTAAAAAAGGTGTAGAAATACTTCAGAGGTGGTTTTAAATGTTTGACATTGGTGTCGATTCGGTTTTCACGATTAAACTCATTTGACAGGATTAAACTTTTTTTTTCTATCTATATCGAAAAGACAAGGACAGGACGCTAAGTTTAGTCCTGTCAAATAAGTTTAATCGTAAACACCGAATCGACACCATTATTGTCGCGAAAGAGATGTTGGTATGATGGGGCCTTGTGGCCTTGTGGGGGATGTAATTATAAATGATACAATGTAACTAAGGAAAACCAACC
Organism: Coleophora deauratella; assembly: GCA_958295455.1. Lineage (NCBI taxonomy): Eukaryota > Metazoa > Arthropoda > Insecta > Lepidoptera > Coleophoridae > Coleophora > Coleophora deauratella. The sequence goes on along the minus strand of OY282403.1, from coordinate 4,240,438 downwards.
CTTCGCGACATAGTATAAAAAAAAAACTATGACTCACATACCTGGAAATCCTGGGCTCCCGCTAGAATTTGATCTGCTTCGCTAAGGCTACGAACGTCCGCGACGAACGGTCACGGACATTAAAGAGTAATAATGATCACACAAGTATGTTACATTGTAATTAATAAAATGCCAAGAGCTTAGGGGTGGGGATACTCAGCGCACAAAATACTCAGCACAAATACTCAGAATAGTCAGCGTAAATACTCAGAATAGTCAGCGTAAATACTCAGCTTAAGATCCAAGGCGAAGACAGGCAAACATCAGCACTAGCTTCCACGCGCGTTACGGTTTAAACGTTTACCCGTCGCAACGCTATCTTGACTGACACTCAAGACTATAGACAAAAGAAGACTGTCACCTTTCTTTTTCATAATGTTGCCAGAACAACTCACTCACCTATAAACTCGCGCTAGGCGCGACAATTATTGACATTTAACTATTTTTTGTCCTAGAAAGAAATTGGCTGAAATCGCAAAAGAAATATTTGAACATTTTGTACTCATTTATCGGCCAGTTTTGTATCCATATAATCAGTAAGCATCAGTTTTTCATTTTTATTTAAAGTTTTTTTTTCGACAGTTGTTGACAAAGCTAGAATGTTTGATTCAACAATTTGGCTGCGAAATGTACCTACTTATGCGTCTTCCAAGTAACAATGGTCGGTTTTGAACTTTTAACTTGTTTTATATCAGATAGTTTCTATGGTTGCGTGTATTACGTAAGATTTAGTCATAAATGTAATGGATGAACTAAGAGATATCAAAAAATTACTGGAAAGCTAGGTGAATAATGATTTTTTAATGTGCAATATTTGTAAACGTTATTTGTGCAATATTTAAAACGTGTTTTTGTAAAAAGATAGGTATATGCATTATAAAAGAAATAGACCTAGATACCTTTATTTTAGCTGTAAGGTACTCAACTGTAGAATAAGTTAAACCGAGTATTTACGACTTTTTATTTCATTTTAATTTATGTTTACCATCTTACGAAATGTTACAATGCAGAATTGAATACGTACTTTATACATTAAAACAACATATCAAAATATTATATACCTCTTTTTAGTTGTTTTAATATTTTTCTAGTTACCTTTTTGATATGTATGTCAATCATTCCAAGTTCTTACATTTGCTATAAGTAAGTTTAGGCAATTATCATTTCTTAAGTAAGTATTTAAGTCATCTTTTATTCTCTATTTAGGAAAATACAAGGAGTATTTTCAATGTCATAGTTGAATCAGTTTAAGATATTTTGATGAATATTGATATTTCTACTTAAATCAGCTAGTCTCAAAAGTTTCAAATACTTAGATATTATATTTTTATACTTTACATGTTATGAATTTATTTTGATATAAATAAAGTAATAAAACATATTTATTGATAAAGCTGTGGTTTTATATTTTTAACTGTTCAATAGTTCTTCTATTAAGTGTTATCCCGGCTGGGGCCAGGGTCCGTTTTCATATACGGGGGTTGTTGCGAAAATTGTTAGCCACAGAGTAAATATAGTCGCAGTTTTCCTGAAATTATTTTGAACTGACATGTGTTATTTTTTTAAATATTATCTGTCACTCTTGTTTGCAACAATGGACGTCTCGCGGGAACCTTTTCGTGTTATGATTTTCTATGATTATTGATTATAATATAAATACTTATTGGTTTCGTGAATTTAAACGTGGTCGAGAGAACCTAAAGGTTGACCCTAGACCATGCCGACCGCCAAATGCAGCAACTCAAGAGAACGTCATCAGGGTAGAGTGGCTTTTGCGGGAAAATAGACATATTACACATCGGGAGATTCAGGCTGAACTGAAGATTGGATCACGGGCAGTTTCCACCATTCTGAATGAACACCTTAAAGTTAGGAAGGTTGCGTCGCAATGGATACCTCATTCTTTCACCGAAGAGCAAAACTCCCCTCGTGTTGATTGGTGCAGATTTATGCTGGAATAGTTTGAAGGAGGATGTTCGAAAAACTTATCCCATATCATTACAACTGACGAATCTTGGGTTGGTGCAGATTTATGCTGGAATAGTTTGAAGGAGGATGTTCGAAAAACTTATCCCATATCATTACAACTGACGAATCTTGGGTTTACAGCTAAGATCCTCTCACGAAGCAGCAGCAATCCACGCAATGGGTGTTTGAAGAGGACGAGTTGCCCAAAAAAGTTGTTTGTGGTCCGAGCGTGAGCGTTTTTTTTTCGATGCAGTGGACCAGTAGCAGTAATTTCGCTAGAAGACAGTAGAACAGTTAATAGTGAATGGTACTGCGAAGTTTGTCTGCCTCAAGCTTCCGAGGAGTTGACTGAAACGTTGAACGTGGTAAGTAATGTTGTATTACTTAACACTGGGTAGACTAATCACCTCCGAAAGGTGTAGGTACAGTGCTACCTACTTCGAAAAAATATTGTTGATTTTGATTTAATACTGCGTTAGTATACAGGTGTAACAAAATTAGTGTAGGACCCGTTAATTGGGGATTCTACTCACCCTGTAATGAACAACTTTTGATCTACGACTTTGCTCGAATCACAAAAAAAAATTTGGACTCCATACAAATTGATTAACTGTTTTGCCATTTTTTGCCATTTTTTGCCATTTTTGTATGGAGAGTCCAATTTTTTTTTGCGTTCTGAGCAAAGTTGTAGAACAAAAGTTGTTCAGTACGATGAATAGAATCCCCAGTTAACGGGTCCTACACCAATTAAGTAATCTCACCTGGAGGGCAAGATAATTTTTAATTACTAACATAAGTAATCCGATGGACCCTTGAGTAAAAGTGTTTGAGTAAAGGGTTTCATTGAATTTATAAATTTAGATTTCATGGTTTTCCTTTCATTTAAGTTACCATGTTTGTTAGAGAGATTTGATTCTTATGATTGGCCATATCGACTAATGCCATAAAAGTACAGGATGTTTAGGCGGTTCGATTCCTGTGTGTGACAAGCGTTTTTTCAAAAACTTTGAATGTAGCTTTGTGTTTTTTTTTTTTTAAATAAAGGAATGTTTCCTTTGAGTGTATTTAAAATATCTCGTTGATTTGGAGACAAAACATTTTTCTATGATAGAATAGAATTTTGTTTACTTAGTAAGTACCAACTTGATAAACTAATTAAATGAACAAAAAAAAATGACGTGAACATTTATTGTATCTAAGTATTCAAGCTACAACCTTGGCCTTCCTTGCTTAATCTTTTTTTTATGGCAGAGGCGGCAAACGAGCAGACGGATCACCTGATGGTAAGCGATTACCGCCGCCCATGGACACCCGCAACACCAGAGGAGTCACAAGTGCAAGGCGAATTTTCTAAATGTTATTTAATTGTTTTTACATATTTAGCAAGGACGATCTTGATAGATTGGTACCTACTTACTTCAAAAAAGTCGCGATTGAAGAACAAACTTTGCAGTCTAAAATTGTTTTCTCCCATACATCGTTATACCACAAAGACACAGAAGGACCGCTCAATACAAACCACTAAAATCGTAAGCATATACATGCTTATAGAAATATACGGTCGGTCGTTCGAGGCAAGGTCACGATCGCACAGTACGTGATCTTGCCTACAACGACCGTATACGTCTATAAGCATGTATATGCTTAGGATTTTTGTGAGCGTATTGAGCGGACCTTCTGTATCTATGTGTTTTGTGGTTATACATACCTATGTCACGTACGCTCAATTCTCTAACTGCAAATTGAGTACCATTATAAAAAAAAGTAAAAGGATCAACAAAAATATGTGTAAATAGGCAATTATTTATTAAAGCTTTTCTGTTTCATGAGTACATAGTAAATTCTTTTTCAGATATTTTCCAAAGTCTATCATACAGGTGTAACAAAATTGGTGTAGGGCCCGTTAACTGGGGATTCTACTCATCGTACTGAACAACTTTTCTTCTATGACTGCTCAAATCGCAAAAACGATCCATACAAAAATGGCAAAACAGATGATCAACTTGTATGAAATGTCCAAAAAAATTGTTGTGATTTCAGCAAAATCGTAGAACAAAAGTTGTTCAGTGCGATGAGTAGAATCCCCAGTTAACGGGTCCTACACCAATTTTGTTACACCTGTGTATTGTATAAACGAGTCACTCAAATCAAAACATTTGCGACAATAATTTGCCCTTAAATAATAAAGATCTGTTAAATGAATTTGTAAAGTAAACACTTCGGAGTGTGCAAAGTCCGGGCCGACTTAATTAAAAGAGGTTGTCATAAGCAGTTTGATATGCCACTCTCTAATAATTATAGGCCAATTCTAGGTTACTTAGATCTACCTATAGATTCATGACGCGAAACTCTTATTAATATATTAGGCACATTAAAAATAAATAAACTGTTGTAAATTCATCTACTTACATCGAGAACATTGCGGTTCGTCTTCGGTTCGCAGTCAGTCATCCGCTAGCCGTCAACAGAAGCGCGCGAAATCCGAAAATGGCAGTTGCCGCGCGTAAACTTTTTCTTCGCCACTTCAAAGGAATCAGGCAAAGGCCTCTCTCCGTTAGTGCCTTGTTAAAAAATAATGAAAAGGACGAGTTCGTAATAAATTCGCGTTTGTCTGACATCGTTGTGCCGAATATGCGATTTTTGGATCGATTGTGGATTGAATCTTCGTCTTTCCAGAATCACGTTGCTGTCGTAAGTTTTAGAAAAGTTTGGTGCTTTATATTTATTAAACCTTTGTTTTACTAAATCTCCTTTCACATGACTTGTAGTCTTTAATTGTATTTTTGAAGGTTGTTCATTTTGAAACCAGAATTTTAAATAGCTACAAGTATTGTTTTAATTTGTTAAACATTAGGTAAAATTAACTCTCATTATCATTTACATGATAAGGTCATAGCCATAACAGAAACTAGGTAAGACTATATGACCTTCGGCCGTAAAGACTCTACAACTACATTGAACTCTACAACTGCTTGACTAATGTTGGATAGTTATTATAAACGTCCGATTTTAGCCATTGAATAATTTTATTGATTAACGGGGGTCGGCCATTGCAAACACTTCCAATTTTCACTCCCAAATTTTGAGTGTTTTATTTAGAATCTAAAATACTAAAACACATGTCTGACTCGGTGGTTTAGTGGTCAGCGCTCCTGACTACTGATCCGTGGGTCGTGGGTTTGATTACCACGCATGGCAAACATGTGATGAGCAGATTTATTTGCTCTGTACCTCTGGGTGTATTTTATCTAAATATTATGTATGTATTTAAACGTACCTAAATACGTATTGTACGTCTTTGTTTCCCATAATACAGGGAATCCTGGTTTGGGGCCAAATTAATTACATATGTCTCTAGAAAACTATTGTTTTGCTTCGTTTGCCCCAGCGGGGTGATAAAGACAACTATTTAATTAAATTATAATAATAGTACCTAAGATTAAGGCTCTATATCCCTATACAGCCTTTACTATGAAGCAACAATATTTCGAGTGTAAATATCTCTAAAATTATTAGAAAAATTCATGTATATTAAGTTGCTTATAAACATTGATAAAAATGCGTTGTATCTAATTTATTAATGAAAAAAAGACATTAGTGTAACCGGTCCCCATTAGATTTAAATGTTACTTTATCAAAACTGCATTACTCTGCAGAAAACTAAGTCTCGAAGATTCCTTTTCTGGAACTTCTCGAAATGGAACTGATTTATTATTTTTAGCTCCCAGTTGGTGTTTGTTTGGGACATACATACACACATATCTAGCTCAGACTTATATGCATTGTTACATACACGGCAACGGCATTGGTACGGAATGATTGACATTGAGGTAGGTAAGTACTTACCTACAGTATGTTTCTATCTTAGGCTGTATAATACTTAACTACTAACTAATTAATTTATGTTTATATCATACAGCACTGGTTTGAAGAGGGTACCTATACAGGGTGTCAAAAAGGACGTTTGAAATTTTAAGGGGTTACTCAGAATCAAGTATGACAGGAAAAATATTGAAAAATCCGATCTACAATTTTTTTCAGTTTTCTTTTCACTGTTCAGATTTAGTATGACAAACTGAAAAAAATGTAGATCGTTTTTTTATATTTTTCCTGTATTCTAATATTATATAATAAATAAAATAAAACAGGATGTTAAAAAAACGCGTAGTAATAGATAGCACTAAATGTATTTCCTCGCTTATCATTACCATCGTTTTTGATTACATTTTGTTTTCTGTTTCCATAAACTTTTAAAAACATATTCATTCATTGTTTTAAATAGGTATAATTTTAAAACACATAAAGTGCGACCTTCTTCAGACTGAACCAACTGTTCCAATTACGTTACTCCTTTTACCTATTTCCTCACTCATGAGGCTAGATTGTAATATTATGATGCTTCCATAATTTAGTGGTCCATCATACAATAAAAAATAAAATAAAACTCATTTGACAAAAACATTTGTAGCCTGGGAGACAACACATCAAAAGCTCTTGTTATTCTGTTTTATTTTTTTGGTAAAATTGTATATAGTTGTATATAATTGTATATAGTAGTAGTATAGGTTAAATTGTGTAAATTGTATAGGTTCCTAGGGGAAAGATGTTCAGTTTCATGAGTAGTGTGTATTATTTGCCGAATAAAACGTCATCCTTTATCTATAAAAATAAATTACCAGTCATTTTCACTATTGACTTTAGGCTTCCTTCCGAGCTTCATCTTTAACTAAAAACAGGTAAACTTTTAATTCAACTCATCTCTGCACTTGGAGGGGATATCCTAGAATAAATCCTTTTTTTGCCTGACTTCGCCAGAAACAGAGTTATGTTTTTCGAGTGTATGTATGTATGCATATTTCTTAGGCACACTCTGTAGCCTAAACGGCTTGATGGTTTAAGCCGTTATGAATATATGGATGGATACATTCTAATGCAGTCGGGTTTCAGTTTTTGTTTAAATATGGTTAGGTTATTAAAGTTATTATGTAATGGCCTTACTGTTCTGTCGAGCGACTTTTGTCCGTCTGTTTGTTTGGTCGGTCCGTCCGAATATCAGTCACGGGCAGCGTGAAGGTAATTTTTTAACTGAACTGCATAAAATTTAGCACAAAATAAGGTAAATATAGATCTAAGTGTAAATTTAATTGCTATTCAAAATATAATTTACTATTTTTAGGATAATCTCCCATTTATAAAAGGGGATAAACATTTTTTTTGTGTGTATTCTAAGAATAGAGTTTTTATCAAAAGTACTAATCAAAGAGACCTTGTCTCTTACCTTAAGAGAGCCCTAATAAGAACTCTAATGATTTTAGTTACCCTGTAACACAGTTGAGTTATGAAATATTGACTGATTTACCGATCAATTTGTATGAAAGTCATTTTTTTTGTTAATAATTCAGTATAGGTTTAATAGGAAAAGTTGTTCAGATTCGTGAGTAGAACAGGGTGTTAAAGTTTTAAAGCTCGTATGATTTAAATTAAAAATTTTAAATAATAAGTTTGTGTTTGTGCGTGCAACAAGTTTATGTACTTTAATCTGTCTACTTTGATAAGTACTCGTAATTTAAGCAGAGGATTACGGGTTGTAAAATGTGACATCATGCTTAATTTTCCTTGTTACCTACATACTTAGTTTTTTTAGTATGAACAGTGCGCGGGTCGCAGGCGGCTCCAAATGTCCAACCTAACCATATTTAAATTCAATATTAATAGAACATAAAGTCATGACCAAAAAAAAATATTTCTCAAAAGGTACCGTGTTTGGTATCAAATGAAAGGGACTAACGAGCACATTCCAATAATATATATGTATATTACTAGCTGTCACTCGGTACTTTGCTTGCATTCGCTCAATAATCGTGTCAAATGTGAGCCAAACTACAAAATAATTATAAAAATTAAAAACTGAAACCCGACTACGGAAAAATCTCTCTCTGAAAAGGTTTGAACAGGTTTCCGAAAACTTGCTTGCTCAGTAGACGAAACTGAACAACTTTCCACAAGTAATTGTCCCTTACACCCTGTATAGTGATGTTCAGAGGATAGCCGTCGTCGTATGGAGTTGTTTATCCTTAAGGATACGGTGGCAAACGGTGGATAATCCGTTAGATTCAATAAAAGCAACACAGTATGATCAAATAACTTCAATCAAGCATCTTCATATGTCATGTTTTTGTACTATAACCTAAACTTGTTATTTTCATAAATACATAAATATATTATTATAATAATTATTATTTTTACGTTTACTTAATAATTACATTAGTCACACTGTCTTTTAAAAACAACACAAAAATATTGAAACATGATTAATATACCTAATTTCAATGAGAAATTGAACAATAAACTAGTACTTACGACTACACTCTTAATCAAATATTTTTTCGCATTATTTTTTGTCTTGTAAAAACAGCGCAAACACTTTGGAACATGGTTAATTCCATTTTAATGACAAATTGTGTTGCATTAATCTTAAAAATGCCTTAATTTAACGAATAATTTTTACGCATATTTTTAAGGAAACCTTATCATTCTAGATTTTCTACATTTATAAGAGATTAGCCTAATATGGTGATATAAATATACAATTACCTATCATACATGATATTTTATAATTTGCTATCTAATAGATAAGAATTACAAATATTGTTCAAGTTTATCAGTTTCATAAGTAAAGAAGACTTTAAATTACTTTTATTTTAGGTTTTTAGGTATGAACCTATATTACCTACTCACGAAAATCAGTAAAGATTCCATAATATCTTGCATAATATACCTACGATCATCTTCTTCTATCTAGCTTTATACTATTATCTAATCTGTGGTTTTATCCCGGTGTTACTCAGGAACCCATGTACATATATGGTTCCTTAAAGATGGTGGAGCCGCTTCCTAACATTCCCCCGTAGTTTTATCCGCCCTCACTACTTCAAGCCATCGCTTCCTGGGCCTTCCACTGGAACTAGGGCCTTCAGTGATTAGTTCAAGGCATCTGGTACAGAGTTACAGACATATGTTTGTAACTCTGTACCAGATGCCTCAATTCCACCAATCAGTACTTGAACACGGAGTGTCCCAACATTATCCACCAATCAGTACTTGACCAAGGAGTTTCCCAACATTATATACCATGACCATAAATTAGACAAAATATTTTTGACGCATAATAATCTCTTCGCTTAATTCTCTTCGCATAATGTTGGGACACTCCGTGGTCAAGTACTGATTGGTGGAATTTTGTGTTCGCATAAGTTTATTAGGTGCAAAATTCCCTTCCCAAGGTATGGGATGAGACCCGTGCCCCAGGATTGGGGATGGACGCTATGGTTTGGTCACTTATTGCGCAGGCCGGTGGATGCATCAGTTGATCTTAGTGGAACTCATGCAGAATAGATTTAACAGTGGACATTTTAGAGTAGAGAGAGTCTTCATTTTCATGAATTAGTCATTATTATAAAATTTGTAAGGTAAATGGAATCTACCTTTTTCTTATAGACCTTATGCAAAGCCTGACTGGGTGGGTACCAATGCTCACTCTGTACCTGTCGCCAAGCACTGTTCTGTGTTCTGAACACTTTCTTTCAATACGGTAGGCGGTCAATATTTTGCCACCAAACATAATAAAAAAAGAACCAACAAACAGCTCGATCGACCAACTTCAATTTCCTCGTAATTTCACGGCTCTATACAGTCCGCCTATAAATTACACCTGTTTACTACTCAAAGTATTATGTACCTCATAAACTGTATAAGCATAGTAACCGGATTGATAAAACAAGTATTTTAATACTAACTTGTTTCTGCAAACATTTTCTTTCGTAGTGTGGTAATCTTGAAAGCCAGTTTGGTACCTATACTTACATTACATACGAGTAGGTAGACATGTGATAAGAGTTATTAAACAGCGCTGACAATGAGCTCACAAAACAAACCAAAATGGAATCGGTCGATGACTTGTAATTGTGATAGATATCTGCTAACTTATTGTTTCTCGTGTTTATTTTGCTAATTAAATAAAGCCTAACACAAGGGGCTTGTGATAAGTGATGCTAAAGGGGCTCACACTGAACATTGAAACTGATTCGTATGATACTTTGCCGTGTTACGATATTTTTTATGTACAAGCAATTTCCAAATTTAAAATGAGACAGAAATAAAAAAGAGTCACATTCTAGGTAGGATATTATGTTAAAACTCGTTTCGAAAGAAAAAACAACTACCTACCTATATAATATTAACATTTTGAAGTGACGTACTTACATATTGTTAAAATTATAAATTGAAAGACTTGAATAAATAAATAAAATTTAAAGTAAGTAGGTAACTAATTGATATTTAAAATTTAAAAAAGCATTTAGGTACAAAAAAGTTTCTTTTTAAATATTTAATTAGCATTATTAACAAAAAAGACAATGCGTTGAAAAAACTTATGGAAAGGAAAATATTTCTTTTACCTATTTTTGGACTCTTCATACAAATAAACTTTGTATGGAAAGTCCAATTTTTTTGCTAATTGATTGATTGTTTTTTTTTTTGACCTTGGGGAAAGTTGTTCAGTTTGATGAGTAGAAGCCACAGTTAAAATATTGCCAGACATTTTATAATCACCCGGTATAGGTACTTGTAATCACTTGTAATGTACAACGTAAACATACATAGGTACATATACATATTAGGTAGGTTTGTAAGTACCTAAGTATTGATGTTGACCTTGGCAACCTTGGTCTATGACACCTTTGGTGCAAAGAGCGAAGAATCACAATTACCTATATGTACCTAATCAGGGGCGCCGGGTTTTAGAAAACCTCGTGGGTGCCCACAGTGGTGGCACCCCTCCCCCTCCATATACGATACAAATCGTAATTATGCTCTTGTACAAAGGTTACATTTAGACCAGTGTTTTTCAACATGTGGGTCGCATGGGGGACACACATTTTACCACTTTGGAAGTGTCTCACGCGCAAACTATTCAGTTTAGAAAAAAATGATTTTAAAAACCTCAATATCATTTTTGAAGACCTATCCATACCCCACACGTATGGGTTTGATGAAAAAAAAATTTTGAGTTTCAGTTCTAAGTATGGGGAACCCCCAAAATTTATTGTTTTTTTTCTATTTTTGTGTGAAAATCTTAATGCGGTTCACAGAATACATCTACTTACCAAGTTTCAACAGTATAGTTCTTATAGTTTCGGAAAAAAGTGGCTGTGACATACGGACGGACAGACAGACAGACATGACGAATCCATAAGGGTTCCGTTTTTTGCCATTTGGCTACGGAACCCCAAAAAGTAGTGTTTGTGGGTCTTACACTGCAATGAAAAAATACGATTTTAGAAAAAAGGCTGAGCCTGTTTATTTTTGAACAATTGGTCAAAACGCGGTTCTATTTTGGAGACAATAATAACTAAATCATTTTCTAGTTAAAGAAAATTGTAAACGTGGTCTTTCAAATCACTGACATTTTGTATGGGAGGGGTCGCAAGAATTTTTTAACTTGTAAGGGGTCGGATAATGAAAAAGGTTGAAAAACACTGATTTAGACAAAACCGAGCATAGGTATTTTTTTACTTTCAAGAAACGTATTAATTATTGTCATGGCAAAAAATAGAACAAATTTTTTTTATTGGGATCATGCTGTGCAGTGTTACAGAGTATATGATGCCCTTAGAAATCCCCGTCTGTAGGTCCTTTATAGACTCCACTATAGACTGGGCGCAGAATAAGTAAAACTGGCGTGATAACTTTGAAAACGGGTGGTTCGAGTGAGATATATGTTACGAAGTTCCGTTGCGTACCCAGAGTTCAAAACAAAGGGGTGGGGTTCTATAAAATTCTGGAGTTTTTGGAAAGTTTTGGGGCTAATCGTGTACCTAAATTCAGGGTATACAGGGTGTAATAGAAAGGTGTGATAATACTTCAAGGTGGGCTTTTACCCATCAAACTGAACAACTTTTGTTCTACAACTTTGTTGAAATCGCAAAGAAATTTTCGGACTTTTCATACAAACTTGGTTCGCTAGCTGATCGATTTATATGAAAAGTCCAAAAAAAATTTTGCGATTTGAACAAAGTTGTTCAGTTCGATGAGAAGCCCACCTTGAAGTTTTACCACACCTTTTTGTTACAGCCTGTATACTTATATCTATAAGTTTAGTCATTTATCTTACAAAGCTCCTCAATTTGATGAATTATGTAAACAGTTGTAGGTGTATTTTACAACGCTGGTACATAAATAAAAAGCGCGAGCGAAGCGAGCGTGAAAATTTATATGAAGAAGTTAAGGCATATTCGATCTTCAAACTTATGAGATTTTTTTTTCTCAACACGTAATACCCTAAGCAATTACTTAATATGCTTATCATTCAATTACCTAATACAGAATGATGATTGAGAAAAAATATAAATAAATAGTCTGGGTTTGTAAGGAAGGTACCTTGTTTCGTTTTGTCCGAAATAATTATTATCCTAGTATAGTAGGTACTAGGTTAGGTTTTCCATATAATTTATAGTAACATAAAAAGTTTCATTAAAATTGTTAAAACTATTTTTGAGGACAATTAACAAAGAACATCGGTTTGTATGGGAGGTACCTTAATTCGTTTTTTTCCAGATTAACCAACTCAATAGTAAAATAGATCGTAATAAATAAATTGAAGTATTTTACGTTTCATTCAAAACTATTAAAGCCATTTTTGAGAAAAAAAATGATCTGCCCATTAAAAATTGTGTCAAGAAAAAAATATCAAAAATAACGCTCCTTTACATATGTCCCTCCAATTATGTAATTCATGAGGCAGCAGGATTGATTGTCGTGTATAAACAAAATTACGCGAGCGAAGCGAGCATGAAAATGTTTATTATGAAAACAAAGAACACAGAGTAATTAGGTTTTTTAAAAGTTTTAAGTTAATTTTACGCCCTTCTTTGCGTATTGTTATAAAGCTAAGTCAGCTTTCCTAAAGTAGTGTTATTTACCAGACAGTCAACCGATTGATGTGTTGAACGCGAGCGAAGCGAGCGCGAAAATTATAAATGACCTCAGATTTGTAGCAGTAACTTTAAGAAAGACATAGTAACTACTGGTCAGTTTTATGTCTATTCTCGTGGGTGCTCCGCACCCACTGTTTAAGTCTCGTGGGTGCCCAAGCCCCTGAGCACCCACGTAGTCGGCGCCCCTGTACCTAATCAATTTTAAGCATTTCTCTGAATAATAGGCAATTCGGCTTTTTCAACTAGTAAGTACATCTCTATGCCCGTGGCATTCTCTGATTTTTAACCGATGCATGCTTTATAAAAAAAAATGCTTTATCACAAATTGTTGAAGAAAAGTTTATATTGAAGTGAAGCATCAGTAGCCGTAGTGTAGTAGACGACTTGCAACCTCAGGCCGAGATGGAGAGGCGTCCAAACCTCTGGAGCGGAGCTCTGCCGTGCTTACGATAAGAGCAGTAAGTATATTTATAAAAGCAGTAACTTCATCCATTTCGTCAATTAATCATGTAAGAACAAATAAATAAGACAGATGAATGATAACGCAGTATAAAAATACTGAAGTTGAGCTACACATTTCAAAAACTTGAGTATCGTATTTCGTAAAAATCGTATTTTTTAAAATAATTTAAGGAAACAATTCGGAAAATGCATAAATGTGACGAGAACTCGAAAGTGTGTTTTACAGACTTACCGTACTTATCGTAAGCACGGCAGAGCCGCAGTTCACAGTTGTGTGCGCAACTCTCCGGAAGACTCAAAATCGATCTTGGATCTCGCAGCCTGATCTCAGATTCTTGTTAGGTTAAGGGGGGGGGGAAGGGGGGTTTATGGGGTTCAGACTTAGCATAGGACCTTAGCATAGGACAAAAATATCGCGGATTATTCAACGCATAACACGTAAACGTAAAGTTCGCTAGGTTAAATGGCCCGCCCTACAGGCCCTACTGGCATTAATGACAGTTCATTACCAAAATTTTAAAATTTTCGCGCTCGCTGTGCTCACGCCTTTTTAATTAAAAGTCGTACTAAAGTTGTCGATATGAAATTACTTAAAAATGACGCTAATCTAAGGCAATTTTAATTTACTATTTATTTCGTGCCTGAAAAGACGTAGACACTAAAACAATTTGACAGTGCAATTTTCAGGCACGAGAGAGTGAAAGGAACATTTGCGAGAACAAGATAATCTTTTAGGTGGCCCTTAAGCGATAAGCCCCTCTTTTCCTTCTTTAACTACACTTGCAAAATGGTAATGAGGTTTGACCTCCTTCCTGCTCTAGTAGTCCGCTCGCTTCATATAAGTAGGTCGCGGGTACGAATCTCGGCGGGGTCTAAATTTGTAGGACTAGGTTTGGTTGGCCGCAGGAAATTTTCTGAGCCCACATCTGGCTTGCTGCCACCGTCTTATTCTAAGTTTTCCGCAAAATACAATGTTAACAGCATTAATGTGTTCCGGCATGAGGATAAGTTAATCAGTTCCCTCATTGCGTTGTGAAATCTCGGTAAGTCCGCTTCGGCATCGTCATCACTGACCATCAGATGAGATGATGCCAAGGGCTTACCAATCAAAGAAGTAAACATATGTTTTTGGGATTGGTGAATTCGTGCTCACCTAGAGCCAATGAGGACAACAAAATTTACGCTCGCTTCGCTCGCGCTTTTTTTATAGTAAACCGTGACTTCTACAATTGCGTAAAACATGTAAGCTTTGCAATAAAGTTAAAAAAAAACAGTTACAAATCTTATTTCCAGAATCAAGGTACGATGTACCTAACAAGAGTATGTCCTTATTATTACAATTGGCTATCGTAAAGTACCTGTAAGGGTAAAAAGTGTTCTAGAACGCTTTTATAATTCTCATATTGCTGGACCGTCGGACCCCCCCTCTTATGAAAGCTATAGCTACGCCCATGGTTGTAGCTTGTATTATGATTGAATTGTATAAAATCTTTTTACAGGAAAGCTTCGAGACAAAGAAGAGCTACACCTACAACCAACTTCGAAAGACTATGGCCACATACGCTACATCTCTGCATAAGAAACTTGGTCTGAAGTCAGGAGATGTAGTGGCCGTTATGTTGCCGAATTGTCCCGAGTTTGCGACTGTGGCCTTTGGAACTCTGCAGGCTGGCTGTGTGCTGACTACTATAAACCCTATTTATAAGGAGTGTAAGGTTCATATTCTTAACATATAAAGGCATTTAAGGCAAAAAAATACCAATTGCCTAAAGTAAACCATTGCATTTTCACTAAGGCTCTAGACAGACGGACTGCATCCCGACTGCACGCCAGCTGCAAATTGGCAATTGGGATGCAGTTCGCGTGCAGTTCAATTGCATTTGGACCAACCGCATCGCAATTGCCGCCCGAATGAGCAGTTCGCGTGCAGCTGGCGTGCAGTCGTAACGACTGCACACTGACTGTACGCCAGCTGCACGTTAGCTGCGCAGTCGGACGGCAGTTGCGATGCAGTCCGAATGCAGTTAAACCGACTGCAATAGAACTGCATCGCAGCAGCTGCAGTAAAGCGCGGTGTGCGGGGTCTGACGCGCGGGCAAGTCAGTGTATAATATTATTGGTCTGCTCAATAAACAATCGCGCTGCAAAATAATTACTTGGTTGGCAAGATTTAATAATTGGTCGGCAGAAAAACAGATCTGTAAGCAATTTGTATAATAGGTAGGCATATTTTAAATATTGTTAGCTATTTAAATAATTGAGTTTCATTTGTATTGAAAAATCTGTAATTTTCGTTAAAGTGGGTGGTTTTTGAAGTTTTCAAGCCACCTACAGGGTTATTTTCGGATCCCCCACCAAAACTTCACAGTGGCTTCTACTCTTGAAACTGAGCAACTTTTCCCAAATAACCAATGGTCAATTCGCAAAAAATTTTTGGGCATCTCCATACAAAATAGGCCGATCACGTGACCAAATTAGTATGAAAGGTCCAAAAAATTTTTTGCGAATTGACCATTGGTTACTTGGGAAAAGTTGCTCAGTTTCATGAGTAGAAGCCACTGTGAAGTTTTGGTGGGGGGTCCAAAAATGACCCTGTATAAGGCCTCTGACATGACTTAAAGATTGCCATCCAGTGATATCAACCTGTTAGTGCCGGTACGTGCCTTGTGAAGCACGGAAACGGTCGAGATAATAAACACTAACAGTCCAACCCTAAAAGGTTATAACCGTGTCTGCAGTCTGTTAACCAACGTGATCGATGCGACCCCGCAAGCCGCACTGAGCCACGACTGCTTCCTATATCACCTTATTACACCCACTCAAACAAAGATATTAGTAAAAGTATCTGTGTTTTGGGGCAACTTATACCGAAAATGCAATTTAATAATTTGCGCCCATTTTGTGCATGACATGTTAAGTTTATTTGATAGACAAAATGTTTATGCTAACAAAATTTGATTAAATGTAGCTCACCTAATCCAGCCAAAACAATTAATTGTCTGTCCAATAAAATTTTAAGTAATCTAGTATGACATTAAGTGCTGATCGAATCTGATATGTTTGTTGCCGACCAACTAGTTATTTTTGCCGACCAAATACATTTTTATGCTCACGTAAATACGAATATTTTGCTAACCGTTTAAATAATACCCATATATAACTATATGTATACTTAAGTTATACATATAATGACTGCATCCAAAATAAATTATGAGCTGAAGTTACTAAATTGCTCTTCTAGTTACTGAAAGTTCAAGACAACATAGGCTAAGGTTGCTTAAGTCGTACCCCCTAAGGAAATAATACTGTAATATTTAGTGCAATTGAAATAAAACAAAATCTTTTGCATCTACTGAATCTTTATTTAGTTGCCTTTTAATTAACAATAATAGACCTTGAAAATCTTATATCGAAATAGGTATTTTAACGTTTTTCAAAAATATACTTTCGGTACCACCTTATAGCCTTAGTCGTACTTAGAAAATAGATTTTAGTGAACACATAATAAACTATATATAAAATACTTAATAACCAGAGATCACATAAATCACAAAAAATTGCAAACAATTCAGTTTGAGATCAACTTTTCTTTGGTTCTTAGTTACAAATTTTTCAGCAAGCTCGAAGGCAAGTTTCCTGAATTCAGTGGTGGTAAATCCGAAGAAACAAGACTCTAAATCTATCAAATGCTGTGCTAATATCACTTCCATGTCTGGTGACATATCATTAAGTCTTCCAAATTTTGTTCTTTTATTCAAACCTTTCAAATGTCGTTGCAGTATAGGCTTTGGTATATTAAATCTTCTACAGGCTTCATTAAATACAATTTCTCCATTCCGATGTTTCTGTAGGTAAATCTTCGTCCATATCTTTCTGCTTCCAAGCATTGTACTTTCTCTTTGCCATATTTATTACCTGATAAAAAATTAAGTAAATTAGGTATTAAACTTTTTTTATACCTAAATCGTACCGGTACGAGTAAGGAATTTTGCGCAGGTACTACTTAAGCAGTGGGGTCTTCTAAGTTTAAAACTAAAACCACTGACATAACTTTAAAAAAATCTAACGTTTAAGTACCTATGCCTAAACAATTGCTAAATAAGTATTATAAATAGACGTTAACGAAGAAAAAATGTAAGGATCACATTCCTGCCATAAAAAGCTTACAAAGGAGTAAAAAATTTTAATGAAAGCTTTATAAAAAACTTACTTTTTAATTATTTCTGCTTCACAAAGTCGGTCGGCCATCCACTTGTTTAGGTTTGCTCACTCGACTGAATATACGCTGACGACACTGGATGGTGCAATTTATAAGTAAGTATTAGACGTGATATTGCTGGGGTACGACTTAGCCCGTGGTACGACTTAAGCAACCTTCCCCTATTTATTTTGCTTTCCTTCTCTTCTTTAATTTTTAATTATTAAAAATTACAAAATGAATCCTTTAATGACGATGAAAAACTATGATGTCATATCTTTGTATTTTAAACATTTGACAAAAGGTCGATTTTGACAGATGATTTATAAAGTAACTCAGATGAGTAGTAGTAGAAGTAGTAGTCAAGTATCAAAAATAATATAGAAAATATAGAAAATGTACCTTTTCACCACGCGCCTTCGTTGCTCAGATCAGCTTAAGGCGCTAAGTATAGCCAAATCGCAATATTCAATTCAAATTCTTGAAATAATGGTTAAAGCTATCACCATGGAAAAAATATATAACATACTTCAAACAATGAAAAACAAATTGTCTTGAACAGAATCATAAAAATCACAAAAACTTCGATGAAAAAAAAAATCCTGCAAATTCTCTCGGAAACACAATATTTGTTTATGTTGAAACCAACACACAAAAATCGGCCATTTTAATACCTTCAATTTATCTTGAACGGATTTCTTTTTAACTTATTTGAAAGCCAAGAAATGTAATAAAAACATCGAAATCTCGAGAATTTTGCGTTCGGCCTTGACGTAACGGCCGCGATGGTACCCACACTGATCTGAACTTAAAATGAGTAGGGCGTTACGGTCGATATTATATTGTCATGTATCAACCTGCTCAGATTGAGTGTACTTCGTGCCTTAAGGCAACTCTGCTTAGTAAAAAAGTGTTTGAATTTAGATTAGACTACAAAAGGACAGAACTATAGGACTAGTTTTGTACATATTTTATTTTATCAATAAAGAGTTTACAAACAAACAAACAAACTATCAGTATTTAAAACTTTTTGTTTTTATTGTATAAAGTAGGTACTCAATTTAGTTATAATTCAAATCAATATATTAAATACATCCATTTATTTATTTACGAAAACAATTTATTACGAAATGTCATCATAGTGCTATAAAGAATTGTAAAAGGATTTAGGTCAGGTATTTTATATTATAACCGATATCGCATAATGTAATTGCAGTAATAAATAAATTTGAATAAAATTCGCGCTAGTGAGAATTTTTATGTGATACACCGACTACACACTAACTATAGTATTATAGTAGGTAGATATGACTCGACACTCGACACTCATAGTAAGCTAAAGTTGCCAATTGAGTTAATTATAAACATGGTGTCCAGTAAAATGAATAAATTAAATTTAGCAAATTTGTTATTTAATATAAGGAAGGATACAACCTTTTTTACTACTATCTGTTATTTTTTTTGTATGTACTTGTAGTGTCTTGGAGTATTCTGTTATACTATAATGTATCTTTATTAATACATAATAATAATAATAATAGCGCCTAGCGCGAAGTGGTCAGAGTAGCCCAAATTTATATTTCTGCATAATAAAATCCCCAAATCCCCTTCAAATTAAGTTTTTAATAAAAAACTTAATTTGAAGGGGATTGAAAAATATAAGAACAAAAAACAGTCAAAAATACTTAAGGCAACAGACTCAGAAACAGACCTACATTGTCTGCGAAATGCGCGAAAAACAATACCTTCTTCCAGTCAATATAGAGTCCTTATGAAATATTTGAAAAAAAAAAATAATCACAGCTTCTACTTTTGGATTTCCCATACTGATCCGGCAATTTTGTATGGGAAGTCTAAATTTTTTTTTTGCGAATTGAGTATAGGTTCCTTGGGGAACGTTGTGCAGTTTCATGAGTAGAACACACTGTATTTTTTTTTTCAGGTATTTTAGAAGGACCCTCTTAAAAACGAATTTAAAGACTCTACATTTAATTTTGTTAACATCAGGATAGTTTTCAAGTTTTACGAAGAGACCTACTAATACAATACATTTTATTCGACTACGGCGAAGCAAAAAGGAGGGTTATATCTACTTACTTACATAGATATACTAACTATGTATGTTGCCTTTCAATATCCGGGTAAAAAATCTTTTTAACTTTTCAGATGAAGTAAGTCACCAAGTGAAGATGACTGAACCAAAAATAGTTGTAACAATCCCAGAGTGTCATGATGTTGTTCTCAAAGGTTTAAGAGACGCCAAAGTCAATGCGAAAATTGTTATAGTTGACAAACCTGGAGATTCAGTACCAGATGGTACTGCAAGATATTCAGAAATTGCTGAATCTGGCGAGACTGATTATACGCTACTTGATAAAGTAGAAAAACAACTGGACGACGTTGCGTTTATTCTATTTTCGAGTGGAACTACAGGACTACCGAAAGGAGTCGAGATTTCCTATAAGAACGTAATGGCTGCTATGGAAGTAATGGGAAAAAAAGAAACCTGTTATGCAAAACTTACACATGGTGAGTCAAATCATGTAAAGTTTTGCAGCTCCTCAAACTAATATAATTGATATCCGTTACCTGGAATTCGATCAGTACCTATTTAATTTTTATATGAATCCTGTGTAGAGTTTGGGCCCCGGGAAATCCCGTCCCGGGACTTCCCGGGACTTTGGCTTGTCTCGATCTCGAGACTTTTAGCTCGAGACATTCGAGACATGAATTGAAATACGCGAGATAGTCCAGTCAATAAAGGAGTTGTACAGTGCGTGAGCAGGGACCTAAGCGATTTCTTCAGAAACGTGTTCAGGGTGCTTAGGAAGTGAACACACTAAAAGTATAAACGTACTAAAAAAATCGTGTGCAGTAGGACCTCTGGTTCTGGTGAATCTTTTGTTTTTATTGGCACCAGGGTGTCTCCTACATGTTTCCACCCCCACTCTTGAAGAAGCAGCTCATTCCCGAGTTACTTCTGCACTTGGTGGTAGGTGCGCCGAGAATGATGTTTAACTGCACATCCAGCCGGTGGGAGGGATGTGATGTCAGGCTTAATATTTGCCACTGACCCCTTGAATGACTGGAAGCGGTACTGGTTCGGGGAAGTCAGTGTTGCTGGTTAGTAAAAACCTACTTCTCTTTATTGAATGTTATTTTAATTGTTACTTAAGTGATGAAATATGATAACATTTTTATCAAAGTACCTTTAAGAAGAAGAATATTTTGTTTATGTTTTAAATTTAATTTCTAGTTGCGTAGAATTACGACTAAAGTAAGTTTCTTGAGTTTAAAAAGTGTATAAATAAAAAAATAACCTGAAAAACGTCAAAATTAACTGTTTACTTTATGCCTCGAATGTCTCGAAAGTGCCGGGAGCTAGAGACGTCTCGAGTCCCGGGACTTTCAAAACGTCGAGACTTGACAAACTTGCTAGTCCTATGCTCGAAATAAAACATTTTATCATTATTATTAATTCGAAAGCCTTTGCGATCATCCTACTCTTGTACATATCAATATCATGTTCCATCATCTACCTACCTACCTACTATCTCTATCAGGCTATCACTCGGAAACTGGTAAACAACGATACTGTTAACATTTATGTATGTATGTATGAATGCTTTATTGCACGCAAGGAATTTACACAACATATAAACTATTGGATTACGTGTACCTACAAAAGCGATCTTTTCCAAGCAAACCTTGGCAGAGGATATGCGATAACAAGATTACTGTTTGATAACATGGCTTTATAAACATACATATTATTTTTTGGGCCCTCAAATTCCAGGCACCCACCAAGACATCCTACCCTGCATTTTACCGTTCTTCCACATCTACGGGTTGATGGTCACTCTCATTGGCCACTTGACAAAGGGATGCAAAATGATCACAATGAGCAAGTTTTCCGGAAACATGTTCTTTGACATTTTAAAGACTGAAGACGTAAGCTTGTTGTATATTGTTCCTCCTATTGGTAAGTTTTGTGCTATGTTTTTGAAGCATTTTTATCATTAGCAGTAGCATAACATAATAGTGTATCGATCTAATTGATGATTATTATTCCAAATTGACTTCCAATTAGCGCTGACCTGAACCATATGCATCTAGAAAAGTTTATAATTTGTAGGACATGTCAGGGACCTTTAGGCGGCTTGAAAACTTTAGACAGGCTTGCCACTAGCTCCAGAATCTCCGCTAATACGGTAGTCTCAGTCTGTGTAGAGTAAAGCCTAACCTTCCCTATGTTAGGAAAGAGTACCCCAACAATGGGAACCACATGCAGACAGCGATCCTTAGACCTGCTGTGGGATCTAGGCCCTACTAAAATCTTAAGACGTTTTTTTCGACATCCTCGTCAAGTTTCAGTCCTGCCCACGTCTGAAATGTTCAGAACCTAATACTACAGAATATTATCAATTTCCAGCCATACTCTTGGGTAAGCACCCTGATGTGAAACCAGAGTTCTTCAGGGCGATGCGGCACATCGTGTGTGGAGCCGCACCATTGTCTGGTTCAGATGTACACGCGGTGTTAGAGAAGAGTCAGGTATGCATGCTATCTCATCTGCTTTAACAGTCTATAAGTATATAGATAAAGGCTGTTATGAAGTGGCAGAAAAGAATGAGGACGGTCAGTTGGTAGACCGACAATCATTGGTAAATAGACGTCGTAATCTTAGCTGAATAAATATTCATCGGGAAGTTTTCGCGAAACTAGAAATTCGAAAGCATCGAGCTCAAAAGGAAATCACTTCAATTCGCAGTGCTCGCTTTAATGACTTTTAATGACTATGAAAATGTGGCATGATTTGCTAACTAATACCAGCTAATACCGAATCTTTGACGAAAAGCAGATCAATATGTTTTCAGCGAGACATTGAGTTTAACCAAGGCTACGGTGCCACGGAGACCACGTCGCTCGTCACCTCCACCTTCATTGGCACGAAGGTAGTGGACTACTCCGCGTCAGGAACACCCATGGCAAGCAACAAGCTAATGTTTGTGGACACACAAACTGGAAAACCTGTGCCAGTTGGGCAGGTAAGTCACTACAATTATCGTAATGTAATCCGTGACTGGCATCTAAGTCTGTGGCGTCATGTCACCTGATGGGGATGATAGAGAAAGATGGAAGTCAGCTCTGGGAAATAGTAGGCGTTTGCAGTGAAATAGTCCCTAAATCTGAAATAGTCTCTAAATCCCTAAATTTCTTAAGCACCAAGTGGAAGAGCTTAGTTCGTAATGAAAGCTAGAAGGAAAGAATACTAAAGGACCCCCGGGTTTATAAAGTTTTTATCTTTCCAAAAATTACATATTAAACTTTACACGATCTAGATTAAAATATCAATCTTTTCTCACAGAATTCACCACCCAATTGTATATCTTATATAAGAAAATACATGATCTAGATTAAAATCTCAAACTTTCCTGACATAATTTCCGACATTCATGTATGTATGTATGTATAAACACTTTATTGCACACAAGGAGAACATTACAAAATAAAAATGACTAAGACTCTGTGTACAAAGGCGGTCTTATCGCTAAGAGCGATCTCTTCCAGACAACCCTGGGTAAAGAAATGAAAATACAGGACAATATCAACGATAGTGCATTCATGGGAATAGAACCAAAAAATTATAACGTAATAGCTAAAAATATACTTAAAATAACCAAAACATATATACATTTATAGATATGAGTTAAATAAATAACGCATTTATATACCTGATAAATACAAATTTTATATTTAATAATGAGAAAATCACGTATTTGTTTTTAAATACGCATCTACAACACAATACCGTTATTTCAGGTTATTCTGTTTTAATTAAAACAATATATTTTTAAGCACAGATAAACCTTTTTAACCGACTTTAAAAAAAAGGAGGAGGTTCTCAATTCGTCGGAATCATTTTTTTTAATGTATGTTCACCGATTACTCGAAGACGCCTGAACCGATTTGGAAAATTCTTTTTTTGTTCAAGAGGGTATACTTCACAGATAGTCCCATATAAATTTTATCGACATCGATTTAGCGGTTTTTGAGTAAATCAACAAAAACATAGCAAAATTGGAGTTGTTGCGATTGAAGTCGGTTGTTTTTAACGTATTCAGCGTGGTCAATTATTTTGAAAGTGGTCTCTCAATCATGAACACCTAACGTCGTCTATACTACCATTACTATAGATGATTTGAGAGGACCTTAATTTTTTTTCAGCAAGGAGAGCTGTATGTCAAATCACCCCTCATAATGAAAGGGTACCACAAGAACGAGACGGCTACAAAGGAGAGCATCACAGAAGATGGCTACTTCAAGACTGGGGACTTGGGCTTTTATGACCCAGAGCGGGGTGGATTGTTCATCACGGAGAGGATAAAGGAACTGATTAAGGTAAGGATTTTCGGGATTCTGTACCTTAAAGTGTTCAACGTGATCCTCATTCTATTTAAGGCCTTAAGAGCTGTAATATCTACTCTTGTCTGTTTAACTTAAGTTTGTTTTGATTAGCCAATTAGTTAAATTCTTAAAAACATAAAGGGCGGAAGGAATCCACAAAGCAAAATGTTTTTCAACATTGTTTCATAAACCACTACTAAATTAATTGAGGAAGCTTCAATTCCTAAATCGAGCCCTGTTGACTGAAAACCTAAAACATATTTGTTACATTTAGCAAGACAGATTTCTGATTTTCATAAACAATTTATGAAGTGGGTTGAGAAATTCGATAAAAATTCTCACTAACAAAAAAGTTCATAACCCAGAATGTCCACCCACACTGCTGGGGCGTTAATCCTTTTCTATGTTACTGGACAGGTTAGGCCATACTCGGAATTCACACATGAGGTCTTAATATCTGAAATGGTGGTACTTTTTGAGCTATGCAATAGTACATTGTTCATCAAGGCGAGAAAGCGACCGATTACCAACGAGAGATGTAGCCTTAATAAAATCGAGTTAGGAATCGCACTTTCTTCCGAGTGATACATAGTGCTTTATACTACACCTACAACTTGGACATAAAAACTTTTTGGCATTTTACATTTAGTTTACCGACATAGTCTTACCCAAAATAATAAAAAAATACGTTAGTAATGGATTTTCATGCACTTTTCCGTCCCGCTCAGCGCGTTTTCTTCCCGCATATTTGTACGACAGTAATGACGTACATTCTGCCTCAAATTCGATAAAGTATTAAGGTACTTTCTAAGTGGGTGTAGTATAAAGCTTGTTTTTATCACAAATATATTCATAGTGGCTTTTCTTATGAAACTGATCAATTTTCGTCTACAAACCTATGGTTATCACAGCAAAAATATTTTAGGACAACTCTTCTGCTGTGAGGTTTAAAAATGGCATTGAATAATAATTATTTTATCAAATTCCAGGTAAAAGGTATGCAAGTAGCCCCAGCAGAACTAGAAAGTCTACTTCGCTCGCATCCTGGAATCCAAGAGGCAGCTGTGATAGGAGTCCCACACGAATTCAACGGGGAAATTCCTAAAGCTTTCGTCATGACGAAGAATGGAGTTAAAGTGACTGAAGAAGAGATAAAGGAGTTTGTAGCATCAAAAGTTGCTCCTTTCAAGAAGATAGAGGAAGTGGTTTTCGTTCAGGATATACCTAAGACAGCTTCAGGAAAGATTTTAAGAAGGGACTTGAAGAAAATGTACACGTAATTACAAATTTCCATTTTTGTGTTTTTTATTAGTTAACAGCTCGTATATCTCGGAAATTCAAAAAAGGAGCTTTTGTATTCATCCGTCAAATGTGTTTGTATGGTTGTTTTTTGTAAGAAAATTGGAGAAAGGAGTCTGAAATTTCTGAAATCTCATTGGCTGAAGAACTTAGAATCTTGGCTAGGTTTAATCTCGGGTTTTCAGAGCTTAAACTAGACAGTGGTTTTTTTTTGTACCTACCAAAACTACCAATAACCAAAGAAGCATATCAGTAATTCAGTACTCGATATGTCCATTGTATGGCCGAGATATTATATTTGCGTTAATAAATCATAGTATTTCCACTTGTGGGCCACGGGTCTCTTCCAATATAAGAAGGTTAGGTTAGGTTAGGTAAGGAAGATGGGTGGGGGTTGTGGGATTAGTGGCCAGCCCCAGTGTCAGAACTTTCCAAGCCGCTAAGGCCTCTGACATGTAACCCTTCCTATAACCAAACTAAAAAGTGTAAAATAAAAACAACCTAAAAAAGAAAGATTCTCGGCCACTAAACCAAAGTTACATAACTCGATCTAAGCCAATCAAAACTTCGGTCCCACGAATTCCTCTGTAGTTAACTTTAAATTATTATTAATTTATTGATATTTATTGACTGTCATTACGTTGTTAAAGCATGTTTTACTGAAGTAAGAACTAACCTTGAAACCGCTAATGAAACAAAAACTATTTAATCTTTTAAATTTTATATCTTGAAATATGTAAATATGTATTTTAACAGTGCCAAAATTGCCTGTCTTATTGTTTACTTAGAAACACTGAAACGTTGTAAATTATTGTAATTTGGTAAATTGTAATGAAACGGGAGATTAAAACGAAAACTATTTTACATAGTATTTTATGTACATGGGAGATCTAAAGTGTACTATGTATTTGTATTATAAATTAAACTTTGGGTTCCTTATCCATGTATCTAATTTACAAGGTATTTTTTTAAATGACGGATGTGAACATACATATTCAAATAAACTTCATGAAATGTTGAACTCTCCCTACAAATCGTTCGTCGGGAATGGAGAATCCAAAGAAATGCCGTTTATTAAAAAAAGTGGTAAAAGTAAAGTTTTTACATTTGGCCCGAACAACAGCCTGAACATTTTCGTATTCGCCATTAAATAATCACCTTTTATATCTATGTAAATAAGGTGTTAGTCGATTTTATAATAATAAATAAAATTGAGTGTATGTACGAGTAGTTGTAATAAGAAAAAAATACGAAGTGGCTGCATGATAACTGCTCTATTACTTATCTTTATTAACTGCCGTGTGTTCAGGTATATTAATGAGTGTTGTTAAATTCGCCTCGTTCCCCCAATTGTCTTCTTCGTCATCATTATTCCCGCTTGTCTAGTTATCTGATCATCATAGGACATCTACAGGGTGTAACAGAAGTGTGTGACAATACTTCAAGGTTGGCTTTTACCCATCAAACTGAACAACTTTTGTTCTATAACTTTGTTGAAATCGCAAAATTTTTTTGGACTTTTCAAACAAATCGATCAGCTGGCGAACCAAGTTTGTATGAAAAGTCCAAAAAAAATTTTGCGATTTCAACAAAATTGTAGAACAAAAGTTGTTCAGTTTGATGGGTAAAAGCCAACCTTGAAGTATTGTCACACACTTCTGTTACACTCTGTATATTTTAAGTTGTCGGATTTTGCGTTTTAGTTATTTTCATTAATGATATGTATGCATAGAGTTACCTACTTTACTAGTCATTTTTATCACCTCACAAAAATCTAAAAATTGTGTTCTAACCACCTGCCTACATTTGTACCTACTTATTAAAGAATGTTATAAAAAAATGGTGTAACAGTCTTTAATTCAACAGGTAACCCTGAAATATTTTATCAGCGATATCCTTCTATAGAAGTGTCTGTGTAAGTCGCGTATTTTTAAGAAGTTGGATTAAATCACTTTTAAATAAATAAATAAAAAAACTAATTAAGAGAGCGTTCCAGAATACTTAGTAAAGTGGTTTTTATCCCGATAGCAGGATAGCCAGTTGTAAACCTTAAAATATGAAAGGGAAACACTTGTCAGTTAAATGTTACCCTGGTTCTGGAATGTGACCTCAGCTTATACTATAATTTGGGACTTCACAATTATGAAAATGAAATGAAAATGATTTTTTTTTTCGAAGTAGGTAGGTAGCAGTGTACACTTTTTGAACGTCATTCTTTGTTCTACCTAATACGAGGTTCCTAAAACTCGGAATCGGAACCCGTACACCCGCCGTTTCGGGACGTGTTTGCGGAGTGAGAAGAAACGACGCGACGGGCCCAAAGAAACTCCCTCCACCTCCAACACATTTTTTAAAACGTATCTACTATGTTTTTGTTAATCACTATAATGTATTTGTTAATATTTTGATTTTAGTATTAACCCTCGAATAAACGTACCTTTGTTTTAAACGTAGGACATAGTAAGAAGAGTTACCAATTTTAATTAGGTAAGTACTTACTCTATTTTACATAATTTTCCACATGTCTTTCACATAAGTAATATGTACTCGCCATGGGCCACCGGTGCGGCCGGCATCCCAACTTTGTCAGCTCTAAATAAAAAGGTGAGCGGCCGTAACACCTGAGACATTGTGGTGGTGACAATTGTATTGAATCTAGCATGATTCCTGATCTCCGGCGAGGAACCCCTCTCCACATCTCATGCTCTTCAGTCATAATAAAGAACACTAAATTAAGATTTGCTTGTCATACCAAGCATATTTCTATCATTAATAACCGATATTGTCTCCACTGCGGGAGCATATAAGTTTTTTCTCATTTCTTGAGGTTAATCCATTCTTCCCACATCGTCGGGGCCAAATTTGAATTGGGATATTTCTATGTAATTGGACATCATCGTCGCTGACGCCCGCCGCGCCGTTGCGCCGCCACTGTAACAATGCATCGTGTGGCCCCACCCTTATGGTACCTAAGAATTTTCACTAAAATGTTACTTATTATTATGTGCTACTATGTAAATCTTTTCTATAATTATAGCTTAGCAAGTAATCAAATCTGTAATAGGTACCAGCCGGCCTTTGACATGACCTAACGATATCATACTACACATATTATGTACAAAGTTTTCAGAGCGACTGTTCAGATAGGGTAGATGATACAAGTCTCTCTCTTCTCTTATCGTGTGGCACAACCGCACAAGTAAGTAAGTAAATATACTTTATTGCACACCAACAAATCATTGAAGTTCGGGTTTGTTATTTATTAGGGTTCCGTTCCTCAAAAGGCAAAAAAGAAACCCTTATAGAATTTGTGAACGTATCAAGTTGAAATTAATATCAAATAGTCAGCAATCCCTTGGACCTGTGAAAATAACAAACTTATAAGTTAAAGTAATCGAAAGAAACGGCCGTTTATGCCGCATATTTTGACGCTCGCGAGTGAATCAAAACCTACATATGGGGTAATTCCCCTTAACCTAGAATCATGTTTGGCAAGAAGCATAATACAATTAAAAAAAGAAATCCAAAAACCGTAAAGTAGTTACAAAAAAAACGTAAACATACTTGACCTGATATTAGATAATTCCGCCGTCCTTGTCAATAAGGCGGACGACTGTCTCGTTCCAGAAGACAGCTTATTTCATAGTTCACTAGTAATGGATGTCACACTGGAATCGTCCTCGTCTTATCTCACCGACAATGCAGTTTACTTAAGTTTACTTAATCTAGAATCATGTTTGGCAAGAAGCATTGTCTTATAATAACACAAGTAAAAAAAGAAATCCAAAAACCGTAAAGTAGTTTTACATCACAATTTTATTTTTTGCGGTTGCTAATCTGACCCCGACCTATGTCGATGTTTGGGGACAACAGTATTCTAACGGCAAAGTCAAGTTTGTCCCTCAATCCCAAGTGTAGTGCGGAACCCTCGGTACGCGAGTGCGACTCGCACTTGACCGGTTTTTTTATAATCTGTCAAAAAAGTTAGGGGCGAAACGTCATTGTTTTTCTAGCGTCTATAATTGGCTATTTCGTGATTATTATTAAATTAAAAATTCTAATGCGATGAAAACAAAACAAATACATAATATGGTTAAATTTTTTCGCCCATTGTTAATTAATTATTTTGATGGTATGGAAAGTCGATTTTTTTTTTAATCATCAGCAGTGGTTTTCTAGCATAAGCAGCAAAAACACTACTGTCCTATGAAACTTAACAGCTTAGACCCTATTCTGAAATCTCAATTCGCAAAAATGGTCTCGTCATACAAATTGATTGGCCATTCAGCCAATTTTTTAGAATTCGGTATGGGGTATTTGGGAAAAGTAGTTCAGTTTCATGAGTGGAATTTAGATATTTTTTACGCACTTTTTAGGGTTCCGTAGCCAAATGGCAAAAAACGGAACCCTTATGGATTTGTCATGCCTGTCTATCTGTGTGTCTGTCTATCTGTCCGTCAGTATGTCACAGCCACTTTTTTCCGAATTTTTATTCTGTGAACCGCATTAATATTTTCACACAAAAATAGAAAAAAAACAATAAATTTTCGGGGTTCCCCATACTTAGAACTGAAACTCAAAATTTTTTTTTTCATCAAACCTATACGTGTGGGGTATTTATAGATAGGTCTTCAAAAATGATATTGAGGTTTCTAATATAATTTTTTTCTAAACTGAATAGTTTGCGCAAGAGACACTTCCAAAGTGGTAAAATGTGTCCCCCCCCGTAACTTCTAAAACAAGAGAATGATAAAACTAGAAAAAATATATGATGTACATTACCATGCAAACTTCCACCGAAAATTGGTTTGAACGAGATCTAGTAAGTAGTTTTTTTTAATACGTCATAAATCGTAAACCGCAATTTACCTACAACGAACTACAATAACTTTTATATTATGTTACTTGCTGCTACGGAACCCTTCATGGGCGAGTCCGACTCGCACTTGGCCGCTTTTTTAACAACCTGTATAATATTCTTTACAATCTGCAGTTGAAGTCACATGTGAAAGGTAACGAAGTTGTAGTTACACAGAAAGCACCTCAGTACCCACTACTGGCTGGGGTACAGATCTCTTCCCATATCTCGGGATGATTAGGTCATTCTTCACACATAGAGCCAGATTCGGCTCGGTGGACGTTATGGGTTTTGTATTGTATTGTAAACACTTTATTGTACAAATAAAACAAAAATACATAATATTTGACAATAAAATCATGTACAAAGGCAGACTTATCCCATAAAGGGGTCTCTTCCAGCCAACATTAATCGACCGAAAGGAAAACAACAGCCAAAGAAAGCACGTATGTACAAAGAAGAATACATGTAGCATAACTAATACATAATAATGATAGGGTCTTTAGGACGACCCCAGTGCCTGGAGTTTCCAAGTCACCTATAAGGCCTCTGACCAAGGCTGCCAACCAGTGATAGCAACCGCCACCAAAAGTGGGTAGATTAGGTAATAATTGTTATTATTTTAGATTTGAGGCTAATTTACAGAGCATCGACCTAAATAAAGCTTTTTCACATATAAATTACAATACATATAGATTATGCTACACGTTTGCAATTATCAAAATCAAAAGTTTTTATTTTCGCAGTGACGTACATTCGCAGTAAGGTAATTCGCGCTTGTGTCCTTCGCAGTCATGTAATCGAGTCAACGTGCCTTGCGAAGCACGGAAAGTAATCTCTATCAGGCAAACCCATCCAAGTAATGACCTCATCTATAGTTATATCACAATAACCATAATAATTATTATACAATAACATGATTGAAGAATCAACTCGATAATTTTGTATAAACATCACAACAATGTATCATGCTATAAAACAGAGATACATTGAGTAAATGCAAGCCATGAAATAATTCTCTCTTTTACACACATTACTGTTTGTCAAGAAAAAAAGAGACAGAGGAGTGGTGTCGTAACTTGTAGTATGTATAAGTATGTATGCGGTGAGCTCACGGAAGGGGCATAAAAATGCACATGGTACAGTCAGACGAAATATTACATAGGTACATGATAGACCGGGACCGTTTTTAAATCAAGAAGATACTATTTAATACAGAAGCGGTCGTGGCTTAGTGCGGCTTGCGTGGTTACCTCGATCACGTAGTTTAACTTAGTACAGACACGGTCAAAATCTGGATGAGTTGGACTGTTTGTGGCATTGGTCGTAGTTATGCCATAACGATCCAACTGATTTAAAGTAAGCGAGGGATAATGTACTTTATGTCAGTCACATAAAGTACTTGTACAGTATCCCTTACTTACTTTAAATCAGTTGGATCGTTATTGATAAAAATAGATTTATTACGTCAGTGACTTGTTTGTGATTGTGATTGCTGTGCGGTCGGTCGGTCATAGTGTATTGAACGAAGAAAGAAAGATAGAAATACACCAATTACACATTACTTTGTCACACTTATTGAGAGTTTCGACGTTGAAATAACATCCCTACTTCAAAATGTACACCTAAGTATCTAAGTACGTAATTAATGTAAGTATACACGGTGTTAAAAAGTGCGTGTGAGATTTTAAGGGGTTACTCAGAATCTTTCCTATAGAATACAGGAAAAATATACAAAAAAATCCGATATACAACTTTTTTTCAGTTTCCCATACAAATTCTTGATTCACTAGTATGGGAAACTGAAAAAAGTTGTAGATCGGTTTTTTTATATATTTTTCATGTATTCTATACTTTATTCTGACTAACCCCTTAAAATCTCAAACGCACTTTTTTAATACCCTGTATTTAAGTAAGCAAGCAAGCATCAAGTAACCCATGACATTTCAAAGACTGCTTTCATTTTTCATCATCATCATCAGCCTGTATTAGTCCACTTTTATGTTTACCCATCAAAATATAATAACATTTTCTGACATAATTATTTTTATTTTTACATATTTTATGTACTGTACTGTACCTACGCACCTACGTTTCTTATCGTAAATTATGTGTATAATTCTATGGTACACTGACATTTCTGCACGTCTGTACTTTATAAATAGCTGCGATTTCGATATACATTGCGTTCTTTAGTAGCTCTACTTTAATATTTGTCTACTGGACATTCAATGGATATGTTTTTTCCGTGATCGACATCTGTTTACAGATTTTGATAGTAGAATCGGTTTTGTTGTTGTTTTGAGTTAGTGCCGGTTCGTAATTCAATGAGTTAGCACGTTCAAATGTTTTTTTTTTTACGATTCTTTAATTTTTAAGTGAATTTCATAATAAGTTATTAAATAAAATACTAAGTTAATTGCCGGTAACTGTGTGAGTAAAATACAAAATTAATGCAGTTAGAAAGTGGTTTGTCTGGCTGCTGTTTTAGAAACCCGTGTACATCGTACATGTATGTATTACTAAATGAAAGTTAACCAATTAATACAACTACAACTATTTTCAAGTTGTTCTCAAGTATATTTATTAACTTAAGTTCTAGTCTTTAATAATAGGTATTATGTAATTAAGATAATATCGTGTGACAAGAATACTTTGTTTAGCTAGGTATGTTTCATAATTTTATTGTAGAAGCTATCGCCATAGTAATAAGACTGTTTTCATACCAAAGAAGATAACATACCTAATTCAAAGTCAGACCAACGATAAAGTAATCATTGGATTATATATACATTTCTTTACTTGTCTTTGCAAACAGATACTGCGCTATCGCCATTTTGAATTTGACCAACGTAGGTGTACATTATTGCTAAACAAAAGAAGCAAACACTCAGTGACTTGTATGGGGGTGAAGACAAAACTGAGAAACCAATCAAAAATAATTTTGAAAAACATTTTTTCCTGCGGCGGAAACATAAAATACCTATTCCTCATTTTACAATTCAAACAATTTTAAATTAAACGTTTGCTTTTTAACGTTTAATCTCATATTTTTTAGCTTAAACAGTTTCAGAACAAGACATGATTATTGATAGACACCTATTAAAATTAAAATAATAAGATAAGTGATAAAAATACCGCATAACAATTGGTTGACTTTATATCGCACAAAGCAAACACAAAAAACATGTTCTTTTATTATTTCATATAATATTCAATTAGATAATTTCACATTCAACATGAAGCCTGCTTGTTGTTTAATTTGTCACAGATGATGTCAAGGTCTACCACAGTCTTTAAACTCAACTGGAATTTGATGTTATCGTGCCAGCCAGCATAAGACGACCTTTGCCATACAGAAAACTTCTTCCAGAGCGAGACCAGTTTCTATAGTGACGTTCACCAGTAGTGTTGACAATGTGTACATATATGTGAATTTGTTTAACTTTCTTCCATCGAATCAGTAATTTCTGATTGTTAATGCGCGATTTTCGTGATGTTTTGTTTGTTATTCGCTTGACATTAGCATGCAGACTGGAGGTTGCTCCACAACCGGTCTGGTTGGTCGGTGAATGGTGCTGTTTACAACTGCTTACGTACTTACATAACAAGCCGGTGACCGGTACGGTAGTGAATATGTATAATTTAAACTCTACTGCTTAGGGTTAAAGGCTAAAAGTCAGCCGATGCTTTAGTCGTTTCGAGCCCGGTGTTTTGGAAGAATCTGGAGTTTTCTTCGGATTTATAAAAAAGGGCGTAACTGCAAATCATATATTCTTTGAAATGTAGATTGTATTGAAACAGAACAAGTTTCCAAGAAAAATAAAACCGACAAATCGTAAAATAAATACTTTCCTCAGAAGTTAAACGGATGATTGGGCAACTTAGAGCGAAGCCAAATATAGTTTTTGCCAGCTGACAAAGTATTTATAATTGACAAAGTATGTATCCCGGAGGGAATGAATACTGTTCGTTTCATTAGAAGAATCAAAGACAAGTTTTTTAGGTTACATCTGTATGAACAGGGTGTAAAATCATGTGTTCTAATCATGAAACTAAACGACTTTTCCTATGCAATCAAAACTGAATTCGCAAAATTTACTTTAAATAAAAAGTCAGACAATCAGTCAATTTTGTATGGAGAGTCAAATTTTTTGAGAATTCTGTATGGGTTCTTAGGGAAAAGTTGTTCAGCGCAGGTCCTGGACAGCCTTATGTTTCCATAATTGTGTCCCAGATGATGCAGTGTCTGTTTGTCTGTCCCATATCTCTGTCTTAGCGCATTTCGACTGTGCCGGTCTCGTATCGGGCTATACACTCGCTATCTGCGAGTCTGAAAAAGGCGAATGATGATCTCTAATTAAATCAGAAATACCTATATTGTTGTTCTTCCTATTTTGGACCCACCGACAAGAAGCCGTGTCGTGAGAAGGTCAGTTCAATAAACCCAAACATGGGTCGAGTCCAAATTGGGCAAATTGCCAAGAAACGAAGATTTTATTTTTTTATGTAGTTAATAGGTAAGATTTTATTTTATGTAGTTAATAGGTATTGTTAGTTTATACGCAAAGTGCATCTTCTTTTTGTTTTCAATATCTATACCTTAACTGTGAAAGAAGAAAACAGAATCAGTAGAAAATATGTTTTAACTTATCCAGATGAACTTGCGCAATCCATTCAGTAGTGTCGGCAAGAGGGCGTAACAAATACACGAAACCCTTTCGGATGTATATCACTACATATTATAAAACAAAGTCGCTTCCCGCTGTCTGTCTCTCCCTATGTATGCTCAGATCTTTGAAACTACGCAACGGATTTTGATGCGGTCTTTTTTAATAGATAGAGCGATTCAAGAGGAAGGTTTAGTATATACCTAATACATTGCACCCGTGCGAAGCCGGGGCGGGTCGCTAGTGGAATACATAATAAACATAAAACAAGTACCTATCATAGAAACAGTGCAAACACACGTACAGTCCCGTGCACCTAAAAATATACAATTACAGGGTAGCCGTGCTATCCAGTACTACTTGCACTACTTCACTGTATAGGTACTTTTAGTTGCACGAGACTGCAATTTGTTAGTCTGTATAAATATATTAAAACATTATTACAAGTATGCAATCATGTTTTAATATCTTTATACAGACTGTAACAGAATAGATGAGAACTTGTTAACTCATGCTTCTTCACATCATACTTTTGTTCTGATACTTTGCTATAATCACTACAATCAACATCATATTTCATATAAATGATTGAGTTTAACTAAACGAGTACATTAGTTTTAAATCCATGTATTGTTTGTGATGCTGTTTGTATATTTTATTGTTTTTAGTTGATTCTTATGATTGAGTATTGAAATTGATCAACAGATTTTTTTGTATGGAGAGTCCAAATTTTTTTATTGAAGTTTCTTTTTTTAGTACTAAAGTTAAAGAACTAAAGTAGTTCCTCATTTTGGTAGGGTTTCTACTTATTCCACATTTTAAAATAAAATAAAACTGCCCTTTTATTTATATAATCAAAAGTATCAACAAAATTTGCTCTGTGTGATGAGTAGACTGTAGCCCTTTGACTTGTAACGGGTCCTATAACATTTTTTTACATCCTGTATAAAATATATATCCTACTACACTACAATGTTTTACAATACCTATGAAATTATCGTGATGCATTATGATTACCCTACTTACGTAAGCATTTTATTTCTTTGCAGATAGCAAGTAACATTACTTACGACAACTGCATACATTGATTTGAGAAATAACAACGCAATGGTTTCAAAATCATTGTTAAGAATACACAAGTGCTTTAATAAATTGAACAAGAATCCACAATGTATGAGTATTTGTATGAGGAACCAGAGCGTGTGGACGCAGGAGAAAACAGTAAAGTCTCCATACAAAGATTTAGAGATTCCAAATTGTACGCTGTATGACTACGTTTGGCAAAACCTGGATAAATGGCCAGAAAGGACAGTGGCTGTGAGTATTTCAAACAACTTCACTAAATACCTAGCATAAACAATAAAAATCGACGGACCATTTATATTTATAAGTTAGGTATTTAAAAACTATCTCAGTCTGAGGATCCAGCCGAATCTAATGGTACCTCGCACATCATAAACCGTAAAGCCGTTAAGGCTGGTGGGGCGGTTACAATGAAACCGATACAATATAACTTACACTCGAATTAGGGTCCCGTACCAGAACTGAGGTAAGATTTACCTGAGAAAACTTCTGTCAGAATTCTTTCACACTTAGAAAAATTACAATAGACTATCCTGCTGTCAGGGTTTTTGTTAACAACCGGTCTCTTCCCATAACCCGGGAAGGTTAAGTCATATTCCTCACACGGGGGCCAAAGTCCCGATTGGTGGAGGTTGTGAGGCCAGGGGCCAACACCAAGTGTCAGAAGTTTTCAAGCCTCCGACACGGCTTAACGACTGCCATCTAGTGATAGCAGCTGGCACCAACGGCTTCACGTGCTTTGCGAAGCACGCAAACAGTTGAGATAAATGCCACTAATAGTCAAACCCATCCAGGTTATGACTGTGTCTGTAGTCAGTTATCCTGCGTGATCGACGACGCGACCACGTAAGCCGCACTGAGCCACGACCGCTTCAGGCTGTGAGGGTAAAAGAAAAACTCTCACGAAACGCTTTCTTAGTAGAACCACTAGACAAACATATATATTTTGTTAGACCTTGTTTTATGAGAAGAAGTAGAAGAAGGAGAAATCTCTTTATTCATTAGTTTCGATCCCAATAAACTGAATGAGAAATGAACTGGTGCACACTAATTTATTACCTAGGCAGGCTATTTGTATGTATGGCATGTATTCTTTCTTTGATAACAGTATCTAGGACACGCGTAGATCAAAATAGTTGCGGCTAATGATAAACTGTAAAGCAATAAACACTGAGTTCAATGAACTGAACTGAAAGGTATATACATAGTATGTCGCCGTAAGATTGTGTACTCCGCTGCTTCATGAATGAACGCGTAATTTCACGAAATTAATATTTTGTTTTTTACGGATGTTCCATACAAATCTTCCGCGTTATTTACCTTCTACGTTTTCCCTTCCTAAGTCCTAGGAGTGAGCGAGATAGGAACGAATCCGTAAGATTTCGTAAATCTCGGGTGCATAGAACACATTGGCCCTGTTCGCATATTATATAACATATTCCTTTCATACGATTTACGTGATCTTCCGTTTTTCATGAAATTAGGGTTATTATTCGATAAATTACGGTTTAAGTGATTTTTCGGTGACATTACACACATTGACGAGCAATCACTGTCCATTGAAAATGATAAGTACTTAAATATAATTGACTGACTATTGTGGCGTATTGATCGTGGGTTCGACCTATTCCAGGGAAATATTTTTATGACGAGATGAATAAATTTTACACCAAATTTTGACAGTCCAACTATCCCAACAGTCCCAACTATCCTTCCAAAAGTTCTTGCAATCATCGTATCAAAAGTTAACATATATTTTGCTCTGAATGTACCAGGTTCCTGGGAATTCTTCAATTTTATAAGTATTATATTTATATATTTTATTCAAAATTATATTATTATACTCGTAGTATTATATTATTTATCATTTATCAGCGAATAAAAGTCATAATGTATATGTATACTAAATGCTATGAGAACAAACTGGTTTAAAACAGTCTTAAGAAGATGACAAAAGCATGTACTCCGTCAAAAACTTGATTCGTGATATTATACAAACAAAACGGGAAAAAGTTGGTTGTCCTTGTAACTAAACACGACAGTCTCGCAAATTCGCGCTATGATTATTGCGGGATTGTGTGAATTCTAGTAAGACTCGGTTTTGAAAAGACGCATTAAGGTGGCACTTCTGTGTGTTCAAGATGGGTTCCAAAAAAGGGAGTGTACCCTTTGCCTGTAGTTTAGTATATCGTCGCTGCGATCAGGTGAACTGGTGATCTAATGAAATTGACAATATCTATCAGCCGAAAGACGTCCACTGCTGGACAAAGGCCTCCCCCAAGGATTTCCACACTGACCGATCCTGTGCGGCTCGCATCCAGCGGCTTCCCGCAACCTTCACCAGGTCGTCGGTCCACCGAGTCGGAGGCCTGCCCACACTGCATCTTCCGGTGCGCGGTCGCCACTCGAGAACTTTACTGTCCCAACGGCCATCTGTTCTACGAGCTATGTGCCCTGCCCACTGCCACTTAAGTCTAGCGATTCTGAGAGCTATGTCGGTAACTTTAGTTCTCCTACGTATCTCCTCATTTTTGATTCGATCACGTAGACAATAAGTCGTAAGATAATCAAAAATCACCTCTTGCAGTCCATGGTTGCCATCTGAAAACTTTTCTTCCCCATGAGTTATCGGTTCTCTTTATATCTATTCTGTAAGCTATGTCGGTGACTTTATTTCTTCTGCGTATGATGAAAATTCTGAATACTTAATTTCCAGGTGTGTGCCACCACTGGTCGAGGGTATACCTACGAGCAAGCATTCAACCTCTCCAATACGTTTGCCGCGAACTTGCGCAAGAAGTTCCAGGTCAAAGATGGCGATGCCATTGCCGTGATGCTGCCAAACATTCCAGACTTCCCGCTAGTGGTTATGGGCATCTTGGAAGCTGGTGGAATGATCACCACTATTAACCCAATATACACAGCTTGTAAGTAAAGATGTTTATTAGTTTATAATAGTGGTAAATTGACCCTGTGCGATTTGTCCCGGATATTTATTTATTTATTTATTAAAATATTATTAAGTATGTCAAACAGCAGCGTATTGGATGCTCAAGTATTCGCAAGATACGGTCCACCCTTTTGATGGTAAAGACGGCGTTTTCCTGTCAGCCATTTGCCAACTTATGCAATATATAATAATATAATAAAATACATATACACTTCTTGTTTACTGGTTGTAAACTATCTATTGTTAGAATAACGCTATCTTGTTATAATTATACATAAGAGATAACTACATATGTATATAGCAACATAATCAGAGGACAAGATTTATGTTTTTTGTTAGATCTTTGTTGTTTACTTAGGATTAAATTGAACTTATTGTGGTAGTGGTATATTATAAATACACAACTTACGCCTATTTTATAACGCACTCTGTAGATAGGTATCTACTGTTCATAATATATCGTATAGGTAGGTGCACAAGTTAAATTAAAGAACTTTCAACGAAATAGCAAAAAAATCTTTGAAAATAGCATCAAAATCTACTCGTTAGTGCGATTGGGAATCAAGTTTTGCTGAGTAATTAGTTAGTAAAAAAAATAGTAATGTACCTTAGTTAATTTCAATGGTCGTATGCTTATAAAGATTCATCATTTCGTTTACAGACGAAGTCCAACGCCAGCTAAGCATGTCAAAGGCAAAAATCATCATCACGCTACCAGAACTTGTGTCAACTGTTAAAGAAGCTTTAAAATCCGCAAAAACAGACATCAAAATCATCGCAGTACGAACGAACGGTGATCCAACACCAGAAGGGACTGTTCTCTTCAACGAATTAAGCGAAGATATTCACGTTGACAAGTCTTGTCTGAGAGAAGTGAGAAGAAGCGCTAAGGATATTTGTTTCATGCCATATTCTAGTGGTACAACTGGAATGCCTAAAGGAGTGGAGTTGTCAAATAGAAATATTGTTGCTAATTGCCTACAAATCAGTGAACCAGATTTAGCTACTAATAATGAGACCACAGGTAAGCATATTATTATGTATCTATTATCTCTATTATAAAGTACTTCTTTATTTTATCTTGGGTCCCACTTCAGGACAAAGGATTTAGCTGACAAGAGTCTGTTCCTTTCAAAGTTAAAAAAAGGCAAGAAAAAAAATTAAATAAACTTTCCTGCCGTTCAGGATAAAAAATAATCCCGTGATGAGCAAAATGGCCAAATCACCTGAACCTCATAAAAAATATATTGAGAAGTTACTACCCAACTAACACATTAGTGGAAATTGCAGCTTTTGTTAGAACTTTGAGGAGCATAGCTGTGGTATAACGAGATCACAATTAGTCTTGAGTTCTAAAACAGTGAAAACAAAGCGTTAAACCTTAACTGCAGCTTTAACACCTTTCGAGACACCTTATGGCTCTAACAGCTGTGCTATGGTTACATTTGTATCCTTTTTGCCACTCTTGATCATGCAGTGGTGAAAATTGTATCTCTTTTACCACTCCTGACTAAGTCAGAGCTTATTTGGTGCATTTTGCACTTACAGCTGTATGGGATAGAAAACTAGAACTGATTTATTTCTAAAACACGTTCTTTTCACTCTTTTAGAGCGAGCAGTTGCTTTTGTGCAATATAAGTCTATAACCGATATATTAATGACATTCAGGCCTGAATTTCCACGTTTTGGAACTATTATACGGTCTATAGTGTTTAAAAATAGAAAATTATAGCTTTAATGTGCCAACTCCATTAAACTGATACAAGAAACATAAAAAGCGGTCAAGTGCGTGTCGGGCCACGCGCAGTGTACGGTTCCGTAGTACTTCGACAAACACTGCTACAAAATTGACTACTACTCGTTAACTTGTAAAGTCTTCTTAGCTGTGATAGTTTTTCTTTTAATATCGTTATATTATATACTACTGCCGTGATTTT
The DNA here is from genome assembly GCA_958295455.1 of Coleophora deauratella. Lineage (NCBI taxonomy): Eukaryota > Metazoa > Arthropoda > Insecta > Lepidoptera > Coleophoridae > Coleophora > Coleophora deauratella. The sequence continues at coordinate 4,199,572 of OY282403.1, read as the reverse complement.
TTTCACATTTCTACGCATGACTTTAATAAAAATATGCACTTTAAAGTATATCAAAAACAATGATGGTACAAAAAGTTTTCTGTGTATGGCCCCAAAAATCTACAATAAAATTCCTAATAGAATCAAAGATCTTGACATAAATGGATTTAAGAATGAGATATGCGCTCTATTGGTATCAAAAAGCTATTATAGCATACCTGAATTTTTAACAGATAAAATAGAATGACTTTATAAAAACTGACAATTGTATTGTAGCTTTAATTTTTTTCTGTTATTTTGCCCATATTGTTTTATTTATTTATCTTACTACTCAATTTTATATGACTATTCATCAAAGGTTGACATTAAATTTAATTTTTAAGAAATTGCATGTCCTAACAAATAAAGGCAGAATATTATGGGACTAATAATACCTTATTTAAAATCTACTGTAATGTAATTACCTAATGTTCTTGCAATTTGATTTATAATATTTCGAAAACGGATCCCTGAATCGAAAAATATTTTTTGCAAACCCACAATATTTTTAAAAGACCTATCCAACGATATTCCACACCATGGGATAGTCGAGAAAAAATAATTCGTCGCCACTTCACGTGTAAGGGAGGTACCCTGAGAAATCGATCAGCTGGCGAACCAAGTTTGTATGAAAAGTCCAAAAAATTTTTTGCGATTTCAACAAAGTTGTAGAACAAAAGTTGTTCAGTTTGATGGGTAAAAGCCAACCTAGAAGTATTGTCACACAGTTCTGTTACACCCTGTATATTTTATTTTACCACTTTGTTGGCGTGATTAATATACATATCCGTGCCAAATACAGCTCTCTAGTACTAATAGTAGTCTCTGAGTTTAGCCGCGTACAGATAGATAGACAGACAGACGGACATGGCGAAACTATAAGGGTTCCTTGTTGACTACAGAACGAAAAAAAGAAATAACTAGATATAACTTAACTACTCCAAAATAAAATGATAAATCATTAAAAACTACAATCAACTGTAACTTTCAGTATTTGACATACCGCTAAAATCGGAAAGTCCTGGTTTCATGTAAAATAATGTTTTACCACTGTGTTAAATAGAACCCTAATTCGGATGTGTGCTGTGCAATACTGAGCTTTAAATGATATCAGATTAGCTCCCTGAATCACAAATTTCGATTCTATACACATGTTAAGAAAACAATAATTATACAACAGTAGTTTTTATTCCTCATAGTTCTATAAGAGTTCTATTGTAGTGAAAATTAGAACCTAAGACTGCAACAGCAAAACGCCATTTTTGGCAATGCATTTTATGTGTTTTTCTAAAATTTGTTATTATAAACACTCTTCATAATTTGGTTGAGGCCTAATAATGGATTCTCGTGTTTATAATATACACAAGCGAACTTAAATAGGCGTAATTAGTAACAAAACTGAGATATAAAAGAAAAAGAAAATAAAATAAATGAATCAATTTTACGAATTTTACGCTTAATTGATAGCGCATTATTTTTTTTCCCAAAACATTGCATATATTTCACGATAAATTTAATTCCCAACTGTTTTAACACACGAACAATTCGAAACTATAGGATAAATATATGTTCACAAAAACTCCACCATTATTTAAGTCAAACGTCAAATATTTCATTGCCATTATTTGTTTTACAATAAAACTAAAACAGATAATAATCACCCCATAACCACTTCTGGAATATTTTGCTAACCTCATGAGAAGAATGATTTTGATCGAGTGAATGATTTAGAATAATATTCGTTCAATTTAGCAGCCAACGTGAGTTCCTTGAGCGCTACAGGAACCGAAATACAGCTTTCATCCGCAATTTTCGCTATTCAAGCACTTTACGATCACGTTAAACAGTTCCTCTAGAACTGTCATCAACGGCCTATACGTCTATTGCAGACGATTCAGTCAGTGTCAGTGACGGAGGCAACTTTTTTGGTGGCTGACTAACCCGATGCGAGAGCGGCACACTCTCCCGCAGGCCTGGCAGGGGAAGTAGAACTGTAGGCTGCCAAAAATTGGCGCCCCCCTGGAGGCATAAGCGGATTATAAAGGTTCCATAGCGCGCTATGGAACTAACAAGTTACAGTTATAAGACGCAATCGGATACGCTATAAAGTCCTTGTGCAACCCATTTGTGTTAGTTGGGTATGCAATAAAGTTTATTTTAATACTTCTGAATAAAAAGATAGGAATAATTCATCCAATGCAATCAATACAGTTCATATAAAACTTCCAGTATCTTATTTCTTTAACTATTGCATTTGTGATACAACTGTAGAGGGGCTGTAAGACTTTATTTTAAAATTGTGTTGAACCCGAGGTTTCTTCTCTTTCCATCGGCAAAAACCTCCCGAAACGTTGGGTGTACGAGTTCCAAGTGGTAGGAATTCCGTATTAGGTAGACTAAAATTTCCTTCGAAAAGTGTACAGTGCTACTTCGAATAAATATTTTGGATTGAGTTGCTTTATAATAGTACATTAAGGTACTAGTGTGTAACATTGGTGATTACCGTCGAGGCGCCATTGAGACCCGAGCCGTAGGCGAGGGTCTTAAGAGAGCCAAGGACGGTAATCATCAATACACACGAGTATCATACGACCTTTTTCAACACACTTGTGAATAAAATAACAATAAAAACTCATTTCAACAGTGAAAACGAGTTGTGAAAAATGTTTCGCTATGGCGGGAAAAATTAATCAGTTTTCCTATGCGCGCGCATTGCGATCGGCCACAGACTAAAGGGATGAGGTTTTTTTTTATTTTCGGCGCATAGGATTTGCGCCTATTCTGCCATGTACAAAATGGGGAATTTAAAGTTTTCTTTTATTACAGAGAAAACAAAAGTTATATTAGAGTGAAAGTTTTATTTATTAAACACGTACGAGTTAAAATTATCTATTTATATAAGAAGTTGCATGAAATGAGCAAGCAATAGGAACATTAATTTATTTGTTCTATTGAACACGATCTTTTTTTTGAATAAAAACTTTTTTAAGAACAAAGCAACTTAACCAATATTTTTTTTAAAAAATCTATAACCCACTAGTGAGTTATAGCAATGAAAAAGTCACAGTTTGATTATGGGTGTCATTCTGTGCCTAATTGTGGTGACCATAGAGCCACTTTATGAGCAAGTGTGTTGAAAATAATTTTTCAAAATAATTTTTCAACACACTTGCTCATAAAGTGGCTCTATGGTCACCGCAATTAGGCACAGAATGACACCCATAATTGAAAATAATTTTCAACTTTTTTGCTTTAATACAAATAGATTTGGTTGAATTTGACCTTCTTCGTTCATTACTCTCCAGCTACTCACCAGGATGCAGTAATGGCGGTCCTACCTTTCTATCACATCTATGGAGCCACAGTCGTCATGTTTCATAAGATGGCTCAAGGACTCAAGCTGGTGACTTTGGATAAGTTCCAACCTCAAGCCTTTTTGGACAGCTTAGAAAAGCAAAAGATCAACTTGTTATTCACTGCGCCACCTATGGGTAAGTCCAGTAATATTCCAGTTTATTAATAATAATAATATCTATAATATATGGGACAAATCACACACGGTGATCTAGCCCCAAACTAGGAATCCCTGTATTATGGGAACCAGAGACTGATATACATACACATATACGTTTTAAATACATACATATATAGATATAATACACCCAGACACATAGCAAACAAATCTGCTCATCACAGAAATGTTTGCCCTGGGTGGGGATCGAACCCACGACTCTCGGATCAGTAGTCAGGAGCGCTAACCACTGAGCCACCGAGTCAGTCAAAGTTTATTAATTTTCTTGCTGTATAGTGAATTTTCAATGCGGAAGCAGCTTGATTCCGCAACTAGGTCCTGAGGTCCACAGAATCTTGTAAGGTCAAAGTGGACATCTATAGGAAAGAGAGCTTCTTCAGTAACGCCCGGGTTGGAAGATGTAGTTTTGTACTCGTATAGCCTTCTACCAGATGGACTGATGATCTAACGAGGTTTTCATAAAGCCACTAGATGTATTCGTATGTGGCTCAGAATTGTGATGAGTGGAAATCTATGGGGAAGGATGTTTTAAGAGATGAGTATATTAAGGGTGGAATAAATCCTCTAAGTAAGGATACGCAACTACGCAGTACTGACTTGTGCTTGTAATAAAGCGGAACCGGCCTAGGGCATGACCGCATGTAAATATAATGCTTATTATGTTATCAGTTAGGTACTTGTGGTAATCGGTGTCGTTACCATATACTGACGTGAACATTGAAAGTGGGCGCTTACAGTTAGTAAAATAATCGTTTGATTTAAACAAATAATTTGTCATGGATCGTGTTTAGTTAACAGATTGATGAACATTCTTAAACAATTTTATAGCCAGATTTTGTTAGTTCTTTAGACCGAAGACTGAAATTTTGATTAAGAAATTGAAAAGTAAATTCTTTCTGTTCGATAGTCATACTGATGGCTGCTCAGGGAAGTCGAGAGAAGCTGAGGCACTTGGAGGTTATCATAAATGGAGCAGCTCCATTGTCCGACTCTGACGCAGATAAGTTCTTCCAGACTGCTGGGGTATGTTCATCATAATTTTGATAAACATTTTGAATCATCGTTAGCATTCCCATTTTGAGAGAAGATAATATGCAATCACGCATACGAGCTAAGACCGAATTAAAAGTTTTAGGGCTAATTAGGTATCTGACTCTTCAGATGAATATTTTTCAGAAAACCATTTGCGTATATTGTTAAAAAAAATGAACCATCCGACCGATTTTGGTCATGGCGACCACTTCGAGTCCTAGTCAACCTGTTGGCGCTGGTGCGCCCGAAAATGGCTAATATAGCCGATCATTGCGGCAGACCCCGTGCACATTGGGGGCACGTTAGTATGCCGTCTACATAGTGATACTGAATGGCGGTAGGTGGACGGGCTTTCAAGTCGTCGCGTTTAGTGTCGAGGTCAGTTTTACGCTGCTCCTCGAAATCGCCTACTTGCCTCTGTACAAGTCTACGCCATTCAGGGCGCTGTGCTGCCAAATCTTTCTATCGTGAGGGCTCAGTGTTGCACCTTTTCATATGCCGCTTCTGAACATATTTATATCGGAGGAGTTGTCCGCCTTGTTTCCGCTTACGTATATTATTAAAGATCACTCTACATTTATCTTAAAGTTTGACAACTTTATCAGCAAGGTTGAGAAGTTGACAGCAAAAAATAATGGGTCTGAGTTATGATTTAAGTTCATTAATAAACCCAGTCAGGGCCAATCAATCCTAGCATCCTAGAATATCAGACTTGACCTCAATATACTATGAGAAAGTTCTTACATATTGTAAGATTTTTAAAAAGAGTAAATAAACACTGCAAGCGTCAATGCTACTTTAAGAGAATTGCATTTTTTTATTTTCAGCGCAAACTGGACTTCCGGCAAGGTTACGGTCTAACAGAGACCTCACCAGTCGTGACGATAACACCGAAAGGTTTGGAGAACTACGGTTGCGTGGGAGTTCCGGTACCCAGTACCCAGCTTAAAATCGTCGACCAGGATATGAATACTTTGGGACCTAATGAGGTTGGTTGCATTTCTAATTTAAGAAAATTGAAACCTTCTTTGGAAGATACCTCAGATGAAAGAGATTCCTAACTTGCAGATGATATTATTAGTATGACAAAAAGAACTAAACAAGGGAGCTAAACAAGGGAACTAAACAAGGCCAGTCATGAAAGCATTAAATACTTTGGTCTTTTTTTACCCACAATTTGTAATCCCTTGGAATTAAATGCACAATGGGGAGAAAAAACAGTTTATCTCATCCCCATATCAGAACACATAAATGCTATTAACATTGATGTTTGGCGGCAAGACTTAGATAAGATGGTTGTAGCTAGCGAAAGGGGCTCAAAAAATGCCCTGTCAACAACTACAAACAACCTACGAACAAAATCGGACTCCGCCGCGTATACGACCTGCGACATCTTCATGTGAAGAGAGCGTTCTAGCTATTAGACTACGGAGGCGGTTAAAAATCGATCTTCGGTGGTCTTTATTTAACACTGAAGCTGTTAAAAAGTCACTTTTAATAAACTTTTATATTTTTTCTAAGATCTACTATAATACTACTTTATACTAATTACAGAAAGGCGAGCTGCTACTCAAAGGGCCACAAGTGATGAGAGGCTACAACAACAACCCTCAAGCGAACTCGGAAGCATTCACCAATGACGGCTGGTTCAGGACTGGGGACCTCGCCGTCATTAATGATAAAGGCATCGTCAACATAACTGACAGGCTTAAGGAGCTTATAAAGGTGAAAATTTATTTTCAAGAAAAAACATCCTCTGCACGTTTCCCTAAGGGTTGTAGAAGAAGTTGCTAGTCTTAAAATGTTGCCATATTAAAGTTTCTTAATAAAATGGTGGTCAGCTTTCGTTGGCCGAAGTCTATTCCATTCGTCAATAATTATAGTTGTCCAGCGTGTGACGTCATCAAATGTGCTAGCATCTTTTGCTATAAAAGAGGGAATACTTTTGCATAGCATAGCAATGCATCAAATATTGGACACAGAAATTGTACATAGATATTAACAGTGGAATACCATCCATTTACAACCTCATAGGGGCTACCATTAGTCCTTAAATAAACGAGTTAGTCGTAATTGTAATGGAACTGAGTATTGCAGCTTATTTTAAGGTTTTAGGATTACACCTGAAATTTGTTTAACCTTGCAATTTTAACATTAAAATTTATAACTTTATATTATGTAACTAACTCAATCGTCTCTAAACGACTTTGAGTAAGGAAGCAGTCGCAGACTTATAATTTTGGCAGTGTGATCATCTATGGTCAAAACCCATATTTACGTTATGAATGTAATAACTCAGGCACTTTTAGATCTCTTAATAGAACTTCAAAGCATTTCTGAAATAAAAAGTCAATTTTGTGCTCTCATTTCCCTTTATTAATAATTCTCCACCGATCACCATCTTGAGGATGGTTGTCGGCGAATAGGGCCCTTTTCATTCCTTTAATACACGAACATCTTTCTTTTATTTGAGTAAAAAAAATGAAAAGGGGTGGCAGGCTCCGCAATGCCTTCGCCGACCACGGTCGATGCCAACCACACTTAATGCATCGCCCCCCCTAAGGGTAGGTGATAAAAGTGGCGTCAACCATGTTGACAGAACTCATTGTAGAGTAGATGATAAATCCTCAAAGCCGCAATGGCCCAAACTCCCAACTATGTTGGAGAGGCAAAATGGTTTGCATACGATTTCTGAATGCTCATGAAACACCTAGAGGGTAAAGCCTTGACGGCAGTACCATAAGGACACGAAAACACTCCGGGTAACCCAAGACTCGACGATATAGTATTAGGTTTGGGCCCCGAGAGATGCTCCGCACACGTCCCAGTGAACATGGCATCATCCATCGCATATTGAAATAAAATATAAGTATGAGAGGTTGAGATTGGTTGGTTGGTTAAACCAAAACAGCTTTAAAGATTCATTAAAATAGGCCAAAGCCTTCAGCACCAGCACTGCATAGACATGTGCCATTCACTCGGCAGGTAACAAAACGTAAGCATTGTCGCAACACTGCCTCGACAGGCCTACAGACAAGCCACGTCCCCGACCCGCAAAGCAGGTAAGGCAAACGTAAGCATTGTCGCAGGTTGGCCACGTCCCAGACTCGCAAAGCAAGTAAGGTAAACGTAAGCGCTGCCAACAGGCTAGCCATGTCGCAGGCAAGCCACGTCTTGAACCCACATGGCTTCAAAACACTGTCTTGCAATATTCGGTATTCCATGTAACACAAGTGTCACACGGTTGGGATGAGCAAGGCAGCGAGGTGGATGCACAAACTCAATCCCGTGCCTTCTTAGTAGTTTATCGACACTGGTTGTGCAAACTCGAGGCCAGGACTTTGCCCCGTACGCTACACCACCGTCGTCGTCGAGCTGCTCAGCACCTTTCCACCTTCCACATAGTCACGCATAATAGGCAGGTCCACATCCCGCCACATACACGCACCCCTCGACTTTGGTGGATAGCCGATGTCGCCCGAGGCTCTCCAAAGTAACACTGAAGTCACTCCGTGAGCGTGCCTCCAACAGTCAGCACCACTCAAGATGAGTGGCTTTTATCTATCGTTGTGCACGCCTGACTGTTGACGTAACATAACAAAGACCAGACGCACACACACCGCAAAGGATGAGCGTTTGTCCGAGTACTTCAGCACATCGCGCTTACCAACCCAACGGTCGACGGGTGTCATAGTGGTCCGACGACAGCTGGTCATATACCGCCATCCATCATACACTATAACGATTTGTGATTTCAAAGCAGTTCAGCTTGTAGTGAATGATGGCACACATTACTGCGTCCCGCCATATCATGCAACAGTTCTTGAAAGACGAAATGATGTCAAGAGAATGTAAACTTACACCTCTGATACACCACTCGTCCACCCGGGTCAGTTAGCATGTTAGGCGTACTAACAGCCAACTCCATCAACACCGCTAAGCATCACCGCTCGTCAATCACTAATGCGCTGGTAGGTTATACCTCCACTATATGGACGTTCACCAACCATATGTTACAGAAATACGATGACTAATGACATGAACGAGGCATCGCATAACATCGATGGACATGCGTATTACCACCCCAAGTCTCAAAACTCCACGAATCTGTGTTGACGAGGAGGGTTCAACAAGCCACCGGTGAAAGCCGCATGCTTCTTCAGCCACCGCCACCGCACTCTTATAACATAACAATGAAATCCCAAGAATTGGGGTTTCGGTTAAGATCGTGCATTCATTACAATCGCAGATCGCTATGAAGTGCAATGACACAGGCGTTCGCTATGCCTAGGTCGAATGTCATAATGCCCACATATTACCAACCCCAAGCCTCAGAACACCAATGGATCCATATTGGCGAGGAGGGTTCAATGAGCCCTGGCAAACACCATCAGCATAACTAATAACACTGAGCACCGCACTCCACCCAAAGAGACCATATGAAGTTGTATGTAACCATCCGCCACATTGCCCTAAGACAATTGGATGTCACAACAACATCATCTACAGAGACCGAGTCATACCATGGACACTCTAAAGAATGCCATAGTATAGTTACCACCGGAGTGGTAACGATATATCGCCCCAGACATAAAATAATACAATAGTTGGCTTGTTACGGCCGATCATTTAAGACTCTTTAACTCCAGGAAAACTCCATAGTAGTCTCAAGCGTTTCACAATACACTGATGACCACCACCCAAGTCATCTCTCTTATCGACACACACTTGTGTTCGATATCTTGTCTCAGACTCTTTAACTTCAGGATCAATCCATAGCAGCCCCAAGCTGTTCACAATCATTAAGACCTTATTTTTAGGATCTCTCCATTGATATATCATTGATTTAATGCGAGTTTCACATATAGTTTGTTATTCAATGGACTCTCACAGAGCCCATACATGGAGTATTTGCCACGGTAAAAATCCCTATACTTCAAATCACGTGATGATGTCCCGAGGGCTTAATAACCATCAATACAGTCCGACATATGCGCGCCTATGCCAGACTTACTTCATAGGTGACCCACCATCAAAGTCACCTTACTTAGGTATACTTTCATATGAGACCGGTCTCTCGCTCCGTGAGCCCTCTTACTAGTACGAGCGACTACTTTTGCAAATCCGCTAATGTGGTGCCAAAACTGACCCCCACCGATTTCGTTCAAACTTTATATATCTGTGTCGGACCGACCCCTAAGCATCCCTATCCAGGTTATATTTGATTATCCCTTCTTGTTGCCGAATAATTTTAATACATGAACTACGCTGCCAAAAGTTAATACACGAACAGAACCTGGGACTTAGTCGTTTTCAGCTTAATACACGAACTAACTCAAATCTTTCAAATGTTTAAGATAACGACTTTATTGCTTATTTAACATTGATTTAGACTTGTTTTGATGGAATTTTGTGATTTTAATCGGATTTTCATGGTTTTTACCGAAAAATTTGAACTTCATCAAATCTTATTATTTTAACGGAAAATGAATCCGTATTACTTTAAAACATTATTTCATATAGAAATAAGCCTATTTACCATTATTAGAGGCTTAGGCAGGTACAATTAGACTAGAAATAATAATAATATTTGAGAGCATTCAAGAATTATCGCCGTTGAGGTTGATAGTTGTCTCTTATACACAAAGCTGGAAGCAGGTATAAGAGCGAATATCTCTATCTCGAGATCTTGAGTTAATTTATTCCATGCTTGACTCGATCGTCAGGATAATAGGAGGACATTCATCCGTTAACGCGTATTTCGTTCTGTGATCGACTCTAAAACTTGGTGACATTGTATCATTTCGACGCACTCTGCGTTAAGATCATATTAGTTATACGACCATTGCATTTTCTTAACCTACTTACACAACCTATCACCCCAATAGAGAGAAAAAAGCAAAATACGAATATTTATCCACTTATAATTTTAAGATCGGTATTTAGCGTCAGAGAATGATTCAACAAACTTGTCATATCTTTGTAATCGCTTTTCTGTAAAATTAGTACTTTTTAGATTAGATACGGATGTATACGTTGGGTGGATCGTTTTAAAATTCTTCTTTCTACCCAGGTCAAAGGTTACCAAGTACCTCCAGCAGAACTAGAAGCAGTACTCCGAGAGCATCCAGCTGTCGTCGACGCAGCTGTGGTTGGAGTCCCACACCCCACTAATGGAGAAGCTCCTAAAGCCTTTGTCGTTTTAAAAAAAGGACAAAACGCTAATGCTGAAAACATAAGCGCTTTTGTCAGAGATAAAGTAGCGTCATACAAGAGGATAGAAGACATAACGTTTCTAGATAGTATACCAAAGAATCCGACAGGAAAGATTATGAGAAGAGTGTTAAAGGAGAAGTATTGTTTGAAATAAACGATGTTTTTCATTAAACTAACATAATAATGATGATGTGGTAAATCTTGACAAGAAAATAGTGTAAACGAACGATCGAAAAATAAACACCAGCAATTTGATGAAACTGCCTTATGTAATGTACTTTCCTAAAAGTAAATGAGAGTCTCTATTGTTGATTTCAAAGAAGTCTACCGAAACTACGAGTAATGTTGTAAAATATTGGTAATATACTATAGCGAGATGAAACCGTAGTATGTATAATAATAAAATATTTCAAAACATGGGACTCTATATTATATCGATGATCAATTTGTGTTAAGTCTATTAATTTTCTAAAACGTATAATCGAGAGTTGGTGTATTTTTCCAATATTTTTGAATAATTAACAAACTAGTCTTATGTTATTATTTTTAACCTGGAATATCTTTATAGAATTGTTTATGATTTTTGATAGGTGTTTCATGAATTATAATGTAAATATTTATGCAAAAATAAATGTCTACTTAAACATAGTTTTGTATAAGTATATTGTGGTTATTATTATTTTGGCATATATTTAAAAGTTGTCGCATTCCACGTCCAAAGATGCAAATTTTCATGTAAATCTATATTTGGGTTACGTAATAAACAATTTGTATTCAGAACGAATTCATTATTTATGTATCTACGCACACCAGACTTACAGAAGGAAGCTGACAAAAACTCTTTGCTAGAATTTTAAAACAAAAGATTGAAGATTTAAAAAAAAGTGCAATCACGGAATTTAAAAGTTAGAACTGCAAAAACAAATTGAAAATATGAAAAGGTGCTCTGGCTATGGAACTTCCAGGCGTGCCTATTTCAGCCAGAAGATGACCACTGGCGGGGAGCTATTTTAGGTCATTTGTAGGTCCGCAGTGGCAGACCCCTGCGGCAGTCACATCTGCTTTCCCTGAACATACACTTCCTGGCTTTTCACTAATCCACGAATACCACTATGTCTTCCGGCCTGCGATCATCACTTATATCTTTTGCTTCGTCGTCGGCTAAGACTTCTGCAAAAGATTTGCTTGCTGTAAGACGATCAGTTGTTGGCCTACTGTATTCCATCCTTTTTCTTCTGTGTCGAGTTAAATAGACCGTGTTATCATAGAGGATACCTAGATGACGGTAGCCAGTGTTGCACTTAGCATCATTCACGGTCGGTTAGATTCCAGCATTTAATATTATTATGCCGGGTATCTGTTCATGAAACGAACAACTTTTCCCTAAGAACCCCTAAAATTACGAAAAAACCCCAACTATTGAATTTTTTTTTAGTATGGGAAATACTGTGGAAAGTTAGAAGACTCAGTTTAAATAGTGCAAAGACTTTTTTTTATCAAAGACCTATGTTATTTACAAAATGGATATTTACGATTTGCACACGACTCTACGAACCATTTGCCATGAACTGGCGGTGGCGTTAAAAACAAATGATAAAACGTTCCAAATAAGGATTGAGGGGCTACCTGTGTGGGTGACGTATCGTCTCTGGTCGATGAACTGATGAAGTCATCACATCAATCACCGATCAATAATGGTGATGTCAATCATGGTTGCGTCACTGCGTCGACGACGCCGAAGCCGAGGTGAAGTGTGAAAAAGGAGAACCTTAAATGGTCAAAATAAAGTTAATTTTTTGGTTTATTTATGTTTCGTATCATAAAGGTTTAGGGGCATGATCAGTTATATGGACGAAAACGCAATTTTTTTTTCTCAGGTCTTCATTTAATATAAAATCTTTATCATTGAAGTATTTACTTCTTTTGCAGATTTAATACTAACTGCTAATTTGAAGTTTGATTTCTCGTTTGACTTCAAAAACAAATAATATTTACGAATATTTCAATATAATCAGGAATTTATTTGCTTCCTACCATTTTGTTTCATGATGTTGATTTTACGATGACGCGTACCTAAGTTGATTTCAAATATGAGTTCTTTTTGTCACCAACCAAAGCTGGACAAAGGCACGCAGTATTGTAAAACACATAAACCAATAAACCAATTAATAGATAAACTACGTTACAATATTAACGATGTGACTTACCAACATCGCAAACGGTCCCATCACGGCCCGTTTTGATTCGATCGTTACTCTACTTAAAGAAGGAGCTAATGAATATTAACGACCAGTAGACAATAATGAACTGGCAATAATGAAGGAAGTTTCATCTCAAGGCACGTGGAAGTAGCGTTACAAGCAGCAGACTTCAACGTAAGAAAGTTGTATGTGTTTGTTTTGGAGGACAGGGAAGTAAACCACTGGTTTAAGGATGAAAAATATAATATATTTTGGCAAAATTACAGAAAAGACGTAAAAAACTGAAGTAATCAATCAAACACAATAAAAAGGAAAATATACATAAAAAACTTATTTACAATAAGACTACATATATATCGATAGTTTCCGCTACAAAGGTCGTAAATCCAAAATGCATAGTTTTGGCAATAGCCAAAAAACCAAAAAATAATAATATTTAAAATTTTGTTTTTGTTTTTAAAGTTATAAATATTTGGTTATAATGGTTCTTTTATTATTTAGACCTTTAAAAGTCTTTTAAGTATTTTTTAAAGTATTTTTACATGGTTTTTTGGCTATTGCCAAAACTATGCATTTTGGAGTTACGACCTTTGTAGCGGAAACCATCGATATTATGAAGGAAAGTACTCCACAATGCCAAAACAATAAACACATATACAAGTATAGAAAAAGGCATGAAGCCACCTGATTTTAGTGAACAGACACAAAAATAAATATTATTCCTCAGAATGCACAGATTATTGGAGTACTAGGTGGGTGCAGCAGTGCTTTGGCTTACCCTACGACTGATTTGGCCAAATTTCGTAGAATGTAAATATATTATGTGTTATAAATAAATTGTGGTAAATATATTGTGTGTATATTTTATGTGTTTTCGTTGTTATTTGTACTCTTTTGGTGTGCAATAATAGTTCATTATGGTACTAGTGTGTAACATTGGTGATTACCGTCGAGGCGCCATTGAGACCCGAGCCGTAGGCGAGGGTCTTAAGAGAGCCAAGGACGGTAATCATCAATACACACGAGTATCATACGACGTTTTTCAACACACTTGTGAATAAAATAACAATAAAAACTCATTTTATTTCAACAGTGAAAACGAGTTGTGAAAAATGTTTCGCTATGGCGGGAAAAATTAATCAGTTTTCCTATGCGCGCGCATTGCGATCGGCCACAGACTAAAGGGATGAGGTTTTTTTTTTATTTTCGGCGCATAGGATTTGCGCCTATTCTGCCACGTACAAAATGGGGAATTTAAAGTTTTCTTTTATTACAGAGAAAACAAAAGTTATATTTGAGTGAAAGTTTTATTTATTAAACACGTACGAGTTAAAATTATCTATTTAAATAAGAAGTTGCATGAAATGAGCAAGCAATAGGAATATTAATTTATTTGTTCTATTGAACACGATCTTTTTTTTTGAATAAAAACTTTTTTAAGAACAAAGCAACTCAACCAATAAAAATTTTAAAAAATCTATAACTCACTAGTGAGTTATAGCAATGAAAAAGTCACAGTTTGATTATGGGTGTCATTCTGTGCCTAATTGCGGTGACCATAGAGCCACTTTATGAGCAAGTGTGTTGAAAAGTATATTTATCTTATCTTACCTTAAATTAAGTTTGACTTTTTACGGAGCTACATTGTTATTTCATTTGTAATAAAGCTCCTTAAATAAAGAAAATAATATTAATAGTATTTGAATTTTGTTTACATACAAATATTTCGGAAAAATCGTTTCCCAGGTAAAAAAAAAGGTTGAATGTAACAATAACAGTTTACACGTGACATTATTTTGTTTTATTTTTGCCTTGTATGTTATTACGTTTCAAAAATAAAAACGAGTGAAGATTCCAAGTGGAAAAATGCGTAGGTAGGTATACATACTTTTTATTAACGCGACAAAAATTCATTCATGTATTTGCATTTCATTAGGAATCCCAATGGCACCGGTCTGGTATTTAGTTCCGTCTCGGTGACAGATAAAAACATCAAAAACAAATGAAAAACCAGTTTTTAGTCCATTTCTATATGGTCGCTTACCCATCTAATCTGAACTCATGAAGTATGGGAAAAAATCATATTACCCACAACAAAAAATAGAATAACAAATTGGGACGAGGCGCCAGTTGTCTTTATAGCTTTACATTCCATTTTCATATATAGAGATGATTTGGTTGACAGTCCGCAGTTTATAAAAGGAATTTTATATTTTCTTTGTCCACACTAAGATATACTTTATAGTGTTTATCACATTTGCAACAAAGGATAATGTTGATGCTAGAGCTTTATTTATTTAAATCTGAACAAAGAGGGTCATTATCAATAAATATGGTACTTTATAATATAATTTAGATTTAAATTCCTGCATAACATTAAAAGCTCTTAATAGGTAAGTATTTGTGACTTATATACAGGGTGAAACAAAGAGGCATAAGACCAGTAAACTAGGGCTTTACTCATCACTCTGAAAGACTTTTGTTCGTTGTACGTTGTTGAACTTATCAGTTATCACAATAGGGGCGCCGGTGACTTAAAAAAAATATGGCGGGGAAGGGGGGGGGGAGGGCTGGGCGAAAAAAACCATAGAATTAAAGTTGTTCAGTTACAAGAAGATCCATTTAACATTTTCTGCACCTATTTTTACATCTTGTATAAAATATGAAATAAATGAATCAAGAGGATTTATAAATAAGGGTTTAAGAAAAAAACATTAGGAAATTTCTAAAGATCACAATCAATCTAATTGTACTCATAAACTATAGTGGTACCATTTTTTTCAAAGAAGCACTAATTGAGTTCAATTTGAGTACAATTATTCCTTAACACTAAAAATTAAAAAAAATCGTTACATATCTTGCGAGGGACCATGACGTCAATAAATGCTCGATGCGAAATAAATCGCACAGATTT
Source organism: Coleophora deauratella (assembly GCA_958295455.1). NCBI lineage: Eukaryota > Metazoa > Arthropoda > Insecta > Lepidoptera > Coleophoridae > Coleophora > Coleophora deauratella. The sequence goes on along the minus strand of OY282403.1, from coordinate 4,183,659 downwards.
TAAAGGGATCTACAGATCAACTCAATACCTACAGTATGTAAGTATGAAACTCATCACCAATTGAAGGCACTTCTTTCGTGCGAGCACAAGTCTGTCACTGTCATTATTTCACTGCTATCGATCCTAGATTATCTAGGTTAAATGTATCTAGGCCACATTGCGGACAGGAGTTCAATAAAGTAAAATATGTACATATTACATCTTACTCCGGACATGGTTGCCATGCCAGAACATTCTCCCTACATCAGTTTTGTCTTATCAGTACGGCGACCTGCCCATTGCTAGTAAATACTATATAGTACTTCAATTTGCTACGGAATTTGCTAATTCGATTTCAATTATGATCGTAAGTTCCAATGTTAATTAAGTCATTACTAATCTTTCCTTTTTATCAAAATTAACTCTCATTTATATTTTACTAAAGTATTTAGGTACTACTAGACATTAGTGACTGCCACAAAAACACGAAATGTCGCCAGCACAGTAACCTCACTTTCTGGCTTCTACCAAAAACCAATGTGGGTTACCCGAAAATCTAGGCTTCTTATGCTAGTTTCGCTGGAAGCCTTTTAGACGTCAAACGTATGTATGTCAACAGCTTAAGCAAGGCTTGTAAAGTAACGGCCAGGAAATTCGCAGGGATAAAAATCCTGACGATAGCGTTTTCAATCAGTCCTTGAATTAAGCTAGTTTTTGCAAGCTATCTGTTGTTATTGTAGCCCTCTATCCATTGCAAACCTTCGCTTTGATATAAGTATCTTAAGTAAGAATTAATTACTCTTCTCATAATGTATATTATGTTAACTATCACTGTGAGGAATCTACGAGTATCTAGGTATTACCGAGTGGAGGTTTTAAAATATCTATTTAAGTATTTTCCACCGTAATGACTTCATCGTGAAATATGGGTCCAGTGTTAATTTTCTTATTTGAATTTACGAGGTTAAAAAGTCTAGTCACTAAGACCCAGCCACTGGTACAATATCATCCCTTTTACTTCACATTCCTTTTTTTGGCAGTAATTGTGTTCTCTGTTTTTGTGGCCACAGTGGAAGTGCCCGTATCGTATACTTGGCTCTCGGTTTTGTGGGTAAATACTTCTACTTTCTTTTAAGCTGCAGCTGTTAAGATTGTGTGATGTTTATCACGATATCTACTGGAATGTGAAGGAACTTTCGTCATGACTTTAAATTTTAATGTTATCTACCTTATTTTGAGGAACGCTTAATATGGCAAAAAACAGACGTACCATGGACGGCAGTTGCTAGTTTAGTGCCCGCGTAGAGCGTTTAAATTTAGACCTACGAACGTATATCAAGTGACCTTTTATACTGGTTATCAGATTTGTAGATTTCCCCATGGTATTTTCCTTCACCGGTAGGTGTTCTATGAAACTGCTGATAAATAAAATAGAATAGCTACTTGTAACAATATCCTCACTCTTTTGATGAATTCTTATGTCTTTTCACCCAACCAGCTCAGGTGAGGGCATATTTTTATAAAATTTCTTTGAAATCGCAAAAAATGGTCACCCATACAAAGAAAGAGCTGATCAATATGTATGAATACATCGATTTATACGTATTTTCGGTTCAAATCTGTTCACGGGTCCTATGCCTATTTTGTAACACCTTGTATACATGATGTTGAGAGGTATATAGGAGCTGATCTATGTAGCGTGCACTGGCTACTACGATTGCCTTAAGCACAAAAACTTCTTGCAGAAAGGTGGTATTTTTAAGTTCAGTTACCGAAATTTATATCACCTGATTTCAGAAATTAAAAATACAAAAACAAACTCTGAGCTAGTAAATAAACGAACCAAACAGGATATGTTCGTCTCTCACAGGAACCCTGCCTCCACTGTGTTTCCCAAAGAACCGGTTAGCATTTACGACAACCAATAAAACGATCATAATGATTAAGATAATAAAAACCGACCAAGTGCGAGTCGGGCGTCGCGCTGTTAGATTCTGTGCATATGGAATTTATAAATTAAAACTTGAAATTGTAAGTTCTTAAGTATACACTACATATCCAGTTTCAAAGTGTTCTAAAATTTTCTCTGTTATCTCTATATGGTTTTACCAGTGAGAGTGACGACTGCCACTTTTTTATTTGTTTTTGATGATAAAATGCAATTAAATATATACTTATTGTTTATACTAGCTGGTGCGGACTTCGTACGCGTTAGTGTTGAGGTTTTTACAATAGTTTTGGTAAATTATTCTTTGGAAATAAGAAAATAATAAAATTAAGTAAACAATAAAACGAATGTAACAAAAAGAAAAAGACAAAGAAAAAAAATCAGAAAAAGAAAAAGAAAATATAATTGCATAGAATTTATGTTCATAACGTACACTACTGGGGCATGGATCTCTTCTTATATCTAGGGAAGGTAAGGTCATTCTCCACACACAGGGTCCAAGTTTGGATAGTGGTAAGATGTAAGGCTAATAGCCAAATCCAGCTAAGAAAGTTTTTCAGCCGCCTATACATATTAGGTAGTTAAAGAAAAAGTTGAAGAACAGGTCCAGGATAATGCCTACGCCACTTGATAAATATTGCCGTACACTTGAATAGTTGGGTACGAAATAAAAATACCATTTACAAACGTAGTTTGCTTTACTTATTTCAGCTTCACTACGTATGTTTTAGATATTCTACAGCTACCTACACCGTAAAACTATATAGACATATCTCATCTAAAAAGAGGATCCCGTCAGTTCCCTCGAGACAGCCCTAGACACAATCTATCAGAGTAGAAAAATTCATGGGATCTTATTTGAAAAATAATTACCTACCTTAAATTTCCAATTCAATATTTGGTTTTGGATTAAAATTTTACATTGTAACTTATTCAATTTCAAGCTAGAAACCGTAACTTACACGGAATAGACAGCAGAGTGACAGCAATAGGGCTCCGATTTCCCGTTTAAGATATGGAACCCTAAAAACGGTTTCGTATGATAACATTAGGTTTTAGCTAAGACTGCCAGGAACTAGATTGCGGATGCGTAGTTAGAAAAAAGATTTTATTACCTTTGGAAATACCGAACAGAACAGATTTAATGTTGTAATTTATGTAGCCTCGTACACAAGGAATCTCCGCCCCGTACTGGTGTTCAAGTGCTTTTTTCACAATCTTCCGAAGTAGGTGATTTTACCAGTTTTAAATTGAAATCGTGCACCAAGCTTTAAGCTAATACTACTATGGGACTGAAACGATATTTTTCTACCAAATAAGTAATATTTTTTAATATATTTTTTTAAATTAATACAAATTTAAAATTCAAACAAAATAATTTAAAAAGTCGATCAGTTACTTGCTCAATTTCGTATAGAAAGCCCATTTCTTCCATATATCAGCAAAGTCTAAAAATTCAACTTGTTCGGTTTCTTTAGTATGTAAGTTAAGTACAATACTATCTGTGTATTTCCAATGCAACTTAGATTCAAATAAACGGAAAATAAACGGAATTCTAGAGCAGTTTTGAAAGACTTAGTTAGAATAATATTTGAAAATAAAAATAAACAAACAATAATAAACCGCAAATATTTTAACCGCCTCCGTAGCGTAGTGGCTTGCCGCTCGCTTTACATCAGGAGGTCGCAGGTTCGATTCCCGGCGGGGTCCAACTTTGTGGACTCGGTTTGGTTGGTGGTAGGGCATTTTCTGAGCCCGCCTGGCTAGCTACCACCATCTTATCTAAGTCTTGCCGCCAAACATCAATTTTAACAGCATTGATGTGTTCCGGCATGAAGATAAGATAGCCAGTTCCCCATTGCGTTGGGGAATCTTGGTAAGCCCGCTTCCATCTTCGGCATCATCGTCACTTACCATCAGGTGAGATGATGCCAAGAGCTTACCAATTGAGGGTAAAAAAAAAACATTAACAAAATATCAATTTATTAAAAAATAAATTCAATACATTTATTATTTAATAAATTTGCATGCTTGTCTCGAGCAGAATACTGTACTGGACAAAAATTTAAGACCTATGTATTGACATGTATTCTTACAAATAAATGAATTCTTCTTCTTCTTCTTAACAATCCATAATAATATTATTCCCATTGCTGAGGCACGGGATTCTTCCTAATACTTACTTCTGGAAGATTAGACCATGCTTCACATACGGGGGCGCCTTCGGATTGAAGAAGAGAGGTTTCGTTGCGTTAACACTGTATATATTTTCTAAATTTTGTTACCTATCTAGTGTTATTTTTAGGTATTCACTAATTAACATGACGTGTTTGAACACGTGGTTCGTATGTTTGTTTGCCTAGTCTAGACTCTAGACCGATAAAGTTTTTAAATAGCGTAGTCTCATAAATAACAAGTTAATTTAAAGATCAGCTTTTACGAAAATAACGTTAATTAAATATTATTTCACGCCTTTTCAAAAGCAGTAGTGGAAACCAATTACGCGGTAATCACCTGTGTTTAATTTAAAAATTTTGTACCAAGTTATTTATGGTCATCTCATTGAAACTGGTTGGAATTTTCGAACACTCTTTTTATTTTTATAATTATTGTCGGTAAAATTTTAATTTATATTTTTTGCGATTTGTAAAAGCGTATTGTAGAAGCTCAAAATGCACCATACTGAAAAGGAGCTCAAGTTATTGCCCGGTATTACTCCGGTATTCATGCACACAATTAAGAAACCAAGCTATTTAATTGGTGACAAATGTAATATTGTTATTTATATTAATAATTGACTATGACTGATGACAGAAACAAAAATGCGTGAAATCATATTATAGGATGGGATTTTTCAGGGTTTAAACTACTCCAATAATCATGAAAGTGAATAAATTCCCTTGGAACATATATGGAATTCTCAAAAAAAAAAAACTCCTACAAAATTCGCTGTTTGATGGATGAATTTGTAAAGATAAAGATAAATATACTTTATTGCACACCAAAAGAGTACAAATAATAACGAAAACACATAAACTATTTAAAACATTGATATGCAAAGGCGGTCTTATCGCTTTGAGCGATTTCTTCCAGACAACCTTTGGCGAATGGAGGAGACGAGAAGTGAATAGATAGCGGGTGGGTGCACTCAAAAAAGGCAAGATATAGTGAAAGCAATTAAGAATAGATAAAAAATAAACAAATAACTAAAACATGCATGTCAATATACCTAATAAATAAATAATATACATATAATATATATCAATGCACAGACAGGATTAGCTACAAGATTACACAAATAAACTTAATACCTACAGTATGCGGAGTAGGCGAATAATTGCAGATCTGAAATAAAAGTAGTGATCCCGAAGTCTGTTTTTAAATACGTATACATATAGATGGAATCAGCCAACCTGACATTTGCAGGTATCGATTTCCACAGGCTGGTAGCTTGCACAACAAACGATTTGTTATACAAATCAGTGCGGAACAGAGGGTAGGACAATAATTTGTATGAAAAGTCCAAATGTTTTTTTTTCGAATTCTTATAAGTTCCATGAAATAGTTGTTTGATGAGTAGAAAGCCCTGTAAAAGTATTTATAACCTGTATTTATTAAGTGACCGATTTTTATTTTGGATACAAATGTAAATCTCTTGTAACTTGGAAGCCATTACGTAATCTGATAACAATAATATTTGCTGTTAATAGACATTACGAGTATAATTAACGGAGACATTTTGATGACAAATATAAACTTTCATGAAAGACAATATTATTGGATTTTATTATTAATTTAAAGCAAGACTAAAGAAAATTATTCTTGTTTATGAAAATACTATTTAAGTCCTAATCTTCGACTTAACCGGATAAGTCCAGTTTCCATTAATATACGCGGATGAAGTCAAGAAGCCAAAGCTAGTTTTTCTTAAACTAGTTTGTTGTTTTGCTCATCATAAATTATTTATTCCAACTCTTTTGATTTATTATTCGTTTAAAATATTTGGAAGTATGTAAGTACTTACCATAAACAAAATAAATAAAAGTGAAGGTCTTTGGTACAACAAATAATAAGTACTTAATCATTTATCAAAGGTTCCACGTTCACCATCAAAATATGGGGTCAAAGATCAATTATTATATTAAACAATTCTTAAATAATAGTTAATTACCTATTATTATTAATTAATATTAATTATTAACTGCGCCTGTCAAAGGGGGGGGGGGGGTAATATAACCAGCATAGGGCGTTCAATGTTAGCCGTCAAAGTTCGGCAAAGCTGGAGTCTTTTGTCTATTTAATAAAAATTATGCTTATATCTAAATATAACTAATATATAATAATACATCTAAATTATCAAAAGTGCATTTAATGCTTCCTGGCTCCATACAAAATCTTTAGTTGACTGGATTATACATATGCAGTCAGATTCATTAGTTAATTTTCATTGGAAGGAATGCGTCGAGTTTTTGAAGTGAGTTTTTTCGACTCGACGTTTCTTCTCACTTCGCTAACACGACTTGCTGAAACTAACACACGCTATTGCAACTTACTAGGTGGAAAAAGAGACAATTTAAAAGAATATTTACAGCACCCGTTTAAATAAAAATTAAAAAAGAGTGACGTATATAGAAGTATAAACATATAATATTTAATTATGTTATTTTCGTCATCGACGTCGGTTATGGTAATTAGTTACAGTTTTACACGTTTAAGAAACTTATATTAAGAAAATATAATTAATTATAACGCTTTTATTATATAATACCTGTTCACAACATGTTTACATTTCGACAGTTGATAACTCACTGGAAATAAAAAAATGCCCCTTATACAGAATGTAAATCTACGGGTGTGTCAAATTTTAATCAGGGCTTCTACTCCTGATTCTAATCAACTTTCCCCAAGGAATCCTAGTTAAATCGCAAAAAAAAATTTGGACTCTTCACTCTTCATACAAATCAATTAGTCGAGCGAGTGGCCAAATTAGAATGAAGAGTTCAAAAATTTTTTTTGCTATTTGACTATGGGTTCCTTGGTGAAAGTTGATCAAAATCAGGAGTGGAAGCCCTGATTAAAATTTGACCCATCTGTAGATTTATACCCTTTATTTTTCTACGATAGTTACTGATGGAACTGTTTTTCACTGGTTTTTTTAAAAGTGACTCTCACTTTTGGAAGCTCGCTTCATTTGGATGAAGCCGTACACAAAAATATTTAAGGCGATATTATTATATTGACTATTTAATACTATGGTTATGTACATTTCATATATAACTACAGAAAACTACTTAAATCTCAATTTAACAGATTGTAAAAAAATACGCCCTTAAAATAGTTTTTTTTTTATAGAAAAGGGAGTTCATGAAATTGAATAACTGCATATTGGAACCTTTACTGAAATCGTACATATAAAAAAAGTATGAACTTTCATACAAATTGATCGGTAAATCAACCAATTATGTATAGCGACTCCAAAAAATCTCCAAAAAACGGTTGAGATAAAATTCATTAAAACTCAAACCGATCCAAGTTACAACTATGTTTGTGGTCAGTTAACTTACACGATCGACACGACCAAGCAATCTGCTCTATCGATCGCAGCCATGTGCCTTACTCTTTGTAGTTTTGTTAATTCTCAAAATTGACATTTAATTTCTTTTACCTCCAATTGTTGCCATCAATTATTTTTATTAATTAGACATTTTTTAATTAAGATAATAACTTTTTTCTTCATAAGTGTTTTAAGGCTGTATAGGGCGTGAAGCTTTTGCATCAAGTTTATAACTCTTTTTTTTAAATTTTTGTTACCCTGTTAGCATATATTACCTTCATGCAGCCCTTAATAATAATAATTATCTTAAAACCTTACAGAGGAAACTAACATTTTCTCGAGAAATATGCAATTATGAAAAGAATGGGAAATGCTTACTGTTTTTAAAACAATTAGAGAGCTCAATATCTCTTGGAGTTAAACAGAAAAATAACGCTCTCATATGCCAAGATAAAAAAGCGGCCAAGTGCGAGTTGGACTCGCCCATGAAGGGTTCCGTAGCAGCAAGTAACATAATATAAAAGTTCTTGTAGTTCGTTGTAGGTAAATTGCGGTTTACGATTTATGACGTATTAAAAAACTACTTACTAGATCTCGTTCAAACCAATTTTCGGTGGAAGTTTGCATGGTAACTTACATCATATATTTTTCCAGTTTTATCATTTTCTTATTATATTTTTTACACACATTTTACCACTTTGGAAGTGTCTCTCGCGCAAACTTTTCAGTTTAGAAAAAAATGATATTAGAAACCTCAATATCATTTTTGAAGACCTATCCATAGATACCCCACACGTATGGGTTTGATGAAAAAAATTTTTTGAGTTTCAGTTCTAAGTATGGGGAACCCCCAATTTTTTTTTATATTTTTGTGTGAAAATCTTAATGCGGTTCACAGAATACATCTACTTACCAAGTTTCAACAGTATAGTTCTTATAGTTTCGGAAAAAAGTGGCTGTGACATACGGACGAACTGACAGACAGACAGACAGACAGACATGACGATTTCATAAGGGTTCCGTTTTTTGCCATTTGGCTACGGAACCCTAAAAAGACATAAACTACACGTTCTTCTAAATCTAAGCCCATGAACTAATAAGGCAAAGTCCTCACGGATCTAAACAGAACTGTAAAAAAAGTGTTTACATCCGAAATGATGAATCATTTGTAAATCCCGCGTTCGGACCGCATTCCGACAACGTCCTTCGTAAGGCCGCCTACACACGATCGACCGTTTTTTCGTTTTCTTTTTTACTAGCCGTATTTATGACACTAATATATCGAATTACCTCGCTAATTGGTTTATTTCATTGTATTTTAATAACATGTGGGTAGTAATGATAGGTATTACTATTTATTATACTTAGTCAGTATACATAAAAAGGTCAAATCTGTGTCTACTTGGGAATGTTCTATTTCTATGCAATATCGGTGTATATGTCACCAAAAATGCTGCATGTAAGTTCATTAATTTATTATTTATTATACTTTTGTGGTTCAGCGAAAAACAATCACGCGTCATAAACTTTTTTTTAATAAAAAAGTTACTTATTAATAATTTGAATATTTAAAGAAAAATACTATTCATGTAAGGTAAACAAATCTTCTTCACAAAATCACTTGTTTTTTCAGTTCGAAATACCTAGCTGTGTTTTACCAAGATAAATAAAAAAACAACCAATTAAAGCGACTACGTTTGAAATTCCAAAGCTCTACGTATGCAAGTTAGGTAATAAATATTAATCAAGATTATCAGATGCCTTTGACGCGCGGTCAGGCTCTGAATAAAAACATCGTGGCGTCCATAGGATGGCCAGTTGACTTTGAATTGTCAGACAGTGCTCTACGCATAAATAAAATCTTTTTGCTCAGTCGAAAAATATTAAATTGCATAAAAACTCCTTTCTGATAAAAGAAGAAAAAACGTTTGGAAAGGCAAACAGTTGTATACAAACTCTTTTTAAAATTATCTTTATCTTTAGAAAATAAACAAAATAAAAATGGTGGCCAGGATAACTTGTTTGGCGATGTTGGTGGCTGTTGTTAACGCTGCTACATGGATCGGGAGACAACCAATGAAACCCAAAGAGCTAGGTAAGTTTTCAAAATTATTAGGTAAATAATTAATAATAGATAATATTCTTATTAAATTTTCTCTTCGAATTCAAAGTAGACTTGAAAAATTGATTCACTGTAAAACCTTATATATATTTGTTTTAAGTACGCGGTCTTATGTATTTATGCAAAATTTTAAAACCTACTTATAAAGCAAGACCTGATTATTTAAATTAAAACTCTCTCTTTTACTAAAATGCAAATAATAACCTGAATAACGCTGAATTATAGCACCCGCAGAAAATATACGTATTTGAATGTACTCGTTTGAATTTCGAATAAGTATTTGAATTCTTAAATGGATGGAACACATTCGCTAATACAAACACGAATTCGAAGCAACAAGTAACGGAAGTTACGAAATTAGGGAATTAACAAACAGAAAGTTTCAGTCGATTAAATATTTAACTGTGTGACTGACTCGGCGTGGTTCTAAAACTGTCAAAGTTAATTTTTAACCGTATTACGTTTTGTTTCACAAGTTATTATGCTATGTAGTTTGGATTCATCAGTTAATTAATTTGTTATTTAACTTTTATTGTGAAACTTATTAATTATCGTTGTTAATTAATTAATTACATTTACATTGTAGAAGCTTAAGATTTCCGTTTATCAGTTTGGTTTAAAGGTTATCCGAGTGACTGATAAACTTTAAGAACGTCTAACCGAACATCATATGTTAAGGTTGACTATTGAAAATTATTTCTTTTCTTTCGTTTGTAAATAAAATAAAATACTAAACACAACAATCTATGAAGCATTTGAGATACAGAGAACTTGACTGTGTCTTTTTTTTTTATTCTTATACATATTTATTGTTGTAGAGAGAGACGTACCCTATGACATAAACATATAAAAAGGGAGAAACAAAATAAGTTCAAATAGATTATTATTTATCCCACCATTTGCAACAAGTTAGTACCTATAACCAACTTAACCACTCTCATTTCTGGTAGTGGGGTGTTCAAATTTTGACATTGCTATGTTTGGTGTAGGTTTTATAGTCATTAAGAGAAGGTATTGCAAGGTCATTATCAATCAAATAATTTCAGAACGTTTCCGCTAGCATTGACCTTCCTTATTAACATGTCATATAAAGTTGTTATATAGGGTCCTTCTGAAATACCTGAAAAAAATTTAACCACGGCTTCTACTCATGAAACTGAACAACTTTCCCCAAGGAACCTACACTCGATTCGCAAAAACATTTTTTGACTTCTCATACAAAATTGGCGGTTCAGTTAATCATTTAGTATGTAAAGTACAAAAAAATTTTTGCTAATTGAGTATAGGTTTCTTGGGAAAAGTTGTTCAGTTTCATGAGTAGAAGCTGTGGTTAATTTTTTTTCAGGTATTTAATAAAGGACCCTATATTATGTATAAATACAATTATATGAATTTTTAAAAACTTGTTTAAGATAAGAAATGTCTGCATTTCACGACTGATATACGGTCAGGGTTTTCGTTTGTAAACAAATACAAGGCTTTTATGTCATATAACTTGACAAGGCAGGATGTTATTTGATATGCCCATTTAATAAGAGTACTTAACAATATTTTTTAACAAAAAATACAATTCTATACTAAAATATATTCACTGGACGTAAATAACAACTTTGGTTTTTAAATAAGTAGGTATAATTAAACTTTTTTTTTACTTTTAGAAGTTACAAGTAATAAAAAAAGATTAAGTTTAAGATCCAAACTTTTTTTTTTCAAAATCAATTTTACAAACTTACTACTTTATAAGTTTAGTGCCAACCATTTAATACGCAATAATGAGCGATTAAACATCCTCCTGTATACAAGGCCGTTTACTACCAAATATATTATTGTAATACCCAATTATTGTAAAGTACGCTTTTAAGGCCAGCTTTCTGCACAATGAACTGTTCAGCATTTATAAAATTAAATATAAAACGTCCATAATTTTCATTTCATGCCTGCGTCAACATGATTCTGTTGATCGAATTTCGATATTCCGAAGAGTTACCGAAAAAGACAACAAAAGTATAGATTTTATTATGTATCCTAATGGTACATGCTTCTATAAAACAATTACTTTTCTCGTTCTTTAATTATTAGTTTTTCAATGAAAGCAATGATTTTGTTAAATTCAAAATTCAAAATCATTTATTTCTTTACGTAGGTACATTAAGCACTCTTATAAACGTCATATCATTTTGCTGGAGGAATATTCCAAATATTATTATTAATTATTCTTTGAAAAGTTATTCTTTGAAATTATGAAAATTATATATTTTTTAATACAATTTAAGATAAGTTATAAATTATGGAATGGAATGGAAAAAACTTTATCTGACGGCTGCAAAGCGCACGATGACACCTGGTTTCAGGACCAGGCCGACAAGCGAGCCCAAAGGCACAATCGTGTATTGTCAGACCTGCAGCCTCAGGTCACGTGCCAGAAGTGCGGCCGCATGTGTCGCTCCAGAATTGGACTTTTTAGTCACGAGCGGCGATGCTCCACTCACACGCACGCTACTTAAATCATCTGTCAAGATGTAGTAGGCCTGATGATGATAAATTATGAAGCAGAATAGAGGATTAGTTTTATGGTTATGATACCTCCAAATGTTTGTTAATTATAATAATTAATTAATAATATTAATTAATAATATTAATAATAGTAATATATGAGTAGTAAATATAACCCTTTCGATTGTTTTTACCGCTCTCTATTTAATAAAGTAACCGTTTAATTTTCGACTTAAAATCATTCGACATTACGTTGTGTGAAACGAGAACTCTCATCGACAGCCAATATTAAAAATTCGATGCTTATTCCAAAATACATGACTGGCTATTTAAGTACTGGTGTCGATAACCAGTTTTTGTAATTTGTATTAATGATTGTGTTAAATAGTTTCGCAGTGCGTAATTTATCCACCTATGCGATCAAGGGAATTTAAAAAAAGATACTGTATTTTCTTATCAAATGAACTATACATATCTTAAAGTAGGTGTTTCAGGTTTGACTATAAATTAATTTTCTAACAAAATACACTGGTGGACTAAAAAATCGACTCCAAATCTGTAGACCGACTTTTGAAAAAAGAACTCAGTTTACAAAACTACTAAATAGATAAAACAAAAAACAAGAAAATCACCAAACTAAAATCATAAAGAGTAAACACGCAGATTTTGAACTTTTGATTTAGTTTTTTTGCTAGATAGAGTTATTTTTTCAAAAGTCGTGCAACAAACCTTGAGACGATATTTTGTCCATGAGTATATATCGTAATTACTCCACATTCATAGCTGATTAAAGAAAACCGTTATTCAGAAGACTTTTAAATTAAAAAAACACTTAAATATGGTTTCTTGAAGTTGATTATAGAACGACGTTAAATACTTGGTACCACGTATTGCTTGATAGTCTGTGTTGATATTAATGGTTATTAATTAAAACCGACTGTGATTCAGTTTACTTCACTTTTACTTATATCGATACAGGGGAATGTAGCACTATAGTGCGCTGATGTAAAATTTTCATTTAGTGATTGCTTACCATATTTAAAACACAACATTAGTACAATACTGAAATCTTTGTCAATAAAATCTTCAATACTTACTGGTGATAAATATATATTTACTCTCATAAGCACGAAACTGAACAACATTCCACAGAAATCTATAGAGTATTGGACAATTAAAAATGGCTTCCCATTTTAAATTAGTCAACGGAATCAATGTGAATTTATATCCTGACAGTGTCGAAGTCGGCATGAAAAAAATAAATTAACGAAAGGAGATCCAAACGATGGAGTTTAAATATACTTTTTCTTTTGTTACAGCGCATAAACAAGGCTGTTACATCAAGGAGATAGAAGATGTTATTCCGTACGGCGAGCAGCTTGCTATTGTCGGCCAGTGCTACAGGATAGAGTGCTCGAAACACATGATTTACTATTCATCGTAAGTTTTTTTTTAATTAACTATTAAAAACTTTTTAAAAGTCATATAAGATCTTATTATGCAAGGTCCGTCTGGGTGGGTATCATTGCTCGCTCTATACCTGCCGCCAAGAATCGTGCTTTGTTCGGGTAGTGAGGCGAGAGGCATATGAGGCATTCCATCTTAGTCCTCTAGGATCGGCAACGCACTGATAACACTGGCTATAGGCAACGGCAGCCCATTTCCGTCAAAGGGGCCGCCAGCCTTTTGCCACCTTACTTTTTAGGTGTGTGTATGTATGTATTGGTAGTTTAAAGCTATTTAGTAAGTTTATATGACGAACTTCATAACCAGGTATCCCACACTATAAAATGTCAATGGCAATGAGTAGGTAAGCTTTAATATTTTCAAAAATAAGACAAGTAAGAAAAAATGAAGTATATGTATTAATAGTTTGGTTGAGCCTCTCTATACCCTGATGGTTAAAGGTATCATTACATAATTTTAAATCCTTATTGTCACAGGAAATATTTAAAGTATGTTTTTAATTTAAACTTTAATTATATTGTATAGAAGATGCATCATTAATGATAATGATGAATAAATTACAAAGGTTTTGTTCATGAAAAATCCAAGTTGATTCTCTGCTAGATTAAAAGTTATAATACCTTTAGTGCATTAAACAGCGACGGCGATACCACAATACAAAATTCAACCTATATTAAAATTATATCATGTCTATATACTTATAGATTATATTAATTCAATTTGCTTCTTCTTCTCTCCTCAGATGCAGCGCAGTCGGCACAGACGACCCCAAATGCTACGTCACGGATTTCGACGTGAGCAGACCTTACCCCGACTGCTGCCCAGATGTCAAATGTGAACTTGACAACAGCCTGTAGTGTTGCAGTTGTTGAGACAGCCATTGGGGACGTTGGCATTTGAAAGACTTGGCCGCTTTTTACGTGCGCTCCAAGCTTGGTGGGAATGTGACCAGTCAAAGAGAGTTGCATGCCCTTAAGACGTTTAGGAGGCCGAGGGACGGGCAAAGAATAAAAGAATTTGCGAAAAGTCAGAGATGAGAATTTTGCAAAGAATAAATTATTTAAAGGAAACTCAGAGATGACGTTTTTGAGAAAAACTATGAGCAGTTTAAAAAAAACAAGCTTGAACCGACTGAAATTGAACTTAAATGTGATTTAATTAAGCAAGAGGCAGTAAGAAAGCCAAGGAAGGTTGAATGCTGAACTGAAACCAATGTGGATGCCGAAAAGACTTTGGATAGAGTTCCTCATTGGGAGTCGGAGCTAAGAGCCTGACTCTAGAAGCTATCTTGCCACCAAATTGTTGTTAAGTAATTATTTATTTTTAGTGATAAAATATAATTTTAGTACAAATATAAAATTTTTGTTTTACAATTTTTTTTCTGAAAGTTAAAATATCGTAGTTCGGTAATAACAGAAAGTAGTTTAAAAAATATAAGGTATTAACAGATTAGTTGGCATTACTTAAACTGCTACTAGTGTAACTGAACAACTTTTACCTAGGAACCCATAGTCAATTCGCAAAAAAAAAATTCCATACTAAATGGGCCGATCAGATGACCAACTCGTTAGAAAAGTACACTTTTTTTGCGAATTGACTATGGGTTCCTAGGTAAAAGTTGTTCAGTTACACTAGTAGAAGCCCCAGTTTAAGTAATGCTAAATAATTTGTTGACACCTTATACAGGGTTTTAAAAAAAGTGCGTTTGAAATTTTAAGGGGTTACTCAGAATCAAGTATAGAATCCAGGAAAAATATTGAAAAAATTCGCTCTTCAATTTTTTTTTGCAGTTTTTCATACAAATTCTCGATTCACTATTTAGATTTAGTATGAGAATCTGAAAAAAATAATTGAAGAGTGGATTTTTTCAATATTTTTCCTGGGTTCTGTACTTGATTCTGAGTAACCCCTTAAAATTTCAAACGCACTTTTTTTAACACCCTGTATAACATAAATTCTTAAAACGAACAAGCAGATTCTAATGTTGAAATGAAATTTCACACTCATGTGAAAACCGCATCGAAGTCTGTTCAGTGGTTCTCTTTAAAACCGCGGACAACACACATTCACACATACAAGACAAACTGATAACCGTACCTACTTTTGGAAGCTGATTAAAAAAAATAACTTTAATGCCTCAAACGGTATACAACTACCTACATAAGTACATACACCCTAGTACTAAAGTCATAATCATCAGCAGGCGAAAGACGTCCACTGCTGGACAAAGGCCTCTCCAAGGATTTCCACATTGACCGGTCCTGTGGTGCCCGCATCCAGCGCCTTCCCGCAACCTTCCCAAGTCGTCGGTCCACCGAGTCAGATGCCTGCCTACACCGCGTCTTCCGGTGCGCGGTGGCCACTCGAGAACTTTAGTGCCCCAACGGCCATCTGTTCTACAAGCTATGTGCCCCGCCTACTGTCACTTAAGTTTAGCGATTCTGTGAGCTATGTCGGTTACTTTGGTTCTTCTACGTATCTCCTCATTTCTGATTCGATCACGTACTCTAAAATACACGTAGGTACGTTCAATAAAGTCAACTCATTGTAACTAGAACTATAATAGTCTCAGTCTCACTAATATTATAAATGAGAAAGTATGTATGTTTGTTTGTTTGTTCCACTTGCACGCCGAAACTACTAAACGGATTTAGATGAAATTTGGTAGGTAGATACATGATAGCCGAGTAACACAAAGGATACTTTTTATCCCGGAAAACTCGAGGGATCCCGGGGGAATGGTTAAAAACTGAAATTTTTACTTTGTCGCTGATGGCGCTGCCTTAACATTTTATTTCTCTCTCGACCCAATTCTAAAGTCCACGCAAACGAAGTCGCGGGCGGAAGCTAGTATTAATATAATATTGGTGTGCATAATACGAGTATTTTTGCTACTTATGTATAAGAACATGTTTATAAATGAATGCTTATCCTGTTGTTTCAAAGAGGTGTACGTAATATCGTCCCTCGCACCACTAAGTCACGTATCTCAGTTTTTTGATGATTTGAGTTAGGACTGCCACTGACTTCCTTGGGTCGTTCTCTATGTTTTCCTTTAACTCACGCTTCTGTATGAATAGTGGTTCTCATGATATTGGTATTTACATAGTTAACGTATCTCATAAAAATCCATGAAAAAATTCAACTAAGTGACGTAACTCACTTAGGGTTTTTAGTCAAAACCTGTTTTAAGACTTTGATAAAATATTATATCGTATCTCATGTAGGATTTTTAGTGAAATGTTATTTACTTAGGCAATAAGATACGATACGATATTATTATACTGTTCTTTATTTTGGCGAGAGATAGACGGTTGAAATGCTGTTAGGCCGCGGGTGCACTCATCTGATCCGGTCAGATCCGTCAGCCTGTCGGTCCTCTTAAAAACTGTTAGATGTACGCGGGTGCACTGGTCCGGTAAACTGTCGGACGGAAACAGTCATTCCACCGTTTTACAGCGCTGCTACACTCATCCGATCCGGTCGATTCGACAGCCAAGCCACGCCTACCTATCGGTTCTGTAAAAACCTGTCGGATGTACGCTGCTGCACTGGTCCGATAACTGTCTGATGAAAACAGATATTCCACAGCTCCGCCCGCTCCGCATAGCAAGCGTCGTCGTCGCTTTGAATAGTGTTGTCTATTGTACGATAGAAAATGTGCTCATTTTTTACACCAACTATTATAATATTATGTAACAATTTTTACTCGTATGTTTAGTTATATTTATAGCCCATAGGCATATTGTATGAATCTATACGTAAGTATTTATTTTTCACTATCTTCCGCCCGCGTGGACTTCAGAATTGTGTCCAAAAAGAAAGAAAATATTAAGATAGTGCCATCTAGTGACGAAGTGAAAATTTTGAGTTTTAAGCATTCCTACGGGAACTCTTAAGTTACCTACCAAATTTCATCCAAATCCGTTTCAGTAGTTTCGGCGTGAAAGCGGAACAAACAAACAAACAAACTGACAAACATACAAACAAATTGACAAACAAACAAACATCCATACTTTCGCATTTATAATATTAGTGAGATGAGATTAGTGAGATTAAAAATGCATTACACTTAAATACTTGGGTGGTAACAGAACCTAAACAAGTAAATATTAAAAACTGAAAATCTAAATATTTTACATAAGTAGATGCTTTACACATTTTCTTAAATAGTATTTTTCACTTAGTACAAAATACTATAATATATTCATACATACATATGCATTTGCATATTCAATAACTATACATTAAACCTTAACATAGTAAGTAAAAACATGCCGATAAATTATGCACAACACTTCTTTTCGTCCGGTAAGAATGTCAGCATCGGACTGCGTCGGATGAGTGCATCATCGTTCATAGAAAATGTACAGCGACTAGTAAGAGCCGATAAAATAAGAGCCGCTTTGAAAGTCATCGGTCCTGTAAACTGTCGATGTCGGATAAGTGCAGTAGTACTCATACCAAATGTACAGCGACTGAATCAGACTGTGACGTCATCTTCTGTCAGATCTGACCAGATCGGATGAGTGCAGCAGCGCTGTTAGCCACAAAGTAAGTGTCGTCGCGTCGTTGTTATTGAATAGTGTTGTGCCCAGTACATGTGTGCTTTGGGCTTTTAGCCAACACCAATCATTGAAGTTGTTGTTTTTAATACAGCGTAAAAGTATAAGTATACCTATGCTTGATTTATGATGTATTAAAACACTTGGTTACCTAGGTAGGTAACCAAGTGTTTTAATACATCTAAAATTGTGGTTTTTTCATAAAACTTTTCATATTAAAAATACCATATCATTACATGAAACTGCATATCGTCGGTGAGCAAACAACACCGCACAAGTTGATTTTTGCGTTTCCGATATGAGAGCCTTTGGACGCAGGTTTTAAACGCACTCCTATGTACCTATAAGATTTAGGTAAACATATCGGCCGATAAGAAGCCGTTATTAAAAAAAATAACACTACCTAAGTATTTTTTCTGTGCCACCACTAATCAAATAGTTTTTTTGGGTGACTTGTAAAGTAGGTAAAAATGACATACGCGGTGTTGTTTGCTCACCGACGATATTCTAAAAGTGTATGTTAATCAGGGTTCGCATGATATATATCAATTGATATATATCGGATATATATCATGATATATATCAATTGATATTTATGCTTGATATATATCAATATTGATATTTATATTTTCCTAGCTTCTAAGAGCTGCTTCTTACGAATGAATGTGCCAAATGCAAAGAATAAAGATATGATAATCACAATAATAAATAAATGAGTTTAGTTTAATTAACTATCTTCAAATTTGCAAAAATAAAATATACATTTTAGATTCAGTTATTTCGAAAAAACATATTATCAGAGTATAAAATTTGAATGTTATTTTAATAAAAATCTTCAAATTATCAAACATATACCTACATTTTAAATTAAGCTATTTCGAAAATCATGTATTAAAGTAAGAAATCGAAATTAGTATGTAATTTTGATAAATATCAAAAATATCAAAGATATCGAAAATATCGGATATATATCAAAAATATCTGATATTTTGATATTTATTATAAATATCGGATATTTTCGAACCCTGATGTTAATAGGTTCAAAGATAAAAACGAACCTTTTATTTTTTATTCAAAACGCATTACATTAAAATAAGAAGAGGCTTGGGTGGCTACAGTACAGAACCTAAATATTATTGAAAATCAAAGTATTTTTATCTAAGTAGATGCTTTACACATTTTCCTAAATCGTATTTTTTTCTATTAATACAAAATACCATAATAAACATACAAACATATGCATTTGAATATTCTATAAATTTATATTGATTTCTGTAGGTACCTATAAAACATTATCATATTAATATATATGTAAATCGATAACTAAAATCTAAATGTCGATGAAATATGCATAACACTTCATCTCGTCCTGTAAGGATGTCAGTGTCAGACTGTGTCGGATGAGTGCAGCACATTCATTGAAAATGTACAGCGAATAGTGAGACTGATAAAATAAGATCCGTTTTATAAGTCCGGTAAACTGTCGGAGTCGGATGAGTACACCCGCCCTCACACAAAATGTACAGCGACTGAAACGGACTGTGACATCATCTGTCGGATCTGATCGGATTGGATGAGTGCGCCCGCGCCTTTAGGATGTTTGCGGGGGGTGAACGACGGTGGCGCAGGGAAGTTCTGGCTAATTAAACTATAGGACTTGGTGATAAGTAGTTCTTTAATGATTTGTTATATTTTATTATATATAAGTTGTTACATAATATATATTATATATATATTATGTAACAAACCTTTTATGTCGGAAATTTTCCTATTTTCATAATAAAACTATGATCACTTTGGAGTGTTTATTTTCATAAACTAGTGTAACTGTAGGATCGTAAGTGGAAAATTATTCGGATATTGAAAAACAAAGTTTTCACAAAGTCTCGTATCTGTTTTCAAAAATCAAAAAAAATATTACAAATACAATTAAGTGAGTAGGTAATATATCAAATGAAAGCAGAAACTTTACTCTATATATAGGTATATTAGATTTATTTCAGAATGTCCTTCGAATTAAAATATAATAGAAGTTTGAAATTCCCTAACTGAAAAACGGTTGTTTTGAAGAACTTGCAAAAATGAGATACGTGAGTTAGTGGTGCGAGGGACGATATATGCAAATAGGTCCCTATTTAGTATTCACATGACATGATACACGTAGGTAGCCGAAGCATAATTAACATAAGAAAAATACGTCAAGATTATCCTTAACATGATACATCGTTATGAATTTTAACAACGGTTTTCCTTTAAGTGTCTCCTCATATTTTATGTTACATCATCTCACTATAGTCTTAATAATATTATAAATGTTAAAGTATGGATGTTTGTTTATTTGTTTGTTTGCTCAGCTTTCATGTCGAAACTACTGAATGAATTTGGATGAATTTGGTAGGTAGATAGATCAAGTACTGCAACACATAGGCTACTTTTTATTCGAGAAAATGTGTGGTTCCCTAAACATACTTATTTAATGACGGGAAAACGAAAATATGTTTGAATTGTTATCATGGAGCAATGGACCGACCTAAGTTTTTTTTTATATTGATTTTTACCCTAAATTGGTAAGCCCTATTTATATTTATATATTTTTAGCCCTATTTTGGTATTTATTTTGTTTTAGGAAAATTTACAGACAAATTATATAATATATTAAACTTATAGATCTTAACAATGCTAATTAAGAATATCGATGAATGGTAGATGCTACTCGTTAAACAGAACCACTTTCCCAAAGGAACCTACAAAACTGGAGCAGGATAAACCTTTCCATTATTATAATAGTCAATAACTCGCTCTGTATGTTCACTGTACATTATAGTGTCAGATGTTTTAAGCCTCCTACAAGGCTTCCGACATATCGTCCTACAAGGCGTCCGACATAGTGATAGCAGCCGGCATCAACGGCCTAACGTGTCTAGCGAAGCGTTCGTTCTGTATTCTGAATGCGAAGCACAGAATCAAGATAAATGCTATTTACTGTTAAACCCATCCAAGATGACCGTGTCTGTAGCCATTTAACTTGCGTGATCGATGCAACCACGCAAGCTGCACTGAGCCAAAAACACCGTAAAGATGTAGCTCTAGTGTTGGCCTAAATCCACCGAGTAGTGCGATCTATTACGCGAAAGTAAGTAATGTGAGTTATTTCAGAGCTCGCGAAAGCTGAACTATGAATGTGCTGGTTTGTACTGGCTTGCTGTTGTCTATGGTCTATGTACGAGAATGCAGCGGTTCTGAAATTTCTCGCGGCTGTTCCAAAATAATACACTGAATATGCCAATTTTACAAAAAATAAGTTTCTCACCATAGATAAATTCTTTAGTCTGAGTTTCTCACATTTGAATTTACCGCATACACTCCTACCTAAACGAAGCGTTTGTTTTGATAGTTTATAAAATAGCTGAGCTACTGCGTTACGGAAACACGGCAGTCAATAAAGTATTTTGAAAGTTGTAAGGCAACAGACTTCCTTTAAAACCTTGCGTATTTATAAAATTATCGAAATGACGTATTCATTCAGTTTTCCATTTTGGATCAGCCGCTCGGTTAGAAACCATCGTGGCTTAGTTCTACTTACTGGCTTACTCTTCAAAATCAAATCAAATCAAAATGCAGCGACTTTGAAATGGCTCGGTTAGAAACAAATGTGGCAACAAGTGGTAATGTTTTAGTGTAAGTTCGATAGTTATTAGTTATTAATTATATTTGCTTTGTTTTGGGATCAAGGAGTCCATGGTTGCCACTCCCTTTTTAAGTTCATTATTGACAACATAAAAAATGTTTTAACCCCAGTTTTTATGAGACTTTTGTAGAATTTGCGGAAAAAAATTCCATATTTTTTATATTTTCCCTTTTTTGGGATTAATTGCTTTTTTCTCCGTTAAATTAGTTGCCACCCGGTTGGCATAGATACCCTACAACCATAAAGCAGCCTATAAAACTGTACTGGAAAATGTAATTTTCGCGAGAAAAATCTAGTTATTTGACTTGATAACACGACTTCCAAAAAGCACAAGAGCGAAAAATGTTACAGCGAAAACGTTACTGCAATGTACGTTACTGCGAAAGTCCTACTAAATTTATGTGAAATATAGGTTCTTCAATAAAGTTGTTCAGTTTCATAATTCGCACCCATCCAATGCCGCTTTTTAGCTTTTTAGCATTTTTAGAAAAGGAAATATGTCGGTGTTTTATTTTTGTATATTTTTCCTGAAACACACATAAAAGTTTGCTGTAAAAATGTTAAATGTTGTCAGTTCGTAACGCCTTGGTGTTATCTCTCCTGGTGGTAAATGCTGACGATGCTGACAGATGGAATCGGGCTTATCAAGGTTCCCCAACTTAATGGGGAACTGGATATCTTATCTCCATGCTGTAATAAAAAAAAAACACGATGTTTAGCAGGAGACTAACATTGAGGTAGCTAGCTAGGTAATTTTAGTAAAAGGCCTACACTTGGTTTGTTTGGTTGTCCAAACAAACCAAGTCCCACAAAGCTGGACCCTGCTGGGAATCGAACCCGCGACCTTCTGTAAAGTGAGTGTACTAGTTACTACATCACAGAGGTGGTTACCCTATTTTAAAGCTACTTCCTAAATATTAATGCAATTAGCTACCAATCTATACAATCTGGGATAATCCTTTCTGGATTTGAGAGGTAAACCCTTGTTCCAATAGTGCAAAAATAGATTGGTAGATGGAGAATATTAAATATGATTGCTTTCGTACTTGCGTATGATTAAACTTGATCGCTGCGGCTTTAAAACCACAGTATTATCCTTCCAGCTTCCGCCTTTCCAGTAATACAGTGGTGTCGATTCGGTGTTTACGATTAAACTTATTTGACAGGACTAAAATTAATTTAAGCATCCTTTCCTTATCTTTTCGATACAGAGAGAAAAAGACAAAACATTTAAATTGAGTTTCGTTCTGCAAAATAAGTTAAATCGTGGAAACCGAATCGACTACAATATTATTTTATCTACAGGGTGACCAGTGCAAAAAAAAACTTGGACTTACAAATAGACTTGCCACACAAATTGATCGATTTATATGTATGAAAATTCCAAAAATGCTTGCACGTTCAACATAGTTTTAGAGTAAAATTTGGTTAGTTTCCTGAGTTATCAAAAGCACCAAATGGTTAACTTAACGCTACTAGTGAAACCGGTCCCTATAGGGAATCTACTCAGTTGAAAAAAATCATTATTAAATTCCCCATACTAATAATTTCACACTGAAAAATTTACCCCGTTTTTTTCCTGAACTTATTCTTGTTAAATGTTTTCTTTATTTTATCTTTAGTTGTTGAATGAATGAAAATACTTTATTAATTAAATTCTTTTTAACTTTTTAAAAATAAACATTCATAACCGAATACCTCGAGAAGTTTAATGCCCCAGCGGCCATCTGTTCTACGAGCTATGTGCCCCGCCCCCTGCCACTGCCCTTCTGTGAGCTATGTCGATAACTTTGGTTCTCCTACGTATACGTACTCCTAATTTCTGACCGAATACCTTTACCTATAGTTGACTCTGTTAGTATTCTACACTACTTTAATATAATCTACTTTATTCTTTAGAGGCATAAAAAATGTAATTCGCGCAAGTCGCAGTAATGGTAAAAGATTTAAAAATTCTCAAGGCCAGTTAAGGCATTGGTGCTGGCTGTTAACACTAGATGACAGTCGTTAAGCTATGTTGGGTTTTATAGGCGGCTTAAAAACTGCTGGCCCTGTGGTTAGGCACTAAATCCACAACCTCCACCAATCCGGACTGGCCTCTGTGTGTGGATCATAATTAACCCATAGGCTAACCTTTCCGAGGTATTGGAAGAGACCCAGCAGTGGAGACGAAAGGCGATATACAGTGTTAAAAAAGTGCGTTTAAGATTTAAAGGAGTTTTCAGAATCAAGTAGGTAAGTACTTTTAGAATACAGGAAAAATATTGGAAAAATCCGATCACACAACTTGTTTTAGTTTTCCATACAAATTCTTGATTCACTATTCAGATTTAGTATGGGAATCTGAAAAAAATAATAATGGGGAAGAAAACTGACAAAGCTCGCCGATAGAGGCGCTGATATCGCTTGACTCATACTAACTGTCAAAACGTATAGAAAAAATTGTTTACGTGAACTAAACATAAGATTATTAAAAAAATGCCGTGTTGTGTGGCGATTGGTTGCAATAATAATGGAAATCATTAATTTCCTAAAGATTATCGGATGAAGAAGACGTGGGAAATGTTACGTTTTCAATTATGTACTTTTCAACTTCGCCTTTAATTGAGGAACAGTCCAAGTCGCATACATTTTCCAATTAAAATTTTTACAGAAAAAAAAACTAATTTATAAAACCTCGATAATAAAAAACGCGGCACTAATTCAAAGTTGTTATGAGTCAAGCGTCCGTAGCGCCATCTGCAAATAGCTTTGCGTTTTCTTCCCCATTGAAGAGCGGTTTTTTTCAATATTTTACCTGTATTCTATAAGTACATACTTGATTCTGAGTAACTCCTTAGAATCTCAAAGGCACTTTTTTTAACACCCTATATGTTGTTGATAAACGATTAATCAAAAAATAATAAAATTAAAATAAAATAAAAAACTTTATTCTCATAGACTAAATAGCTTTTCAGTTGCAATTTCATTGCATCTGCGCTTATCAAAAAAGAATAAAATTAAAATAAAATAAAAAACTTTATTCTCATAGACTAAATAGCTTTTCAGTTCTCAGACTGACTCGGTGGCTAAGTGGTTAGCGATCCTGACCTCTTATCCGAGAGTCGTGGGTTCGATCCCCACACAGGGCAAACTTTTCTGTGATGAGCAGAATTGTTTGCTCTGAGTCTGGGTGTATTATATCTATATATGTATGTATTTAAAAAATATATGTGTATGTATATCAGTCTCTGGTTCCCAAGATACAGGGAATCCTAGTTTGGGGCCAGATGACCGTGTGTGATTTGTCCCAGATATTATTATTATTATTATTATTAGTTGCAATTTCATTGCACCTGCGCTTATCATTTGCACCGCAGTTTCCGTTTGTGCAACTGCCGCAATTTAGAACCATTGTCGTAATGAAACTTCGTTCTCACGTTATGTTATGGCTTTGTCTTCTAACTGGATACAAATAGCTAATGCTGATTAGTTCGTGGATATAGTATAGTAGATGATCTCAAGGTGCAGATAGACGAGACGCGCTAGCGAGCACGCGCGCAGCTGCCTTAAGGTCACTAAAGAATCAGGCACGCTGACCTTGGCGTGGCGTGATCCTGCAGTTAGTGAGCCTACAATGGCGGCTTGGCTCGCGTCGTGTATCCACAACTTTAGATACAATTATCCATGTATACAGGCAGGATGAAATTGAAATCGCGGCCCAAATTTATCTGTGATTTCTGCTCTTGAAACTGAACAACTTTCTCTAAGTAAATAATTCAATCGGAGCAAAAAAAAGGACTCTACATACAAATCGATGAGCTAAGTAGCCAAATTTGTATCGGAAGTCCAAAGTTTTTTGCTCCAGTTGAACTGGTTCCTGTTTAGGGTCAGTGTCACAGTTAAAATTTGATCCGCAATTTCAATTTCTCCCTGAATACTGTAACCTTTGAGGAGGCCATTGTCCAGCAGTGGACGTCTTTCGGCCGATGATACTAATGTTATGCTCATCTGCTCCTCTATGTATGGAAAGTAAAGCTGCCGCTTCATCGATCACATTTTTTCAGTTTCCTTAGTTGAAATTGTTCAAGTCAAGATATTTATGATTATGTATATTTTTTGTTAACTTTGAATGAAGTCACTGCACTTAACTTGGATAGTACACACACACACCACACGCACACGCACATACATACGCATACGCACACGCACACGCACACGCACACGCACACGCACACGCACACGCACACGCACACGCACACGCACACGCACACGCACACGCACACGCACACGCACACGCACACACACACACACGCCCACACACATGCCCACACACACACACACACACACACACACACACACACGCGTGCGAGCGCGCATACACACACACGCACACGCACACACACGCACACGCACGCACACGCACACACACACGCGCACACGCACACGCACACACACACGCACACACACACGCACACACACACGCACACATACACGCGCACACACATAAAGCTTGTCACCAACAAAAAGTCATCATAAATGGGACTTTTACACTACCTAGCCGAACACTATTCACAACGCCAACATATTACGACCAATCAATTACATTACAAACCTAATCTTTTTCGAAACATTTTAATTCACCTCAACAAAGCTACTTAAAGAAATGAAGATTATCGGTTCGGAAAATGTTCAAAGATTAATTAATTGGCCACTTGTAGCAGAACTGCCTCTTACGGTAGAGTAGAACGAGCTTAGTGCCTACGTCTCGTGAAGCTTGAGAAATTAATAAATTAATAATTGGCTCAGCTCTCGGGGCATCTCCGCTTCGATATTAGCTTCTGGGTGTAATATTACATTTGGGGACAATAATAGTTGTACTTTCATGTTTTCTTGGAGTTTATCAGATTCTCTAAAACGAATAATAAATTAGTCTATATTCTGTTTGTGGGTGTAATCGGTTTCTTATAGAGTGGGACATAACTTTTTCATGAACAATAAATGTTAAAGTAGGTATTCAGAATTCTTTTTGTATAATTATTGTAACTACATCAATAACTCGTACCACTGTTTGTTTTAACCATGCAGATTTTTTTCAACTCGTTGACGCAATAGTATTTTTAAAACTATTGTTTTCTAGGTAACTGGTCCAAAGTTTGGCACAATAAAAAAATACTTGAAAATATGTGTTTATTTTTTTAAATTTGAGAACCAATAAAAATAGTTGGTACTTACGTAGAGTATATTAAAAATCTCCCAGCCCTAAGTACTGGGTCTGTAATGTGGGTGATAGGTCTGATAAATGGAGCCCAAAATTATTCTAAGTAGAAAATAGTAGAAAACTACGAGGAAGGCTTATCAGTGGACTATTAGCGGCTGACATAATGAAGATGATGACGGTGTGCTGTAATATGTAAAAAAAAAAGTTTTATGAATGAACATCAAATTCATCCGCTACTCACATTCCAGTTTTCTTGCACGTAAGTGTATTGAATTTTACAAGCGTAGCTCTTCAATTTGTAATATCGGCTTCTAAAACACTTTGATTTTGTTTGCACTGCTGCTTATTAAGCACCATACATATTATTATTAAGAAATTAATAATAAGATAATATTAAAATTTCTGATGGGTTGTCGACTTAAGTATCATCTTGCGAAGTTAAATAAGCAGGCACTTGTCAGGTATTTAATATGACTGTTTGTGACGTGCTTAAAATGTTTGAATCTTTATTTGTTTGGACTTGTTCTTTCTTTCTGATGTCGACGCAATGGTTGAATTTCATATTTTTTACTCCCCCCCCCAGATTTAATTTTTTGTGAGTATAGTAGGCAATAATATAATAGTACACCCATATTTTCTACATCGTTCCAGCTAGTTGACATGTACATACGAGTAATGCCCGTCCTGGCTTATGGGGCACAAACTTGAGTAGAAACCAAAAGACCAAACTTAGGGTTTGCCAAATAATGATCTTCAAACTTTATACACGCGTCTCGAAAACTTCTGATTAGATTAGAGTGAAAATTCATTTGGAAAGCTGAGCTTAAAATTTTACAAAGGTTTGGTCTATGTTTCTCAAAGTTCAGATAATTGCTTGCGATGATTTCGTCATTACATAAAATGATTACTTTACCGTTCATTTATGGTAAATATTTAATTTTTCCTATGCTCATAAATGCTAAGAGATAAGAATAGCGAAATTTTTTTTGACGTACCACAAGAGCTATGGCATGATAGCTAAGACCACTCTGTCAAGAGTGAAATGACAAAGTAGAGGAAGATGCTTATAAATTAATACGAACAAGACTAAAAAGTAAAAAAAAAAAACGACTATAACAAGATTAATGATTTTATCATTCCCGACAGTAGACGTCAAATAACACGAAAACCACTGAACTGATTTTTATACAGCATTAACTACTATAAACCATCGTAAAACCGGCTTGTAAGAGAAAAAATCGCATTCTAATCGGTCCATTTGTTTGACACCCCTCTAGTATTAATAAAATTTTTAAAGTGACTTCAAAGTAAGCTGCGGCTTCTAAACAATTCAAACCATCGCTACCTTGGGCCACGATTTTCTTTGAGATCGCCTTTATATTTTTACTTAGGTTTAGGTAAGTTTGTGAGTGAGTGAATACTGTTATCTATCTATCTAACTGGCATACATATTATATTATATTTAGTACCGAACTCCCTAAGTACGAATGTCAATGTTTTACGCACTTTCCTAAAAATCTGCCAAGTGCTTATTAGGTCTCGCTCTCGGGTTCCGTCATAGCTAAGGGCGTTTTTAACGTATGTTGTATCAGTACTAATTATTTTATAAATATGAATAATATACGCCTAACTAGATACCTTCCAGCCAACACCGACTAGCTGAATAAGTTTTGCGTAAACGCAATTCTGGCGATTATAAGCTGCCAAGGTTGTTTGGATAACGTCTGTGTAAGCGCTTATACAGATGATATTCAAGCAATTTGGTCTTTAATTTGAACAACATCTGACCAATAGCCACATAGCAGCTGAATAATAATGGACATCAAGCTGAATATCTTCTGCATAAATTCTGATTTACCTTTTATCCAGAAATTAAAGCTCTGTTATGCAGCAAATATTTTTTTTAGTAGTTGTACGCTTCTAGTGCAGAAGTCTCCTGTTGTAGCCCTGTATAAGGAAGAAAAAATCTAAAATATTCAGCATCTGAATAAATTCGTGTGATTTGATTCACTATGCAGCTTCTTACTGTTTAACTACACTGTTTACCTAAGTTATACAAAACAATGCTGAATCGTCAGCTACTATCCAGCTAATAGCTGTTTCAGTTGCTTGTATTTGAATATCGTTTGTTTAACAGTTCTACTCATGATGACTATTCAGCTTGAAAAAAGATATCGAACTTAATACAGAACTTATTAAGCTTACATTATTATTATAGTCCAAAAACTCTTTAATTCAGCATAAAGCTATAATGTCAGCTGTAATACAAAAGTAATAAAGCTTTAAACTGCTTATTGAGGTTTATTTTCACTGTTATCTGGCTTACGTGTTGGCTGGGATATAATGTGATTGATCTCGTTCTACCAAGAACGGTCAAATTTTTTTTCTTACTGACAAAATAAAGAGATGAGGATATTCTTTCAACCCCACATTTTTTTTAAGAAAACAAAGATACAAAAATATGGATTTTATTATAATAATCTCTAGACACAGACACTCGTTATTCCAGTACCTACAAAAAATGATTGAATCGGTTTATTTTATATTATCTATGAAAAAACCATTTTTTTTTATTTGGTTCAACATGTATTCTTATTTAAAAAGCAAACACTAAAATCCCACTTAAGTTGTTACGGTGGATTTTATGTTTAAATATGCACTTTAAATATATACCAACAAAATACCTAAATATAAACATTTCTTGCCTGTAACTGATCCTTGTGTGTTTCGGTATGGAGATAAGATAGCCGTTACCTGTTGTGCTGGTCAATCTTTACCATCTACCACCAGACTTACCATCAGGTGAGTAAAACCTCATTTTAATTCGGCGAACGAGTTTACCCCCCCACCACCTTAAAAGACAAACCAACCTTAACATACAGTGACAGATACGGAGTTTTGCTCTGTGATTACGAATCCCTAATAAATGACGTTCAATCTGCGTATTCTTTTTTGTAATATTTCTAACGAGCGCAGAGCTGATAGGCTATAAAAAAATTACACCATCGTCGTTCTGGGGTGCTTGCTTGCACCTGTCGCTTTCATCAACGACATGGCATCTTCTGTCTCTTTTGCACTTATTTCTGTGGAAAATGTATTTGAATGAAATCACAAAATTGATTTGTAAAATTCGCTTAACATTTTTATTTTAATTATGAGAAAGATTTGAATTTTATTGTAGACTGTAATGGTGATTGCGGAACTGATAACGGTAGGAAAACGAGCATGTAATGATTCTCCATCTTCTCATTCTAGTATTTATATAAATTTTATCATAGAAATTAAATTAATTAAAAAAAAAACATGATGCGCGAGTTTTTTGGACTCGACTTTCTTGTTGCTTCGCTAAAATTTCCCGAAACGTTGAGTGTACAACTTCCAAGTACAAACTTCGTACTAGCGTGAATAATTATGATTTATAATAAAAGAACGTGTAAACCATCTACTTAATATTCGTAGTGAGTAACCGATACTATTGTAAGTAAAATGTACATAAAAATACCACCACCTCACAATTATTAACTATCAAAATAAAGTTTGAACGTAGTACAGTCAGACAGAGAGACGACCGACGTTTGCTTGGGATAGAATAAGATCCCAACACCATTTGTTTACGGAACACTGAAAAGTTTGAACCTAAGATGGAGGTAAAGTGAAAAGGTATGTAAAAATATACATGTAAAAGAAAACGGGATTTCAAGCTTATCCCGTAACAGACTGCTACATATTTTACTCACCGTCTTATTGTGATTATGCTGTAGAATCCCGCTTTTTGATTTATATCTCTTGTTGTTTTAAGGTATCGTACTTCGCTCTTTCTGATTGAAATTGAGTACGAAAATTGTTTTACAAATTTTTCTGAGACAAGTAGTAATAATCTTGTAGATTTAACACAAAAAAGTCCACTGCTTTAAATATAACCCTATCCTGTGTCGATCTGGGGATCAAAATTAATGTAACAATATCTGGCACTCCTTTTTAGTCTTTGAAAATATTTCTCCCAGAAACTTTAACAGGGTGTTCTACTCATGAAACTGAACAACTAATCATATATGGTACTGAATATGCAAAAAAACGGGGATCTATAAGCCAATTTTCTATGAAGAATCAAAAAATCTAACTTTCCATGCAAATTGATCGAATAATCAGCCAATCTCTATGGAGAATCCTTTTTTAAATTCAGCATCTGGTAAATGAATATTAGTCATTTGAGTTACTTTTTAACACCTGTCAGAAACTATAGTTGTTCAGTTCCACGAGCAGAATTAACCGTTAAAGTTTCCAGAAGATTAATTTTTACATCCTGTATAGGTATTTAGGATGCTTAGGTTTAATAAAATGCGTTATAAACTGCGGGTGCTAATTATTTATGCAGGACAAGCTAAGACTCCAAACCACTGCATCGCCAAGTCAGTGGTGTCGATTCGGTTTTCACGATTAAACTTATTTGATGGAACTAAACTTAATTTAAGTTTGTCTTTTTCTCTCTGTATCGAAAAGACAAGGATAGTATGCTTAAATTAAGTCCTGTCAAATAAGTTTAATCGTAAACACCGAATCGATACCATTAAGTAATCAAGTATGCAGGTATAGATACCTGACAGATATACTATGTACCAGCTGCTCAATTTCCGGAGCCTTCAGCACCAGTGTGAGATATTGTTTGCTCCAGCTTCGTGTCTGTTCTAACAATTTGGATGGCTAACGAAATTTATTGCTGACCACTTCGGCAGCTTAAAGTACACCAGTTTATGCTATATTCTGTTGTTTGTTTAAATATTCTTGGTAATTGAATTTGGTTTATATGAAGATGAATGAGAAATAGGTAGGAAGAATATCTGTTTTACTGCCAAAAATGACTTGAATATAATAAACTAAATCGATGGTTGGTGTGATTATAACATATAATAGATACCTGTATCCGATACTTCAAGGAACTGCTTTTAAGGTATTATTTTAGTAAAGAATGCAACTTATACCTTAAACAACTTTCCAATTTGAAAGATCCTGTCGTAAATTTGGGGGCTTTGTCAAACATTTTAAAATATGACCGCGGCTCTAAGGTAAACCGCCCCAAGACGCCGGCGCCGCGTCCTGGGTTTATTATATTATTTGAAAGATTTATCTCGTTTGAAACTTTCGATGTTATGAAAATTTTCAAAAGTTCGAAATGATTGGTTTTCTTTTGTTGTTCGTTTATTTTGTTACCTGATTGTCTCAGAAGGGATACTGTTTTTTTTTGGTAAGTGTATGTTTGTATGCAAATTTGACTTTTGACCTTCCGACTCGATGAGTTTTGGTTTACGTCATATCTTTATTTCAAAAAATTTTAAGGCGTAAAACTGCAGCTTCTGCTAATAAAATATAAAAAGGTATAAACTCAATAGGCTACGGCAAATAAAATAAAAATGTAAACTAAGAAAATAAATTAAAACATATAAAACAAAGAAAGCTATTAACATACTTACCTAGGTTTCGTAGATTCGATGCTGAAATAAAACAGAATAAAAATAAAAGTGTATTTATTTATTTTATTAGCTATGTGTTCGTAACTTATTGCAAAGTAGTTTAACGTATATCTACATTTTGAACAAGTTAAACTGTGAAGCTATTATAATAAGTAACATTGTTATTTTTGTGCAAACAATCCTATCCGAAATTTGAACTTTTTTCTAGTGGACAATGCCTTTAATCCGGAGTTGACTGAATTTTTTATAAATTATGAAATTTTGTTAGGTAAACAGCTCTGTTACTGAAATTGTAGAAAAACGTACCTGCTTGAATTTTGTTACATGTAACTTATTTTTATTTATTTATAAAATAATTCGTAATTAGTATGCAAACTATTATACTGAACAAAGCCGTCATCGTTCACAATATCAAACATTTTATAAACAAAACTTTGTATTTTTTTTAAATAACTTACGGTCAACTACCGGATTATTACACTATACTTTGCTTTTTCTCCTTGACTGACAATTTTACATCACAATTATTACTTATAATTTTTCGGTGGTCGCAAATGTATTCATTTCAAATTTTTACATATCCTTTTACACATATTAAAACAGAACGTTATTGCTTTTATTTTTATTGTATTTACTATACTGAGTTAACACTTTTTTTGTGGCTCTTAGACAAGAGATTTCCCTCGGTATCCACCTGCCGAAACGATCCGAGCAATCTTCTTTCAACGTACATCTAAAGGAGCTTTTGCACCATCCACAACGAAAACTTTTCTCCAATTTCTGACATTCATTGCAAGTGTCCGCCATCATTTGACAGTCGTATAGAATGATCAAAACAGAATTAGACCTAGGTTCTGCTCCACCCCATAAAAGACGTACATATCCAACTACTACACCTTTCTTAGTAACTATATCTTTAGTATCACATACAACTGTTTCATTCTGTTTAGTCAAATAGGCTCTCGTTTTTTTAACTGCACCTTCGACATAGAACTCGCAACGTATAACCTTACTGTATATCGTCAGATCATCTATTTGTAATGGAAGCTTCAGTTTTGATGCCTTCGACGGTAAGAAGACAGGTCCTTTCGCTGTGATCTCTGTACAGATTCTCTTGTATGCTCTAGGCTCTATCAGGTCTAGGAACATTTTCTTCGGACAATGGGTCTTTGGTTTGCTGGTGCATCCGATGCTGTGGCACCAATCGCACTCCGGTGATGCCTTTTTACATGTATTGCAGTGTGTGAATCTGGAACAGTACTGCTGTATGTTTTGTTTTTGTAAAAATTTTGCCTCTGTTTCTTTAATTAGGATGTAGGTGAGGAGTATGGATATTGTTAGAGTTATTTTATTCAGCTGTTCCATCTTCGTTCGTGACTGTAGCTACTAGCTAGATGTGAATCCTGAAAGTTGAAGAAGTATAATTAAAATATTTGATTTCAATTCATGGTTTTTCAAAGTCATATCGTATCTTTATGAATGAATGAAAACACTTTATTGCACAACAAAACAGGAAAATTAAAACAGAATCAAGTAAAACCTTATTTTTTAAAACAAAACTTTCTATTCCATATTATTTGGTCATGTTTAATTTTATGGCTACAAGCATAAGTATGACATCCATCTGTTATGGAATATTATGAAGGTTGTAATGTTGGACCCGTTATTTTGGGTTTCTTTTCATTGCACTGAACAACTTTTGTTATACGTCTTTACTGAAAAAGCAAAAAAAAAATTGACTTTCCCTACAAATAGATCATCTTTCCTTCTCGCTTCGCTTTATATAGAAGTCCCAAATTGTTTTTGTGATTGCAATAAAGTCGTTGAACAAAAGATGTATATGTTCTCTCAATACATTTTAGATTTGGTTTATTTTTATTGTGCAAAAATAAATTAAGTTACAACTCGAAAAAACTTAAAAATATTAAAATAAAATCTAAAACAGTAAAACTTACACTACACCACTTTGATATAATTTTTATCAGATCGCAAAATCTTTAAAACTATTGTATATATCCGACTTGGTCGGATTTCTATTCGTTACTATTTCAATTTAACAATATCTCATAGAAATAGTATCTGTCAGGGTTGCCATGTTATACTGCGCTAGAGTTTTTACATTTTAAAGATTTTACTGGGAGTTCTAGAGCAAATAAGTGCTTACCAATTTTGTGAATTTAAAAAAATCCTGAAGCTATACTGAAAAATGGCACCAAATTCAGACAGAACTGCTTTGCAGATGCTCTTAAAATTATTTTTTTGAAAATAACACAAAACAAATATACATTTTTAAAATTACACTTCTGAAGTTTTATTTGATGAAAACCCTAATTTTCAAGAATACATACTTTAGTATAAAATGTACAAGATACAAGCATTTGTTAATGACATTGTTAAGTACAGGTCAAAGGTTTACATTTAAATTTCAGGTGTTTTAGATTAAATATTAATAATAATTTGGTTTATTCGCAACTGATTGGCATTTCTACAAATTTTGTATTTTGAAATTTTTGAGGTAATTAGAACGCTGTTGTATTCGTAATCTGGTAACACTAATTGCGCCAGTTTTTGTTTACAAATATATGTTAAAACAGACAATAAAATTAAATCACTTATAGTTAAGAAAAAATCTTACGCAATCGTAGTAAACTAAAAAACAAAACCTACAACTACACTATTGGGGAAATATACTAACTGATAGAATTTATAAACAGTGAGTAAGAATTCGTAGAAAAACTAAGTACTTATATAACGTTTCTGGGACTGATTGACTTAATGACATTCTGATATTGACTTACGTTACGGCACATACCTATTACAATAGTTAACCTAACAGACAGACAGATAGAAAAGGCACCGCCTCATTGAAGATAGAATCTTCAAAATTGGATCATATAAGATAAAGAGTGTATAGGAGCACTTCTTTTTTCAAGTCGTAACCCCAGGGATTGGGGTTAATAACCATTTTGAGGTCAAGTCAGCGAGAACTGTAGATTGGGGCCGAGTTATGTACTTCCTTTTCCCTGTCCGCAGCGGTGTGAATAGCTTTATGTAGTAGAGGAGCATTGAGAAAGGTTTATTTTTTATATTGATAGAGGGAGTGTAAAAGTTTGTATGGAAAAATATATTGCCGTCATAAAGAAAAATACCGTAATTGCATAGAAATGTTATATGCTCATACGGTATTGTTCCTTAGGACGCCAATTTTCCTCCGGGTTCCGATGGGCTGTTTACATCCGTCTACGCGGATCTCTACTAGCAAATTGTTTATTGGTGATTTGGACAAGTTTTTCCAAGGGACACATGAATTATGGTCAAATCGCAAATCAATTGTTGGGCATCCATTACAGCCTTAGCTGAAAGGTTACCTTTCTTATATTATATAAAGTAGAGGTTATCATAGACTTCTTTTAAAGAAATATGTATTTACTCATACATTCAACGGTGTTTCCGATTAAAAAATAACGTTTCATCAAATTAGAGCATTTGCTTTATCCACTGTTTTGAATGTGGCGTTCTCGTTAATAAATTACGTAACCTAATACACTTAACATATGTTACAATATTAAATATTTAAGCAGGATTTGCGTAATAGAATTTCTTGCCATAATGTTGACAGGTCAGCTTACTCAAAGTCCATTTCACAAAGTCATTCACACACTTATCACCGATTACACAGCTATGCATCACCTCACACCACCCGCACTGGTACTCAGTAGGAAGCAGCCTGCAGGTTTCACAGTCTGTTGCCATCAT
Source organism: Coleophora deauratella (assembly GCA_958295455.1). Classification (NCBI taxonomy): domain Eukaryota; kingdom Metazoa; phylum Arthropoda; class Insecta; order Lepidoptera; family Coleophoridae; genus Coleophora; species Coleophora deauratella. The sequence goes on along the minus strand of OY282403.1, from coordinate 4,147,419 downwards.
TTCGCATCTATACAACACCACTGGTATATCATTGGAAAAAGGATCCGCTCCTCCCCAAATTAGTCTAAATACACCCGTCTCAGTCTCGCCTAACCCTCTCTGCTCTATGGTCACAGGATAACAGTACACCATGTCATTTAAAATTATTCCTTTCACATGTACAAGTTTGTCGTTGAACCTAAATTGGCATATAATCTCTTTTTCATAAATGACTGGGTCTATAGCATGGAGCTTGACTCTCAGATTGGTTTTTGATCCAGCTGGTATAAGCATATGCCCTTGATGTTTGATATTAGGGCAGGAGTCGTAGTCACTCAATTTTGGCTTGTCGAAGTTGTGAGCTGCGTATGGGCAAAGGCTTTCGGCTTTGTGTGTGCAGCCATAGTTGTGGCACCATCCGCATTGGTACCACAGACTTTTGACGCATTCGTGACACGATCGAAGCGATTGGCAGTATGTAGCGACATCCTTCACCATAGCTCTGTCTAAGTCTTTTTCATTCAGTGATTTTAGGAACTCCCTCAATTTTATTTCATCTTCTTGTGATAGTTTTTCGTTCTGTTCAACTACTTTGACTGCTGAATATTGCTCTTTGGGTTTGTGACGTTGGGTTACAATATGATTAAAATTTAGAAACAATATGAGAAATAATGTCAAAATATACATTTTCATTTTACAAAGTGATGATTGATTGTGTCGAGGTAACGTGTCGGGTATGATTTATATAAGGACCGTTATTATGATTTATTTCAACTACATCCTATGTTTTAATAACTGCAAGGTTATTGATTATACTAGGGCTAAGTATTGTAATACTTATTAAGAAATTTGCCAGTGCTTATGTCAGCTGGTGTCTAATACAATTACTTTGTTATGACTTGGTTTAAATACAATCAATTGTACGAAGGGCAAAGAGTTTTGAGAAAGCGAAGGCTTGCCTAGGCTAGACATTTAATATTGTTACTAGCTTTCCGCCCGCGGCTTCGCCCGCGTTGACATCGTTTATGGTGCTTGGCACACGCATTATTATATTTTTGTTACGCCCTGCCAAAGGTTAATCCACGGGAAACGTGAATAAACAGAAGAATGATTTCATTTGATTTTGATTTGACTAAACATTACCGTATCTCAGAAATATTATTTGCAAATATATAGCATGAAGAAAAAGGTGAGCTCCATAACTATGTTAGCTTTCATATAATTATTATCCCATATTTTTTAACTCGTTGGGGGATGAATTTTCAAAAACCTTTCTAAGTGATTAACTACGTCAGCAAAAGTATTTATTATGTCTGTTAACAGCCTTTTCCCAATGCAGTGGCACGGATCTCTTCCCATATCTTGGGAAGTTTAGGCTGTACTCCATATACAGGGGCCGAGTCCGGATTGATGTAGGTTGTGGGGCTAGTGGCCAACCCAGTGTCAGAAGTTTTCAAGCTGCTTATAAGACCTTCCGACTTGCCTTAACTGCTGTCATCTAGTGATAGCAGCCAGCACCAACGGCCTAACGTACCTTGCGAAGCACGGAAACGTTCGAGATAATTGACAATAACAGTCAAACCCATCCAGTTTATGACCGTGTCTGTAGTCAGTTAACCTGCGCGATCGACGCGACCACGCAAGCTGCACTGAGCCACGACCAACGGCTTCAGGTACTTTCCGAAGTACGGAATTGGTCGAGTCGAGATAAATACCACCAATAGTTCAACCCACCCGGGTCTTGACCGTGTCTGTAGTCACTTAACCTGCATGATCAACGCAAGACCACGCAAGCCCACTGAGTTACAACCAACAATTTAACTACTCTGCGGAGCACCGAAACGGTCGAGATAAATACCACTCACAGTTGAACCCATCCGGGTTATGACCGTGTCTGTAGCCAGTTAACCTGCATAATCGACGCGAACACGCAAGCCCACTAAACAGAGACCGTTTTTATATTAACAGTGTAGATATATGATGATAATTATATCCCTAACTTGAGAAATTATTGATTCCCCATACAAACTTTCATCCCCTATTTCACCCCCTTTGAGTTTAATTTTCGCAACATAAAGTAGCCTATAACCTTCCCCAAGGTTCCCTCTGTTGTAACAGTGTAGATATATGATGATAATTGTATCCCTAACTTGAGAAATGATTGATTCCCCATACAAACTTTCATCCCCTATTTCATCCCCTTTGAGTTTAATTTTCGCAACAAAAAGTAGCCTATAACCTTCCCCAAGGTTCCCTCTGTACCAAAATTCATCGAAATCGGTTCAGCGGTTTAGGCGTGAAAGCGTAACAGACAGACAGACAGACAGACAGAGTTACTTTCGCATTTATATTATTAGTATGGATTTTATTTTCTCACTGAAACAATAACTTTGAATTATTATTTCTTTAATTCTTTAAGCCCCGAATTTATCATAGGAGGTCGTGTTTGATTCCTAGGCTGCATTAATGCAGGATCTACTTTTGTTTGATGAAGATGGAGATATTTTGATATATTTTTTATATTTTTATTTTTTTTATATTTTTATTTTGACTGACTCGGTGGCTAAGTGGTTAGCGATCCTGACCTCTGATCCGAGAGTCGTGGGTTCGATCCCCACACAGGGCAAACATTTTCTGTGATGAGCAGAATTGTTTGCTCTATATGTATGTATTTAAAAGTATATGTGTATGTATATCAGTCTCTGGTTCCCAAGATACAGGGAATCCTAGTTTGAGGCCAGATGACCGTGTGTGATTTGTCCCAGATATTATTATTATTATTATTTTGTAAGATGGGCTAACTAACCCCATTTAGATGTGTTTCAGAGAAAACAAATTCCACCTTTCCATCTTTAATCGATAGCGATCGACTGGCTGTTTACGTCTCCATACATACTATGTGGGTACGTATCATGATCATCGCCAGAGTCTGGCAAAGGAAAGCGTCACCTGGAATTTTATTTTATTTTTTTACATGGCAATAAAAAGAAGCTGTCAGAGGCTGTCACTGTTGAATGTTAGTATGACTGCTAATTATTGATACTTGTTGGCTGAATATTCATATTTATTATTTATTGTACTGTTGGGCGTAAGAAATGATATAATGATATTAGTTGTAATGGCCTTCGTAAATGATAGGTTTTATGGTAATTTCCGATTTTTTTGTGCAGATATAAACTGCAGATTATCAAAATCAGTTTATGAAGTAGACTGTTTTTATGTTTAAAGATAAACAAGATGTACTTACAAGGGGTCAATTAAATTGTAAAAATCTTATTGTAGATTGTAATTTCATCTAGTATTAATGTACAATAATAAAGATTTATCATACAAGTATTAAATATATTTTTCCCTGCTATAGGTTGGTGATACCACATGAAGATTTTTTGAATTTGCCGCGCTTTCTCAGGTTACGCTTTCGTTTGCTAGACTCTATATACCGTGTTCCGTACAAAAGACTCGATGTTTGATGTAATTAAAGACACCCTCCTAACACCCTATAATTATAAACTAAACAAGACAACTAGGTAACGGTTTGCATTTAAGCTTGCAGTTTACCGACACAATTAAAGACGACGTGACATTTATTAAAGTCCAAGCAAAGGTAGAAGTCACTGTAAATTGCGAGATAAAAATCCCTAGCAGTCAGTCTAGTTGGTTCGATTCAGGAGCAGTATGTCCGAGTCGCAAAACGACCGATTTATATTGTCGTATTATCTTTCTCAACTGTAAGTAAAAAATATGTTTTTTTTTTTAAATTTAGAAACCGATATGAAAGCTGACAGCGGTCATCTTATGAGAATTGGTTACTACCTACTATCTCTAGGGATAAGCAATATAATAATTGCGTTGCGGTGGCTTCTTGAAGTTCTCTATAATAGCAATTTAGGATGTGATGTGATTATGATACTTTTTTGTTAAAATCGGATGCCCCAACTATCTATGTATTTATTTGTGTTAAATTGTACTGGAAAATTTTCCATATCCAAGTTTATTATACTTCAGTAGACCTTGTGCTTAAAAAATATTTTTTGTTTACAGCCGTTCAGCAATATTATAACGCATTTTGCTTAAGTAGGGTTTGGTTCCCTCAAAAGTAGTTCAAGTCACAGGCGTCGACGTCGGATGGTTAATATAATCTTTATTTCACATAAAGTGGATACATTTCCTTAAATTACCGTATCTTTAAATTACAGACACAAAGATAAATGAGTTGTATGGACTCCCTAGTAACCATACTAAGATTCTCTGTGTTGTGGTGCACGAAATATGCACAATGACATAATATCAATCAGACAACTTGCCTCTGTGACAGTGTCAAGTATTTACAGTTTTATAATATGGCCGGCAAACGTTGCGTCGATACCAGACCGGCCGTACTGTCCGACAGACTTGCGCGCGGACAAATAAGAAAGTTGATTTTAAACTGCTCTCTGTACTTACTTACCGTAAGATGTGGCCACGATTTTGGAAAAACATAGAATATATCGCTCTTGTCATGTGGCACAGTTGACTGTGCTATCCCACGGTGTAGTCAGTTGTATACTGGTATGGCACTTGAAACGCACGAAATGGAAATCGCAGGGAATTCCTTTTTTTATGGCAACACTAGACACAGGATCGTATTAGGTAACAATTATGTAGTTTCATTTAAGTATATTAAAGTATTCTTTTTTATTTTTGTCCTTTGCAATTTTATCCAATACTTTCGTAATCTTCCGTGTGTGTGATCCGGACAAATCGACCTTTTGATCTGTCTTGGGCCGCTTTACGTGCCTCTACCTTACCTCAAACATAGCAAATTGTTTATAAGTTTCATAGGAAGTTTAAATTTTCAACTATGTAACTTATTCATTATAGGAAACAATGGAGTTTGAATATAACAAAATAGTATGAACTCATTTAAAGAGAGCGGAAGTCTTCTAACCAACTGAACGTATGCTCACCACAACTTGTGCGCAGTGACTTGTAATGAAAAAGTTTCCCGTAGTAGTTAATCTGTAGCATTTGAGCTCCAAACGGAACCTTCTCTCTTTAAGATTTTTGTTCTAAAATCAACTTTTTAAAGTAAGTACAGCAACATTTTATTAGTGTTTAATTTACAAGCAATCAAGGGAGTTGTAGATATTTGCGCAATAACGAGTAAACTTTCCGCATCGGAATCTCTTTAGCAGACGTTTACGAAAATAAACCGCAGTAACTACGAGGCGGATTTCGATTATAATTGACAGATTCAGTATCTGTATACTCCGATCTTTATAAATATAGTTTCTGCCGTTCATTTTATTATACCTCTAGGACGGAACAGACTGATGCGAATAGAGAGAAGCGGTTGCGCCTCAGGGCGGCTTGCATGGTCGCGTCGATCACGCAAGTTAACTGACTACAGACAAGATCATGACCTGGATGGGTCTGACTATTAGTGACATTTATCTCGACCGTTTTCGTGTTTCGCATGATACGTTAAGCCGTTGATACCTGCCGCTTTCCCTAGATGGCAATGCTTAACCATGTCGGTGGCCTTATAGGCAGCTTGAAACTGACTGGGTTGGCCACTAGTCCCACAACCTCTACCAATCTGGAATTGGCCCTCGTGTGTGAAGTATGGCCTAACTTATTCGAGTTATGGGAAGAGGCTCGTGGGGCACTGTATGGGGACGGTATGGGGACGGTATGGGGTGTAACAGACAATTTAATTTTAAAGCGAAATTTTGTTTTTCGCAATGTCACTACTTGATAGAGCATTCTGTAGAAGTGTACTTTAGTAATGTCTCTGTAAACACTAAATAAAACTCAATGAAACACAGGATAATTTATATATGTATAATTTTAAAATTCAGAACTGAGTTTTTAATTTCATGTTTTTTTTACAACACATGACATCATATAATACTAAAATTTAAATTACAAAATTATCTGATCTTTCCTTTCTTGTCTTATTTAAAATATCGTCTTCATTTCTGGATTTTATTTCAATAAAAACAATTGGCACTTTAATTTATCATACCTTTTCAGCTGCAATTTGAACTTATTTTTAATCTTCTGGTGCTGGTTCTTCTGTAGGCGCTGCGTCAGAGGCTGAAATAAGATAACATAAACGTTAGTGGAAATTAAGAATAAGGAGTTTAAAAAAAGTGACGGACAAAATGTTAATCTAAAACAAAAAAACGGATATGTGCGAGTCTGACTCGCGTATCGAGGATTCCGTTCAAATAAACAATATTGAGAATTCTATCGTCTTATTTTAAGACCATAGACTTCTTGTAGGTTTTCCTATAAGTAAAAAAGTATTTTTTTTAATAACTTTAGTCTTAGTAGTTTCGCAGATAAGGGGGAAAATACCTATAGTCAATTATCGTATATTTTTTTAAACAATTTTTAATCTTTATATTTTAAAATTATAAAAAATGTGTAAGTATTTAGGATTCCCACAACAAGCCCTTTCATTTGATATGCCACAAGGTACATTAAAAAAAAATATTATTATAATTTTGCGCCCCATTTTTCACCAAACACGAAATTCATTTAAGTTCTCGTCTGTGTTTGGCTCACTGAAATCTATAAATGTTCTAAGATTCAACTTAATCGGTCTGGACGAGTCTATTTGTCCAGATTCTGTCTAGATAGACAGAAACACGAGTCCTATTAGGGTTACCTTTTTACATTTATGTACGTTCGTAAAAATCTAAACTTGTTTTTTAAAAATAGTGACAGACATAACCGTTACTTGAGAAGTAAAAATAATCTTGACATAGCTTTCTCGAGGCTTAGTAAGGTGAAAAAATCATTTGTGGGGCAGTGTGTATGCTTTTATAACAAAATTCCGGATGACGTGTGTAAACTACCAGAATGTAAATTGAAGAAACATAAAACGCTGAATTTGTTCAAGAGGATACTATAAGACTGTAGATTATTTTAATGATAATGACATTTGGTATATTCCTCCAGCAAAATAATGACGTTTATAAGAGTGCTTAATGTACCTACGTAAAGAAATAAATGATTTTGAATTTTGAATTTGAACTTTTGAGGTAACCCTAAAAACTATGACTTACTGACTGACACACAACGCAAACTTATACCACACCCCGGACACTTCATACAAATATCGCGTAATGGTTTACTACATAGAAATTGGACATTTCTTCATGTCTGTACACGTCTTAATGTGTGTGTGTGGCTTCTTGGTCATACCGCCTTGTCGTAGGTTACACTTCTTTTTGTTATGTAGATGTTTTTAGTAATTGATATTTTCGAAAACAGTAATACGTTTAATGACAGATATGAACGACAACAGACTTTTACAATAAACATTATTAATGAAGTGACTTCTCTACTTCTCTCCTTATGAAAATAAAATTGTCTTTGGTTTGCCAATCTCTTGACAACGGGTCACTTAGAAGTCACACACGGGGGGGGGGGGAGGGGAGGGTGAGGTAGCCTTCAGAGAGCGGCAGGGAGTATCCGTACTGTATAATGTCCCTTATACGTTACTCAGACAGTGTGAAGGAGGAGTATTATTAGGATGTTTTAAGTACGTATCGATCCTTAAGTGGTTCTAATAGGTTCTAATTTCTTACGGTTTTGAAGGTTTTGACGGACGCACATAAAACGAAAGATTAAAAAATCGAACAATAAATAGATGGCTGCATGTCGCTCCACATTTTGCTGGATGGAAATTTGCGAGCGACAATTTGTTTAACAGTAGTCAGAATGTACACTACTTAAGGTCGTGGGCCCTTTTCAAGACCCTTAGTGATGTAAAATATTGTCGGGTAAACAGATGTTCAAGCGAACTTTGCAGAAGACTCTGGTTGCATTTTTTTTTTAAATTGTAGTCCATGACCTTGTTCATATTCATCACGACATACGTTTGATTCCTGGGGGTTCCACTTTGTAAGACCATTGGTTCATAGTTGGGAATTAAGCACCAAATTATTTAAATCTTACTGCCAAGCAATTTCATGTTCCAGCATTATATAATATGTTCCAGTAAAATACTAAACATTATGAAGTTGATTCTTTGCTTTGGGGAAATTTAGTAGACCCGATTTCGTATCCGGTTTAAAATGTTGGAAAGCTATATATGATCAGGAATGGCCGTGTTTCTACTGAAATGATGAGAGAGCGAGAAAAGAGAAAAAATTCGTTGACGCACCTCACTAGACAGGCTTCCCAATCGGTGAAAGTAAGTATGTAAAGGGAATTTACTGGATGCAACTACGGTTCCTACGGGAATCCTTGGGGCAGGCCTTTGACAAGCAGTGAACATCTTTAATATGATAATGAAAGTGAGGAATGGTTTAATTTAAGAAACTTACCTGCTCCATCTTCGGTTTCGGTGGCACCACCGTCTGATGCACCGTCTGTTCCACCATCCGTTTCACCACCTGTGACATCTTGGCCACCATCTGTGCCACCATCCGTGTCACCACCTGTGACATCTTGGCCTCCATCTGTGCTACCGTCTTGAGTTCCATCATCTTGTGTACTGCCACCTTCAGTAGCCGTATCTTTGGACAAAGAAATATCAATAATTATGCAAGTCTTAACATGAAGTTGTATGTCGCTAAACAATGATATAAGAGTCCGCAACTCAACTTCGGAATATAAACTTGCGCTGAACTGTCTAAGTTTCATTCCAATAGTTCGGGACGGTAGAAGGTTGAAGGGATACTCCACATTCGGGGGCCAAGTCCGAATTAGTTGACGTTAAAAAGCTAGTGGTCAAGTAACAAAAGTTTTCAAGTCCATAAGGCATCTGTCATACATAACTAATAGACTACCATCTAGTGATATTAAAACACAGAAACGGTCAACCGTTTAAATACCACTAACAGTCAAACCCATCCAATTTACGGTTGTGTTAGTTAACTTGCGTGATCAACCTGACCCTACATTCCCAACCAAGCCACGACTATTTTCTAAAGAATAAGTTAAATTTGTTTTCATATTTAAATCAAGATTATGTACCATTTCCTTCACCTTCTCTGACAGCTTCCGTCGTCCTTGGGTGAGGTCTTGTAGTGCTACGCATCCTGTTTTCACATCCAACGAATATGTTCACCGATATTGGCTGGTTGTACATGGATTGAATACGAAGGACAATGTACTTCTTTCGGAGGCCGCCGCGAGTGATCACCACTTTAGGTCCTGGGCCGTATCCGAGACGGTCTACCACTCGGAAGTATGTGATCTGGAAAATAATGCTAAGTGACAATGTGTTTCTTTTTAGCCGACTTCAAAAAAGGAGGAAGTTTTCAATTTGTCGGAATTTTGTTCCCTCTTGAGAATAAGGAGTTCAGTGCGGACATCCGTAGAGAGCGGACGTACCCAAGAGCGCTCCCGAGAGTCCTTGGTCATTCACTGCTTCCCAAACAAATTACTTTATTGCCCTATTGTTTGACGCAACGCACACTGTCTGCCCCTACGCAGCCGCGCCGTTCGTTCGCGGAATCTCGCCGCCCAGTGGCACCCCGCGCTAGTGTATATAGGGCCGCGTGTTTGTGTTTACGAAAAACCTCGCCTTTCACAACTGTCGTGTAAACGGTACCCGAATGATTCCCTTCTAAACACTCGCATTAGTTTTTCACAAACTCAAAAGTGACCAACAGTGTAGTGCATCGTACCCACAGCTTCCAGAAACCTGAAAGCCCCATCGACCAACCCCACCTGCCGGACCAAATTGGTGAGATCGTTCCTTAACTATGTGTGTTTTTTTTTTCCTTTGCCTCTTTACCCACAGCATCACAATTCCTGTCACCAGGATGCCAATCAGTCTACATCTGAACCTACCCGAGCCTAACATATAGCTGCAATACAACGCAAACCTTGCAGCTTTAGCTAGCAAACTACTAGTTTAGTTAACAAAATAGTTAGGTACCAAAATAGTCAGATACCAAAGCAAGACTTTTTCATATCACGGTACAGTCAAATACCAACAGATCTTAAGTAGGCAACAGAATTCCATCTGCCACAACCTAAATTCAATAAAAATAAAAATAAAATATATTATTTCCCGTTTACAGGCCTTGACAAGAACGCTAATTACGGTGGCGCTAGAACCGTATCTTCCTATCGTTAAACCCTACAGGCTTTACTGGGTTGCAAACATAAAAAATAAAACCTCAGTTTCGCGAGTGACAATATAGCAAGTGCGTGGTCCATTAGCGATAAGTGTAACACACCCAAGGCCCCAGACCCCTACACGTATTGCTTGGCACCACAACAGTTGGGGATAACTGGGCTGCATCCATATCCTAACTTCCTGCCTACATACACAGGTCAAGAGACTCCAGGCCTCAAAACCTCAAACAACGGACAGAAGGGCCTACGCTGGCTCACAAACTTAGCACTGCAAAACCACTTTATACCGAGCTAATACATTGAGTGGTTCGCCACATACACGGACCTACATCGGGATCCATTCAGTTAAAATTCAATCAACTTACATACGGTACAAACGGTACAACGGGCTAGTTAAAACCAGACAATCACCCAAATCGTTAGTTTAACCGTTAGGCACTTACAAAAAATCCTGCACAAAGCACTAAAAATCATAAAACATCTTCCTACCAAAAATAATTACCCTTTTTAAAACTCCTACAATAAACAAATCACCCCCAAACAAAGTCTACAGACTCACCCATTTCATTGCGCAAATTAGAAAGCGTCGTAACTAAACACATCTGGCAACTAAGTCCCGCAGCTACAAAACATCACAAAGCCTTCCGCAACAATAAATACACCAAACAATGGAAAAAATGGAGACTGTTAAAATGGCAAAGGACGGAAATTGTCTTTACAGGGCCATTGCGCACCAGATAAATAAACTATTTGGACTTACTTTTTCCCACGATGCAGTAAGAAAAGACCTGGCTACCTATGTATATAACAATCGCCACGATCCAATCATACGACAGATCACAATTAACAATGTACTTGACACCAACCCAACAGATGAATATGATGTCCCCTCCGAGGCTCAAATAGAGGAGTATTTAAAAAATCAATTCGCACTAGGATTTTGGGGAGGGGAAGACATCTTAATAGCTGCAGCAAACTACTACCTAGTAAACGTTCACGTACACGGCGCCTACAAAAACCCCCTAGTGTATAGCCCGACAGGGAGTCAGACTTCGCATAGCATCCACGTGCTATATGAGGGCAACCACTACGACAGCGTCGCGTTCACTGACCAAATAGTGATTGATATATCTAGTGAAACAAACTCACAAATAAACAACGAAAGCCCACAAAGCGACACTGAAAATATAAACTATCAACGCCTTATCGATCCGACCCACGCATCCACCCAGGAAAACAGTAGTTGTCAAACAAGGAGCCTAACCGAGACAACCCCGAGCAGTATACACGAATCAACGACAACCTGTCATACACGAAGTACTAAAAGCTCAACAGCAGGAATAGCGGACACCACAGGATATAGGCTTCTTAGGAACTCACCCTAGACCAAGGACCTACTTATAGGTCCTAGGCAATGTGACTCACCTCGAATAGCGACTTGGAACGTCCGGGGCTGTGCATCAATCGCGGACAGAAAACACATAGATTACGAGTTAGAGAAAAGGCCAATAACACTAGCAGGCCTGCAAGAAACACATATGTCTAATGGAACATATACGTCAAATAACTATGAATGGATTCTTTGCGGTGGCAAGAAACCAAGAGAGAAACGAGGCATCGCTATACTTATAAAAAAACACACACAGTACATAATAATAAAAATAATTAGAATAGACCCAAATGTTATGGCAGTTCACTTGAAATTAGAACCGACTAACCAAATAAATCCAGCAGAAACTATTTTCATAACCACACACATTCCACCAAAATCAACTTCTTGTTTTGCTAAAATCGGTAAACTCATAAAACAAAACCCGAGCGCATATCCTATCATAGTAGGTGACTTCAACACACATATAGGCTCATTAGACATCAAATCCCTGCCCCACAGGGCCATAGGTAAAACAATACTTCACAAAAAATCAAATGATAATGGCAATCTGCTAATAAACTTTACGCACCAGCATGACCTAATTATCGACACAACGTGGGGCCGCTCATCCTGTAGAACTACCTGGTCACTTGGCGAAAAAACTTCACAAATAGACCACGTCTTAACTAGCGCAAAAAAGAAAATACGCATAGAAGCCCTTAAGGGCGAATGGGCCAGAACCATAAGTACTGACCACAAATTAATATGGGGGAAAATTAAACAAACATCGTTCCTGCGACGCAATAACAGTAACAAGCAGCGATGCAATAAACATCACCACACAATAGCCCCGAACACAGGTAGCGACCATAATACAAAAGCGTTACTATTAGCTCGTAGAAAAATCCCCTTCAACTATAAAATATTGGATTATGAATCATTACAAAGCAATAGAACTCTAAAGGAATTCCAAAGCCACGTTACCTCAAAAATTCAGAACTTAATTACACAAAACAAACCAAACAGCACTCAGCCAAACCCCGACGACAGTAGCCAAAATAGTGGTCTACCTTCCCATAGAGAAACTGAACGAAATCTTACGCGAAACGGCACAAGAACTACTAACGAACTCTGGAGCTAGAACTCGAGAAACTAGACTAGCTCTTGCCAAGCTTCAAAAATCCCTGTTTTTAAAGCATAAAAACCCCGAAGACAAAAGCCTGGCGATCCTTCTGAAAAATGCACGTAAAGAAGTCCGCGAAACAAACGAGGCCGAAGAACAGGAGCTTAGTCGTAAGTTCTTCCAAGGTCTTAGCAAGGCCCATAAAGCAATTAGAATGAAACTCACCTACAAATTCTATAGAAAATATACAAACAAAGTCAAAAGGGCACAAACTAAATACTACATACCGATGTCTAATTGGATTTCTGAATTGAAAAAAAGTGAAGGCCCTAAAATAGATCTAATAAAAGAGGACAATGCGGCCATTTCCGAAACAGACTACCCTAAAGAAGTGGATATACAGAACATTATAGCTAGGCTCAAGAGCGGTACAGTGCCCGGCACGGATCAAATTGTACCTGAATTATATAAAGCCGCCCCACCAGCATTCTTGTCCCAATTAGAATTAATAATGAAGGATGCATGGCTTAACAACAATATCCCAGAAGAATGGCGACTAACGAAACAGGTACCCATACCGAAAAAAAGTAGTCCCAAACAAACTAGAGATTTTAGGCGAATCTCCATATGTAATGTAGGATATCGTGTGTATGCTAGCTACCTTCTTAGGAAATTAGACGAGAAAATACAGGAACTAGGTTCATACCAGGCAGCCTTCTTGGCAAATCGGTCCACAGACGATCATATTTTTACCCTCAGGCGTATCTTAGACATACATTGGAGATCCGGGGACAAAATATACGTAGTAGCATTAGATATAGAAAAGGCCTTTGACACAGTAGATCTTTACGCACTTAGGGACATACTAGCTAGCCGCACCCAAGATATACCCTTTACTAACCGGATTATTAATGCGTGCATGAATGAAAGAACTTTTATTACTTGGTGCGGCCAACAATCGGAAACCATTAACAAGGGAAAAGGGGTCAAACAAGGGTGTCCCTTATCACCCAGATTGTTCACTATTCTAATGGACGATGTCCTTAGAACCTTGGAAGAAGAGGAACCGATAATAAAACTGGACCAAGACCACGGAATTAAACTACCAATCATACTATCCTTCGCCGACGATCTTATAATCGCATGCACTAATATTAATGACCTAGACAGAATAGTAACAAAACTAAAGTCGCTCCTAAGAACGGTCGGTCTCATTTTAAATGAAACAAAAACAAAATTGATAGTTCGGGATCCTAACGGCCCACCGGCCAACCAACTTGAACCACTGCAGATAGGAGGGACACCCATTCAGCCAGTCAACGAAATCAAATATTTAGGGATCGACATATCAGCCGGACACAGTCGGAAATCTACCATCAAAGCGAGATGTGACAAGGCAATGAAATATTCTAAAATACTCCTAGATTTCATAAATCAAAATAAAATAGAATGGAAAATAGTACGACTAATATACAAAATGGTGATCTCTCCAGCAATGACCTACGGACTCAACGTGGCAGCCCTAACAAAATATAATAGATCCCGACTCAGACAATATGAACGCCATATCCTAAGAAGCATGCTAGAGGTGGCAAAAGAATCCCCAAAGCAGAAAGTACGCGAAACACTAGAAGGAAAAACGATCACAAAAATAATAAAAGTACGCAGAATCTGCTACCTTGGACACATAATGAGACGGAACCACCCACATCTTCTACATGCTGCTTATAACTACAAAGAAAGGAAACGCAAGGTTGGACGGCCAATCTACACCTGGATGGACTCCCTTCACCATGATATCCGGCGCTACACTAACCTCACCAAAAATCAGTGGATAATGCTGTCAGAAAAAAGAAGCGAAATGAAAAAAATGGTAGAAGAAATCTATAACACAGCCGAAACTGACACTGAAACCGAACCAGAAGAAGATACCTAAATGACGAACTTCTGTATCTATATATGCAGTCACACTTCCCTTCCTGTATCTATTACACACCAAGTATAGTATCTATCCTCCCCATACTGGCTACACGATGACCTGAATTCGGGCTGGTTCAATCTCCCATCTCTCCTTATCCCGACTGCGCCGCCCTACACTCCTGTCCTATCTACGCCCTCCTCTGGTTTCTCGGGCCTCCGCGTCCTTGCTGCAGTAATGCTGGCTGGGGGAGGGCTTGAACTGAACTGAACTGAACTGATTTTGTTCCCTCTTGAGAATAAAAAGTAAGTCTGTATCTTGTTTTATAAACTTTTTAACTATGTACTTAATATAATTTTCAACTTACCGCACATTTAAAGTGCCTGCCATATTTGGCATATTGGATTTTAAACGGTACGCGTTCCTTATAAAGCCTGTCTTGGGCCACTAGAATATCGTTCTTCTTAAACATGCCCACATAAAAATCCCTACATACAACAAAATTTATTGATACAGCTAATAATAACGTTACATAATTTTTCATTTTGTTTTCTTCCTTTAATTAAAATACACATTAGTTTAACACGTATTTTGATCGAATGGGTTCTTAATTGACGAATTTCGGTGTTACATAAAAGTGTTAATTACGATATTTTTATCGAGTTTTTAAGTAATTCTGGTTACACGTGTGAATTTAATTGAATTTCTTATACTGTGTAATACTTTATACGTATTTGAACCAGTCATTAATGTTAGATTTCTTTAAGGTTTGGCGCAACCCTAACACTGAGTTCGCGTTCAGTAAAAAAAACGATTCATCGTTTATGATTCTAAATAAAGTTTTTTTTTTATCCACAATTGGTAAGCCCTTGGCATCATCTCACCTGGTGGTAAGTGACGATGATGCTGAAGATGGAAGCGGGCTTACCAAGATTCCCCAACGCAATGGGGAACTGACTATATTAATATCTCTATGCCGGAAGACATCAGTGCTACTAACATTAATGTTTGGCGGCAAGACTTAGATAAAATTATGGTAGCTAGCTGAACTGAAATGCCCTACCACCAACCAAACCGATTTCTACAAAGTTGGAGCCCGCCGGGAATCGAACCGCGAACCACTGGCCACTAGACCACGGAGGCAGATAAAGCCGCTAGTACCTAAAATTAAGAAAAAAATTGGTTAGTATTTACGAGCACAACAAAAAATGCCCGAGAGAAGGGGATTTTTCTAGCGGTTTTCTACGGTGCGCTCTAGATGCTGCTGCCGCAAGCCTCTATTACAAAATGTTATACCACACGTTAAATATCTAATAGGTAAAAAAGGGTAACTTTTTCATAGTTGAAAATCAATAAGTACTCGGAATCAGAGAACTTAATAATATATGAGATTGTGAGCGCAGCTCAGTCGGTCGTAGTATAAGTTTGAACATGAGAATACAGAGGTGCCTAGGGAGCCCCAAAGGGGTTCTGTCGAATTGTTGAGTGCATACTTGCTTGCATTCTTGCTTATATGCTTGTTTGCATGTTTGTTACAATGTGGGCTTGAATGCTTTAAACCAAACTTGTGTCATTCCGATACACTGAAGTACCTTTTAGTAAAATAGGTATGCTTTTTCTCATAAACTTGAGTTTATATGTTTTTTTATTGCCAAAATGTGAGATATGTAATTTTCTTTAAATTACATAGTTGATGATATTGCTATCAGCTTTGTGATAGATTACTATCAGTGTTGCTGTTGTACAAAAACATTTTATTTTTGTGAGCTGTTAAATTATATCCTATCCGTTAATAGTTATGTATTTCCTGTTACATGTTATTAGTTATTTCCATTCGATTCAACTATGGGAGATTATTCACAGAAACTATATCACCCTTAGATTCTTCACCAATAAGGACATGTTACGGTGAATTTTGTTAATCAGAAAGGAATTTTTCTACCCATAGTACATCAAAAACTGTTTATTAGTTCTCCCGTCTTTTTCTTATGTTGTCGATGGATTTAGATTTAGGCCCATATTTGGCCCAATGTATTGCCGCAATGTCTCTTTGGTTAGCCTCAATGAGATCCAACGTTTGTTGGAGGGACACAAGACATACGTTTAAGTGTCGCGGTCTGAATGGCGCTGCGAACAGTTAAATTCGTCGTACCAAAAAATACTTCGTAAAACCAAAATATACCTTTTGAAGTAAATTCAATTTTACCAATGACAATCTGCCTTCAAGCAAACAAACTGGCTGTCAGGGAATATTGGATGCATATTGGAAATTTTTATTAAGGTTTCTACACCAGGTGCGCCAAATGTGGAGGTGTCATCTTTGACAGTGTATTCACGCCTTTATGTTTACGAAATATTGTGCTATTTAACTCTTGCAAGATTCTAAATTTCGGACTTCCTTCGAAACATTGAATTAGATAGCTATTCCTTGAATTTTTTTTCAGTTCAGCTTGGTTAAGATCCCCCAGTGTTTCGTTTTATTGGAGGCAAACACTGAACTGAATGATTACGCTTAATTAGAATTCTGTTACGTCAGGGAAACGTATTATATTGTCAATTCAAAAATCCCATTTAAAGTACAGAAAGTGAATAGAAAAGTTATTAAATATGAAGAAGAGAAGAGTCATTAAAGTTTTGATAAATAGTTGAGGGCGCAGTACATTATACATTATTTGAAGTAACAAAATTGGTGTAGTACCTGTTAACTGGAGTTTCTACTCATCGTACTGAACAACTTTTGTTCTACGACTTTGCTGAAATCGCAGAAAAAAATTTTGCCTCTCCATACAAATTTATCATCTGTTTTGCCATTTTTGCCTTTTTGTATGGAGAGTCTAAATTTTTTTTTGCGATTTGAACAAAGTTGTAGAAGAAAAATTCTTCAGTACGATGAGTAGAATCCCCAGTTAACGGGTCCTACACCAATTTTGTTACACCCTGTATATATATTACTGGAAAAGCCCGTACATTGGTAACTCTTAGGTTTTACTAGTAAATTTTAGGATCAGTCGTTCCATTCCGACCAACTGAACCGATCAACTATTTACCAACATTTTAAGTTAGGTTAGGTTGGAATTTTTCCATTAAGATTTGGTAAATCTTAGAATTTACCATACATCTGGCTTTTACAGTAACATATACATACTTACTTGGTATAAGTACTTACTTACTAGTACTTAGTACGTTTCATGATTCTTGCTTAATTTAAATTAATTTTAATTTGGATGCCAAACACAATTCATCAGAGTTGGCTCTACAAAAAAAATCCTAGTTAATTCTTTAGAATGAAGGGTTCATTAGTGCACTCTAATTATTTTTTTGTGGTGAAGTGTAGTACTTTCTTTTTAATTCATATTCCTATTTTCTCAAGAGATTAATACTATATACATAGTACATCATTATTTTCTCGAGCAAAAAGGAAGAAGAATTAAAAAAAAAAACATTTTAACTCCAGAACAGCAAAAATATCAGCGGAGATAATCCTCAATAACATGACTAGCGATGAACATCATTACTTTTGTAGCCTCATCCGGCTTTCATACTAATGTGTTTATTTATAAACGATTTCCTCCCCCTGTGTGAAAACATACGGGGCTTGCAATTTTTCCATGCTGCAGCGGTCGGGGCTAAATTTTTCTATAAAAGGTAACAGCCTCACAAGTGGAAGGACCTTATTATTCAAGGTCCGACTGGGTGGGTGCCACTTCTTCTTCTTATCGTGTGGTACATTTAACCGTTCTATCCACAAGGTATAGAAGGTATAGACGGACATTGTGGGTGCCACTACTCGCTTGCTTACTGCAAAGCAGCGTACTGTGTTCCGGCGGGTGGCGCGAGATAGCCAGCGTAATTATCGAGATAAGAGGCGTTCCATCTTATTATAGAGATATACTAGATGCTCATGAGCGGTGGATGACACTTTACATCAGGTGGGCTGTCAGCCTTTTGTCATCTTACTCATTAAAAAAAAAACACATACAGTCTTTGATGATCTTGGAGAAGTAACAGAAAAAATACCAGTACATTACCTATTTTTGAGAGTTAATGTGTATTATCTTACCTTATATGTTGGACTGCAGAACGCTGCTTGGCGGTGGGTGTACCAAACCAGTAGTGACCACTACAACCAGTCAGACCATACATTTTCGGCGTAAGTGCGCAGTAATGTCCTGAAGGCAGTCGGTGAGCCGACTAAGATACTATATATAACTACAGGTTCATTCTAAAAAACTTAAAAAAAAATGTTCTTTCTTCTCGTGAAACTGAACAACTTTCACCAAGGAAATATTTTTTTAACTTACCGTTCAAAGTTGGCGATTCAGTTAATCAATTGGTATAAGAAAAATTCTATTTGCGAATTAAGTATAGGCTCCTTGGGCACAGTTCTTTAGCTTCATGTGTAGAGACCGTGTTTTTTTTCATAAGGACCCCATGTACAGACTATACGAAAAAGTGCTATTATAAACTGGTGGGCTATTATATGAAGTCCTTGGCATCAACTTAACTGATGGTAAGTAATGCTGGTGTCGAAAAAGAAAAGCGGGCTTATCAAGATTCTCCAACGCAATGAGAAACTGGCTATCTTATTTTCATGTAGGAACCCATTAATGATATTAACATTGATGTTTCGCAGCAAGACTTAAATAGGGTGGTGGTAACTAGTCAGGAAGCTCAGAAAATACTCAGAATCAGAAATAAATCTTTGCCTTAATTCTATCCGGCCGTTGACAAATCTGGGCCGCAGTTTTTCTTCTCATTTTAAAAACTGGCAACATGAATATTACTCCTTATGTTTTTGCATCCACAATAACGGCTTAGAGGATGTGTGGGGATGATAATACTGTAAATGGCCGGGCCTAATGCGGCGTGAGGGTGCATTTTTGTTGCACTCCGGTTATTGGGCGATAGGATTTCCCCTCACTCACTCTCTCGTCTTGATATATAAGCTTATTATACTAGTGTTATTCAGATTTTTCAAGATAATTCGCATAACGTATCTGTTTAGTAAACTGTATGCAGAAACCACATTTGTGTTTTTGCTTTATACAGGTTGTTAATAATTGAAAAATAATTAGGTAACAGGTCCCTTAATACAATTTCGAGACATTTTTACATTTAACTCGAAATAGGTTTTTTTTCTCAGAAATAAAATAATTTAATTTATGTTTTTTTACAGCTTCTACATTTGGCTGAATAACTTTCGTACTATAAACATTGCTAAAATTGCAAATAAAAATTGTCTT
Organism: Coleophora deauratella; assembly: GCA_958295455.1. Classification (NCBI taxonomy): domain Eukaryota; kingdom Metazoa; phylum Arthropoda; class Insecta; order Lepidoptera; family Coleophoridae; genus Coleophora; species Coleophora deauratella. The sequence goes on along the minus strand of OY282403.1, from coordinate 4,127,698 downwards.
TTACCCGATTCTGTTAGATGATTTTGTAAGTAATTTAAGATTTGTAAGTGATTCATTATTTAGGTATGCAGAAACAAATAAACGGATCCCCTTGGCGATGGTGGTCCAACAGTCCTAACTAAATATTGATGAATGCTACGAGATCAAGAAGGTTTCATCTGAACCCGGATAAAATTTCAGATGCAACGGATACTCATCGTGCCATCAGAATACTACAAGATTTAGAATACCGGCCAGACCCAATAGAATATAAACATGTATGATATTCCTTATTCTATGATGTATGGAAAATACGTGCACATTCAAGTATACTTAAGTTTCATGAATTTATAAGGGTAATTTTTATTTCAGTCGGTGTTAAAATGTAAATTTTGCTCAATGGTTTGTTCTCATGTCAAAGTACTTCGTTTCTTTTTTAAATCAAACTTTTATCACTCGGAACCTGTACATTCAATGTTTTGGGAAGTGATTTTACAAAATATAAAAAAAAAAACGTAAAAAAAATTTTACTAAGTACCTAATCAATTTAGAAATAGAATTAAAGTTTCACTCCGTCACTTAAAGTTGGTTCGGCATCAGTTGCATCTTTAGATTAGCTCCCCGTATTCCGTGTTTGTTGTCGTTAACACCAATGACCCCATAGCAATCCCGTCCTCGCGTATATTTGTACAAAACCACGGCAGGCGCTGCCTATGTCAAGTTCAGTTCAGCTGTTTCAGTTAAAGCAATCTTGATAGACTGACTGACTCGGTGGCTAAGTGGTTAGCGATCCTGACCTCTGATCCAAGAGTCGTGGGTTCGATCCCAAAGCAAAGGGCAAACTTTTCTGTGATGAGCAGAATTGTTTGCTCTGAGTCTGGGTGTATAATATCTATATATGTATGTATTTAAACGTATATGTGTATGTATATCAGTCTCTGGTTCCCAAGATACAGGGAATCCTAGTTTGAGGCCAGATGACCGTGTGTGATTTGCCCCGGATACGATTCTTATTGTGATTTGATTTTGATATTTTCATGATGTGGCTTGTAGGAAACCCCTGAATGCGTTTCTTAAACATATAGGGTCCTTATGAAATACCTGATAATTTTTTTATCACGGTTTCTATTCATGAAACTTAACAACTTTCCATAAGGAACCAATACTCAATTCGCAAAAAAATATTGGAGTTTCCATTCTAATTGATTAGCTGAACCGCCAATTTTGTATGGGAAGTCCAATTTTTTTGCGAATCGAGCATAGGTTCCTTAGGGAATATTTTTCATTTTCATGAGTAGAAGCCACAAAAATTTTCGTAAAAATTTTTTTTCTGGTATTTTAAAAGGACCTTATACAATATGACTCCCGTACTATACAGGGTGTAAAAAACACTTTCGGAAACTGAAAAGGTGGATTCTAATCAGACAGGTAACGTTTTGTAGCGACGCCTTCATGCTAGTTTTAATAAACATACTAATTTATTACTTACTAATACTAATTAACTATTTAACTTATATCTCAACAAAACCTAGCTCGCTGTTAACTGAAAACTCTGCATCTCGGATTTCATATCCCAAATCCCGGGGGCACAAGCTCGATGTCTTAAAGCTGAACACCAAAATGAATCTCTCAGGAGCGTGCTGAAAATCTAATATATCAAAGCGACTGCGAACCACTGCTTTACTGTACGTACGTCCGAAACTGGAATGCTCCACTGTGCTCTGGCTACGGATTTCACTAAAAAGCACACTTGGAAATTACGACGTCTGCGTCAGTTTCATTCGTTGTTATCGTAAAAACAGAGAGACCTTGCAACCGGTACTCGTAGAGTGAGATATTTTGAATAACTAAGCGACTTCACAAAAAAAGGAGATTTTTTTTATTTATTTAAAGCCTGTAGACAGAGAAATAATTTTATCTATGGTTTTGGTTTTGGAGTTTAGATAGAGCAATGATTTCTTATACACATTTTTGGTGTTACCTAGAAAGTCATTAATAAGCAGTTGCGGTGCTCGATGCCTTTTGTATGAAAGTGTAAAATAAAAACAATTAAATGGAAAGTTTAAGCTACTTCAATGGTATCTACTCACGGGCACTACAAGATTCCTCTCTCTAAGCCAGTATTTTGAAGTTTGAAGTTCTCACTTTTCAATTTGTATTTACTTTGTTGGATTGATTTTGTTTTAATTTCAACATAAAGTCAAAAGTTTCGAGCGCAGCAGAACGAATCATCAGTGCTGATTGGAATAATCTTCAAAATTGCATGTCCGCAACTTTTCCATTACACCAGATTTGGGGCTTAACTACGTTACAACTTACCTCCACGTGCCTGTTAGGATTATGTATACTTCTGCAAGAAGTAAGGCTGGCTACCAATCATGCTAGATTGCATGGTTAGCGAACCTTCTGAGAACGTAGGTTTTTAGTTTATGAAAAAAAAAAAAAGATTTCTGAGTTGTGGTATTATGAAAGGTTTTGTGTGAAATTGAATTACTGTTTAGACAGTATCATCATAATCATGTTCAGCCGAAAGACGTCCACTGCTGGACAAAGGCAGATTGACTTGATAGTAATACATGTCATATTAAAAACACTAGCTTCCACCCGCGACTTCGTCTTCCGGGACTTCAGAATAGAAATAAAATGTTAAGGCAGCGCCATCTAGTGACGAACAAAAAAATCTGTTTTTAGTCATCCCTCCGGGAACCTTCGAGTTTTCCGAGGTAAAAGTATCCCATGTGTTAGCCGAGTGCTTTATCTATTTACCTACCAAATGTCATCCAAATCCGTTCAATAGTTTCGGCGTGAAAGTGGAACAAACAAACAAACATCCCATACTTTCGCATTCTATTATATATTTTATATTTTTGATAATATTTTATTATTATTATATTATAAACATGTTTAAGTATGTACGTATTGTACGAGTAACATCAGGTACTGTTATTAACAATGAGCAAAATAATATCTCAGATTTTAGAAAGTAAAAGCGTCTTGAATAAAAAGAAACGAAAAACTCTCGAATGCATATTCAAACAACTTGAAAACGACTGATTCATTTTCATAAAAAAAGGCTAAGAACTATGCGTAATGAAAACCTGCATCAAATATTATTAAAAAACTGACCAAGTTCGCACAACCCGCTTATATAGGGTGACTTTAAATTAATTCTTGATACCAATATATATAAAAACACATTGTGTGCTCATGATTACAAACAATTTTCCCTAAGGAACCCATCTGAACTCATAGTCAAATCGCAAAAAAAATTTGGACTCTTCATACCAGTTCGGGCGATCAGTTGATTGATTTGTATGGAGAGTCCATTTTTTATTTCCTTAGGGAATGTCGTTTGTTATTATTAGCATGCATGTGCTTTTCGTATCATATCAAGTCGTATCATTCGTATCGTATCGTATCAAGAACTAATTTAAAGGTATCCTATATATTTGTATGGAAAGTAATACATTGGCGATTTTTGCAAACACGCAGAACTTTTTACCTACCTAACTATTTTTTACACTTAAATAAACTCTAATTTATTAGCTGAAACTGTTTAAAACCGGTGCCTGAAACTAAAAAAACTTCTTCTTTTCTTTTGTAAAAAAATATTTATTCTTGAGTTGACCATGGGTCACTTGGGGAAAAAATGTTTAGTCGCATGAGCAAAACCCTCATATAAAAAAGGTGTTCGCTAGTTTGAATACTTCTAGCTGATTTTGTCTTGATATATCATATGCAGGGTATAAAAAGACCGTTTTCGGAAATTTATAAGAAAATTTTAAACTCATTTTCTCTTTATGTTTTTTTACTTTTTTATGTCTTCTTTTATTGTTGTAACGTTTGAAATACAAAAACTTAAAAACTGCTTTCAAAAGATACTTAAGTGGTTAAAATAATCTAACCATATCTCTCACTCCAACATTCGTTTATTCTACAGGCTTATCCAAACACGCAGTCATGAAAACACACGAAAAATATCACCCTCTGTCTATGGAAGACGGATAAAAACCAATAGATACCTATAGTTGTCAGTGCTAAAGGCAGATTTTCCCCGCTATCCACAATTTCACATATTTCTTAGCGAATTTTCCAACATTGCAGTAAAGATAGCAGAAATATAAGGCGATGTCAAAGAGAGGATTTGTTAAATCCCTCGAACGCCAAATGAGGCGGAATTGATGGCTGACAAAGCGAATTTTTGGGGCTTTTTACAAATTTATTCTTATGCTTGGTAAATTTTTGAATGATAGGTTTGAGTAAATTTGAGCGTCTATCATTTTTTATTGTTTTACAAAGAAAATAAGTTCATGATAAGACAAGGCTTTTTTTAAATATTGTATTTTAAAATACAAGTATCAACAATCACAAACAATCGTCCTTTCAAAAGTCTCAGAAGTGTCGGAACTGAATTCTAGGAAGGTAAATGTACCAATAAGTTTAATAAACTTTAAAGTGATTTACTAAAAAGTATAACCTTTTTCATCTTTTAACGGAGGCTCATCATACTGTACAACTTTATTGAAAGCAAATTTTTGACACCTCTCATACAGTTCCATCAGCTGATTGGCCCGTAACCCAACAACGAAATGTGCATGGAAGTTGCATTGCATTGCACTACAAAAAAGCTGTAGCTGGAGAAAGAATCGTCACGTTTAACTTATGATTATTAAAGTATAGAGGTGTTCAATTCAATAAACAAGATATTATGAAAAAAAAAATGCAGGACTCATTCATGTTCGATATTTTGTGAAGGCGACATATTTCACTTTCATAAGCTGTCTAGTGATAGCAAACTGGCATCAACGGCATGTGACTTGCGAATTTAGCGAATGCATATTAAAACGACCAGAACTAAAACTTTGTGTAAAATAAAATCAATAAGACTGGAAAGCAACTTCAAAAATTCTATCACTTGCTGAGCTACCAAGAGGCGCATTGTTTTTGAAGTTGTTTTTTATCATTTTGTATTTCTTTTAGAGATTTTCCTTTTCTTATAGATAGACTGATTTGTTTATTCTCTGAGTTTTGACTGATAGTCGTAAGTTTTACCTTGAAATTTTAATTCTAAAGCGCAAAGCAGGTGTTAGATAATTCTAAATAACGTACCCCAAAAGAAAATAGGCAGCAACTTCGGCTTTAACAGCACTCTGAAAAGTGATGAATTTAGACTGAAAGTTTTAAAGAACAGCAGTGAACACTGAAAGTTTTAGCCTCAGAGTTCGAAACTTGTAATTGGTTTTAAAGATGGCGGATTCTGTCGTGTACGTCTGCTTCCATCGATATGTATAAAATAAAGAATACATAGTGGTTTGTCACTGAAAAGCGTTGTGGTCACTTTCCAGGAGAATGGTTAGTAAGGAGGATTAACGTTTTCTAGTGTGCTCATAAAGGTATACAGGGTGTCCCAAAACTAATGCGACAAATTTTTGCCGGTGATAGCTTTGATCAAGACCTATAAAAATAACGAAACATATGTTCAGCAAAAGTTTATGGTTTTCGAGTTATACCAGATTTAAAAAAAAATGAAAATTACTAGCTTGCGGTGGGTCTTTTGAGTTTTTGTTATAAAAAACCACTTAATTTGTATTTTATTTTGCACTCAAATATTGTTGATTAGTGTCTCTACCCGAATATACTATTTATTCAGCAAAAAAATTAAAGATGCCATCAGAAATCCATCATCAATTTGTATTTTCTTTTGCACTCAAATATTGTTGATTAGTGTCTCCACACGAATCTACTATTTATTCTGCAAAAAAAAAATGAAGATGCCTTAAAGATTATACATTTCTAAAATGGGCATGAAACAAGGATTTTTTATAGCATATGAGACAAAATCATTCAATATATTTTTTTACGTCGCCGATGTTTAAAGTTTCATTATCAGATATGTTTAAAGATTTTTCTTGAATTAATGATGTATTTCTGATGGCATCTTTAATTTTTTGTAGAATAAATAGTAGATTCGGGTAGAGACACTAATCAAAAATATTGAGTGCAAAAAACTTACAAATTAAGTGGTTTTTTTAATAACAAAAGCTCAAAAGACCACCGTAGTGATTTGCAATTTTATTTTAAATCTGGTATAACCCGAAAACCATAAACTTTTGCTGAAAATATGTTTCGTTATTTTGATAGGTCTTGATCAAAGCTATCACCAGCCAAAATTTGTTGCATTAGTTTTGGGACATCCTGTATATCAATACTATATAGAACCAAAAAGTTTTGATTTTGTATGAAAAACTTCTTGCGCTTGTTAAGTCCCAACCTAACAACAAATCTGAATTCTCCAGAGTGTAGGTACCGGTATCCGGTGAAAGAATTTGATCATGTAGTTAGCAACCACGTTTTGACAACTCTATCAACAACATTAAGTCGCAGGGTTATTGTAAAACTCGTGATGTTGTAATCTTACGAAACTAAGCGATTTTATAATTACATGGATTTATTTTATATCAATAGCGACACGTTCATACGATTTCATGAAATCTTTTCATCGCTTCGGAAATACTTCCCGAAACGTTGAGTATACAAGTTCCGCGTGGTAGTAACTTTGTACTAGGTAGAAAAAAAAAGAAGATTTAAAATTATGTGCAAAAATAAAAACATTTTGATTTTGATTTTGTTATTTTATCTCATAGTGATCTCTAGTGATTTTACAGTAACCCTACAACAATACAAGCCGAATTTGTGGTGACCAATCAGTGAGCTACTCGCAATTTAACGGGCTTGCACATCCAGTGAAATTGTCAATTATCACTGCCTTATAATAAACTGTATAGGTCTAGTGGAATCATAACTTTACGGAAACGAGTCCATGAAATTGTAAAAAATGAGGACGATTGACAAAAAATTTTTGGTAATTATAATTTCTCTGTAATTATAATTTATTATTAAGGGTACAATTTTTTTTTGCAAATTCATTCAACTTAGAATTTTATTAATCATCATTTTTATTTTATTAAAGTTTAACATAAATATACTCGTACTATCTTTATTTTATAATAAGTACTATGTCTCTTACAAAATATCATTAAACTTTGTTCACAAAGCGCATAACAGCTTTGAGTTAGTCTAGAATCTAGATAAATTAATTTAGTACGACACAAAGGATTTTTGCTTTACTGAGAAGCAGTGAACAAGAATGTTGTTAAAAATTCACTTGACTTTCAATAAACTCTTACTTAAGCATAAAAAAGTTCTTTAACGTTTATAAGTCGGGGTATGAACGATAAACCTCGTTATTATTAGATACTTTACATTTTCATCTTCTAATATATCTCATAACTATAATTTTAGTTATATCAAAGAGCACTATGGGTTTAAATTACCTTAGTTGTAGATAAAAAGTAAACAAATGCTTTAAGAAAATCATATAAACGCTGAACTATCTAAAGTAAACGTTTTTACTGGAGCGGAGCGGACCGGAGACGTGCTGAATTGACCAGTCATAGTAATCGATTTTTTTTTTATGGCAGAGGTGGCAAACAAGCAGACGGATCACCTGATGGTAAGCGATTACCACCGCCCATGGACACACGCAACACCAGAGGAGTCACAAGTGCGTTGCCGGCCTTTAGTATGGGAGTACGCTCTTTTCTTGAAGGTTTGAATGTCGTATTGGTCCGGAAATACCGCAGGCTACAATTCATTCCAAAGTTTGGTTGTGCGAGGCAGAAAGTTTCGATCCACAACTGTGCGTTTAACTAGAACCTGCCCAGAGATGAGAACAGTATTCCATATGAGGCCGAACCTGCGCCTTATAAAGTTGCAGGCGATGGGCCGCAGTGAGATACCGTCTCGATCTATTGAGCACGCCAAGCTTCTTCGAGGATAATTTAGCCTAACTCTCTAGATGATCACGAAACTGGACTTCACTCAATATTTCGACACCAAGGATTCCGATACTAGCTGAGGCATTTAGGGGTGTGTCCTCAAAACGAAGTGATAGGACAAATGGCATTTTCTTGGCAGTGAACGCGCAAACCTGTGTCTTAGTAGGGTTAAACTGGACCAAATTAAGTAGACCCATTCTGAGACTTTCTTTAAAGAACCCTTAATTTCCGACATAAGTCTGTTCGGCTCTCGATGACGTTTTCCCGAGAAATGTTGGCAAAGCCGGTATAGACTACCCTTACGGTCTTGCGATGCCTGCATTCAGCGGCTACTTGCGACATTTCGCTAGTATGCGTTCATTACATACTTTTTATCAAGATGAAAACAACATAGATGTAGAGCCCATTAACTAAGAGTTTTACTCTTGAAACTGAACAACTTAGTTTTAATACATACTTTGATATAGGTAAGCATTCGCAAAAAGTACCTATCAGCCAGTCTGATCACCTGTTTTTCATAGAGTAAATAAAAAAACTCTATGGCTGCCTTATAGAACGTTGTTTCTTTCCTGCACCTATTTTATTACATTCTGTATAGGTGCTTAATGTAGTAATAATTAATTAGTTTTACCACCAATGCAACACGATTAATTCAAACGTCCCTAACGCATACAATCTGCATATTTGTAATGAATGGCTCCAGATAACATATGGCTTATTCAATTACAGGGAAATTACACCGTCCTATGTGGCAGTAAGCGGCCAACAGCACAGTAAATTAGTATGAAGATACACTATCTGAAACTGAAACTAAGCACTTTATACGCTATCGAACTGTTTAACGGTTTTACATAGGAGTTTAAAGAGAAAAGATAATCTTTGTCGGATAGTGGTCGGATACGTATACAATACAAGTTATACAAACTGTATACGTATGAAGTTTATAGCATCCCCAATGAAGGAGCACGGGTATCTTCCCATAGCTCGGGAAGGTAAGGTCATACTCCACACAAGAAAGGTCCGGATTGGTGGAAGTTGCGAGTTATGGCTATTGGCCAACCCTAGTGTCAGAAGTTTTCAAGCCACCTAATAATGCCTCTGACAAGGCATAACTACTGTCATCTAGTGATAGTAACCGGCATCAACGGCTTAACAGAAATGAAAATAAATGTAAGTATATCCAGGGTCAAATCACATACGATCATTCGGCTCCAAACTAGGACTCGATTACACAACTGCGAAAAGCACAAGAGCGAAAAATGTTACAGCGAAAACGTTACTGCGATGTACGTTACTGCGAAAAATGTTACTGCGAAAATGATTCTACGAAGTACACTAGTGCGAAACATATTAATGCGAGTTTCTAAAACTTGTATTATGAAATACGTTTAAGAATTTAGGGATTTTATTCACTAGAAGCTGAAAAAGTTAGTGCTGCTCATGAAACTTTTCCTAAGAAACTAAAACAAAAGGCGAAAATTAGTATAGGAAACATCGACGTAGAAACAAATGGACTTCGGGTCAGCGCTCAAGTGTCCGAACCAAAAGAGTAGTAAAACGCAAAAAGAGTTGTAATTTCGCGCCAGTCTTCATTTGGTCGGCCATCCATCGGCTGACTGCGCATCCGAAATGGCGTACTGTGACGTGAAAAGTTGTAAAAACTATTCAAGTAAAGTGAAAAAACAGGACGGAGTATCATATTTCCGGTAAGTAAACTCTTGCTTTATCATTTTAAAGTATTGGTTTGCTAAGAAACACAGTAGTTTATTTTAATTTGAATTATGCGTTTAGTTTGATTTCCATGAGCGAACAATCGAACATCACAACTTTGGAACAAAATTTTTATAGAGTCGCTTTTAAGTATAATTTTTTTAATTAAAATATTTTATTACTTTTTTGTATTGTTTTTATTACATGAAATATTTTATTTATTTTAGCAAGAAACCCATAATGAAATAGCAAAACTGGGATTCCCAGTATTATGGGAACCAGAGACTGAAATCACAGAAAGGTTTGTCCTAGGTGGAGATCGAACTCACGACTCTTGGATCATTAGGGAGGAGCACTAACCACTGAGTTACTCTAATAACACTGAATTCGTAAAAAAATAAGTTAAAGTGGGTAGATTAATAATTATTATTTTTTAGATTTGAGGCTAATTTACAAAGCATCAACCTAATTAAACTGTTTCACATATAAATTACAATACATATAGATTATGCTACACGTTTGGAATTATCAAAATCAAAAGTTTTTATTTTCGCAGTGACGTACATTCGCAGTAAGGTAATTCGCGCTTGTGTCCTTCGCAGTCATGTAATCAAGTCCCAAACTAGGACTACTTGTATCAGGGAAACAGAGACAAGGAATCCTAGTTTGGGGTCAGGCGACTATGATGTGTGTGTGATTTGTCCCAGAAATTTTATTATAAAAGGTCTATTAAAATTTGAAACTGAACAACTTTTCGCAATCCACAGAAAATTCCCAAAAAATTGTGGTTTTTCCAACAAATCTACTATAAGGTGATCGGCCAATTTATTTGCGTATTGTCTTTGGGTTCCTTGGGGAAAGTTGTACAGTTTTTAAAGTAGAAACCCCAGTTTAAATAGTTTCAGCTAATTTGGTTAAAGATAATATAAATTCGAAGCTCACTATCCTTCTCTATTAGTGAATTGACTATGTTCAAAATCTACATCCGCGTCACAGCACAGGAATGTCACCTGACAAAGAGTAAATTAAACTGTCCGTCATTTCGCGGATTGACTGGCATCTGATTGACTCGCCACACGCCGCTGAGTTCCGGAATTTATTTTATTACAGTAAACCTATCTATAGCGTACTTCCGCTTGTAACTGAAGGGTGAAATTGGCGTTTACAACAGTGTGACTATTTGTGGCAGATTTCTGCCATTTGGGCAGATTTAAATAATAATAAGCTGACGATTAAAAATAGTGTCAGAATTTGGCAGATTTCGAGGCAATCCTTACTATTTTTGAAATACCAATAGAAAACTTATAATTTTTCATGTCCTTATATATCTTTTTAAGACTTATTTGGTAAAAAATAATTTTACTTACTGACATAGCAACTTTTGTCTCAAGCCAGATTTTTAAGAAGATTTTGGCAGCCGTTTTTGTCAGTGTCGGGCAGATTCGCCAGTTTTGAGATGGTCACCTTGGTTTACAATGGCATCTTTCTAATTTATAAATATAACCTTTCAGTATTACGAGTGAAAGCCCGCATTTCAATATAAATCTAAGGCTAACCTTCTAGAAATATGGAAAGTGATTAACAGATATAATAACACTAAATAACTCATCAGAGTTGCGTTCCATGACTACGCTTTGACAGCAACTTAATATTTACGATACCTTCCCTTTCTCACTTAAGAGATTTATCCTGTTGTCAGACAGACCATACGCACTCTTAGTGTTGAGGATTTCTAGGCAGCGGAAGCCTTATTATTCAGTACTTTTCACCTTTAAAAATATAAAAGACCAATACTCTTATTGGGTACCTGTTTACCTCTCTGTTCTGATAGTAGATATAATTATTAAAATAACTTTTTCATACAAAAATGTTAAAAACTGCAAGCTGAATAGGAGTGTAGGAATCCCAGTAGGTCTATAAATTTTCATGAAAGTAGTCGGTTTTTTAGTTGTTTTCGTTTCAACGTATACGTACGAAAAAATATTTTTTCGTAAGTATTACGTTCCATTCGTTAGAATCATTTGCTAGGTTCATTAGTATTTTCCCGCGTAATAAATGTTGACTATAAATTTATATCGAAAATTTTACGTTATAAGTAGTTTAGTACAAATCAGCTTCATCATCATCATCAATCAAAAAACGTGCAATACCTATATATAGATATTCTTAATACCTAATTTGTATCACTATTTGTCATACTAAAATTATGAGCTGAAGGATCTGTTCAGGACTATGGGTATGCGATAATCTCCGACCATTGCCGACCAGGAAGAACACAAGTGTTCCCTTATCCAGACAACTTTTCCATAGAGAAGCGGTTTCTAGTATCACGGACCAAAAGGATGGTTGGGTCGTTGGTTCGATTTCTAGGTAAACTTTTCAAGGCCAAACATTAAAATAATATTATTTTGGCTCCACTACAGCTCGAGGATTACGATTATTCAATGGATCCATTTATTATCCCCTCATGTGTACTCATATATGTCAAGAGCATTGTAATAAAATAAATCAACGTCGCATCGAGTTAACTCATTAATAAAATTCTCATTTTCCTTACTGAATGGTTTTTAATTTTACAAACGATACATTGACAAGCATTGATTGAGGCATCATGGCGTGAAAATTGCGATGGAACTACGTAATTTGTGAAACAGTGGAAATGAAGCACGTTAAATTTTAATTGAATGTTATTTAATATTTACCATTGAGTTATGGCTATTATGGTTATCGACTGATTTCTCTAAAGGAGGAAAAGAATAAATCCGCTGTATTGTTTTTATCTATTTTATATTGAAATGAAATGAAATGAAATTCTTTATTTGCGTATGATTTAGGTACAAAATAGGGTGGAAGCTTAGGGTTAAATCCATACAAAATCTGCTCTTATTCGAGCGTGCAAATATTTGTCTATGGGTATAAGGTACATACATGCGTTTTTATAAATGATAGTGAACATGCCATAATAATCTACTTCTTATTACCATGATTCTAAAAATATTCCGTAATAATTTCAGTTGACCTTATCAAAGTATTCTTTAATTGAATAGAAACATTTATTAATTAACCATACATGTAACCGGGACTTAAACTGGCCTCCCGACAGTGATCGTAAGTCATCTGGAAGGGAGTTATAAACATCCACTGCCACTGAGTGCACATTTTTTCGTGACATTGTTAGTTTATACATAGGTATGGCAATTTTATTCGCTCCCGACCCGTGGTACAACTGCGATGTCCAACTGGTTGTACTACGGAGAATTTTTTTACCCATGGTTCAATTGGTTGTTCAACTCTGACCCGTGGTGCAACGGTGGAATTATGTCCAACTGGTTGGACCACGGGGATAAGATTATTGTGTAAAACAAATAAACATCTACAAAACAAATGACTTCACTCCCGACCCGTGGTACAACTGCGATGTCAAACTGGTTGTACTACTTCGTTTAGTGATCTGACGATTGTGATTGTAAAAAATGGGTGCAAGCGATTGGTGTAATAAAGGTGTAAATGAAGTGAAATATAAACATTTATTTAATGAAAACATATTTTAAATGGTTACACGTTACACGTTTCTTTATAGGCATGTGCCTAACGCAATTTGTCGATTGCATGCCCAATAGTTATTTGTCCATCCAGTAACTGCAGTTGAACATGTCTTACATAATCATCGTCCATTACATATTGTGCCCTTCTTTTATTACCGACCTTACGCTTCTTCGGCATAGGTCCCTTGGATAAGTTTTTATTGTAAAAAAATTCTCCGTAGTACAACCAGTTGGACATCGCAGTTGTACCACGGGTCGGGAGTGATTTTATTTTTTGGTCTGTCTCGTTACTGTTTTTTAAAAACTTTCTGTTGAATAGGGAACTGTTCTGGATGTTCTTTGACAAATATACAGATTTGTTTGATATAGAGACCAGTAAGGGTGTGAAGCTTATATTTGATAAATAATGGTTTGCAAGATTGCAAGTACTCTGCACCAACTAACGCTCTAACACACTTTTTTTGCATTACAAATACTGATTCTATGTCTTTACAATTGCCCCATAATATAAGTCCATATTGTAGGATCGACCCCACATTCAAAGAGGTATAAGTATAGGTAATATTTAAAATAACTTGTATACTCTTCATAATGCGTCTTGGTGATGTCTCAAAAATCTCTCAATGCTGAGTCAACATTGCTGACAGATATAGGTATTCCTGAAGATTCGTCACTTTTACTGATTTTCGACACGACGCATCCAAATATATTCAGTAAATTTACGCAAAAATAGCTCTACCTAGTCGCGGACACCCACGCTACGATAGCTATACTAATTAATTGAAATTGATATTAAAAACAAAAGCCTTTATAAATGCAAAATAATCGGATAGCATATGGACTAAACTTGTAATTATTCGAACAATTTCGTCCAAAAAAGCCTTGAAATACCTCCACAAACAAAGCCGCGTTCTCATCAAGCATTCTCGTTGCAATCAAGAAACACCCCCTAATATGCTACATTCGGCCATTCTGTGCGATACAACTATGCGTCAGGGGGTAGTAGAGGGGTTGAAGACGGTGAATGTATTGTAGATACTGAAGAAAATACGTATCCGAAACATTTATCCGATGAAAATATATAAACAAGCTGATTTTTAATGAAATGAAATGAAATAATATTTATTCGAAGTAGGTATCTCTGTACACTTTTCGAACGTCATATTTTTTCTACCTAATACGAAGTTCCTACCACTCGGAACTCGTATACCCAACGTTTCGGAAGTGTTTGCGGAGAGAGAAGAAACGTCGGGCCCTAAAGAAACTCCCTCCAACACATTTTTTTAAATAAAATTCTTACATGCTATTACATAATTCGGGTAAACAACAAAGTTATAGTTAGTTTAATTGCATACTATTACAAACGAATGTGAAAGATCAACAGAAACATACAGGTACAATGTGCAAACAGGTAATAATTGTGACCAAACACCAATGACAAGAGCAGGCCAGTTCATACGGACAGCACCCGATCACGAGTATAACGCGGGAGTCGGCCATTAATGGCGGTTTTGACCAGAAATAGAAACAAAAATCATTATTTTGGAAGAACAAACAAGCACACTAAAATATAAAACCAAAAAGAAACAAGAATGAAGTATATACTTCGGATATCCGAGTTTTTTATTCGGGTCAAATGTATCAACTTTTGTAATACCACTTTTTAAATAAACGCCTAAAAGGTTTTTGAACCGCTATACAATACAACTTGTATGGACAGTTCAAAAATTTTGTAAACAGTTGTCATTAGATTATCCTGCTCGTTTCTGCATGTATGTAAGATAAGCATATATTTTCTACATCTTTGACTGAAAGTAAATTCAGGTACAAAAATAATATCCCTTTTCGTTTCTAAATCCGAAAACTTATCCGCATAGGTAACAAACCTAGTTTGCAGATAATTAAAGTTACCCACAGAAGCTTGGTCATTTGGACACCTTAATAATTATAGTGTTATTTAAATATTTAGGGTGTTTTGACCCCACGTACCTACGAAATTAAGGAGTAAAGGTGATGATATGTAATAAACATAAATTATTAAATAGATATATGCGACCAGTGGTGACTTCTCGTACCGGAGGTCAAGACACACTAAGGGGCGCTTAAATAAATGGACCTACAGGGTACAACAAAAAGGCGTTGCTACATCTATAAGGTGGGTTTTAACTTTTTTTTTATGTGATAGGTGGCAAACGAGCAGACGGATCACCTGATGGTAAGCGATTACCGCCGCCCATAGATACCCGCAACACCAGAGGAGTCACAAGTGCGTTGCCGACCTTTGAAATGGGATGGGGGATGGGGGAATTGGGGGGGGAGGGGTGGGGGTAAGTTGGGCCTCCGTTACCCTCACTCACTCGGCGAAATACAACGCAAGCGTTGCTTCACGCCGGTTTTCTGTGAGACCGTGGTATCACTCCGGTCGAGGCGGCCCATTCGTGCCGTAGCATGGCTCTCCCACGGGTAAAACTTACTTAAGAAGTACGGGTACTTATGAAGTTGTTCACTTACTTTTAAATGAAAAACATTTACAATTTTGCAAAAAAATTGGAATACATATAGATTAGCTAATTAGAAGACTTGTTATGGGAAGTAAAATTATTTGCGTCTACAACAAAATCATGGAACCAAAGTTGTTCAGTTTTGTTATCAGAATCTGCGCTTAAATTTGGATAAATGATTTCAACTATGCCCGATATATATAGGTACATACGAGTACTAAATACCTTTATTGATAAATTCATAAATAGTTCTGTGTAGAATTATTTATTTCAAATGATATATACTAAGTTATTTCTTCTTTGAGTTTGAGGGGAATGGAAGGTTTGCTTAAACGAAGAAGTGTTAAATAGAGTGAAAAATAAAAGGAACCTTAATAGAAACTATTGAGAACGGAATAGGAAATATGATTGGATATTTTTAAGACAAGATTAACATCAATAAATTTTGGAAGACTAGGCAAGAGAGACCGAAAATTAGTAACATCGATCAACTGAAGACCAAATACGTATAATTAGTAATATCGATCAAGTGAAGACCAAACTCAACGTCGTGTCGCACCAGAAAGTCAAGAGTGGCAATAAAAATGGCAGTTGCTCCACGAAAAACAGCCAAGCTCTTAACACAAATAAGAATAAGCTTTTTTCAATAAGCCACAGAAGAGTAAAAATATTATCGTATTTTTATTAAGAGTAAAAACAGTAAATCCTAAAACTCTTCATCCTTCCTCTTTTCTGTGACTCCCATGTAATTTTTGAAGCATAATTATGTACTAACATGTACTAGATATTATTTTGTGTACATCAAGCCAAAAGGACATTCAGTGCTAGCATTTTCAAAATACAAAGCTACGTCTGACTGCTATACTGAATTGACAGTACAAAGATTAACTCATGAGCGAAGACATATTTAGTAAGGACGAGACCGCCGACGGAATGTCTCCACTATGTTAAACACTATTAATGGCACACATCTACCAATGAGCAGTTCCTGTCAAAGAACATATAATAGGTAGTAAATTTAGGAAATTATATAAAATTGCGTATATGTCACATTAAATTCAACACTGTAGTAAAAAAACTTTTTTAAATATTATAGTAATAAGCATGGGCGAGTTTGGATTAAGTAAAGAGACTCATGTTGTTGTTGAAAAGTAATCGGACTACAGTTACAACATAGAAATAACGTGTGATCTAGCTCATCCTCGTTACATCTCTGTGGACATATATTGACGGACGCAAATCAAGCCAATATAGTGTTCTCCTATTTCGATAACCCCACCCCAGTACTAGGGATAGAGATGCCAACGTTAAAAAAAATTGCCACCAGGTGCTTTTGTGCCTTATGTTGTATTATGAGAACATTTTCTGCCAAATGCTTGTGGGGTCTCCTCTTTTAATAAAACGTCTTTGGCCAAGAATCGATTCGATGGCCGAAACGCAATGTCCTTTAGCTGATAGTGACGGGTGCTGGGATATAACTCAGAAACATAACAATAGACTGCGTTTCGGTCGCTTTGTGTGGTTGCTGTGTGTAGGCACGATGTAACTAGTCTTGATGGCCTTATCCACACGATAAATAACATTAATGATAAAGCGATTTATCAATGAATTTTTCGAAACTTACGTGCTTTTCATACCGATTGGTTTTACGGTGAAGGTTAACATTGTAAGGAAACCTGCACATCTGATTACTAGATTTGTATGATGGTGACCGCGGGTGACGCTGAGTGCAACACCCAGGTAACCCCGTATATCCTTTATGAGAGCACGATTAAATAAATTGTGCCATAAGATAAGAGAAAAAACTGGATTATTTGCGTTCCCAAAAAGTAATGAACACAAAAAATCATTCATTTTCAGTCACTGGAAAATTTTGGGAGATTTACTGCGCTTTTTCCCGTTATACCACTAACTATATCACAATAGGCATCGGTTGGACAATGGGGATCCTTTTGTGGTCATTTGTACGGTTTTTGGGTTATGCCCCTGACTTTTGCCTGATAAAGGGTTTTGGGGTGTGTCTCTAAATGAATTGTGGTTTTTAGCTAATTTTGTTTGTGCAGAATTATTTGGGTAACTACCTTCCTACTCCATTTAATTCAAACCGTGCTTAATTTAATTATCTACTTTGGTCAAATATTCCATACACATTTTATTACTTCTTTTTTGGACTTCATTAATTCATTCATTTACAATAATCTGGGTGTTAGTTACAACAGAACAAAGATTTTAAGGTGAAAGGGTACCATATATTGCAACCTCTCTTTGTAGACCTAAAAAAATGTGGATACCATCCGGGTCCGAGTAATGCAAATAAATAGCCACGCTGCGCATAATCTTTTTATATATATTGAAGTGTTAAGAAATTAGCTGTCATTACTTAAACTGGGGCTTCTACTAGTGAAACTGAACAACTTTTCTCAAGGAACCCATAGTCAATTCGCGTTTTTTATTTTGTAATTTTCTAACAAGTCGGTCGGTCACCTGATCGGTCCATTTACTATGGGATGTCAATTTTTTTTGCGAATTCTCTGTGGGTTCCTTTGGGAAAGTTGTTCAGTTTCATGAGTAGATGCCTCATATACCTTATATGTATGGGATATACCTACCTTCATAATCAAAAGACGTCCACTGCTGGACAAAGATTTCCACACCGACTGGTCCTGTGCTGCTCGCATCCAGCCTACCTCACAGCTCGCGTCACGTAAAAAGAACACCGGCGGCGGGCGTTCCGAGAGTGCACTCTGACAGCAACTGTTTTGTACCGTATCTTTCACACTTACGCGATTTATATTATGCTATCCTGTTGTCAGAGTGAGCTGTTGTGCCATCGGAACGCCCGCCATCGCTCTTTTTACGTGACGCGAGCTATACCTATGGTTCATTCCAATAAAAAAAAGCAAAACGTAAACAAACTTACTATGGAACTGACACATGTCAGTGTCATCTGCATACTATGTTTGTTTACCTTTTGCTTTTTTTTGATTGGAATGATCCATACCTACCTTATTTCGATGTTTCCCGGTATATAATTTTGCATAAAGTTATACATAGAAACATGCAGAGTTTTATTAAAATCGATAGAGTAATTTTCGAGAAAAAATAAATAAGAACATCGGCTTGAATGGAAGATTTTTCTCGCAGAAACCAACAAGTATCCAGTGAAGATAGCCCGTATAAAGATAAATTACTGTACAAAGTTTTATCAAAATCTTGCGTAAAAACATATTATAGCATGTAATTAAAACAGCCCGAATGCAATAGTTAATGGAAGTGTTGGAAGGTTAAAATATGTCGGTAATTGTCCAAATCAAATGAGCCCAAGTGCACTCAGTCGGTGAAATATACCGAACAATTTATATTCAATACCCTTTCAAGTTTCGAAGTAGTGCCTTCATAAGGATTATCGACAGATATCGATAACCATTTCGAATTTATGTATTTAAAAGAAGGAAAACCAATCAGCTGTTGAACAAATTTAGACAGTTTTTTCTGTTATTACCTACTTACAGCTGCCTACGAGTGGAAGTGCCAGTTTATGTTTTGTAAATTTTTATGTAACAAAATTAAATAATTTAACAGATTAAGTGTACGATTTTAAATGGGTTTTTCCTCATCACACTATCTCTTTTCTACCTAATTATTCGGGATAATTATAATTTAAGCAATGCCAGCGCAACCAAAACCAGTTAGGATTTATCCGTACACCGTTATTTCTTACTTTTATGGTCCTTTGGTCTTTTGGGTAATGTTTAGTATAATAATAACGGGTTCAAAAGGTTTTTATTACAGCCTGTATAGGTAAGGCTTGACTTTTTACCGAAAACATGAATATCGAAATCGCAACATTTCTTTTATCGACTGTTATCCCAACACTAGCGCGAGAGGGTGCCAAATCGCTTTCAGCTATCAGTTGCTTACTCAATTGGGCTCGATTTGAGCAACTGAGCACCGGCGAGCACCGTCGAGCACCGTCGAGCACAAGCGAGTAACGGAGAGAAACGCGGGAGAGTGCAAGCAGTCATTTACAAATTCACTTACCGAATGATGTAGTTCGGTAAAACAAGAATCAATTGCGTTATTTTTTAGAGTGTAGGTAGGTATTTGTGTAGGTTGCTTATCTATACCTATAAGGAAGTTGTTACTTGTTACGTGTTATCATAAATAAATAACTTTGATACCAAAGAATAATATGAGTGAAATATGAATCAAAAACATACTAAAAATATTAAAGGCGTAATGTAAAAAAAAAGATACAAATAATAATTTCCCTAATCAAACATATGTTTATAGCGTAATTCTATCCAACAAAACTAAATCTTTTGCCTTTCTCTTGTGTGTGTTATAACCTGTGTAGTTTTTGTGTAGTTATAACTATAACCTTCCAATTATATTTCTTTCTAAAAACAAAGGGACAGTGGCTAACAGAAATACAATACTAAATAAATAAAACTAATAATGATATTATTTTGTATTTATGGCAGTTCTACGATATTTTGTGAATTCATGTGTTAAAACACTATGTTGATTGTATTTTTATAATAGTACGAATAGGTATCACAATATGATACCTATTACCTCTTCTTCTCTTCTTCTTTATCTTAAGAGCTAGGCTCTTGTCGGTGGAGTAACCGCCATTCTTTTCTACTCCTTGCCAACTCCTTGACTTCCTGGTACGACACGACATTGACTTTGGCCTTCACTTGATCGATGTAACTTATTCTTGTCCTCCCTCTACCTCTCTTTCCTTCTATCTTTCCTTCCATGATGTTCGTTATGAAGTCGTCGTGTCGTAACAAATGTCCAATCATATTTCCTCTTCTGTTCTCAATAGTGTCTATGATGTTTCTTTTATCTTTCACTCTATCCAACACTTCTTCGTTTGTGACTTTTTCTTTCCAGCTTATACCTTCCATTCGTCTCCAGCACCACATTTCAAATGCTTGCAATCTTTTACCTGCTCGTACTAATTATTATTAAATATTATATAAATTTGAAAGTGATAGCTCAACGAGATGCGCTCCCATATCAAATGCCTACATTTCACTTAGTTACATTTGTAGTCATCAATAATAAATTTTAGCTCCAAAAATCACGGGTACAGGAAACATTATGTAATGTGTAAGTATAATGATTTTACGATTTGCATTCCGTAAGATATTGTAATCAAGCATCGATTAAAGATAAGCGATTTTTTAGAAATAATATGAAAATCTTTTTAAAAAAAAAAAACCGGATATAACGCAATCTTACAATCTCACATACATAATTTAGCGTGTGAGATTCATAAGTCTTCATGTAGGCTTTGCCGCAGTCGGGTAAAGAGTAATAACAATTTTTCACCCATGTTTCACAGGTTTACAGGTCATGACGCCGTGCCTCCTCAGAGAGTAGGCTCAAGATTTGAACAAAGTTGTAGAACAAAAGTTGTTCAGTTTGATGGGTAAAAGCCAACCTTGAAGTATTATCACACCTTTCTGTTACACCCTGTATATTATATTTTTTTACATTACCTACATACTTTTAATTGGATATTTATTTATTTTTTATTTATATAATATACAAGGTGTAACAAAATTTGCTGGTATTATTTAAATTGGGGCTTCTACTCATGAAACTGAACAACTTCTCAACTAGCAAAGTTGTCCTATAATTTCTAGACTAAATAAAGATTGGTTTTATAGAGATTATCTAGTGGTATCTCGGATTTCAAAGAATTGTGTTATAGTATTTAATACGAAAGTTTAGTCGTATAATACTTTAATTTTATAAAATAGTCCAAAACGTTTACACGATCAAATTATATGACCATCTTATAACAGCCGCAGCTTTAACCTTTACCGAACATTTTTATGCAATTGTGTAAATGAAAAATTATGATAATCGTGTATAAGTTTCGGTTACGACCATTTTATGACGTTTTGGCTGTTAAACAACTGTTAAAGGATGAACTTTATAAAGGTCATAAATATTTGTTCTATAAGACAGATAATCTGATATATACGAGTAGTAGCTGTTAGTTAAAGCGGTATAAAAGTTATTGATATGACATTAATGACTGATCATGTTGGCGACCACTACATAACTTATGGTTTTCAAAAGGTAATATTAATTATTGTTATAAATATTTTGGTTAGGTATTTAATGCTTTTACGTGGTACTCTTTTACTCACATAGTCTATAGGGTCCTTCTAAAATACCTGAAAAAAATTAAACAGTTGGTTCTCTCAAAAATTTTTTTGGACTTCCTATACAAAATTGGTGGATCAGTTGATTGATTATGAGTATGAGAATTCCAAAAAAAAATTGCGAATTGAGTTTAGGTTTCTTGTGGAAAGTTGTTCAGTTTCATGAGTAGAAGCCGTGGTAAATTTTTTTTCAGGTATTTCATAAGGACCCTATATAAGCTACATCGTTACTAACATTTATGGACCTTGAAGTCTGACACTAAACAAATTGTATTTGAAAGTGAGCTTGTTTGTTAGTGCTTCTTCACGTCGACGTCATGAAAAGCTTAACATAACACAGTTGAACTAACAAACCGTGATTTCAAAACGAGTTTTCAGCAAGGAGCAGACTCCTTTGTATTCGGTACCGTTGCTGGCTGAAGTGAAGTAAAGGAAACAAAAACAAAGAAACATCTACTGTCGCTTTAAGTTGGGTATCGCGGAAGAAATACAAGTGTGGAGAATCGAGTGTGGCCAGGTGAAAATTGGAAATATATTTGGAATAAATAAATATTTTTAACAACTTGATTTCAGTGCTGTGAATTTCAACTTTGACATGCCTATTGATTGTCATTGAAAAAATTGATTGTCAATCACACATGTTTGTCACACATCACACAGTGTGTAATCATGTGTGTGTATCTTTTTTTTAAGTGTGCAATAAATTTGTTAAATAAAAAAAAAATACTCATAGCCGTGTTCGATTTCCATCCTGAATTCATTTTACAGAGAACTAATATTTAAAATATGAAAATTATACATTCAACTTATTCAGGACACATAATTACAAGGAGAAAAGGTTTACAAAATATCTTATTTAGCACATTGATACTATTTCAAAACAGATAAACAAAATTAGTTGTAACATCTACGGCACAAAATAGACACAGAAGGTCCGCTCAATACAAACCACTAAAATCGTAAGCATATATAAGCTTATAGAAATATACGGTCGTTCGAGGCAAGGTCACGATCGCACAGTACGTGATCTTGCCTACAACGACCGTATACGTCTATAAGCATGTATATGCTTAGGATTTTTGTGAGCGTACTGAGCGGACCTTCTGTATCTATGTGTTTTGTGTCCACGGCCTCTTCCGGATGCTATCACTAGATGGCAACCGTTAAGCAATGTCGGAGGCCTATAACAGCTACAATACCACAACCTCCAGCAAAGGAGTAAAGCTAAATCTTCAATGGGAATGGGAAGATACTCGTGCCCCATCAGTGGGAATGATATGGGTTGTTAACCACCCCTAAATGGTAGGTCGATCGAATCCAGGCAAAATATAGTTTAAAGATACTTAGATACTTGTTGTTGAAAAATTGTTTAAAAGTACAATGTAGTTGCTACAAAAAATAATATAATTAATTGGGTATGCTAAATTTTTTGTAAGGTATGCAAATAAAAAAACCATTTCGAGATATTTTGATTCAAAGCCATATTTTTTTATTTCCCACTCGAAAAAGTAAAAGATTGAGTATAAAAATCGAAAAAAGACAATAACCTTCATTTGTATCCCTGTGACGTCACATGCTCACACACTTTTTGGTGTTACCTTGAGTTGTTTATAAACAAACGAAATGACAATTGGCCTGACAGTTAAAGTTTAAGAAAGCGTTCCAGACCCTTTCATGACAGTATTTTATTACCCTGACAGCAGGATAAACTATTATAAATATTTCAAGTGTAAAAGGGACAGACTATCTCAGGTATATTTTGCCTTGTCCTGGAACGGGCCTTATTATAAACAAACGAGATGACAATTGACTTGACAGGTGACGTTTTAGAGAGCGTTCTGGAACACATTCATGAGAGTATATTTTTAACCTGACAGCCGGACAAACTATTATAAATCTTTTAAGTGTAAAAGGGACAGACTATCTCAGGTATATTTTGCCTTGTTCTGGAACGGGCGTTAGTCGAGATTAAGGCCTGTTCATTTCATCGTCAGACATTTGGGCTGTTCGTTTCATAGTTTGTGAACATGTGACGTCATCATGGCTCGAATATAAAAAAATGTATTTAAAAATATCCACAGTCTTAAAAAATGAAATAATCAAATTAGTTTTTCAAAATGGTCTAAACTATCAGAAAAAAAATTTTAAAAAATACATTGATTTTTTTTAGCATACCCAATTCTGGGTATTACTAGAATGTGGGATATTTTGACATATGTATATCCGTATCCACACTATCCGTAATCACCACTTATAAAACCTTAAAAAGTTCTAAATTCAAACTTTTAAAATGATTATTTATTTATTCCACTTGATCTGGCAACACTGAACACACGATCAGCAACAAGCTAGTGAAGAGACAAAAGAAATCACAATCTCCTTCCCGTTCTTTGTTTGCGCCAGAAAGACTAGCCAAATTGTATGGAAGACACGAGATTAAAGTAGCACCGGATTAGATAAGAGAAATTTTAAAAGGATTTTAAAACAAGTTTCTTAAACTAAAATCTCTTTTAAACTTAGATTTCATTTAGATCTTGTACTTGTATTTGTAGGTATCTCGTACTCGTATTAGACTCAGTTTGAAATAAATGAAAATTAGAATAATATTTTGTAAACTTCTGAAACTCGTTACAGTAAATAAAGTAAATAATATACTTGCCTATTAATTTATTTTAAATTCGATTGGTCAGTCTACTAAATTCCTGTCAACAATATATTTCCTAAAATAAAAACGAATTACCTGAAAAACGATTTGTGTAATCACCTGATAGATTGCGTATAATATACAGCATGTTTTAATAGCGGATTAGTCATTATACAGGGTGTCACTGACTGAGTGGATCTCGCAAACAGGGTGGTTATTATTGAGCCGGTCGTCGGCGGTGCGTGAAATTATGCCATCGGGTCTGTTGTTACACCCTCATTAATCTGATGTCTAAGTAATAAGCAGAAGCGGGAGAGGTAGCGTATATGTTAAATGTTTTTAGAAGAGGCATATTTACTAGACTGCACAAGCGGAACTATGCTTTTCGTCTGTATATACGTAGTATATTTATAACTTCTGCTATAAATAAATATTGCGATAATTTAGAAGTGTTTTATTTGATCCAAATAAAATTTATACAGCTTGTACTTACTTAATTAAATTAGCTTCTAAAATATTACTGTTTTCAAATGTCCGCCCTTGGCTTTGACATGCGCTCACAAGCGGTCGGGCCAAAAGTTATTCACTATACACACTATTTCCAGAAGAAAATTATCTACAGCTTTATCAGCTACTTCTTCAGTGACTTGATATTTGGACAGCGTTTAGAGCAAGCTAATTCCTCTAGCTCTGAAAGTGATAATAGTTTGTATTCGAGCGAGTTCAAGTAAGCGGGTCGAGCGATATGTGTCATCATCATCAGCCGAAAGACGTCCACTGCTGGACAAAGGGATCCCCCAAGGATTTCCACACCAACCGGTCCTGCGCTACCCGCATCCAGCCCGTAAACTTCACCAGGTCAGCGGTCTACATATGTATACATCGATATTATGTGCACAACAAGGTCATCATGCAGCACAAGTCATGGTCTGGTAGGGAATCCTCCATTTTAGTGAAAGAGGAATTAAAATGTAAGCTAAATTGTTCGAGGAGACTGTGTTAGAGCCTACCGTAAAGTGTTTCCAGCAAGACTCTGTAACTGGGTACGCAAGCCGCACTTAAGCATGCCTATTTCGGTAATTAGGTATGAACAATAAAATCTCATCTATTTATCCGTGGAAGTACCTTTTATAAGCGATATGCCACTTACATGACTCTATGGAGAAAAAATAGTGTCCACCATTAAGGTAAGCAATTGAAACAAGCACTTAAAAATCCTCCTAAATCCCTTAGTGGAAGCGAACAGTTTAACGGAAGTAAATAATGAAAGAGTTTAACCAACAATCTAAACTTAAAATATTTAGTAACATATTTGATCGATATGTTGCAATCATTCGTGACTTGCACCAATCTTTTGACATTATAGATGTGGAGTCTGGGTTATCCCATTATACCTGTATTTGCCAGCAGTCACTAAGAGACGACGGCCAACATTATTTTAAACCAAGAATGCCGTCCCATCACAGAATTTTTGTCCCAACACAAGTAAAAGCACATACAGCCCAAAAATTTTAATTCAAATTTTAGCAAGAAATTTCAAATTTTAGGGAAGGCAGTGGATTTTTTTATTACTTTAGTTCAGTGACATAATATTTTGTGTTAAACTAATATTTATTTATTTATAAATAAATTAGATTTTTGAGTCCCTAATAGAATAAACATAATGAGCAATCCGTCAACAGCGTTCAAAATATAACTAATTTTAATATTGAGTTTCTCAAAAGACCATTTCACAGTAACGACCCTCGGGGCAACATCTGACAATTATTGCAAAAATAGCACTTTAATTATGAAAAATTAAATACGAAATCTGTTTTGACATAACTAACTCTGCAATGTCTTCATTATACATTCACCCTCAAAAGCAACCCTAAACACTCTGCGTCCTGTGTTTAATTGAATTTGAATTGCAATTTTGTACTAAATGAACCCCTGAACAAACATTTTGAACTGCAAACAACCCCTGAAATGCACACTGACGCATAATGCGATACAGCAATGAGCATCGATGCCTTGATTAAACAGTTGTCTTTCTATCATAACAAAGCATATATAGAGTACTGGATGAGATTTTAGAATCAGACGGAAAGTTTATCGCTTTTTTACTTGAACAAACCATATGATCCCGGGCATGGGTCTCTTCCCGTATCTCACAGGAAAAGGTCATTCACCACTCACCAAGTCCGGATTGGTAGAGGTTGTGGGGCTAGTGGCGGACGCTGAGTTAGAAATTTACAAGCCATCTAGTGATAGTTATGGGAACTACGGAATAATGGTCGAGAAAAAGGTCACTATAAATATAGTCAAAATCATCCAGGTTGTCACGATAACCTTTTGATTTCTTACACAATAAAGTCTGATAAGGTATCTTCTTACAGCAGTGATTTTCTAAATGATATACAGGGTGTAACAGAAAGGTGTGATAATACTTCAAGGTTGGCTTTTACCCATCAAACTGAACAACTTTTGTTCTACAACTTTGTTAAAATTGCAAAGAAATTTTCGGACTTTTCATACAAACTTAGTTCTCCAGCTGATGGATTTGTATGAAAAGTCCAAATAAAATTTTGCGATTTGAACAAAGTTGTAGAACAAAAGTTGTTCAGTTTGATGGGTAAAAGCCAACCTTGAAGTATTATCACACCTTTCTGTTACACCCTGTATAGGTATCTCGGTTGGTTTATTATTGATATCTTTTTTTGTGTGATTTCAGTAAATTGGTTAAGTTTCATGAGATGCAGCTCATTTTAAAGGACTACTTCAACTTTTTATTACACTCTTTATATATGGTGCTCTTAATATCTTAACATCTTTCCCCAAAGAAACTAATGTGTAGTTATTTCGCAGGTACTTATTGCAATTCACTTGGGTATAATTGCCTTTTCCAGCCGCTTTATAAATAAAGAAATACGGCACCTACGCAAATGTGATCCGAGAAGCATTCGCCCCTGTTTATACAGGGTGCACTGAAGATGTTCAGTGATCGGCTTATTCCGACAGAGATGATTATATTCGCGAGAAAGCACACGCTTAGGTAATGCTTTCAAGCTTAAACTCAAGATAAATCTTTTACCGTTTGGAAAAGGAAAATGTTTATTTAGGAATTTCTGTTAAATGAAGGGTTGCCATTTAAGTACGCACAGATATAAGGTATATTCAACAAAAGCATGTGTGAAGTTAAACGGTCAAAAGATCAATGTTTATGTTTTTCTGACCTTTTTCAGTTGTAGTCAATTTTCATTCGATATATCGTTTCTTCATAGACTCTGTGATATATCTATAATTTAAACTCACAAAAAATCAGTAAAGTCTAAGGAAATATCGCATAAATATTTATTTAGAAAAAACTAAAAGTTAAGTATGGTTAATTGCAGAACAAAGTTTTGGTTAATTGTTATCGTTTCCTTGATTTGTATAGGAAGCTACGTTTTATTAGAAAATGTAGTATCATTTTCTAATAAAACTGCCATTCAGTCCCATGGTCATAATCATTTATTCATCATATTCATTACACGTCAAGAGTACAAAAAAAATACTCCCAACCCAACTCCGTCCCAACTACACACTAGGCAATCGACGACTTCTAGTTATACCTTCTGGATAGAACGGTTAAATTGTGCCACATGATATAAGAGAGAGGCCCAACTAGGATTCCCAAAATTAATTGGAACCAGACTAAGTAAACCTCATCAAAGAAGTGTTTACCCTGGGTGGTATTCGATCTTCGGATTAGAGCCATTGGTTATAACCACTAAGCCACCGAGCCACTCAGACCTATAAAAGAAGAATAATTTCGTTAGAAATTTACATGTATGCAAATTAAGTGATCCTTTATGTCATGATTCGTTGTGAAAATCAATGTTTCTAGATTGAGATGGTAAAAGTTTAAAGGAATACCTAATACTTGCAAATATTACCCAAGTTTCTTTAAAAGAACGATCGGGTAAAATTTAAGCAACAGCCACAGATTTCATTCCCAGATTCCATCTGAAAATTCATAACCGGAACAACACAAAGTAAGAACTTTAAATCATAAGAAAGTAGATGAGAAAACAAAACGCAGTCACGTTTGGTTCCTAGTTCCTACTCCTTACATTGTTGTACTGTTAAAGAACAGCGAAACGTCGCATTAATAGATAGAACGGACACTATACTCGGCGCTGATTTTAATCACTCGCAATTTCACCCCACCGTTGGGCACCAGATAAAATCTGATAAATAATGACGAGCAGTGATTTTGTAATCTAATCACATTATGGAAATAACCGACTAATGTTTATGAGTTTTATTTGATTTGTAAATATTTTTAAATACATACATTGTTATTGTCTATTCCATTTAAACTAAAAGAAAGCATGTCTGCTAGTTATCATGCTAGTCTTTAGTCCTGGGTAGGAATTACAATAATATATTCTAATTTCTAGTACAGTATTGCATAAGTGTCTCTTCTGATATTATATGAGGTTACTCATCTGTGATCCTGTCGTGTTTGAATCGATTCACTGGGTCGCACAGTTCGCTTTACGAGCCATGTATACTTACTCAGCTCTATCGTAAAATTCTCAAAGAAAACTAACATACTTACTTTTGACCACTAAGAGTGGAGAGTTATTTCTAACTTAGCTCGTATCAGATATTTTATTATAACTATATTCCACGACACATCATCTCATCTGTGATCCTGTCGTGTTCGAATCGATTCACTGGGTCGCACAGTTCGCTTTACGAGCCATGTATACTTACTCAGCTCTATCGTAAAATTCTCAAAGAAAACTAACATACTTACTTTTGACCACTAAGAGTGGAGAGTTATTTCTAACTTAGCTCGTATCAGATTTTATATTATAACTATATTCCACGACACACGGGACAATGTTATAATGAGTTTTAGAAATTATTTACATTTCATTTGTAAGAAATGAACGGTAAAATAAAACATCGTAAAGAAA
Organism: Coleophora deauratella; assembly: GCA_958295455.1. Taxonomy (NCBI): domain Eukaryota; kingdom Metazoa; phylum Arthropoda; class Insecta; order Lepidoptera; family Coleophoridae; genus Coleophora; species Coleophora deauratella. Next base: position 4,098,344 of record OY282403.1, on the reverse strand, counting down.
CCTGCACATCTCAACACCTAGATGTGTTCGTTCGTTAACAAGCCATATTACGGGTGTCTTCCTATAGCTCGGGAAGGTTATATCATTTGTATTAAATGTGATTGTCTAAAGCGACCCGTGTGCATGTGCCACGCATGACAATAAAAGGGCGCTAAAAACATGTAATGAAACGATAGGTTGCGGGCGGCACGCATGCGGGCAGAAATCCGCATCACAATGAAAGCGCCCGTATGTAGCATAGAAAAAATTCAATGCGTACGAAGGTTACTTTGCTTACGTCTTTAGATAAAAATAAGTAAATACCCCGTGGGTGATGCTAAGTCAATATTGCGCAGCTGCTATCTACCTATCCCTTATGATAAAAGGTGGTACATTATTTTACCAGGTTTCTAAATGTTTCATTTTGCAATTACTTCCCTGACCATCCAATACTGTTTTGACTTGACTCTTACGCCTATATCACTGGTGACAGTGTTTGTGTGATGATGTTGAATTGACACATTTTAAAAAGCGTTTGCCGCTGGGACACAAAAGTTCTCCAGTGACCACTGCGCACTGGAAAACGTAGCTAACGTAGTAAACTGCAGGCTTCCTACTCGGTGAACCGATGACCTGGTGAAGGTCGCAGGTAATCACTGGATGCGGGTAGCGCAAGATCAGTCGTCGTAGAAATTATTGGGGAAGGCGTTTTGTTCAGCAGTGGACATATTTATAATAGATTGATATAATGATTATGAAAAAGGTTTTACCAGTGGTGGTGGTAGTGGTGGTGTTACTAAATAAATTTGTATCTTGTATCTTAGGACCTTATTGTGCAAGGTCCGGTGGGTTTCACTGCTCGATCTATACCTGCCACTAAGCAGTGTGCTGTGTTCCGGCGGGTGGTGCGAGATAGCCAGCGCAATTACATATATATCTATATATGTATTTAAAAGTATATGTGTATGTATATCAGTCTCTGGTTCCCAAGATACAGGGAATCCTAGTTTGGGGCCAGATGACCGTGTGTGATTTGTCCCAGATATTATTATTATTATTATTAATTACTGGCATAAGAGGCATTCCACCTTAGCCCTCCAGACCGGCAAGGCTTTGATAACCCTTCTGGGGTTATCGATGCTCATAGGCGGCGGATGCCGCTTTCCATCAGGTGGTCAGCCTTTTGCCACCTTGCACAAAAAAAAAGGTTAAGTTCCAAGTTACCGTGGTTTCGCTACGACGAATCGAAAGACGCAGAGAAGTTGCTCTAAACTTAATAAGTACTGTATGTTATTCTCAAATAAAGCTCTCCATCTAGGCTTTAGGAAGATCAGGGACTTGAACCTTATAGGTCTTAATAAATAAATTCTAAGTATTGTACAAAATGTTAAACTTTGTTGCATTTGTTTCAACTTCACAAAATGTGACGACGGCGTGTTGTGTGATAGGTTTAATTGAAAGACTTTTTTGAAGGGCGCTAAGTATCGGCAAATCGCAATATTCAATTCAAATTATTTAAATAATGTTTAAAGCTATCACCATGGAAAAAATATATAACATACTTGAAACAATACAAAACCAATTGTCTTAAACAGAATCATAAAAATCACAAAAACTTTGATGAAAAAAAATATATCCTGTAAACCCTGTATTTTGTATTAATTGCAAATTCTCTCGGAAACAAAATATTTGTTTATATTGAAACCAACACACAAAAATCGGCCATTTTAATACCTTCAATTTAACTTGAACGGTTTTTTTAACTTATTTGAAAGCCAAGAAAAGTAATAAAAACATCGAAATCTCGAGAATTTTGCGTTCTTGTCGCGCCTTGACGTAACCACCGCGATGGTACCTACACTGATCTGAACTTAAAGTGAGTGGCGTTACGGTCGATATTATTATCATGCATCAACCTCCTCAGATTGAGTGCACGTCGCGCCTTAAGGGCAGATTTAAATGTACATATATGGGATCCTTATAAGATACCTGAAAAAAAAATAACTACAGCTTTCTACTCATGAATTGAACAACTTTCCCCATGGAGAACCTATATTCAATTCGCAAAAAAATTTTTGCACTCCTTATACTAATTGATCAACTGAACCGCCAATTCTGTATGGAAAGTCCAAAAAAAATTTTGCGAATTGAGTATAGGTTCCTTGGGGAAAGTTGTTCAGTTTCATGAGTAGAAGCCACTGTTTTTTTTTCAGGTATTTAGAAGGACACTATATACGAACATACGTACGTATACATTTCATACTAGACTAAGGACTGTCTTTGCGCCAGCACCCTTGGAACTAAGTTCTTTAACCCACAATGCGTCATAATGGCGTAATATTTATTTATCAATGTTTACGGATCTACACAGTAAATTCCGACCAGTGAATTATGATAGTGTAATGCGGACTAAATGTTCACGCTCTCCGTTTATGTGTCCCACTCACGCACGTGTGTGGCATAGATTAACTTTGCAAGTAGATGAGACAATAATGCATAATACAACTGGTAATACTGGTACAATTTTTATGGCAAAAGAGTATGAGCGTATATCATACCTACCTAAACTTATTAATGATCTTCCAAAAACCGTTAAGGAAAACCTAACAGAACAATAAGTCACGACTATTAACTAAGCACTTTTTCACACACAATTAAATCAAAACTAATCTTGTACGTCAGTTATTATTTTTATTACTAATTTTTAGTTACATAAATGAATATTCTTATACAAAACTACTTTTAATTTTCTGTAACAGCATGTATGTATAAGGTGGACTCGGACTTGCGAACTTGCGAACGACGTTATATATTACTAACTTCGCACTATATTCTGTAATAACTTTTTTCTGCATACCCTCCACAATACTTGTTTATGTTTTACTGTCTTTTTATTATGTTTGTTATCGTTAGCAACTTTCATTTTAAATTCTGTTGTTTATAAATGAATGGGGCTGGAAATCGGTATTGAGACAAACCTATGAAGGTTTAACAATGCCCGCTCATATTGTATTACCATGTTTTTTGTAATAACTGAATAAATAAATAAATAAATAACTATCATTTTTATACACCCCGGACACATTGGACACATAATAAAAATAAATTATATATAAAGCCATCTTTGTTATTTAAATAATATGACACCTGACCTAATTATTTTCTAGCTTTAGACAAAAAAACGAATACCGGAAAATCATTTTGACGACACTAAACTCTGTACCGAAAAGCAAAAAAAAAAATGTTTAGTCGTCGAAAAAGAGATTTGTAATTTATCATTTCTAGGAAGATGCTAGGACTCAGTATCTAAAATAAGTTTGACGCCTCTGTCAATTTTAATCAATGAACTTACTAACATGCAAACGTCATAATAAAAAGAATATACAGGCTGAAGGTCATTGATGAATTTTTGATAAACGAAAAAGGAAATGGGGTCGAAAATAACCAAAGTTTACTTTCGGTTATTTTTTTTTACCTACCACAAACAAACAAAAAGTTTTTTTTAACGTTTCAGTTAACCCAGGTTGGGCTAAATTTCCCCCCCGTCGTGCTGCCACCTTGTCGTTGGTGGGGGGGCTTGCGTGTCCTTATGACCTTCAAAGCTATGCCGCATAGGGTTACCCATACCGGACAGGCTTGAAGCGAGGGACCAGACTAAGCGCAGCACAGGAGGGGGGCGCTTGAGACTATCCCTAGGGACATGTCTCGCGCCCACCGCGGAGGAGCTCCAAGGGATGCTCGGGGGCGTCGATTTTCTTAGTAACTATGGCAAGACACAAACACACACACACACACACATACACACATACACACAAATACATACACACATCCACACACACATACAAACAAACACATACACGCACACACTATTATACTAGAGCCCAATAAATGAATTTAAGAATTTAAGTTTCATATGAAATTGTCAGTACACAGGCTTATTTATTATCCAATTAATTATTCGTTCAATCTCTAAACCTTCATTTACTTTCTATTTGCTTACTGTATGAATTATAATCGCTAATTTACTAAATATACAAATACTGTTATTTATTTATTTCTTGTAAATTGAAGACATGTTAAAATTCTTCTTCTACTTCTAAATTGTGATCAGTGATTTTAAAAGTAATTTGCCTTATTTTATAATTTATTAATACTATTTATTTTAAATTGCGCAAATTTTGCTACTTTTTATTTTAGTACATTATTTTTTAACTATGCATGCATGTGATTATTAATATTTGTATTTAATAACTCAATTCCGGCTTTCCCAACAAATAGCAAAGACAAATATGACAAATATAAATGAACCTTAATATTTCCGTACTGTAATTTGTTAAAAAAGGCATTTTAATTGGGAAGAGTCTGCTACACCCATAACACAAGCAAATAAATTGCTTAGTATGGGTGTGGGAGATGGATCCGTCTGACTCACATAATGTATGCCCAAGCAGATGACTGTATGTATTACCATCAGAAATAGAGTCTGTAAACCTTTTTAATGAAATAAATTTTATTATTATTATTTCGGAATATAAAATTGGGCTACTCTGCACACTTGCCGCTAGGTCAAATGGCAGGAGCTACTCCAGCAGAAGCACAGTCGGCTGGAGGTCAGTGCGACGAGGAGAGAAAGCGTCGGACAATCCGGGCATTGTCGAGGAGGGACTGCCTTTTGCATAAACTGAAAAAAATCATGGCTAAATAAGTTACAATCTTGCTTGATTGAAAAAAATATGACTGAATCATTCAAGGAAATATCAAAAACAATAATTGACGGTTTCTTACCACAATAAAGCTGAAATGATTGAACGTTTATCAAATTGAAAGTGCTGAATTTAATAAGTTTACTTTATTCATGTCGAGGCATAGTCAGTTCTATTCATCAACTTATTTAGATCCATCAAGTTGCTTTATTATTACTACACATTACACTTAGTTCATCCAATAAAATATTCTAAAATAATGATTAGAATTGATTAAGCCGACAATTACTTATTGGAATGTACTATGTATGCTTGTTTCGTTTCTCAATCAAGAAGGCTTGATTCCCGGAATCACAAAGCTTTGTGCGCTCGTATATAAACAAGTGACTTGATAATATTAAACATTTTTTTGATGTATATTAACAATTATTTTTTTCAGTGTAGCCGCTATTGTCGGTCTGCCTCGAAGTCCCAACCGTCTAAGGTTACGATCCAGGTCAGCGGGGATCAAACCATTAACGGACAGGATTACAGGAATGATTTCAGTGGATTGCACTTACCACACATCCGTAATCTCGTGCGCCAGATTAAGGTACCGCAACCTCTTGTCGGCATCAGCTTGCACGAGGTCGTCGTCGTTATTATTATTATTATTATTTTATCGATGCCCCAGGGGGGTGCCGCCAGAGATTTTTCATCTCTGTGCGGCGTCGGTTGGCGACGGAGCCTACCATCTTATCCGCCGCAGGGGGTCGGGTTTCCTGGCCCCCATCGCTTCCAGACAGTAGACCGGGGGGTCTGCTGTCCACTGTGAGGAAGCAGTTGGAGGGTGCGCTCAGCATCCGGCGCGCCCTACAAAAGCGGGTGGGCAGATTTTCTGCCCTTCACGCTGCCGGGCCGCCTTCGGGTGGCAGTCACCGGCGGGGGACTGGAGGTAAAGGCTCTGCCAGTTTCCCAGACCCCTGCCATACAGCGAAGCGGGAACGCCATTGGGTTTTAGCCGGTCCGGCATTATCCGGTTGCTGCCCCCGCAGTGACTGGGTATCCATGACGGATTTCCCAACGTTAAAAAAAAAGGTTGGGCTACATTTACGGTATTAGAGACAAGTTACAGTATGTATGTCTATGTATTTCAATGAAATTATATTATGTTACCAGGTTAAAACAAAAATAATAATAATGTGGCGTTTTGGTATTATAACTTTTGTAAAAAATAGATAGACCTAGTCGTTTCAATACTATACTTAGTTCATTCCAATCAAAAAAAAGCAAAAGGTAAACAAAGATAGTATGCATGTGACATTGACATGTGTCATTTCCGTAGTAAGTTTGTTTACCTTTTGCTTTTTTTTATTGGAATGAACTATAGATAGATTTGATACAGCAAAGAGTTCTAGACATTTAACCAGTCAAGTGTATGGTAACTCTCTACATCTGTGCATTGCGACCTCCTCGAAGTTTGATTTTTTCTTTAAAAAAATATCGTAATAATAATAATTTAAATGTTTTGGCATTAGAATGATTTTTTTAATGTGATAGGTGGCAAACGAGCAGACGGATCACCTGATGGTAAGCGATTTCCGCCGCCCATAGACACCCGCAACACCAGAGGAGTCACAAGTATGTACGTTGCCGACCTTTGAAATGGGATTGTCGGATGGGGGAATTGGGGTGGGGGGGTGGGGGGGGATTGGGGGGGTTGCGGGGGGGGATTGGGGGGAAGTTAGGGGGAGGGAAGTTGGGCTTCCGGCATCCTCACTCACTCGGCGAAACACAACGCAGTCGTTGCTTCACGCCGGTTTTCTGTGAGGCCGTAGTATCACTCCGGTCGAGCCGGCCCATTCGTGCCGAAGCATGACTCTCCCACGGTCAAATAGTTTATTCATTCGTTTGGGGATCGCTAAACAGTTATGATCATTGTAAAACCATTAAAATAAGTTTAACACAATATATTTATCAAGTGCTCTTAAAATCATAGTTTTATTTATTAAGAAAACCCCCAGTTAGGTGGAAGGAGTCACAGTAGATATACAAGAATATACAAGAATGTAGATTAGAATAGAATAGAATAGATTAGAAATCTTTATTTGCTCTGAATTGGGTAACATTGAGGTAGAATTACATAAAGTTAGATCGCCAAATTCAGCCATAAAATATAGCATGCAAATATTAACTATTAAAATTATTATTTATTATCATATCTTCTTATTATTCATTATCATAGATTCTTCATAGGAACCTTGGACTTACTTGCAGTATGTACTAGGTAAATAAAGAAAGCGATTTAAAAGTTGATCAAGCTCTCTATTTAAATAAAATTATTTTAGGTTTAAGTTTGTAAAATATAAAATAAAATAACTGAGATAAATAGAACATTAACTGTACATACCTATCTATATAAAAAAGTAAAATAGGCAATCTTTGATAAAACCTAGCAAACAAAACCGGTATCGCATTACCACACACAAATAACATTCTAATAACAAAGCAATTTTATACAGCCGTTACAAAGCTCAAAAGGGAAATATTTACGAAATAACACATTATCGTCACCTCAACGGATTTGAAAGGACGTTCGACGAAAAAATAACACGATTAATCCCTTGGAATTCTATTATTACCGTGAGTTTAGTAAGGGCATATTGCAGAGTGCTCAAAGGGAGCATCATTTCTGAATGAGTGACTTTTGTGGAGCGGCCGCGGTGTAAGGTACGAGATAAAAGCGGGGAAGGGAGTGGTATCAGTTGAGGATGCATTTTTGGTATGTTTTGAGCTCAGTAAGAAGAGAACACAACTTTGGTCTTACTTTGGTGACAATTTTTTTTTGTGGCACTACGAAGCTTCACTAGATTTCGTATTAGGTTTCAAGGTTGTAAGCAAAAATAATGTATGTCTAAAACATACGTACCGGAAGACGCAGTGTAGGCAGGCCTCCGATTCGATGGACCGACGGCCTGGTGAAGGTTGCGGGAAGCCGCTGGATGCGAGCCGTACGGGACCGGTCGGTGTGGAAATCCTTGGGGGAGGCCTTTGTACAGCAGTGGACGTCTTTCGGCTGATGATAAAATGATGAAAAACATACGCCATTTAAATCTGTCGAATACGACACAAAAAAAATCGTATACGTAAAAACGATTTTGAAGCACGACATTATAATGCAGTTTTGTATATTTTTATGAGGAACGCAGAACATTTAACATTAATTCATTACCGAGTCACAATATTTAATTTTTTCTGACTTTTATTTATAGGTTCTTACGTCTTCCCAAAAAGTTGTCTGTTAATTAAAAAAAGTTAAGAATTACACTCATTGCTCTCCCCATGATAGATAAAATTGTGATCCCACACAAAAACTATATCTACAATGAATGAAGTTTCACTCTGACTGGTACAAATTGTCCCCCCCCGTCCCCCGACCCCGAAAAGTAACATCCTTGTAATTTGGACCAAACACTGTCAGGGCGTGTAACAATGCCATCATACCGCACGTGAGTAGGTCCAACGACGTACCCACCTATCGATCAAAATGATTTATTGCAAGACTAGGCAGTTAACACAATCGAGTAAAAACTTTTTGCTCAAAATCAAATTTCGAATACACTTCCCGACCGCCTTTTTGTGTCCGTCTTTTCGTATCTAGCGACCTGAGAGGAATTAATCCCTCATTTTAATTACAATTTGATTATTTTGACTTCATTGTACTCTATTTGTATGGGGTGCTAAACTCAAAAGTTTTTTTAACTTTTGGAATAATTTGAAATTTAAATTTTGACAGATCTTAGCTAGTCTCTTACGCCATCAAAATTTAAAAACGAAGTTTCAAGCAAGTGAGAATTCTATATAAATTATTTACAATATAAATCCTAAACCGAAAAATTCCTTATATATTTTAAAAATTAGATTAGCTTATAACTGTTTTTATGAAATCTATTGGAATAGAAATCCTTTTCAAATGAAAATGATTTTCATTTGCATTGACGTGTATAATCAGATATAATATTCAGTATTCTCAACAGCTGTATTTTTCACCTAATCAACGTCAATCAATATAAATTGACAATCAACAATTTACCTCACCAAAAATATATATTTTTACTGTCTTTGATTACAACATTTAAAATTTATACTTTTAGCTTTAGCTAAATAAACCAACTTAATTCAGCTTCTAAAAATCCAGATCGAAATCTATCATTTCGAATGTAATTGACAACTTATCTTCCGATCTTACCAGAGTGCAGGCCAACCTTGGTCCGAACCCTATTCACAAAGCGATCGCAATCTCTGGGTGTCCGATTTCATTTTGTACTCGAAAATCGATACAATAGCACTGCAGTAGTCTTTTGAAAATCATGGACGTTTATTTTGTACTAGCAATCAATGCCTGTACTTTGGCGGCGAGGAAACTGGGATGCTCTCAGAACTTTATTTCTGGCGTCATAAGATGAAGGCCGCAAAGTATACAGGGTGTAACAAAATTGGTGTAAGACCCGTTAACTGGGTATTCTACTAATCGTACTGAACAACTTTTGTTCTACGACTTTGCTCAAATCACAAAAAAAAATTTGGACATTTTATACCACAAATTGATCAATCTGTTTTCCATTTTTGTATGGAGAGTCCAAAATATTTTTTCGATATGAACCAAGTCGTAGAACAAAAGTTGTTCAGTACGATGAGTAGAATCCCCAGTTAACGGGTCCTACACCAGTTTTGTTACACCCTGAATGGAGATTCCGTTTTTTACTTTACGGCCTTCTTTCTTATGAGGGCAGATTTGTTCTCTAACCTATTTATCTGAAATCAGCTGATTCAGTACATTGGTATTAACTCGCATTTTTATGGGTTTTATCTGTGGTCGGTTTGTGGATTGCCATCAAGCAAGGTTTGTCTAACGTATTCCTGGTATGCTCTACTAATTACGCAATATTTTGCTATACTTATTACGCACTATTTACAGTTTACTCGCGTTTCCGGAATGTACTTAGATTATTTTTCTGTCAAAACAAAGTTGGTCACTGTTTGACAACCGCTTTTGAACCGATTTTCTTGTTTTATTGTTATTAATCAACCTACAAATTGCAATACTTGAATAAAAGGAATTAATTATAATAAACACTGTAAGAAACTAAGTACTAAACAATGACTTTAATATTTATTTGATGAAAGGCGGCCAATTGTAGATGATTCTCAGGAAATTAAACTTTTTCCAACGGCTTGTACAACAGGACTAAAAAAATCTCCAATCGGGGTTTCCCAAACCTAGGGAAGGTTAGGCCTTACTTCACACACAGGGACCAAGTCCGGATTGGTGGAGGTTGTGGGGCTAGTGACCAACCCCAGTGTCAGAACGTTTCAAGCCGCCTGGTAAAAAAAAACCCATACGAACTGAACATAAAGCAATCGTTTTGAAAACTTTGATGGAAACCTTTTTCTTCTCAGGATTTAAGGTTCCTTGTAGAAAGTTGTTCAGTTTCACTGTTTGTCTACTGTTTGTCCCTTTTTATTGATAATAAAATCACACACTGCACTTGGACCTATCGCAAATATTAAGTGTAATTTATTCAGTATGGTATATTTTTTATAAATATAAAATATTTTATTGTAACAAAGAAAGGTCAAAACTTCGACCTTAACTCCTAAATTATAGGTAAAAACCTGTATTGTTATTTCCATCCTTGTTTCTTTTTTGTTTTAGTATATGTGTATTTTATTTGTTATTTACACTTCAAAATCAGGTTTGCAGTGTTTGATGGAACTCTAAATAGCATTTTCTGGACGCTTATATTGTAGTTTCCGTTAAAGTTAGGTCTTATTGAATTTTGTTTAGTGCTTTCCAATTTCGTGCGCTACTCTGTATTGTCTAGAACAAAGAAATTCTTTGTTTGACTTGCAGTCGACAATATCTAGATTTATATCAGTGGTATTTTTTGTATTTTGCGCTTAGAGAAAGAAGATAAACTGTACAGCCACGCTGTGCATCCTTTGTCGAAAAATGTTTACCGTCTGGCATACAGATGATTTTATTGCTTATTTTAACAACCCATAACGTCCCCACTGCAGGGGCACGGTCTCTTTCCGTATATTGGGAAGGTAAGGCCATACTCCACACACGGGGGCCAAGTCCGGATTGGTGGAGGTTGTGACCATGTCTGTAGTCAGTTAACCTGCGTGATCGATGCGACCACGCAAGCCACACTGAGCCACGATCGCTTTATTGCTTATGTTATGACAAATCAATAATAAACATTTATAATCAGTATCGAAAGATAGAAGTAATGCCTAATCAGGTTTGTAAAAAAACAAACAATGTGGGTTTGTATGGTAATTACCTGATTTCTATATTTTCTGAAATAATAAACTACCTAGTGTAGAACAACATATAAAAAAATTGAGTCTCAAAGAAAAAAAGAAAAAGTAAAAAAAGAATTTCGGTTTGTATTGGAGGCATACTCGTATCAGATTTTTCCCAAAGTAATCAATTTTTTTTTTAGCTGGACGTATAAAAATACAGAAATTTACAAAGTTTCATGAAAATCTTTAGAGCCGTTTTGAAAAAAAATAACATAGGTAAGTATTTTTGTTACTGTGGTAGCAAACCTTAAATACAGATATAAGTTATGAAAACTTTAAAAAACGGCTGCTAATATAAAAAAAAAATATTTTCCTACCCCCTTTTATGGAAATCTGTCCAGTGTTCTAGGCGCTAGAGCAACTGAGACACACACACACATAGACAAACAATCGATCCCCATTAAAATCCCTCTTTTCTTTTTTTCTATGGCCATACTTCCTTACTCCTTCTACGTTTGATTCCGCTCGCTGAAAAAGGAAGAGAAAGAAAGAACAAATAAAAATTTAAGCCAGAATAATAAAAGAGATTTTAAAAAATTGCCACCTTAAAAAGTAGGTCAAAATGGAGACTGTAATTACTTTTAATTGTAGCAACATTATTTTTCTGTCTGATTTATGTCTCAGGTGGACGTAAAGAAATAAAAAGCTTAATATTTAAATATCTGTTTCATAGGATACGTATGTTCCATTTGATATATGGAAGATATAATTAAGGTCCGGGCCATAATGCCTATTTGCGCAGAAGTGTAGAAATACCTGAAAATCCATATATGTACCTATTTACATCAAGTCATCAACAAACAAAATGTTTCCCTTAATATTTTTTTAAAGAATTGGTACCATAAATATAACCAGGTAAATCATATGATTATTGAAAAGATAGATAGCATAACTAAGGGTTATGATAGATCATTAAAATTTAAATTGATATGTTATAGTTCTTACGTTTTTATACTATACCAGTAGGTATTCATTCTCCTTTGTAGGCTTTCCATTTCAGTTTTTAATTAGGTAGCATTCGATAAGTTTTCCAAATTTAAAATCACAACCGAACAGCCAGAACCAGAGACAAATTGGAAATAGCATAAAAAGACTCCATTACGTAAATCGATGGATACTGCAATGGCCAGTCATATAGCCACGCGATGGGATGGCAGATAGGTATCGATTTATGAGGATTAGTGCGTTCAGTTCGGGTCCGGAGATTATTTACGACTGCCAGACAGACGGACGATAACACCAGATTGCCGGCGTTGTTGGTTTGTGTGCGTGTAGCACTTTGGTGCATAGTATGTGTGTGTGTGTGTGTGTGTGTGTGTGTGTGTGTGTGTGTGTGTGTGTGTGTGTGTGTGTGTGTGTGTGTGTGTGTATGTGTGTGTGGGTGTGTGTGTGGGTGTGAATTGTGAATGGCTAAGTAGGTGGTGGACATTTTTAAAATATTAAAATATTTATGATCGTTCCAATATAACTGTGTATAGAAATATGTAGCTATATATACAAGGTGGAATGTTGGAACGCCACCTGGAGGGAAAGTACTCTAAATACTGGAGATGGCAAATTTTACTCAAAGGAAACATTTCTTAATTTTTAAAAAGAAGCAAAATGATATTCAAAGATTTTTGAAAATACTCTTGTGACACCCAGGAGTCGAACCGGCTAAAATCCGAAAAAATAACATCCTGTACTTTTATAGCATCAATCGATAGGCCCAGTAATAAGGGTCAAATCTCTCTAACAAACATGGTAAGTTAAATGAAAGTAAAACTATGAAAACTTTACTTATAAATTCAATGAGACACTTTTACTCAAGCACTAAAGCACTTTTTATTCAAGGGTTAATCGAATTACTTATATGTTAAATTAAAAATTCATGGTTTCATGGTTTTCTTTTCATTTAACTTACTATGTTTGTTAGATAGATTTGATCCTTATGACTGACCCTATCGATTAATGCCATAAAAGTACAGGTGTTATTTTTTCAATTCCTGGGTGTGACAAGGGTATTTTCAATGTTTTGCTTCGCTTGTAGTTTTGCTTCTTTTTAAAAATAATGGAATGTTTCCTTTGAGTAAAAGTTGCTATCTTCAGTATTTAGAGTACTTTCCCTCCAGGTGGCGTTCCATCCAACATTCCACCTTGTATAATAGTTAAAGGTGAATTTCCATTTGACAAACTGCGCAACTTTAAAAAAATTTGGATACCCATATAAATAAGTTCAATGATTTATATTATGACAAGTCTAAAAAAATACTTTTTGTAATTTTTGCAAAATTGAGTAACTGTTGTTTAGTTTTATGACTAGAAGGACAGCTTAAGTTTTGACTACACTTTTTTATGCAAAAAAAAGTAAGTGCCTACGCCCGTACAAAGTTTCTTACAAGGTCAAATCAAAATAGTATAATATCTACTTTTCCTATAATAACGTACCCAATACTATTGAACACACTCTCACATTCACTACTCTCAATGTATTCAGAGCCCTTTGTCCGATACAAAGCGGTAATAACCTTGTCAATAATTCCAGACCAAACATAAGCCCCGGGTATAACGATGCATACAAAAGACCTCACTACCACAGTACTCAGCTCACTCATAAAAAAATGTTATTATAATCTTTTTATTACATGTACAAGAACGGACCCTATGTTCGAAAAAGTTGTGGAAATCTGAACTCTATGTCTTCAGAAAAACACCGCAAAACTAACACGAATCCAATAAAGTAATACACCTCTATTATCATAATTTCATAACAGGGGAGCGGATTTCTAATATTACATACGTATTTTGGTTTTTAATAAGTGGGGTTCCCTTTGCGTGTGATATAGAACCCTACAGGCTTTCTCATGGCGAGTTCCGTTTCACTGATCTTCAAAACATTATTTTTAATCAAAGACATGTATTAGGTATAGAAATTTTAATATCAGATGAAAAAGATAAAATTAATCTTAGGTATTCCTTAGGTATATGTGTATTCCTCATTCCTTATTCCTTAGGTTGCTTTTTAGGGTTGTTTTCAAATCGATTGTTCAATTAATGATAAGAGTGGGAAGTACTTTTTTTTGTTATAATCTGTATAATACAGATATGGTTTTGTTTAGGTCGACAACACCCATTTCAGAGGTGACAGTAAAAATCAATATTCTGATGCCAAAAAAGCAATTACAACGTCTTAATGAAAATGTCCAAAAAAATTTGGAGGAAGAACTTTTTAAAATATTGTTTGCCATCAGTAACACTGTCTTTTAACGTGTAAATGGGATTGTCGGTAAAAAAAGACCACCCGTCAATATATAAATATATGTAACGAAAGACAGTATTACTTTTCAATCCATTCACCTAAATTATATTATGTACCCTATATCTGTATACAGGGTGTAACAGAAGTTTGTGACAATACTTCAAGGTTGGCTTTTACCCATCAAACTGAACAACTTTTGTTCTACAACTTTGTTGAAATCGCAAAAAATTTTTTTGGACTTTTCATACAAATCGATCAGCTGGCGAACCAAGTTTGTATGAAAAGTCCAAAAAAAATTTTGCGATTTCAACAAAGTTGTAGAACAAAAGTTGTTCAGTTTGATGGGTAAAAGCCAACCTTGAAGTATTGTCACACACTTCTGTTACACCCTGTATATTGTAGAGTGATATAGATAATAACTAAGTTCGGAACCCTTGTTGTTTTTCGTAAATAGAACGTTGTTTTTTTGGTGAGTGTCATATTTCGCATTAATATAAAGGATAATACGAAGTGCGTCCGTCGATGGTACTTTAGTTTTGTATGGTAGGGTCATCCACGGCTCTGAATGGTGGCATTATGTAGAAAATGAAATAATAAGTAGGTAAATAAAACATTGCACTGCTTGCATTCTGCCAACGTTAGTATGGATATGGAAGTAAGGATGTGGAATGGGTTGATTGCCGGGACTCTGTATCGAGCACACGTTTGTGGAGTTAATTTTACTATTATTACCATTTTAGAATAGATTCACCGTTATTTTTGTGATGGAGAAATAACTGTAATCCAGATTCCGAGATAAACGATAATATGAAGAGGATTAACTCGAGAGACAGCTCTGTTTTCTGAGTTCCAGCAGCAAACCACCACGTGTCGTCTTTAAGTGCCCATCTGCCTTAAGCCGTGACATTCACTTGATATTTGCGAGTCACCATAAAGAAGTATGGCGAACTGGGATCCACCAAATAAAAAAAAATCAAAGACAGTTACGAAATTATTTCCATTATATATTTAAATATATGAGTATGTAAATTAACAAAAATGACTCCAGCAGAAGCAGGGAATCAATAGTTTTAAAAAGGCTTGATTCCACACTAATTCAAACAAAAACGCAGCAATGTACCAAAAAACGCAACGGTACAACAAACTATGACAGCCACCGTTCACTCTGACAACAGGATAGCATAATATAAATCGCGTAAGTGTGAAAGAGAAGATACAAAACGGTTGCTGTCAGAGTACACTCTTGGAACGCGGCTCAGGAATCAGTGTTGTCAGACTTAAGAAGCTGTCATTGTTTTGGGGGATTTTTAAAGTATAATAATAAGCTAATAATGACACAGTCAGCCATGGTTAAGATTTGAGATTTTCATACATTTTTGTTGGCTGGAGCCAACGTTGACGGTGGGGGCACTATTTGTCAAAGAGTAGTGTAGAGGTCAATAGGTTAAGCTCGGTCTCCCAGGTACCTATAACCTAAAAAATTTTAAATGTCAGTTTCAAACATCGCTATTTCAAAGTTCTCCCAACTTGTGCAATAAACACACAATTTACTTTTTTGTTATTTGTAATCCAATATTCCAGAAATACCATGTATCATTAAAGCACGTTGATGAAAAGACTGGGTCCCAAAATACATGGCATCTCGCCATCATTCTTTGTGAAGATTTTTCCAAAAATTTGCTTATCTCTTTTCATTTGACATTGGCAAAATCAGTCTTTATTGTTGTGGAACGCCAAAGAGAAAAAAAGAAGAAAGATGTGGAATACTTAGAATAAGGGCTCTTCAGTGACTTTAAACCTAATATCGACCCATCAAAATCTGTGCTAGGTGGTAGTATTTTTGAACCAGTCTAGAAGATGATGACGTTTTATAAAATGGTCATCTAGCGTAGCAATTTCACACAAAAGAATCTCCATACTAATGTCACGTTATATTACTTACTAGGACAACCATGGATTAGATACAACTAGATAAAAAAAAATACGTTAGTACACACACGCGTAACTGTGTGTGTTGAGGTCACTTTTAGAGAGCTGCAGGGAGTGCCCATACTTATGATAGTATGAGGTCACTTTTAGAGAGCTGCAGGGAGTGCCCATACTGTATGATAGTAAGATGTTACAATAGTTAGTTCTAGGACGTGTGCGAAATAAATAAATATCTCTAGTCTAGAAAATAGTCCCGTAAAGTCTCCTAGGACAGATTTTGTTAATTAAACGTATCTACTTTACTACCCTATATGCATATTTTATACATGGCAGTTTTTACTTTTTCAATTTTATTTTTCTGTTTAAAGTTTTAAAAAAAACAAATACACAAATAAAAATCTATTAATTTTAGTATTCCTGCGTAACGCTCTAACATATTATATAAATAAATACATACATTGAAACATTTCAAGAAAAAAGACCGAATAACAAGGACTAACACCACAGGTACCAAAATACATAAAGGAGACCTTCCGTTCAATAAAGCAGGTACGTCTAAAGGTCCACGGATTCAAAGAAAACGAGGAAAGGATCAGGTCAAGTACCGATACTTGATAATTATTAGAAAGCGTTATTGTTCTTTACAAAGAAATTCTTGAGACGAGACAAGAACTGATAAGGTTTTCGAGATAAAATACTGTTTTAGAAAACTCCTTTTGATGCTTATAAAAGCTTTGTACAGGGTCCATAAAGCTGTTTCTACGGGTTTACTGTGAAAGTCGTAAAGCTCTTGAAAAACTTTAGTTAAGTGGTTAAAAATATAGTTAAAATGTTATGAATGAAATAAAATTATTGTTATGGGAGCTTTTGAGTGTTAATTTAAATAAATTCTATCCAATGATACGTTAACGGGGATGGAAAATTTCGTGACAAAACCGGTACATTTGATAACGAGATGTCTACGAAGTTCGCATTGGTACGCGTCCTTATGTGTAAATCTTAATGCCCTACACGGGACCGCAGGTGATGCTCAATGCAATAGCAGGCAATCGCCGTCTATTTCTTGTAATACCATGGGTATTTGTGCTGGACAATAAGAAGATGAAGAACTATAAATTCTAAGATAGATATCTTATAGTTTGATTGTAGTTTTTTGCAGTCGGGTTGTAATATGTATACTTGTTTAATTTTGTTAGGTTATTTTGGTATTATGCCAAAATCATTGAAAGTTCATGTAAACCACTATGATACAAAATTTGAAAATGCCTTTAGCAATAACAGTCTGTTTCGAAACAAAAAACAATGAGTGACTTTTGAATCATGGTAAAGTATATCTACCTAATTTCCACACCTACCTCAATACAATCTTCATAATTTATCCATAATACCAAATGTAACAAGCCATGTTTCCCGCTCCCCCTCGCCACACCATAAGCTCATTCTCATAATAAGTATAAGCCATAAACGATGACTCAGCGCCGTCACCTGCCGTCTATTCTAATAACATTAAACAATGCTGTTCAGGTAGGGTAGAAACTTTTTTTTACAAAGGTATAGTCGATTATTTAAAAAAAAAATGTTGTGTTTGTGACACGTTTTACAAAGTATTTTTATACAGAATGTATCAAAATATTATTTATCTATATATATATATTTAACTAGGATCGTTAACTAGCGCTTCTGCTTTTATTTAGGTATCATAGTGAATAACTGTTGTAGTACGGCTTCGATGAAATCGCAGATAAATATTGGCATAACTAATTTTTTTTGACCAAATTGATGAGCGGTTTGGGAAGTTTTGTATGGCGAGATCAACATTTTTTTGCGGCTTCAACAACGATTTAGAACAAGGGTTATTTAGTATGTTTGAATAGAAGTAATAACTTTGCCCAAAAACCAAAGTGCCACTATTTTCTTTAAGGAAAAAAGTACTCTACATAATTTTCTTATAGGTTCCCCCAAAAACCCTTGTAACGTCTTGCTATTTGACAAGAAATATATCTGGACCTTACTTTGTATGCAAATCTAAAAATCCCATTGTGAAGCAAAGTTGACCGGGTGAAATTACCCCAAGCCATGGATTGACCATAGAAAAAAGGGAAATGCGAGAACGTCGCTAAAGCATTCATATTTTTGGGAAATTTTTGATAAATAATATTTTTTAAAGACATATTTCATGTCAAACGCGCTTTTCTTGAGCAAGTATACATATTATGTGTTAACAAAAATATTAAGATTTTGCATTACACTCACAATACCTGCAAACTTTTTTACTGCCTACCTGCCTATAAAATTGAACATCATTTACTCATCAAAATTGCTTGAATCGCAAAAAAACTTATGTTATATGAGCGCCTTTTGATAAATCACTTAGGTTATTTTGTTTGTGAAACGTCGAAACAGATGGCCGTTGGGGCATTAAAGTTCTTGAGTGGCGCCACGCACCGCAAGACACAGTGTAGGCCGAGGCAGGCCTCCCACTTGGTAGGCCGATGACATGGTGAAGGTTGGGGGAAGCCGCTGAATGCGGTCAGCACAGGACCGGTCGGTGTGGTAATCCTTGGGGGGGGGGACCTTTGTCCAGCAGTGGACGTCTTTCGGCTGATGATGATGATTGTGAAACGACTTTGAATCGTGAATGGTACGGAGCGGCCAATATGTTTTTTTTACCCACTTAAGTGAGCTCTATTTAAATATTATCATTGCTGATTTAAACTGATCACCGATTATAAAATATTTAAAAATAATATTAATTTTCATTTAACACCGACAGTAAAATTCAAATGACTCAAAAACTGTCCAATCAAATTTCACTAATCTCCATTATCGTAGTTTTGTGTGAAACGATCACCTTGTGAGTCAAGTTTGTTTCAGCAAAGATGAAGAAAACGTTTAGTTTCAACATGCATCTAAAAGAAAGTTAAATAAAGTTCAAGAGTACGATAAAATTCAATATCTCTGCCAAAGTTATGTCAGGAGTATCGATTAATTTGTGTGTATTTTGTATAATTAAAATGTATAAAATTTATTGGTCAAATCGTTACCTAAATACAGGATGTTAAAAAAAGTGAGTTTGAGATATAAAGGGATTACTCAGAATCAAGTACAAAATACAGGAAAAATATTGAAAAAAATCCGCTTTATTTTTTTTTCAGATTCTCATACTAAATTTGAATAGTGAATCAAGAATTTGTATGGAAAACTGAAAAAAAAGTTGTAGATCGGATTTTTTCAGTATTTTTCCTGTATCCTGTACTTAATTCTGAGTAACCGCTTAAAATTTCAAACACACTTTTTTAACATATAAAATACAATGAAACGAATAAATGAAAAACACGTAGGTATATTTTGCAGGCAATCTAAAGTCAAAATATTGTATTTTTTCTCTAATTTCTCAAAGTAATCAGATTATACAAAACAGGAGAAACTGTTTAAGTATTTTTTTTCAATAATTGTACTTTAGATGTAATATAAACAATTTATTATACCTAGTTTGATGTTAACTTTACCATAATTATACCATTTTTCAGATTTTATTAATCCTCAATACATTCATTTATGTTAATACAATACAAAAATACAACTACCCACCTTCTAAAACTCAAAGTCAATCCCTTTCCCAATCATGCGAATCATTTTTATAAAAGCGCTCCCCATTAGCGGCAAATGACGTCACTCAGACTATAGATTAAAGAACGCTGTATCCCCGAAATGTCCCACGTCCCCACCAATTTGGGGAATCCACGCCCCTTCGCTGTAGTTAGTTAGAGGGGTTCCGTTCAGTGCCACCCGGCCTTCTAAGGAGGTTATACGTGTCACCCGCGACTAACTTTGCAACCGCGTCCGTTTTAACTTTGCACGCTGTCCGATAATAAATTTGTGTTTATTAAATTACCTGGTTTTGTGCGTGATCGGAGTGGTGGACGTGATTTCATGGTAAGCTATTTTAGGAATTATTTTGGCGAAAATTTGAGTCTAAGATTTTCTTTTATTTGTATATTCAGTACTGTATTATAGAGAAAGATGCATCTAAATGAAATTAGGTTACGCTGTTTTCGGACTGAAACATTTTTTTTATAAAAAGGTTCTGAAATTACTTTCAGTCATTCATTCATTCATCAAATATTTATTTTGTAATTTTTTTGTTATGTTACAAATTGTTGCCACTTTGGATAAACATTACTTATTATTTATAGGACACAACAATGAGGTACTATCAAAACCATATTAAGTGTAGCCAGCAGTAAATTAATTAACAATTCACTGTTTGCGGTTTCCTACTCGAAACATGTACATCTGTAGGAATCAGATAATCAGATAATTTTTGCTGAAAAGCAGCAAGTTTTAGACGCAACTCATGAACTTGAATAACGTTTGCAAGATCTCCTGATAGGAGTAAAATTCGGATGATGTAGCAACACCATTTAAAAACTTAGGTTATTTACTTAGATCTATCCAACATCTATTCCTTGTAAACGAGGTGTTATACATTCTTTTATAAAATACCTGAAAATAAATTAACAGTGGCTTCTATCCATAAAACTGAACAACTTTCACCTAGGATCCTATACTCAATTCGCAAAAAATATTTTTAGACATCCCGCACAAAATTGACGGTTCATTTGATCAATTAGTTTGAGGACTCCAAAAATTTTTTTGCGAATTGAATATAGGTTCCTTGGGGAAAATTGTTCAGTTTCATGAGTCGAAGCTGTGGTTAATTTTTTTCAGGTAAGTATTTTATAAGGAACTTCAACTTGGCCAATCAGTCAATTTTTTATGGAGAGTTCAATGTTTTTTTCGAGAATTCCGTATGAGTTTCGTGGGAAAAGTTGTTCAGTTTCAAAGAACCATCCGTTCAAGTTCCAGGAGTGGTCTTTTTACATCCACTATTTATTTTACTTTATCTATTTAAGTATTTTAATTTAGTATAAGAGAGGGATGTGTCTAATTTTACGACTGTACGTGGGTGACTATTTTTTTTTCATTCTAACAGACAAACCGATTATTCATTTTGCAAACTTAGTATGGTTAATGAATATTTTACGTATTTTGCTATAAAGGCTGTTAAAAGCGCTGTATAATTTATTTTTGTTTTTGACCTACTGTAGTAGCGCGGTTTTTTCAGAAACGAACTTTTAGTATAAATTGTTTTTTCTGCTTTCTATTACCTTACTGATTTTAGTAAAGATTTTCAATAGAAGTACTCGTAAATCGGTACCGGTACTTGGTTCGCCAGCTGATCGATTTGTATGAAAAGTCCAAAAAAATTTTGCGATTTCAACAAAGTTGTAGAACAAAAGTTGTTCAGTTTGATGGGTAAAAGCCAACCTTGAAGTATTGTCACACACTTCTTTTACACCCTGTATATCTAATAAAGCTGGTGTTATTAATAGTAGTACCTACAATTTGCCGCCGTTTATAATAATAACTAAAATAAATTTGAAATTTTAGTATGTTTAGTCTGGTTTTGTTTAGAGCTAAGTTTGGTTTTAATTAAAAGGTAGTTCACATAGAATATGATGTTTTTAGTCCACGGAAACTCGTATTAAAAACTTTTCTTTTTTACTCTTTCTCTGCTCTATGAAAGAAATAATCGAAATAGGTATAAAACCATTCATGAATATTGTATTGCATAAATTAAGATAGATTACTGATATGTAATAAATAAGGGAATATTTTTACGGAATAGTATAATTATAATAAGTGATGTGAAATCCTCGGGGAAGGCTCTTGTTCAGCAGTGTCTCTCCGGTGACGATGATTTACGTATTGATTCTTTCTATTTCCTATTAATAAACAGATCAGTTCAAAGTACTAAAAAAGGTATACAATAAAAATAAGCACAGTATAAATAACATCCTATCTTTTAGATAGAAAATGCATTTTGCAGAAGATTTTCCTGTAAATCGCGAAGACGGGGCGAGGCGGGAAAAGCTTAAAGCCAATTAGTGTCATTCATTATTACCAGAGCAACAGTACAGCGGATACTGATATTTTATGTCTGCTTTCTGACTACGGGTCGTCCATTAATCACGTGATGTTTTTTAGCAACTTTTTAGACCCCCCCTCCACCCTGGTGATACGTGGTGAGGTTTAAGACTCCCCCACCCCCTACCCAAAATCACGTGTATTTTTTTGGTACAAAATATTATCTTTAAATACAGGTATAACGTAATGTAATTCTGGAAAATTAAGCACCGTCACTAAAATATCCAGGGTAGCAGATTGTTTCTGACTGCCTGAAGCCGTTTCGAACCTTGGGATGAGTTAAAAACAACCTAGCAACAATAGTCCGACGTTTGGAACTTACTCTAGAAATGGCACGTTCGACGAAAAAATAAATACACGTGATATCTCACTACACCCCCCCTCCCATCTTGTGATATTTCGTGATTTTTTCCGAACCCCCTCCCCCCTTTTGAGCCTCACGTGATTAATGGACGACCCCCTAGGTACGGCCCTGTTATTGGCATTTTGCTATACCGTTTCCGTTTAATCTACGTGAAGCCTTTGGTACCTTTGCCGAATGCTGTCGCGTCGTCATTAAGAAACTTTTGCTACGATTTTAAGCTCTTTTTGTAGTCACACACGACGAATTAGTACTTCTTCTTATATCGTGTGGCACTTTAACCGTTCTATAATATGCGTGGGTGTCGATAATTGGGTGGATCAGTTTAAGAAAGCACTTTTGTAAAACTAAACTAAATTTTCCAAGGAATCTATATAGTGAACAGTTTCCTTGGAAAATTTAGTATAGCTTATATAACAGCTGATTGATTTCTATAAAGAGTCAGGTTTTTGCGATTTCAGAGATTTTGTTTAGTCCATGTAGTCACAAGTAGAAATCTATGTATCTTTAAGGTATTATTATATGTAAGGTATATGTTACCTTTCTAATATACCATTCATAATTTAAACATTTTAAATATCGTAGGTTCCTTAGGGGAAGTTGTCATTTCCATAACGGTTAAACTAATAAAAACCAAGGGGCATGTATTAGACTTTCCAGCAAATTGTACCTACTTTTGTTAACCTCTCCATATGTGAGCAACTTTTCCCATTATGTCCTCCCCGAAAACGTATTTAATCAAATAAATAAAACGCAACAGCTCTGGAAAATGTATAGGACTGTAATAGCATGAATTTGTAAAGGAACACGTTTAGTTAACGCGTGGAGAATGGGGGGAGCGTGAGTGGAAAAAGATTTAACTACTCTATGGGGTGCAACCATAGAAAAGACGAAATTTCTTTAGTGGAATATTCGTAGTCAGATCTATTCAGCGTTAAAGTCGAATCTTATTTGATTTGCGAAAAGAAAAATAATATTGGTGACCTTTTGCTAACAGAGCTTGCGTGAGTAGCTTCCGTTAGGAAATAAAGCTTCTAAAATATCTGAGGCTGAAATAAACAATAACTTATTTATTTAATAATAAATCCTGGAAATCATTGAATCAATTTTTTTTTTGCTATAGTAGCACCACACCGCAATGGCACAGTCCTTAAAAAAAACATTCAAATCACCGCTTTTGCGTCGGACAAAGTGCAGTATCAAAAACCGTGATAGGTATCTAGGTCTCTATGGAGAAGACCTATAATTAGCTGTGGACGACTTCTAACTTATATATGTAGACATAATGCAGTTGTTTGATTCAAAACTTTCGTGATTTTTGAACTATTCAAAAAAGTTGTTGTTACGCTGAGTTTCAAATAAAAGTTGGTGATTTTGCTACATTAAATATTGTTATATTTGACATCATAATATCATAACATTTTTTGGTGAATTACACAAAAGGTGGAAACTGAACCTTAAAGGAGTTAGTTCTCGAATGGATGCCGGTATATTGATATGGGTCGGCGAGGCAAACGACCACGACAGTTCGCTTTGGTTGGTGGTCTTTGGTAACTGGGAGACTTTTGTTGCCTTATCATTTCAGTTGGAAGATGTCTTTTGCTCAGAAAGTTCACTTAGAACGATTTATTCAGTGTTTCAGCAGCCTAACTACTTAGATCATCAGTTAATCTGGCGGAAGTCGTCCAACATCACGTCGTTATCCGAGCTGCTGTAACAGTTTCAAAATGTTTTATATAACTCTGCTACGAGCTATATGACATGGCCATTGCAACGTTAAATTCTTCATTTTGTGTGCTGTGGCGGGACTTTCATTTCGGATTTATACATATAAATTAAATTGTTACCTATCTCTTATTTATTGAAGTAGCGTATAGTAGGATGGGATGAAATACCACTCAATATGTAGAATTTACGATTCCAGGTATAAAATATGGTGTTTTTTTTTGTAAAATACAACATAGCAAAGGTACTTATGAAATTAAAATAAATTTATCTTAGGAACTTAATAAATTCGTTACAAAATGACTTCCAAAAATTTGTATGGGAAGTGAATTTGTTGCACTAGTTCTATTAGTTACTTGTAGGTATGGAAAAATTCGTTACTATTAAATTGGCCGCTGTGCATCATTTAATAAACCTTACACAGACGAAATGTCCCCGAGTACCAATAGCCAACGAAGTAGTGCGCTGAATTTTTCATGCCCCGGCGAACATCACTTGATCTAGAATTCTTGGTTGTTTCCGTAGTCTGTCAGAGGATCGAAAATTCTAAGTTTTTACTGGAAATAAGAAGAATGCTTTTAGGATGATGTTATTTAAGAGACCATGTATTATGTCTCTATCTATACCTACAAAATAGTTCCACCATAACAGACTGCCAGTTAACGCACAGCACTAGCATTCAAGATAAAATATTTAAAATTGCATCACAAGTTTTTTTAAAGTATCACTAAGAAATGAGATTTTTAAACGTTGGAATAAATAAATGTATTCTATTATAATAAATAAATACCAAACTCGTATAAAAATATTTTTTATAATTATTCACACTGAAATATATATTTTTTTCATATTTTTAGTATTTATTCAGTATACTATCACTGAATAAATCTTTTATGAAACACATACATAACCTTCAAACTTATCGTATAACAACAATTTTTTTTTGTGTCGCGGGTTTTAAATATTTTCAATCAAAAAGCGACCGACCGACTTCAAAAAACGAGGAGGTTCTCAATTCGACTGTATGTTGTTTTTTTGTTTTTATGTTACGCGATTACCCTGCCAAATTATGAATCGATTTTGATGATTCTTTTTTTGTTTGGTAGGTAATACTTCAGAGGTGGTCCCATATAAATTTCATCTAAATAGATTTAGCGCTTTTTGAAAAAATCAACAAAAACAAAATTCAGCAAAATTGTAGTTGTTATTATTGAAGTCGGTTACGTGTTCATTCCCAACGGTTCTTATTCTCACGGTGACTCATTCTACGTATACAACAGCGTTAGTATGACCATAGAACTAATTAAATTCGTCCTCGTGTGTAGATTTCGTCGCTACTCTGTTTATCGATAACATCAATCAAATCAATCACTGAACTATTTGACTTAAGTCAAAACTTGATAACTTCTGAAATCAAGTCAAGCGAGAGTAGAAAGAGATACCTATCTAGAATTCTAGATTCACTTAAGGTGATGCGTAAATGTTTCGCATTTTTATTACTTGTATTATTGGTTATTGGTATATTAATATTGTGACGGTGTGTATAGGTAGTGAAGACATGAGATTATTAATAGTGTGATATAAAGATGAACAAGGCATTTTATCTTATAAATTCATTTCCCATTTTTCGAAAGAATCACAATGGTAAAAAATGTTAAAAATACATTTGTCCTAAAACATGAAAATTAAAGAAGGTCACGCAACAAAAAAATATTAATATATGTTGTTTTCATTACAATAAATATAGCTCTTTTATTAAGGTCCCAGAAAACTTATTCACTTGGATTTTCACAACGTATATATTTTTAAATTTACAAAAACTTCACAATCAGTAGAGAAACTGCTAAATTAAATTATGACTGATAAACTCAATATCTATTTCAAATATTTTTGGAAAATATGTCGTTCTTTATTCTTGCTAGAAAGTAACGCAGAGAACTAGCAGTCTATACTAGTCACTATTATATTCTAAAATAATACTTCAAAGACAGCAAAAAGTCTTGTCGCGAACAGTAATGTAATTTTTTATCGGTTTTTCGCAAAAGTTTATTTTCCATCTGATCATCATGGCAAGTCCACAGCAAACTTTGGTTAAGGCACAATTTTACAGCTGTTTTACCTTTTTCATTGTCCTTAGAAGTGAGCCCTCGTTAGCTGTTCATGCTCGCCAAAACAGGACTGTAAAAGGATTATGCTGGATTCTTAAAAAAATTAAATTTTTCTAAACCTCGTTATGACGATTCTATCTAAAAGCAATCAAGTTTTGGAAATCGATTTTTTTTAGACAGAACCTTTTGAAATAAGGAGGTATATTTAAATTTTAAAGATACTGAAACACTAGGTAAAATGGTGTTGAAAAAAAAAAAGGATCACCTTTTTTTAGGACTGAAGTATAAGTGTATGTAAATGCATAACTTCTGAAATAATTACCCTGCTTTAAGGGTATATACAGAACTGCTAGTCATCTGATCTGAATAGCTTTTTATAAAATAACACAAATACCTATTTGAATTTTAATAAAGTCATTTCACTCATTACAAATGTTTTTAAATTAGCATGTGCAACATGCAATGAAAATCTGAGCTATAAGTAAGTACTTTTTGCGATTTCAATAAAAGAACTGTCAATATTTCATAATTTACTTTTGACACAGTCATCTACCCTATTAGTCCTTGTAACTCTTGCTTTCTATTATTTAGCAAAAGGACAAAGTAGACGCAATTCGTATTTATCATCTTCACATAAATTTGGCGAGTGGCAAAATATTCCCTCTCAGATAAGGGCGCGCTTACACGCAGCGTTGCTAATTCAAGTAACTCGACTTATAAGTTACATCAAAGTTTGAGACAACTGGAATTGAATTAAGATATAGTTAGACGAAGTTTATTTGTACGAGACAAATTACTTAGAAGCTACGGAGCTACCTAATATATTATTAACTGACTAATTTGGGTGTTTCATCAAAGAATGAACATGCCGGCGACGGTTCAAAGGCTATTTTTGAAAATATTCAGGAGGTGTCAGTTTGAAAATTAAGTTTTATAAAAAGACTCATAAAAATTAACTTCTTAATAATATTAAGAATGAGAAGAATCTTTATAAATACTAAGAAGTTTATTCATTATTATTATTATTTTCCTAAAACAATCTCGTGAGGAATTATTACCAATTGATTTTTGAAAAATTTATTACCAATTTCGTGAGTATTTTTCCAAAAATGTCGCTTTATACAAATAGACTGTCACTTGTCGTCGATACTATCTTGTTAACTAAACGTCAATGCCTGCTTTACATGGTGTAGATTGGGAACTTCGTATTTGACCGTAGTTATAACTATGGCCATTGGCCATTTAAAAAAATGTTTTGCTTATTATTTTTATTTCCATTGTAGTAAATACCTCTTTCAATATAGAATATACCGGGAAAGTAAGTCGAACATTCACATATGGAGGCTAAGTCCGGATTTACGGAAGTTGATGGTGAAAAGGTTTCTTGCCTGTAGTCCTCTATTATCACTTGATTTGACCAAATAAGCTGCACCAATTTACGAAGCGCTGAAACGGATTTTTAAGAGCATCCTTTTCTTATTTTGTATGTACATATGTCCATTACATTGTAACCGAATTGTAGCTAAACAGCTTGATAGATTACATTGTATGTAGTTTGGGCATTTAACGTTTTAGTCCCATTGGTTAAATATCTGGTAAGTAGCTAAAGGCTGATTTTCAAATAATTTTATCGCACCTACCTGATATTTAATTACTTAAATCTCTAGTATCGATTAATATTGCAGCTAAGTAAAAAGAAAAGTATCTACTGAGTAAGTACGTAATAGCCTTTAGGGTACTACTATATTTAATTTGTATGTATTTTTTCCTTCATTCCTGGTGTTGACATTACAGACTCGGTGGCTAAGTGGGTTCGATCCCCACCCAGGGCAAACCTTTCTGTGATGAGCGGAATTGTTTGCTCTGTGTCTGGGTGTGTTATATCTATATATGTATGTATTTAAATGTCTATATATATATCAGTCTCCGGTTCCCATAACACAGGGAATCCTACTTTGGGGCCAGATGACCGTGTGTGATTTGTCCCGGATATTTATATTTATTTATTTATTAGACATTTATATTTCTAAAACGAGTTATATTCACCAAATTTGATTATGCGATAAAGCTTGTTTCGAAAAAAAAAACGAAATAAAATATGTTTTAACATTTCGTCTTCAATGTAAAGAAAGCAATGAAACTTTGATTGCTCCAATTTCACTGACAGCTGCAGGTATTTAAATATGAATGTCACAGAAACAAAGTTTAAAATTTTGTAAACAGAATATGAATTATGTATAAAAACTGTCAAGTAATTTCGGAGCATGGTTTTTTTTTTTTTTTTTTTTTTTTTTTATGTGATAAGGAAGGCAAACGAGCAAGTGGGTCACATGGTAAATGAAAGATTACGCTTGTAAATCAGATGTCAATTTTGGTATTAGCAATAATATTGGAAATTGAAGCCAAAATCCAGCAGGCGCATTTGTAATATGTACTATGTTGGTAGTCGAATCTCTAGCCTTGTTACAGTTACAAAAAAAGTTTTTCATATCGAGGGTTCACGGGCGACTTGTATTAAGCGACATTTTTAGAAATGTTCAGGAGACTGATTTAAAAAAATATTTCTTAGAAAAATAATCATTAAAACTTAACTTCTTAGTATTATATAGATTCTCGATATTCTTAATATTTTAAATATTATTCAGAAGTTATTTTTTGTGAGGTATTTTGTAAGAAATAAATTTTTAAAGTAGAGGTTACCTGTGTTTCCAAAAATGTCGCTTAATACAAGTCTCCCGTGAACCCTCGATATTATGTATGTACTTATTAATAGTGCACTAATAAGGACTTTTTTAGTCTGAGAGTTCACTAAAAAGCGAATTTTTTTAAGTTTGTTTGAGTTTTCTAGGCAACAGACCACAGATCTTATTTATGATTTCATTGCCAAATAAATACTTTCTTAATCTCAGTTCATTGCCATTGACTGACGTTTATACTTCCGCTAAAAAAAAATCTAATACAAAAGCTCTTTAGTCAAAGTTTCTAATAGACGTGTTTTAGTCCGAGTTTCTAAATATTAGCGCCACCTGTGTTACGTTTTAAAGAAAACAAAAAGAAACATATTTTATGCTCAATACACCTTTAGCACTAAAGAGTTTATACTTCAAAAAGCGGCCAAGTGCGAGTCGGACTCGCCCATGAAGGGTTCCGCAGCAGCAAGTAACATCATATAAAAGTTCTTGTAGTTCGTTGTGTTCATTAAATGTTTTTTTATATTTTTTTATTTGAGTTGATTGAATGAAAGGTAAATTGCGGTTTACGATTTATGACGTATTAAAAAAACTACTTACTAGATCTCGTTCAAACCAATTTTCGGTGGAAGTTTGCATGGTAATGTACATCATATATATTTTTTAGTTTTATCATTCTCTTATTTTAGAAGTTACAGGGGGGGGGGGGACACATTTTACCACTTTGGGAGGGTCTCTCGCGCAAACTATTCAGTTTAGAAAAAATATATTAGAAACCTCAGTATCATTTTTGAAGACTTATCTATAGATACCCCACACGTATGGGTTTGATGAAAAAAAAAATTTGAGTTACAGTTCTAAGTATGGGGAACCCCCAAAATTTATTGTTTTTTTTTATTTTTGTGTGAAAATCTTAATGCGGTTCACAGAATACATCTACTTACCAAGTTTCAACAGTATAGTTCTTATAGTTTCGGAAAATAGTGGCTGTGACATACGGACGGACAGAAAGATAGACAGACATGACGAATCCATAAGGGTTCCGTTTTTTGCCATTTGGCTATGGAACCCTAAAAAGTAATAAGAGACTGTTGCAGGCCTTCTCAGAATCTTAAAATACGCAAAAAAACAGCTTATAGGTTAAACTGTTCAAGAAATACCTTTACGAAAGCAGGTAAAGTTTGTGATCAAAGAGCTCCATACCAGTAATTTTGTGAGAAAAAATGTTTTGTGCATTTTGTATTGACTCATAATAAAAAAAAGGAATTTGTGTACCTGTTGTGATGAAAGGTCTTTTTTGGTGTTACCTGAGTTAGCTTGTGATGTAAAATTAAACAAGCACAGTTCATTTTATTATCTGTATTTATTCTGACATTAAAACCAGCAAGAATATGCATAATTTGTAAGTACTGATGCATGAATACCCAGTAAGAAAGTAAAAAACAAAATAAAATCATAAACATCGCTAACTGAGATCTCTGGAGCATTTGCCCTGGAGAGAAAGATCTCAGCATAAAAACTTTTTTGTCTATCTAAGGCTTTAAAAACAAATGCCCCGAAAAGATCAGCGTTCTCGCGCGATGTTATCACAAACTTTTTAAACAAAAGACGTAAGACCTCCTTGGTAAACCCTCGAAAAATAAGAAGTAAAGAGAATTCAACCAAGATATTTTAATTAAACAAACAAAAATATCCGACAGTATCGAATACCTAATAATCGTTTAGAGGAAGCAGTAGTGTCATGCCAGATTCTCTTTAGCCAACTCATTTGGGGAATAGGTTAATTAGAAGGGGAAAAATTGTCTACACTTTTCTTTCATGGCTTTATAAGACAAAAGTAAGCTTGAAAATGTTCTTGTTTAGATGGCAAGGTGAAGCGTTGTACAATATTATATACCTACAGTCTACAATGAAAACTAGTTATTGTACAATCTAAAATTAATTGTATTTTAGTAAATATCTATAAAACGAAGGACAAACATACATACAAACATACATGCATACAGGTCAAACTGAGAACCACCTTTTTTTGAAGTCGGTTAAAAATATTTAGATTTCTATAACGACAAACTTATTCTTTCTTATTCTATATTCTATCGAAATTATTTTCAAAAATATTCCATGGACGGCATGACCCACTGATTGTAGATACACTTATATTATTTAAAAAAATTTCTTTTCTTTGAAAGGAAAATCAGGAATGTTAAATTTATTCATTATGATTGATGGGTTTTTATTATAGGAAGCTTAAAAAAATTAAGTAAGTGTATTGACATTGCAAGTACGTAAGTACATCTAATGGACCCTTTTAAGAAAATAAAAGGTAAAACGTAGTTTATGCATCATTTATCAAAAAACAATCTAGTGGACATACAGGATGTAACAAAAAGGTGTGGTGATACTTCAAGGTGGGTTTCTACTCATCAAACTGAACAACTTTTGTTTGTTCCACGATTTTGTTGAAATCACAAAAAAAAATGGACTTTTCATATAAATCGATAAGCTGACGGGCCAAGTTTGTAGGAAAAGTCCCAAAAAAATTTGCGATTTCCGCAAAGTCATGGAACAAAAGTTGTTCAGTTTGATGAGTAGATGACGTTAAAGTATCACCACACCTTTTTGTTACACTCTGTGTATAGGGTGTAACAAAATAAGTGTAAGGCCCAAACTTGGACTTTTAATAGTCATACTGAGCAACTTTTGTTTTATGGTGTTGTTAAAATCGTAAAAAAATATATTTGGGCATCTTCAAAACGCTATTTTAGGCAAGTTGTGGTAAGTCTTGATAATGCCGAAGATGGAATCGGGCTCACCAAGATTCTCCAACGCAACGGGGAACTGGCTATCTTATCTCCATGCCGCAACATATCAAAGCTATTAACATTGATGTTTGGC
This sequence comes from Coleophora deauratella, assembly GCA_958295455.1. NCBI lineage: Eukaryota > Metazoa > Arthropoda > Insecta > Lepidoptera > Coleophoridae > Coleophora > Coleophora deauratella. Next base: position 4,066,374 of record OY282403.1, on the reverse strand, counting down.
GGCAAGCCTTAGATAAGATGATGGTAGATAGCCAAGCGGACTCAGAAAATACCCTACCATAAAATAAAAAAAACCACCAACAAAACCGAGTTGGAATCCGCCGGGAATCGAACCCACGACCTCCTGATGTAAAGCAAGCTGCCACTAGACCATTGAAACGGTTAAAAAATGAGTGAAAGCTTAACTTAATGGGTCCTACACCTATTTTCAAACAGCCTGTATAATAAAAATTTGTAGATAAAATAAAAACGTATTTTCAGGCTGTTTACGGAGATAACATCAACAAATGGGTCTACTTAACGAAATTATTTTAATACCCATTACTGGGTTCATGATTTATTAGATTTCAAACATCACGTCATTGTACTCGTGACATACGAGTTTCTACCTTTCGACTGCCATTATATTACTTTGAGTAGGTACATATCATAAATACATAAATACTCATGTCCACATACTTTTCAATTCATATTATTGATGCTATAATATAAGGTGACACTCATACTATATTTGCAACCAATGTCCAACCGAAGTATATTGTTTTTGGAGTGTATTTTTGTATGTATATTCGTTTCATTATTACTGCCTGTAGCGAAAACTGTTTAATACTTCAAGTGGTTGAGACAGGCTTAAATTTTTCGATTAACTGGTAAGATTTGAAAAAACTTAAAAAACAAATTTTCTTTATTTTCAGGTACTAACTGCTAAGCCAAAGAAATGGAGATGCTGATTAAATGTTTGCTGTTGACTCTCGTGCTGGTCTCTGTGCAAATATCGTACACGGAGAGCCGCCTAAATGAAAAGAGGAGAGACAAAACAGAGCGACGCTTCCATTCCGCTCAAAACAAAGACAACATATGCGAAATAACAAACAGAGAGTCAAAGGTGCACTGTTACTGCGAAAACACTGAGGTGAAAACAGCTACGAGAGCCGATTGCTGGGTCTTTAACGGAGGCATCGAGGAAAGCGACCCGATATGGATAAGCTTCAACTCACAACCGCATCTAGAAAGATTAACGTTTAATGTAAGGTCCGATGGAGCATTAACATTCATACCCCTCCATGTTATCTACAAGATGAGGAGGCTGCAGAAACTCCATATACATTACGCGACACTGAATAAGATCGTGAAGAAAAGCTTCTCAAATTTGACTACTTTGAGGGAAATATCATTGATGAACGACAAAATTTCTGAGCTAGACTTTTCAGCGTTCGCTAATCTCCCCAACTTAGTAAACCTGACTGTTAAAGAGAATAAGATTATTGAAATACAACGCGATATCTTCGTTGATTTGCCTATTTTGAGGAACCTCGATTTGTCTTTTAATATGATTATTTTAGCCCACGATGGGTGCTTCGAACATCTTACTGCACTAAATGACTTGATACTTGAAGCTAACGCGATATCTGTTATAACCAGAGACACTTTTAAAGGTTTAAGCAACCTTACACGCTTGGATTTAAGATCGAACAAATTGTCGATGATTGGTGATTTGACGTTCGCTGAATTGTGGAACCTGAGCGAGCTGTTACTTGACAATAACGAGGTTACTTATCTGTCTGAAAGGGCTTTTGATGGGCTGACAATGCTACAGAAGTTATCAATGACAGGCAATAAGTTAAAGGCGATAAACGAGGGGTTATTGGAAGGGATCCGGGGGCTAGAGTTATTAGATTTGAGGAACAATGAGCTCGAAATATTCACGTACGAAACCATCAAGCCGATACTGGAAAATTTGAAAATGAAGACTTCCGTGTTATATTTGAGTGGTAAGTTTTATTGTTATTTATACCCGATTTGATTATGTATTTACAGCTTAATTATGTTTATTTATAATTATAATAATGAGAATCAGAGAAAACACAACAATTTCAAATCCTCCCGACCATTAACTCGATCATATGGCCACTAACTAGGATTATTTAACAATCAAAATCAAAGGAATAAGAATAATCTAGGATTCTGCTTTGTAAAAAGTATGAAATCAAGCCACGATATGTTTTTAAAACTTCTTTGGCATAAAAGTAAGCAGTAAGAGAATATAATAAAGCTTTCACCCACCATGACAAACTTGAAATTTAATAAAGCAAAAATAATATCGTATTATAATCGTATTAACGAAATATCCTACTTGGCACACACTGTTAGCACTAAATAACAGGCAACAGGCGTTCAAGAGAAGATAAATAACTATATTTTGTGAACAATGGATCCCCTAGGGGCAGTGTTGCCACCCTAACGAAGTAACGAAACACCCTTGCATTAGAGACAATTAATGAGTCCTACCCTCGACTTCTGAAAGTCAACAATGGAGTAATAACATGAAATAGACACATTGTGTGCGTTTTATTAAAAATCATCAAACATTTTCTCATGGATAATTTTGTTTATATTCCTCATTATGAATAGTGACACGTGTTGCGGATTTATTTTTCTTTGAAACGTTTTTATCTCCCATGGGCTTTTATGTGACGCTGGTAATGTAGTAGAATCAGAAATAAAATATTGCGATCCATTAATATTCGATATTACTCCGAAAAAAGACTGAAGTTAAATAAAGCCTTTGTTCTTTATTTTTATCGGTATAGTATGAGTTTTTTGAATTCATCACAACCTCGTAATTCTATGAAAGCTTGTTCGCGAATTTTAAATATGCAGGCGCAAAAAAATCTAAACACAAAACGAATATTAAAAATGTTGGGTTAAGTAAAATTAGTTTAACCACCACAAGATTTATTATTTAAAGTGTAATTTATATGTCTGCCTGGTAAAATGAAGAAATGAAATTTGAAAAACGTGTATACTGGTACTAATGGTTTAGGAATTGGAATCATGGCCTCTGACAACCCATATTCACCTTGTCACGTACCAATTCTTTAAGTACTTCAAGTATTATACTTTCATATAAAGTGCTTAACATGATTAAAATTCTGAATATTTCTTGTCCATCAGGTAACCGTCTAACATGTGACTGCCGCCTCTCCTGGATTCACATGCTGAGAAACGAAACAAGAAGTGAACCTCTAAGGTTCGCTCTAGAAGATGTTACTTGCATCATGAAAAGTGATGTCGTCGATGTGAACACCATAGAAATCGTGACAGAGGGAGAAGATGTAGACGTAGATCTCAGTGGAAATGAAGATGTTGATATAAAACCACCAACAGCAGAATCAATGATAGATCAAGTACCTTTAGTAGACATACCTGCTGACGACCTGCCTTGTCCAAATGAACTTGTGCAAAGCGAAGATTCCTTGATGCTTTCTTCAAAAGTCGAAAGCTACTGGCGGTCGAACGCAGGGCTCAAATCAACAGAAATAATGACATGTCTAATATTCATAAGTGCATTTGTGCATACTTTAACGAACTTAATCAATCTATTATCTTGTTCATAGGTTTAGATTTTCGTATTTATAATGACTTGATTTTTTACTTAGGCCCTAAGAAAGAAGACTGGCTATGATATTAAATTATTTAGTTTTAAGTATAACTGTACCAGTGAGGGAAGTCAAAATTAACTAAGTCTGTATAGTAAAGAGAAAAGTTTGTAATATAAAATGATAGATAAATCTCGGAAACGTAATAAAAGTTACAAGTTTGTATATTTAACGTGATGTCAGAATATCTCAAAAATGTTCCTTACTCTAATGTGGAGAAAGGTAAATGGAAATGAAATTATTGAATTAAATGTAAAAAGACATTATATTGTAAAAGGCACAGATGGACTGAGTGAAGTTGTAAAGGATCCGTGTGGTCTACGTGGAAACCATAAAAAGTTAAGTTGCTTACGTACTGTTCATGACATAATATGTAACAAATATGACATTAATTTATTGTTAGTCACATTGTCCCTCGACTTTGTTTCACTTTGGTCGAATTCAAGTTTCGTACTTTAATAATCTTGAAAATACACAAGTGTGGTAGTCCGTAAATACGTATCTAATTTTCACCGCTGTATAATCGAAATAGTAACATGAATCTAGCATGTATGTCGGTAAATATCTTTATAGGTACAGAGTACAAGAAAAAGGTGTGACTGTAATTTAGAGCGGATTTCCTATCGTCCCATCATTTCCAAAGTGAACAAATCTCTCCCTGTTCGCTGTTCAACTAAAATGAAAGTTTCCGTAAAATCTGAAATAAAAATTCAACAACTCATATTGTCCCCACTGCAGGGGCATGGGTCTCTTTCCATTACTTGGGAAGGTTAGGCCATAGGAATATATATGGAGACACCCGGGGGCCAAGTCTGGATTGGTAACAAACCAGTGCAGCTGAAGCATGTTAGTGTTACAAAATAAGTGTAGAACCTTGGCTATTCTACTTGCCATACTGAACCACTTTTGTTCTATGATTGCTCAAATCATTCTTTTTTAAATTCTCATAATAATTGGGATTTCCGAATAATTATACATAATATATATCAAAACTTGTTCAGTTACGTGGGTAAAATCCGCCTTTATCGCTTTTTTGAGTCAAAATGGTTGCAATGTTTGGCAAAGCTACATAGCGAATCGAATTCGGATTCAGATATCTCCAAATAGTTACAGCTTACATGAATAATTAACCAATTTAAACTTTAATAAATTTTTTGATCATACAGGGTGTAACAAAATTTGTATAGGACCCGTTAACTGGGCATTCTACTCATCGTACTGAACAACTTTTGTTCTACGACTTTGCTCAAATCGCAAAAAAAATTTGGATTCTCCATACAAAATTAGCAAAACAGATGATCAATTTGTATGAAGTGTCCAATTTATTTTTGTGATTTGAGCAAAGTCGTAGAACAAAAGTTGTTCAGTGCGATGAGTAGAATCCCCAGTTAACGGGTCCTACACTAATTTTGTTACACCCTGTATTACTTAGTCAAACTGTAAACGCTCAGTAATTTACACTTAGATTTAAGTTATGAGTTACCAAAAAGTTTTGTGTTAATTGCAGGAACGTGTTTTTGTAAATATAGATAAAAGTAATAAACTGTCAATGGATTGGATACGTTTGTGTGTTTTATTATTATTTATTATGTACTTTAATTTTGAAAAACTTGATTCTAAGTTTTTTGTGTACTATTTTAAGCTCGTATGGATTGAGAAAAGAGAAAGAAACAAGAGAAATCGTTAAGAAAAACCCATTTCCGTGGCATAGTGGTTAGCGCACTCGCTTCACATCAGGAGATCACGGGTTTGATTCCCGACAGGATTCAATTTTATAGGACTCGGTTAGAGGTACGACATTTTCTAAGTCCTCCTGGCTAGCTGTCCCCATTTTATCTCAGTTTTGCCGTCAAATATGACGGCAATAATTGTAACAACATGGATAAGTTCCGACATGAAGATAAGTTAGTTAGTCAAATTACGTTGGAGAATTTTGAATTGTCATCAAAAAAGAGTAAGAAAGAATAATTGGACCCGGATACACCCAGACACAGAGCAAACAACTCTGCTCATCACAGAAATGTTTGCCCTCGCTGTTTTTTTACATTATCGAACCCACGACTCTCGGATACTGATCCTGACTACTGAGTCAGGATCGCTAACCACTGAGCCACCGAGTCAGTCGATACATTACTGCTAACGAAGTATGGACATGTCAAAGTAAGCACTAAGTGCTGACAATTATCGCTATCTAGTCCTTTAAAATTACTAGTTTTTGAAGATCGGTCAGTTACTAGAGAGAATAACGCAATTAAAATAGGTATTTATATAAAATATACAAACTTCTTCAATAGGTATCTCTTTATATGTTTTGGGACACATTTTTACTTTTTGGAGTGACTTATAAATACAAAGGAGTAAGAAAGTATTGTAATGGAAAAAAATATTGTTTGTCATGCACTTATATAATGATAAAGAAAACTAATACAAAATGTCTGTGATCAGTGTTGCGTGTAGCGTACTACACTACACATGTCATGATACATGATACCTTAATATAAAGGGTGCACCAGGAAACTTTCAGAGCTAGAGCTTTTTTATCATACCTCACAACTTTCATCACAAGAATTCTTTAAAGGAATACATAAAAAAACTACCCTTACAAAGCTGGCCAATTTTCCTGTTGAGAGACAATGTGAAATAACGTTCATGGCCCAACGAGAACATTCTCCATGGAAACACACTGTAATACCACCTCTCTGATTTTCTTCACTTTTTTCTTTGGTCGAAAGCTTTCAAGGTTGTCTCGAAGAGATTTCTTATAGCAATAAGACCGCCTAACTATACATGCAATAGTTAATTACACTACTTATTGGAAATAATTGAAGTTCCATAATCTTAACTTTGAGAACTATGGAAGGAATCCATCACAACCGTTTTGATTCTGTTGAGTGTTACTTGCAAACTTAATACGATACATACAAAAATAATACGATACATACAAAAATTAGCTGTACTTTCATTTCTATATAAGGATGACGTGCGATATGCTACTTTAACAAAATGTGCAGTCTTTGAACCGTACAGATAGTTATCACTTATCATAAATATATTCTTCATTATTTGACTGACTCGGTGGCTAAGTGGTTAGCGATCCTGACCCCTGATCGGAGAGTCTTGGGTTCGATCCCCACACAGGCCAAACTTTTCTGTGATGAGCAGAATTGTTTGCTCTGAGTCTGTGTGTATAATATCTATATATGTATGTATTTAAATGTATATGTGTATGTATAGTATATAAGTCTCTGGTTCCCAAGATACAGGGAATCCTAGTTTGGGGCCAGATGACCATGTGTGATTTGTCCCGGATATTATTATTTATTATTAAATTATTTAAATCACAAATGGAAATGTGCTATAATCACTACACCTACCAATCCTTTTGTAACTGGCCCGCCTATTACGTAATAGTTAATTTGGTTGTTATTTGTTTTCATGCGCAATGTTTACCCATAGTTATTAATGTTATTAAAGTGGACAAACAGGACGATTGTGTAGATTTGTTGTATCCAATATCTCATTACAAAAACATGTTAATAAATGAAAATAAATACTTTTTCACCTAATCTTAAGAACCTAATCTTAACAAGTAAAGTACTTTGTCAATCTGGATATCAACACGAATCTAATAAAAACTCACACTACAAAATCCATTATACAAATACATAATTGACCACGCTGAATACGTTAAAAACAACCGACTTCAATCGTAGCAACTCCAATTTTGCTATGTTTTTGTTGATTTTCTCAAAAACCGCTGAATCGATTTCGATAAAAGTAATATGGGACCACCTGTGAAGTATACCCTTTCAAACGAAAAAAGAATTTTTGAAATCGGTTCAGGCGTCTTCGAGTAATCGGTGAACATACATAGAAAAAAAAAAAAAAAAAAGATTCCGACGAATTGAGAACCTCCTCCTTTTTTTGAAGTCGGTTGAAAATACATATAAGTAAGTATACAATACACACGCGTATACAGGGTGATTGGTACATATCCTTAATGGTGAATCTACTCATGAAACTGAACAACTTTTGTTTTACAACTTTTCTGAAATCGTAAAAAAACACCGACCATCCTGTCCATCAGTACCTGGAAACATTACCCGTCGCTTTGGCAGTCGAGTAAGTATAGCAAAAGACCTATCACTAAACGTTGTTATATTCACTTCCTACAAATTGTCAATTAATTCTAATTACAAAAACTGTGACCGTATTGCGAACTATAAATAATAGAAAAGTCTTTCGTTTTAAATTTTCTTGCTCGACGGCCACCTCTATTTTAGTTATGAACTTAGCATCAAGTTTAGTCCTCTTTAATATTCTTAAATTTAAAGCGAAGGAAGTAGCGATAATTCTGAGATCGGGATCGTTTGATGGGATGTTTGCGGCGTTGGCGGGTTTTTCAAGTCACCAGGTGGACTCATTACACCGGCAATATAAACTGTTGGTGGTGTGGGCTAACCAAGACCTTGTGTATTTGGTTTTACCGGTAAATATGTCTTTTTCTTCTTCTTGGTTCCTTTAATTCCTCGAGGAGCACAGGGCCTCAATAATAGCTTTCTACTGAGCGTGCTGAGCGAGAGGAGCGGGATGCAAGTCTATGGTTGCAAGCAACTACAAAAACATCATCAAGCACTGTCAGTAACTCATTTCTTTAAAAATCTCTTTCCATGTTTTACAAACGTTAACAACGTGGCAAATTCTTACCTTTTTCCCTCTCCATTCAAATAAATCACGATGTTCTTTTATTTACACCAAATCCTGCAAACGTTATTTTTTTTAAATGAATAAAAATCTTTCTTTTCTAGGGAACGGAATTGAAAAGTGAGAAATGACAGTTCGTCATTTAAGTTAGTTTACCAGTCAACGGTACAATTCCAACGAGTTAATTTTTGCCTTTTAGATCACTAAACCCTTTATTAGGTTTTAAAAATACACGAAAAATCTGCCATTCGTTGCATGGACTATACACAGACACAGATATAGACAATTCTTTATATCTGGCATCATAAAAAAAGACGTTAGGAATATAATAACAAAACAAAACAATTAAAAATACATAGAAATATAACCTTAATATTATGTGTGTTTGCCAAAAATTGGTCCCCCATTCAGCAAATGCTACAGTCTGTGGTAACACAGTGCAGCGCTGACATTATAGAGAATTTCAGGTTTTATGCCCATAAAAAAAGACATCAAGAAGAACACAAGTGACTCCGCAGACAAAAAGCAAAGAGAACTGGAAATGGTCACAGACGCCCGCCGACCGTGACGCTTTCTTGAAAACAAAGGAAAAAAAAACAGCGCAATCAGTGACCGTAAGAAAATAACACATGATAGATTCCCTTTTTTATATTAAATAATGTTGCCATAATCTTACGAAATGTTAGGGAAAACGATCGAATAATTCTTGCATGGTTTTCCTAGAGAGGCTCTAATACTTTTTTACTCGATTTTTCATGCACCGCTGTATAGTACAATTTCCAGCCCAAGATGTAAAGTTTCTCTCTATTTTCATAGAAATACGTCAAGGAAAAATACAAGCTGCAACTTTATATAGGTAGTAGATAATTTAAACCAACCTGTCTGTCAAGTTAGAATAATGCTTTGAGCAAGTAAACACTCTCTATAAGACCACTTTGTATAGATAAAAGGTACTTATAACCAAGCGATTCCAATGATGATCAGAATGATAGCTACTAGAATGATAGTACTTGAAAATAGATAAAATAAATACATTAAAGGTAGTTATTAAAAATAATGGAAACCCTAAGAAATATAATTTTTAGCTGAAGAATTCCAAAAAAAGTAAGCATAAAATTATACGGCAAGATATCAATTAATAAAAAAAAATTGACAGCTGTCAAATATAAGTTCTTTATATAGGCCATAAAGAAAAAAAAATCTAATATAACTCACCTAACTTAATGGAGTGAGTGCTCCGAAATTCAAATCCTGTCCTAATTTATTTAAATTTAGAACAGCTTTAAATTACGTAAATATAAGGGTGACACACTACGTACCGATTTATCCTTTCCATGTGGTGTGAATAAAGTCCCTTACTTTCTTTATGAATGAGCGATTTTCTGACAGCTATTTAAAATAGTATTTGCAAAATGACTCGATAGATGGCATTGACATGACATGGGTCTCGAGCTCAAACGACCAAAAAAAGTACATATTGTTTTAAAAAGTCAATATCAATACTTCCTCTTTTAACGTTTCCGTTGATATCTAAAAAGTGGTTATATTTCTTTGTTTATATCTTTATTATATCTTTATTTGATTTATGTAGTAATTTATTTGTTGATTGATCCGGTATAATATAACCAGCACAAAAATACTCTGACAGTAACCAACTCTGACAAGAAGATAGCCTAAATTTAATCCCGTGAGTGCGAAAGAGAAGGTATGAAATGGTTGCTGGAAATGAAGCCCAGTGATTTCTGTTCTTTTTGTTAAGATCTTTCTCTACTCCTTTTTTTTTTAAATTCAGCTGTCAGAAAATCGCCCATTATCATAAGAGGGTACAGTGGTGTTGCCATACGAAGAAAAACTAAATGTATCGCATCGTGTACCAAAGAAGTGTGGTCAGCTCTAGCATTAGGGCGATTTAAAATGATAATAGGGAGTTTTCAGATGATGTATGTCACACTGTTCATAAGATTCTCAATAGATGGCGTTTCTAAGCTTTAGAAATGTCTTTTTAAAGGCAGCATAGAATTTACGGTATCAAAATAGATTTAATATAGTTGAAAATATATAAAAAGCCACATGAACATAGATTCTTATTAATTGAATTAACAGAAACGATAAATTTCCAACTTTGTCAAGTGTGGATGACTTAGGTGCGTTCCGGTTTCTCTGTTATATGTAATTTCTTCTTCCGAACCAAAAATAAATAGATTTTAATCATTTTTATGGTTAAAATGCAATTTATAACTCGGTATAATGTTAGAATTCTTTTAAGAAATACAAAAACAATACTAACAAGCTTTGTGCATCAAACATTATGAAAAGTATTTTTTGGATCAAAATACAAAAAAAAAAAATGAAAAGTAATCTTCGAAAGCTATTCATCATTATTCTGATATTAGTCAGTAATATCAATCAGTATTGACCATTTTTTAGAGATTTTCTTTTTTCCAATATTGATCAGCGCCATCTAGTTGAGTTTAGAGAAAGCCGTGGAAAATTCCCTTTTACAGTTACTCACTAAGGAAATTCCTTATGCATGTTTTAATGGACGTCGAAGGCTTTACGGCAATTTAGAATAATTGGTAGGGCAATTGATGAGAGGCTTATATTGTAGTTGAGTTTAATTACTACACATTTAAACTATCGTCTTCCTTCTGTTATATTTTTTTACTGAATGTATGTTTGAAATTCTAATTCGTATTCCGTCTTTGAAGTATGGCCTAATGTTCCTTAATGAACTCATAAGAAGAAGAAGAAATAGAAAATGGAGAAATGAAATGAAAATATTTTTATTCGAAGTAGGTAGCAGTGTACACTTTTCGAACGTCATTCTTTTCTCTACCTAATACGAGGTTCCTACCACTCGGAACTCGTATATCCGCCGTTTCGGGAGGTGTTTGCTGAGTGAGAAGAAACGACTTATATTCTATTACATCTTAATTCTAGGTGAAGAAATGATTTATATAATGACATGACTGTAAATAAAAATAAAAATAATAAAAATAAAGAAAGGATTCAAAAGATATAAAATATATTTGTAGATTAGAAGGCAAAAGGTTGTTGACTTTACATAAATATAGGGTGCTACTTTATTAGTGTCCGATATTTTAGTCAGTACTTCTACTCCTGATTCTGATCAACTTTCCCCAAGGAACCCCTAGTCAAATTGCAAAAAAAATTTTTGCACTCTTCATGTTAATTTGGCCGCTCAGCTGATCGATTTGTATGAAGAGTCCAAAAATTTTTTTGCGATTTTACTATGGGTTCCTTGGGGAATGTTGATCAGAATCAGGAGTAAAAGCCACAATGGAGTTGCAACCTGCAAATTGCAAGCCCTGGCGTCTATCTAACTCTTGTTAAAAAACCATTACGTCCCCACTGCAGGGGCACGGGTCTCTTCCCATAGCTCGGGAATGTTAGGCCATACTCCACACACAGGGGTCCGGATTGGTGGAGGTTGTAGGGCTACTGGCCAAACCCCGGGTCAGAAGTTTTCAAGCCGCCTATAAGGCCTCCGACATGGCTTAACGACTGCCATCTAGCGATAGCAGCCGGCCAACCAACCGTGGTCGTGCCGGACCAACGGCTTAACGTGCCTTGCGAAGCACGGAAACGGTCGAGATAAATACCATTAACACAGTCAAACCCATCGAGGTTATAACCGTGTCTGTAGTCAGTTAACCTGCGTGATCGACGTGACCACGTAAGCCGCTCTGAGCCACGACCGCTTCATCTAACTAACTCTGCTTCAACTACACGGATGCCATATGAAAACGTTTTATTGCGAGTTTATTACCAATTCCAAATTAAGTTTCTAACAATGTATGCCCGATAACGAGATATGGGGAGTATATAAAATGAAACAATGAAACGTACACTGCTTCACACAATGTATTGTTGAGTGCAGCGCTAACCTCGTAGGTACCTTAGACTATATCACAGTAAAGGAAAGACTAAACTTCACAAATAAAAAGTGACTACTTACCTTAGCAAAAAAAAAATTACTAAGTACATTAAAATTTAATGTAGTACATTTTTTATGTGTCCTATGTCCTAACGAATATAAAAACATTTTGCTCTCCTAAATCCTCCAAGCCCTTTGGGCTATAGTTTTTTTTATGGCAGAGGTGGCAAACGAGCAGACGGATCACCTGATGGTAAGCGATTACCGCCGCCCATAGACACCCGCAACACCAGAGCAGTCACAAGTGCGTTGCCGGCCTTTGATATGGGAGTACGCTCTTTTCTTGAAGGTTTGAATGTGGGTGATAATGAGTGGGTAATAATAAAGTGGACATGCAACCAAAAACATAACCCTCCGCTTGTCAGTCGGGTAAAAAATATAAAAAAAGTGCGTTTGAAATTTCAAGGGGTTACTTAGAATCAAGTACAGCATACAGGAAAAATATTGAAAAAATCCGCTCCTCAGATTTAATTTTCAATTTTCCATAGTGAATCTAAATAGTAAATCAAGAAAATGTATGGGAAACTGAGGAAAAATTGTAGCTCGGAAATGTACAATATTTTTCGTGTATTGTATACTTGATTCTGAGTAACCTCTTAAAATTTCAAACGCACTTTTTTAACAGCCTGTATATATGAGACGTTAGAAAACTGGATAAACAAATAGTTAAAGAATTAGTTACATCGCTAAAATGAAGTTTAAATTAAACGTCGTGGAAGGCAAAGAGTAGCGAGAGGTAGGAGAGAATGGCGGTTGCCCCACCGGCAAGAGCCTAGCTCTTCAGATAAAGAGGAAAATAGTTGAATCTAGAATTGCAGTCACCGCGCACTATATCGACTAAACAGTTGATCGACAGTCTAGTCACAATAGTTTACCGATCGTGATTAAACTATCGATCGATAGTTTAGTCACATGCTGATTTTTGGTGCGCGCACTACACCTTGCCCTATGGCTATCCTCTGAACATCACTATATTAAGTACATCTAGTTTCTTTTCTCATACTTTTCAGATCATTACTTTTCACATTTTTCCACAGTCGGGTTTTAGTTTTTAAACTTATTTACTTAACGTGTCAATGTAATTACTTAATACCTAGTTGTTTTATTTTGTTATATCTAACCTACAATATGCACCACGATTTTGGTTCCCTTTTTTTGTTTGGATCACGTAGTCTTCCATTTTAGCCTAAGTCTATTCAATGAGCTTTGCACCAGGTCTTGTCAAATACAACTTTGTTGCTAGTACTTAAGTTGAATAGCCGCTTTATAAGATGCAGTGTCATATAAATTGTGTGTGTACCCGTTGTTATTAATTAAATGAATATGTATAAATAAATAAGTAAAATTAATATATTAAATGTTGAAATTAATACGAACAAGCACGGTTTGTCAATGCTATTCTTATCTGGGTTTTCATATTTGCTTTTCTCCGAGTGGAAATCATACCCCCGACCTTAGGCCTAGCAATTTAACATGAGCATTATACTAATATCAGCTCTAAATGTCAGTTAGTATTAAATGTTAAGTTTTCATAATCCTAAAAACAATAAAAAAGAACTTAAGTAACTGTTACAGATACGAACGAATTAATGAATTTGCAGTCAACAGAGTCGTTTATTGCGAAAATGTTTTCTAAAACTACAAAAAATACTCCACACATTCTGCGGTGCGCACATAATATGCCCACAGATGAAGCAACCGGTCTTTGTTCTGAAAGCAATCCCCGTGAAACCACGACATAGTAGTTGTGTGTGTGTGTGTGTGTGTGTGCCTTGTTTAATGCTCGAGCAACTCATAACGTACCTTCTTATTTGGAGACACGTTTAAGGTGCATTTTCATTAGCGCGATTGCAGATTGCAACTAGACATTAGTGGTTGAGACGAAGATACCGTATGGGTAAGGTCTCCTTTAGGAAAGGTAACGTTATATCTATCTTAAATACAATAGAATCACAGTATTCATTTAAAATTGCAATATATTAAAATATAGTTCAAATTTTTTAAATAAAAAAAAGTATAATTCTTGCCGAATTGCATAGAGTAGAAGATTCAGATATAGGTATATTTACTCAAGCTCAGATTCGCATTAAAAGTGTTATTTTTGACGTAATATATTGTTATTCACTTCATACCAATAGAGTTTATTTTTGATAAGTATTGTGAGAAAACACCTTAACATTGTCTCAACGCGTCGAGACTGAGTAAATAATAAGGACTGCGAGGTTTCCGCGAGCATCCCATCGTGCATATGAATTCATCTCATATAAGATAACACAAACATGCTGTATAAGAACTCACTTATATAATTACTTTTGCCGTCAGAATTGTTAAAAACAAAAACCATTAACAGTCACGTAACTGGCATATACCTAAAACAACTTAACTGGTCATTGTAGTCTTGAAATAGACGGAGTTATGTTCTAAAACTGTTAAAACAGCAAAAGTTTTGAAGTTTTTATACAAATCGTTGTTTTATATTATATCGACTAGCTTTTGCCCGCGACTTCGTCCGCATGGAGTTCGGTTCTATCCTAGCGTAACGTAGCGTAGGCGAGCGCTAAGAAAGGAAGTAGAATTGCACGGACGAAGTTGCGGCCAAAAGCTAGTAAACTTCAAAACTTCTTTATACACCACATTTTTTGCTAATCTATTACTGTGTGCCAAAATTATCAGACTACTGGGCGAGCTTACGCGGGAGCAAGCCACATAGAATTGCCCGTATGAAAAACAGTTTTCTCTTAAGTCTATACCCGCAAATTTTAATGTCTGCGCTTGTGATTTGTTTATGGTCATTGCAAAGCAGACTTTGAAGGGAAACTGTATTCGTTTGAATTCAAAGGGAAGATCATTCGGGATCAAAGGAATTTTTGGTACAAATACAGTTTTCCCTTGCGCATATCCAGTTATAATTGTGGCTTCCACTACATTGCGATGTACCGCTTTTACTTTTAGTCTGGTTCCGTTGCACAGTTAAGGAGGTTTTAAATTTCGCAACAACATAACAGGAGTGCCCACGTGCAGAATAAGCTTATGATATGGAAGACCCGATGGTTTCAGTGAAATAAGGAATTCGACAAGGTCAATTTAATTGCGTCATCTGTGTTGACCACAGAGTCTATTGACGTTTACACCATTTCTTCCCCCTCAAAAGACGTTAACAGTATATCGTTAATTGCCGCTGCTTGGTCGTTTTTCGGGGTTAGTATGGCACGTTCACACAACCATTCCATTGGCTTATCGTGGATATGAGCAATATCTGGGTAAATTTTGGATATTAACTCCTGTAACGTAAATACAACTGTGCACAAATTATCAGGGATGGTTATCATTCCGTCATTTATCGGGTAATCACCGTAACCGATTTCAAGTAGGAGATTCGCAAATCCACCAGCTTTTTCTCCTAAGAAATCAAACAACTAATAAGCTTAAACCGCAAGCAAGCAAACAAAGTCGAAGTCTGGTCAAACGTCCGTTAACAGTGAACACGTACCGTATGTGGTAAAAGTTGAAGCGCTCATTCACCATTCACTTTATATTAGTTCGAAAAAACACAACGTTACCGCGTTCTAAAACATTACCACCGCCATCTATTGGTAGCGATTGGAACTTGGAGATCAATACAAAATAGGTAGGTACCTAAGTATTTCTTTTGGTTTTGCCATTTTATTATTTAAAAAAAAAATGGTTTTGTTGTTTATTTTCATTGTTTTTTAATTTTTAAATTATATTTTTGTTCAGGTGCAATTTTGTGCATTTTTTTTGTATAAATCTTCTTATCTATTTTGTTTTATGTTTTTGTGCAATTTTTGTGAAATAGTTGTTGTTTTCGTAATCAGCGACCCGATAAACCATAAAAACGATACCCATGCTGATTTTCAGAATTTGTCACCCCTTTTCCACCTTTTAGGGGTTGAATTCTGAAAGAGCTTGAAACACTTGTTTTCTCATTTATTGATAGGAGTACTCCTGTGAAGTTTCGAATAAAATAGTTTAACTAATCTTGTTTTCACATACAAACTTTCAGCCCTTTTTTCACCCCCTTAGGGGTTGAATTTTCAAAAACCCTAGGACACGTGATTGTTTTTTTCTAATCGTTAACCTTAAAACAAAGTTTCGGGCTTCTAGCTCTAAAAATGACGGACTTCCATACAAAATTTTAACCCTTTTTTCACCCCCTTAGGGGGCGAATTTTCAAAAATCCTTTCTTAGCGGATGCCTACGTCATTACAACTATCTGTAGACCAGACCATCATTTCAGTGAAATCCGTTCAGTAGTTTCGGCTGTGCGTTGATAGATGAGTCAGTCAGGTTTGCCTTTTATACAGGGTATAACAGAAGTGTGTGACAATACTTCAAGGTTGGCTTTTAGCTATCAAACTGAACAACTTTTGTTCTACAACTTTGTTGAAATCGCAAAAATTTTTTTGGACTTTTCATACAAACTTGGTTTGCCAGCTGATCGATTTGTATGAAAAGTCCAAAAAAAATTTTGCGATTTCAACAAAGTTGTAGAACAAAAGTTGTTCAGTTTGATGGGTAAAAGCCAACCTTGAAGTATTGTCACACACTTCTGTTACAACCTGTATATTTAGTACATGGTTATTTTTGGACCACCCACCAAAACTTCACAGTGGTTTCTACTCATGAATCTGAGTAACTTTCCCCAAATAACCAACGGTCAAATCGCAAAAAAAATTTGGACATCTCTATACAAAAGATCACGTAATCAAATTAGTATGAAAGGTCCAAAATTTTTTTTGCGAATTGACCATTGATTACTTGGGGAAAGTTCTCAGTTTCATGAGTAGAAGCCACTGAAGTTTTTGTGGGGGGTCCAAAAATAACCCTGTATAATGCTCAAAAGAAAATAAGGGCCAGCAGATTTTTTGTTATTTTCATTAGACCATCATTGTTAGACCCATACTGAGCATTATTTGAAACATTTACTAACTAAAATTGTAAACAATAGCATTAATTTATTACAACGTAGATATTTTATTAAAACTTTTAAAAAATACTTTAACTTTAATGATATACACAAAACCCTGCTGAACCTTATTTTCTTTTGAGCAGTATATTATACGAATATGTACAGGGCCGCTACACTGATATTATCATTGACTGACTCGATGGTGCAGTGGTTAGTGCTCCTGACTACTGATCATTTGACCCAGGGCAAACATTTTTGTGATAAAAAAGTGCGTTTGAAATTTTAAGGGCTTACTCAGAATCAAGTACAGAATACAAGAAAAATATTGAATTTTTAATACTGAATCCGATCTACAATTTTTTTTAGTTTTCCATACAAATTCTTGATTCACTTCACTATTCAGATTTAGTCTAGGAATCTAAAAAAATATATTTGAAGAGCGTTTTTTCCAATATTTTTCCTGGATTCTATACTTGAACCATTTAAAATTTCAAACGTACTTTTTTAACGCTCTGTATAAGTAATTTAAATAACGTTAGAGGTATAGAGTTACATAACATATTATTATTGTGTTCAAATCTATTGTGTTCAAAAATAATTGTGATTTGACAATTTATTTGTTATAGATTTGATTTGCGTTTAGGTAAATCCTTGTTTTAAATACGCTTTTATTCATTCTATTTAATTATGTATGTAAACAAATCTTGGAAGTGTCGTATTGATTTAAAACTTTTGCCAATATTATATATAGGTCGTACCAGAAGTCCTGACATATTTCATTCTTTATTTATTTTAATTGTTGTACATGACTACATAATACATATATAATTAATAAGTAGCCTCCTGCGCTATCAATGATTCGTCTCCAAACTACTGGTATTTTAGATAACCAGTAAAAATACTAATTTTATTTAATCTCCTGTTTTTTACATTTAACTTGAATGGATCGATGTCTCTGAGAAGAGCGTTGTTAAATGGTACCCAAGTCATCTATACATTACAGAGTCCTGCTTCTCGACCGACTTGCTTAAACCAATTTTTTTTACGGGCTACTTCAAGTCAAAATTCAGTTTGATTATCATTCAGTCTGTATGGAATCCATGGGGCTAACTTACTCACCAACCCCAAATCTTCTAATATAAATCTTTGCGCAGTAGTATGAGGAACTCTAACATGTTGACGCAGATCCTCGACAGACCAGTTACGTGCACTACTAAATGCTTCCTTAATTTTATCGATGGTTTCTAGTCTAGAGGCTGATATCTG
Source organism: Coleophora deauratella (assembly GCA_958295455.1). Classification (NCBI taxonomy): domain Eukaryota; kingdom Metazoa; phylum Arthropoda; class Insecta; order Lepidoptera; family Coleophoridae; genus Coleophora; species Coleophora deauratella. Next base: position 4,048,077 of record OY282403.1, on the reverse strand, counting down.
TTGACCTTCCCACGGCATGCCGTGATGAAACTGAACAACTTTCCACAACAATTTTTTCAGGAAACGAAAAAAAAATCGGCTTCTCCATACAAAATTATAAACTTGATTGGACAGTTTATATAGAGAAGCCGATTTTTTTTCGTCTACTGAGCATGCCCTTAAAGTTTTCGGAAACCTGTCCCTTACACCCTGTATATACGCTTGATGACCTGACCTATTAAATATTTTATTACAGTACACTTATAAGAACAATCAATAAAATATCGGTCGTACCACAAGTCCTGACACTTTTTTTAAAATTCAGATGTCTTCACTTTTTAAAAATTTAACACTTTAATATCATGCTTTATGTAGAGTAGACAATTAGCTGTATTTTGATAATTATAGCGTGTTCGTAAAATATTTTTTGAGAATGGAAAGTTTGAAAAACATATTAGCACAAGAGCAAATATATATATATACAGGGTGTCCCAAAAAGTATGGTCAAGCGGAAGTCCAGAGATAGAACAACTCTAGGGCTACCAAAATCACCCCCATGTATGTTCAGCGATTTTTGGTAGTTTTCGAGTTATGATTTTTTTTAGGATTTTTTAAATTTTTTGGCCGGATCGGATTTAATATTATTTTTTTAAAGAATTTATTACAAATTTCCGGTATTTTTTTAATGTCACATAATCATTATGAATTGTACTTTCAGGCATAAAATAATAAGCTTCGTAACATTAATGTAAGTAACAAAAGTTATGATAGAAAGTCAAGAATTTTAGATTGAGCGACTCAGATTTAAACTTTCAGCATCAAATAAAAAATACAAAAAGGTGTTTCCAATGCTTTTCGGTAATTTTAAAAACTGCACGGGATTCTAAGCTTTCAGAATAATATTCAAAAGACAGTACTTAATGGGCTTTTTTTTCCTGAAATCAGCTGTCGAAGTTCTTAAAGTAGAAATTTCCTAAGGAAGTTATTTAATTTTTTTGTGTCTAGTTATCAAAAATAATTAGTAATTTAATGAGTTTTATAGAAAAAAATACTTCAATTAATTAAAGAACGTTTTGAGCAGAATGGTAGCGGAAATTATCACCTTTTTTAAAAAAAATCTGCGCATTTTTCTTTTGACTCATCATTTATTACTAGATAGCGGAAATTATCACACATGTCTTTTTATTTTATTTATTTAAAGGTAATCAACAGCGTTTTTAGAATAATTTAAGTAAATGTAAAAAGTCAAAATGTATGGCCAATAACAGAATACCCTAGAACTTACAATATTGTGCACTAAAACAGACGTTAGAAGACAAAGCTAGATTAGTTGGATTATAGAAACTTGCAGGTTAATATGCATGTGCGTGTGAACGTGCGCGCGCGCGCGCGCGCGCGCGCGTGTGTGTGTGTGTGTGTGTGTGTGTGTGTGTGTGCATGTGTGCGTGTGTGTGTGTGTGTGTGTGTGTGCGTGTGAGTGCGTGCGTGCGTGCGTGCAAGCTTGACTCATCAGCTAATAATTGCGCAGGACGCAAGAAGTCTGCACGAGTTTTCTACTGTATCAATCACTTTACGAGTCCATAATGCTTACATTGAAGGTCGCCAACCTAATACAAGGTCTGCGCGTCCATTAGAAATTCAAGATCCAGATGTAGTCGAATCAGTGCTTGAAGGATTGGCGAGAGACCCATCGACTAGCGTGAGAACCATAGAAAACCGTATGGGAATCCCAAAATCAGAGGCACATCGAATAATCAGAGGCAATCTAATAATAACTGATGAGTCAAGTTAAAAGAAAAATGCGCAGTTATTTTTAAAAAAGGTGATAACTTCCGCTACCATTCTGTTCAAAACGTTCTTTATTAAATTGAAGTATTTTTTTCTATAAAACTCATTAAATTACTAATTATTTTTGATAACTAGAGACAAACAAAAATTAAATAACTTCCTTAGGAAATTTCTACCTTAAGAACTTCGCCGGCTTATTTCAGGAAAAAAGCCCATTAAGTACTGTCTTTTGAATATTATTCTGAAAGCTTAGAATCCCGTGCAGTTTTTAAAATTGCCGAAGAGCATTGGAAACACCTTTTTGTATTTTTTATTTTATGCTGAAAGTTTAAATCTGAGTCGCTCAATCTAAAATTCTTGACTTTCTAGCATAACTTTTGTTACTTACATTAATGTTACCAAGCTTATTATTTTATGCCTGAAAGTACAATTCATAATGATTATGTGACATTAAAAAAATACCGGAAATTTATAATAAATTCTTCAAAAAATAATATTAAATCCGATCCGGCCAAAAAATTTAAAAAATCCTAAAAAAAATCATAACTCGAAAACTACCAAAAATCGCTGAACATACATGGGGGTGATTTTGGTAGCCCTAGAGTTGTTCTATCTCTGGACTTCCGCTTGACCATACTTTTTGGGACACCCTGTATATATATATACAGGATGTAAGGGACAGGTTTCCGAAAAATTTAAGAGCTTGCTCAGTAAAGTTATCGGAAACCTGTCCCTTACAGCCTGTATATATTTTTTTGAGTAGTGAGGTTTCAGTGACTTCCTCTTACAATTTGTAACCCATCAAACCAGCTGGAGTCAAATTCATTAAAGTGTTGTTCATTCATTCATTATTGGACATTATATTATCTATAATATATTGGACATTAAAAAAAACCTACTTATTGATCCTCTACCTACATCGTCTAAGAATAGCATGTTTAAATTTTTAACATTCTGGTTTCAATTTTTTTAAACTAAAATGTAACAGTCAATACAGTCATCACTTAATTTCACAGGTTCTACTATGTGCAAGTTATTTATTTTATTATTATTAAATTTAACAGCTGTTTCTTTTATTATTATTATATTTTAAAAATATAATTTGAAATGTATTTTGGCTTTTAATTAAAAAAAAAAGCTAGTTACTTAAAGTTTACAGGAATTATTATGAAATTTATTTATTTAATGAAATTCATAAAATAATTTATACTCTGTTGATTTCAACAAAATTAAACAAATAAATATAATGATGATTACTTTCTGATTACAGCCAGTACAGTTATTAGTAGCAGTTTGTGATTCTTATGTAGCGAGATAAATTATACGCACATATCATTATAATATAAGTACTTTTTAATGAACGCCAAGTATTTTGTTTCATTTTCCAGGGAATCCATTCTCCGCTTGTCTCTCAATATGTATTTGTTGTTAGTTGTAGTAGTAATTTCGATAGTAATAAAGGCAGAACATTTAGTCGATGTTGGGATGAAAGTAACTAAAAATAATTACGTAAGTATATTGTGTTTTTTTTTTGATAATATTTTTTTCTTTCGTTCGCTTTATTACTGTACATTTCCTATTTCAATCATGCACAAGCTAATTGCACAATAGCGTAGTTGACTGTATAAAAGCTAGATTATGAATAACATATAGGTCACCAAATAGCTTTTTTATTGAAATTGCAGAAAAACTTACTACACAATTTCATTTTCATTACGTGTAAAAAAATAACCGTAATAAGTATGCTAGAGTCTGGCCAACGAAAGCTGTCCACAAGAAATGGCGGCATTAAAAAAAATGTTCAGCTGTTAACACCGATTATGCACTGAAATGTCGCAGTTGATACTAGTTTATTATCCATAAATAAAAATGTTTATTTTTCATTGTTAACAACCCATTACGTCCTCACTGCAGGGGCACGGGTCTCTTCCCATACATCGGGAAGGTTAGACCATACTCCACACAGTCAAGTCCGGATTGGTGGAGGTTGTGGGGCTAGTGTCCAGCCTCAGTGTCAGAAGTTTTCAAGCCGCCTATAAGGCCTCCGACATGGTTTAACGACTGCCATCTAGCGATAGCAGCCGGCATCAACGGCTTAACGTGCCTTGCGAAGCACGGAACCGGTCGAGATAAATGCCACTAACAGTCAAACCCATCTAGGTTATGACCGTGTATGTAGTCAGTTAACCTGCGTGATCGACACGACCACACAAGCCGCACTGAGCCATGACCGTTTCATTATGAGTTTAGATTTATTAAACGATTTCAAAAAAATTGGTAATCAAATTGATATGTAAGTATGGTATTGCATAATAATCACCTGTGTTAATCTATTTGGGCTTTGAACGCATGTCTCATTTCTGCTACTTTGAGTTTTAATTCCACATCGTGAATACTTTTTGAAAAGAAAAGCATCTACCATTTAATCGGCGAATCAAATGCCTTACTTATACCAAAATTGCATTACTTACAGTCAAAACATTCAGATATTCCAGTTGTTTTTATTCAAGATTTGGGAGCGTTATAGTAAAGTAAATAAAATAAAATGCTCGTAAATGCCTTATGCATGAGAATAATTTTTATGTGTGCTTTAACTTTTCTGTGTCACATATCGACTGCATGACATTACAGATACATAATTATTTCCTACTGTGTTTCGTATCAATATTGTAGCTACTAAAGTACAATATTTAATTCTCTATAACCCTGTTTTATTTTATGTCTTGGATTTTAACCTTAATTTCTATCGATTTTACTTCGATACTAATAATACTACATGAATTAAATTGACAGAAATCAATGTTTTTGAACAATTGAACAAATGAATAAATGTAATATACATCAATTTGTATTAAACTATTTTTATTTCAGGGACCTTACGTGCTCGATTTTGCGAATATCTCCTATTGCAGAGGTCCGAAGTCTAAAGACATTACAAAGTTCGACGTGGAAAAGATTTACAAAGAAAAGAATAAAATTATATTAATATTCAGAGTTAATTATCCAGAAAATATCCACTTTTATGAAGTGAGTAATAATTCCTTAAGAAATCTTTCACCGTACAAAGAAAAGACAAAAACAGAGACAACAAGAAAGTAGATGAAGTTATGTCAGATTTTTTACTGACTTGGCTGAAACTCCATATAACCACAAAATACACAGATACAGAAGGTCCGCTCAATACGCTCACAAAAATACTAAGGATATTCATGCTTATAGACGTATACGGTCGTTGTAGGCAAGGTTGTGATACTTTGCCGCGTGACCTTGCCTCGAACGACCGTATATTTCTATAAGCATGTATATGCTTACGATTTCAGTTGTTTGTATTGAGCGGACCTTCTGTGTCTATTTTGTGATATAACTTTGCGCTCTTCTTTCTTATGAGGGCAGATCTGCGCTTCAACAGACTCTCAATTCATAAGAAAATAATTTCTCTTTTTTTTCAGATACAGGTTAATACATTTAAATATACAAATACAAGAAAGAAAGTGTCGCTCTGGAACTATACGTTGCACAGACCATGTCGTCAAATATATATATTGAAAACACTTGAAAAATATGCGAAAATAAATAAGAATACCTGTGTAATTGCGAAGGTTCGTATTTGTAAAGCCATACATTATAAAATGATTCTCTTTCCATGTGGCAGAATTAGTTGACTGTTAGTAGTCTGAGTCACTTTATATCAAATGTCAAAAACTACAACTTGTTCTAAAAATTATTTGATTTCTCATGTCCGCTTATCACTGAATCGGAATCACATATATTTCCCCATCACAAAAATAACGTTGAGACTACTCTAAAACGGAAATAATTAAAAAATTAACTCAGTAGACGTGTGCTCGGTACAGATTCCTGGCAACCAACCGACTGCAACTACCTTTCAAAAGTAATTGCCCGTGTGTTGCACCACAACATCTTGGTTTTTTTACCCTCATTTGGTAAGCCCATGGCATCATCTAACCTGATGGTAAGCGATGATGATACCGAAGATGGAAGCGGGCTTACCTAGATTCCCCAACACAATGATGATGATTTTACATCTAGGTTCATTACACTGGCTTTTGCCCAGGGCTCTGCAGATTGCCCAGGGCTCTGGAGATAAGGGCGTCACGCATGAGCGCTATACTATTTTATTTTATCGTAAGATCAAATATCGCTCACCATACAAATCAATGGACCATCACACACGGGCGCTATGCTATACTGCTTAATCTTAGATATCAGGTGACACGGAGCGATACGGAAATCATAGCGTAGATATTACCTTGATATGAGCGATGCGATGTTTACTTATTCACGACGACGTGGAGGTATGGCGCGCCGCGCGGGGGTGTTGAAATACATACTATCATATCGCCGCCGCCGTGTGTGATAGCTTGCTATACTATCTGCAGATATCGTAAGATGAAATAGCACAGTACAGTGCCCCTGTGTGACGCCCTATAGTTTTTTGACTGTCGGTGAAGGTGCACTTGAATTTACAGGATAAAACTACTATGTTATTTCCCGGCCTCTATCTAATCTCACTGCCAAAGAGCTTTGACTATTTTAGTATGAAGGCTACTGTCTGCCTTTATTTTTCTAGCTATCAAAGTTATATTGGTGGAGCTATCAATGAACAGATTACCTTGTAGGTGTCTCGTAAACATGACACTTTAGGGGGTTTCTGTCTATACAATTTTTGTTTGTATTATGTACTGCCAGCTACCGATTCATGCAAGTTTCATAGATGGAAGCTATTTTGCAAAAAAAAAAATACGGACAGTAGGTAGGCTGAATAATCAAAGCCCTTTCAATGAAATCCGTTGAGTAGTTATAGCAAAAAAATATGTTTTTTGTCAAATTGAATTATTTTTGGGGTTTCCGGTGTAATTCTTTGGGGAATTTAATTACTTTTACAAGGTATCATCCCGTCAACTATCTCTGTGCAAAATAGTCATATCAATCCGTTGGCAACAAGGGTCTACACGGTCGGTCGTCTACAAAATGACAGAGTATTTAAATTACAAAAAAAGTGCATTCGGGCAATTTGTAACGCATGGTTCAGAGACTCGTGGAAGCCTTTGTTTGCTGAGCTGAAAATCCTTCAATTTCCGTGTATCTACATTTTTGAGATTAGTGTTTTTGTCAAACTCCATGCAATTTATTATGAGAATCGTAGAGATGCGTTTATAAGACAGCAAAGATCCATGTACGTGAATCTATTATATCAACCACCTAGTCACTTAGATATTTATAAAAAGAATGTTTATAATATGAGTATTTTAATATATAACAAACTGCCAAATGACATTAAATTTACCCAAAGTATAAATTCATTTAAATCTAAATTATTAAAATGGTTTTTGACAAATTGTTTTTATAGTGTAAGAGAATATCTAGATAATAGTGAGTGACATTATAAATAGCAACATTTTAATACTGTATTCACGTGACATTTCTTTTTTATTTTTATTTTATTTTATTATATTATCTTTAATTTAATATTTCGATTTAATTTAGAATTCACTTGACATTCCTTTCCTTTTTAATTACTTTAATATTTCAATTTCTAAACTGACTCTATTGTAATTATTTCTTTTTAATTACAAATAATTATTATTGTAATTTAATATTTAATAAATTTGCATGCGTGCCTCGAGCAGAATACTGTACTGGACGTAAATTTAAGACCTATGTATTGACATGTATTCTTGCAAATAAATGATTTCTATTTCTATTTCCGGTCGCCAACCCAACGCCTTCTATTTGTCCTTGGTCGGTAGTGCAGCGCTACAAACCAAGGGCGTTGGAAGGTCAAACGAAATTTGGTCACCAACCACAGTTGGAAACAACGTATGTCACTTTGGTTGGGGTATTTGTTGGCGACCGTGTAGCACCCGCTGAATATTATAATTGCAAAAATGAGCTTGTTTGTTTATGCTTCTTCACGTCGCAATGGAGTAACGGATTGACATGAGTATTTTGCACAGAGATAGTTGACGGGATGGGATTCAACATGCCTATTCCTCTTTAAAGGTGACCGCACCTTCCTGCGGTGACGGCAGTACGAGAGCGGTTTGATAAGTAAGTGACTTTGGGCAGAAAAAAAGAAAAATATCAGATTTTTTTGTTTAATTTTTCTACATAATCTCCTTTTAGCTCTATACACTTAGACCAACGACATTCCAACTTCATAAACCCATATCAAAAATAGTTTTTGTAAAACCCTGCAAAACAGGGCTCTGTTTCAGCTATCACTTCTTCATTAGAAGAAAATCTTCACCCACCGAGCCTTTTCTTCATATTTAGGAAGAGAAAAAAGTCATAGGGAGTCAGATCCAGTGAATAGAGAGGTGCGGCAATAACTCGTATCGTAATTCCACAAGTTTTGAGGTGACAGTTGCAGACGAGTGAGCTGGAGCATTATCCTGGTGAAACAGCACCTTTTTCTTGGCTATGTGCTTCCGTTTCTTTGCTAACTGTGCATTAAACCTGTCTAACAAGTCAGTACAGTAATTTCCAGTTACTAATTTACCCTTCTTCAAAAAATAGATGTAAAAAACATCTTGGCTGTCCCAAAAGACAGTGGCCATCACTTTACCGGCAAAAATACCAGTTTTTGCCTTCTTTGGAGCACGTTCACCAGTAGGAGTTCATTGCTTTGACTTATTTTGTCTCTGGCGTGTAATAGTGGACCCACGTTTCGTCACCTGTTACGTATCGATGCAAAAATTTAGTTAAGTTCCGGTGAAACATGGCCAAGGGATCCTCAGAAGATATTACGCAATTTCGTTTTTGGTCGACTTTCAGCAAACGCGGCACCCATCTTGCGGAAAGGTCTTGCATACCCAAAATGTTATGCAAAATATAAAAAACTCATTCAGTTGAAATGTGAACAATGTCAACTATCTCTCGAATCTTCATTCGTCGGTCTGCCAAAACAATATTGTGTATCTTGTCACCGACATCCTCAGTAGTCACCTCTATCGGCCTTCCTAGGAGCTCCGCATCTGTTGTGATGCTACGACGAAATTCAGTAAACCATTTATGAACCATCCCGTGCGAAGGAGCCGAGTCTCCATAATATTTTCTAAATTTGTCTTCCGTCTTTTTAATAGTTTTTCCACGTAAAATGTAGTGTTTAATTGAAATTCGAAATTCACATTTCTCCATCTTAAACGTCTACTCCAAAATCATCCAATTTTGCGCATATAAAAAAATATTTAAGGGCCAATTTCAAAAAAGGAACGTATGCAGCTTAGTAAAGAGTTATAGTTTAAGAGAAAAAAATCAAACTTAATTTTTTTTATTATTATTTCCATAAAGTCACCAATAAATCAAACCGCCCTCGTATACGTAGACTACGCGTGAGCTATCATTTTCTTGTAGAAACGTCTGTTTCTCTCTTTCTCTCGTAGGTCTTCTTCCTTTCTAGTGGTTGTTTATTGTTAATATAATAATATCCAGGAAAAATTACACACGGTCATCTGGCCCCAAACTAGGATTCCCTGTACCATGGGAACCAGAGACTGATATACGTACACATATACATCTAAATACATAAATATAAAGATAAAATACACCCAGACACAGAGCAAAACATCTGCTCATCACAGTATTGTTTATCCCTTGCCGGTTCTACGAAAACAGTTTTAATTTAAACAAAAACGTTAAAAAAATTTTTTCTTTCAGGGAAACTACACATTTGAAGTAAATGTATGGGAGTATTCCAAAATTTTTTACGGACCTTCGTTCTTCTACGGTGATTATTTTTTGAAAACTATACTCACATCTAAGACTAGCAATATCATGTGTTTTACTATGAAAATGTCTGTGAAACCAAAGGAATAAGGAATAGCATGTTCTATGTGCAAAAAATATATACATATTAATAAAAGTTAACAAGCTATTTAATGTTATTTTTTTAAACTTGTATACCTAAAACGTGTCATAAAACAAATTGGAAACATATTATATTTTAATTGAATTATAGTAAGATCGGATGAACTTTGAATATTCGGGTCTAACTATAACAATTTTTGTTCTACCAGTTTTTGAATAAACGCCGAGAGTTTTTTAACTTCCCTTACAAATCGACCGTTGGATTCAAAAATTTTTATACTTACATATTTTTTGTCATTTATTTAACAGTAGAAGGACGACTAAGGGTCAAATGACCCATTTTGAAGTTACAAAGATAAATCTGATGGTACTTGTTTTTATAACTTGAAATCCCGTGACTTTTAATAAAATAGCATCATCTTCAAAATAAAAGCGTTTAAATAGTAAAAATTGTATCTGAACAGAAATAAATATACCATCTACCTTTGAAGGCGACTTATATCGTATGACCCATGATGAGCGAAGTGGGCAAGTATTTATTAGTTACTAGCTTCCGCCCGCGATTTCATCTGCGTGGACTTCAGAATTGGGTCCAGAGAGAAAGAGTGGTGGTTTCATCCAAATCCGTTAAGTAGTTTCGGCGTTAAAGCGGAACAAACGACCAAATAAACTCACAAACAAACATCCATACTTTCGCATTTATAATATTAATATATAATATAAGTGAGATGAGATGAGATGAGATGAGATGAGATTTGTATTTTTTTTAAGGATAGTTATTGCTTGTCACTTTAGTATATTTATTTCATTATTTCACTTGCTTTTGTGAAGAATACTCATTTACTTTGGTGATATTTTTAACTGAGTGGATTACCCTTTCTTGGTAGAAGGTGCTTGACGCAGCACCAGACAGCATAACGATTAAAATAATCTATACATATAATAAAAATGTAGAGGTCGAATGTCTGTATAAAAAAAAAAAAATGCTAAAAACCGAGTCAGGGGGATGTGAGAAGAGCAATAGAACTTATTCAGATTTTTTTCAATTTTTTTGTTTCTCTGTTTGTCTGTTTGTCTGTGTCTGTTTGTACGGGCTAATCTCCAAAACTGCTGGACCGATTTAAATAAAATTTTGCATGGTGGTACCTTATACCCCGGTCAATATCTTAGATTCTTTTCATCCCGGAAAATTAAAGAGTTCCCGTGGGATAGAAAAAAACTATTGTAACTTATACAGCTTAGTACACAAGAACTTATTGCACCTAATTTAGTAAAATTTGGCATGCTGATACCTTATATTGTCGGTCAAATAATGTGTATTATAAAATTTATAAATCCCATAAAAGTGACGGGTTCCCGCGGGAAAGTAAAACATTACAAAAACAGTGTCTAGCATAGTGTCTTTCATCATCATACTAATAAAACTGTAACCGGGTCGATTCTGTACGAGTACATGGAATATTGTTTGAAAATAATAACGGTATCGCTATAGAGACCAAAACAATTTAATTTGGAATTTTTGTCTGTCTGTCTGTTTGTCTGTTCGCGCATCACGCAGAAACGGCTGGACCGATTTTGACGAAACTTTGTACGATTATACTACGTAACCCGGAGTAACATTTTAGATACTTTTTATCCCGAAAAAGTCAAGGGTTCCCGAAGAATGGCTAAAAACTGTAATTATAAAATGATTCAATACTCAATAACTAACTATAAGTAAGATTTTATTGATATTTGGCATAATGATACCTTATGTCACGACTAAACACCTGGTAATTTTTATCCCGGTTGAATCGGTAAAAATATCAGTTGAATGAAATTAACAAGATTTCCTAAGGCAGGACTACTATTACTAAGAGGCAGTCGATATATGGCGCCATAGGTAATTTAAAACGCGCTATAATGTTGCGTTCAGTTGACTACCTTAGTAACGCGATTATATACATCGGTTTCTTGTAACGAGAAAAAAGCGAGATTATCTACAATTATTATCTATCTAAACATTAAACATAAATAAACATATCGAGGGTTCACGGGCGACTTGTATTAAGCGACATTTTTGGAAACACAGGTAACCTCTACTTTAAAAATTTATTTCTTACAAAATACCTTACAAAAAATAACTTCTGAATAATATTTAAAATATTAAGAATATCGAGAATCTATATAATACTAAGAAGTTAAGTTTTAATTATTATTTTTCTAAGAAATATTATTTTAAATCAGTCTCCTGAACATTTCTTAAAATGTCGCTTAATACAAGTCGCCCGTGAACCCTCGATATATATTGGGTGACTTTAAATTAGTTCTTGATACCAAAGGTGTGTATGTGCTCATGAAAACAAACAACTTTCCCTAAGGGACCTATAGTCAAATCGTACTAATTTTGCCGGTCCGTTGACCGATTTTTGAAGAACTAATTTAAAATCACCATGTATATACATATAATAAAACTGTAACGGGGCCGATTCTGTACATGGAATATTTAAAAAAATATATATACCTGTACGGACATGTCTATCGATATAGAGACCAAATTTAATTTGGAATTTTTGTTTGTCTGTCTGTCTGTCTGTCCGCGCATCACGCAAAAACGGCTGAACCGATTTTGATAAAACTTTGTATGATTATACTACGTAAGCCGGAGTAACATATTAGATAATTTTTATCCCGAGAAGTTCAAGGGTTCCCGAAGGAACGCATGAAAACTTTAATTCTTAAAAGCCTTATTACTCAAAAACTACGAAGCTGATTGTAATTTGGCATAATGATACTTTATCATTACTACTAAACATCCAAACTTTTTCGTCTCGGTTTCATGAAGGCTTCCCACAGGAAAACGACAACACCGTATCTCTCAATTTATTAAGATAAAACCTTAACTTTTTGAAAAGGCGTGTCGATTACGGTACTTTCGTAACATTTGTGCTATTGGTCCTGGAAATTTAAAGGGATCCCGAGGAAAAAGGTGGAAACTGTATCTAAGTATATTAAGGTGAAAGTTTCACTCTTAGATTAGGCGAATCAAAGGTATATTCAGTTAACATTCTTGACCCTGGGCTGTCCCGAGGAAACTGACGGGATCCTCTTTTTAGATGAGATATGTCTATAGAGTTTTACGGTGTAGGTAGCTGTAGAATACCGAAAATATACGTATAACGTAGTGAAGCTGAAATAAGCAAAGCGAACTGCGTTTGTAAATGGTATTTTTATTTCGTACCCAACTATTTAAGTGTAAGACAATATTTATCAAGTGGTGGTATACAGGGTGTTATAATGGCGTAGGCATTATCCTGGACCTGTTCTTCAACTTTTTCTTTAAGTACTTACCTAATATAGGCGGCTGAAAAACTTCTTAAGCTAGAGTTGGCCATTAGCCTCACATTTTACCACTATCCAAACTTGGACCCTGTGTGTGGAGAATGACCTAACCTTCCCTAGCTATAAGAAGAGATCCATTCCCCAGTAGTGTTAGTTATGAACATAAATTCTATGCAATTATATTTTCTTTTTCTTTATCTTCTTATTTTTTCTTTTTCCTTTATCTTTTTCTTTTATATTTTTCTTTTTTTCTCTTTCGTTTTATTGTTTACTTAATTTTGTTGTTTTCTTATTTCTAAAGAATAATTTAGCAAAATATATAAACTATTGTGAAAACCCCAACACTAACGCGTACGAAGTCGCGGGCACCAGCTAGTGTATGTATAAGTTTCCTTTTTAGGGTTCCGTAGCCAAATGGCAAAAAACTGAACCCCTATGGATTCGTTATGTCTGTCTGTCTGTCTCACTGTTTGTCTGTCTGTCCATCCGTATGTCACAGCCACTTTTTTCCGAAACTATAAGAACCATACTGTTGAAACTTGGTAAGTAGATATATTCTGTGAACCGCATTAAGATTTTCACACAAAAATAGAAAAAAAACAATACATTTTGGGGGTTCCCATATTTAGAACTGAAACTCAAAAATTTTTTTTCATCAAACCCGTACGGGTGGGGTATCTATGGATATGTCTTCAAACATGATATTGAGGTTTCTAATATTATTTTTTTCGAAACTGAATAGTTTGCGCGAGAGTCACTTCCTAAGTGGTAAAATGTGTGTCCCCCTCGTAACTTCCAAAATAAGAGAATAATAAAACTGAAAAAATATATGATGTACATTACCATGCAAACTTCCACCGAAAATTGGTTTGAACGAGATCTAGTAAATCGTTTTTTTAATACGTCAAAAATCGTAAACCGCAATTTACCTACAACGAACTACAAGAACTTTTATATTATGTTACTTGCTGCTACGGAACCCTTCATGCGCGAGTCCGACTCGCTCTTGGCCGCTTTTTTAATCCATCAGTGTATATCTAAATATAGGTTATTTGAGATAAATTCTTTAAAACAATCACTATAAATTTTTGTGTTTATAAATAAATTATATTTTTAGTATTTATCCACGAAATTACTAAGATATTAAAAGTACTAAGTAAGAAATAAAAAGTTAATATTCAGTTATTACTTAGTTGCGACCTGACAGAAAGGCTTATATCGAAATATGTAACTATTAAAAAAGTGGGTGGTTTATTTTTGCATCTTCTACGTAAAAATTATTAGTACTATTAAGTATTCTGTGATTCTGTGAAAAGACTTATAAAAGTTTGGTCAGAAAATGTTGTCAATAAGTACTGTATTACAATACAACTATAATTTACAATAAATTATAAAATCATAATCGAGGCACAATGGAAACTATTAATTTTTTTTAAATGCGAAAATAATATGTTTACCTATTTATTATAATGGCATCATCCACTGAACAAAACGTATACATACATATTAATAATGTTGATTCCATTTCCTATTTCACATTTCACAATATAACTATCTGTACCGATATTAGGTGAAAAATATTAAATATTTATTAAAATTTAATTAGAAATATAAATAAATTTAAAATATAATATAATCGTTGTAAGCAAAACCTGCTAATTTTGTAATCTTTTATATACCTGTTGTTAAAAAATGTATTTTTTCTTCCTCGTTGTTGTCTTGGCGCTACCAATGGATGCAAGTTTAAAAGAAATAGGTTTAAAGACAGACAATAACTATGTGAGTATAAATAAATTTATTTTCTGTGTAATCAAGAGTATATTTTTCTTGTCTGTATTTATTACTAGCTAGTGTTTCCCGGCTTCGCTCAAGAAGTTGATATGAAATCGTGTGGAGGTATATTTTATTGAAAACACGGTGTCAATAAACAACTAAAACCCACTGCAGGGGCAAGGGTCTCTTCCCATACCTCAGGAAGGCTCTGTACGCCATACTCCACATACGGTGACCAAGTCTGGATTGGTGGAGGTTGTGGGGCTAGTAGCCAACCCCAGTGTAATAAGTTTTCATGCCGCCTATAAGGCCTCCGACATGGCTTGACGACTGCCATCTAGTGATAGCAGCCGGCACCAACGGCTTAACGTGCTTTGCGAAGCACGGAAACGGTCGAGATAAATGCCACTAACAGTCGAATCCATCCAGGTTATGACCGTGTCTGTAGTCAGTTAACCTGCGTGATCGACGTGACCACGCAAGTTACACTAAGCCACGACCGCTTTATTTTCCTTCACAGGGCCCATACCAATTAGAAGTCCCATACATTACGACCTGCAAGGGACCAAAGTCGAAAAACATAGCCTTCTATGACGCCAAAACTATTCAATCAGTCGATCAGATGTTTATTAGATACAATATGTCAGTTTATGAAACCGCGCATTTGGAACAAGTTAGTATAACAAATAATAATAATATAATAATATCCGGGACAAATCACACACGGCCATCTGGCCCCAAACTAGGATTCCCTGTATCTTGGGAACCAGAAACTGATATACATACACATATACATTTAAATACATACATATATAGATATAATACACCCAGACATATACAACCATAAATAAGATGAGCAGGTTTCCTCACGATGTTACCCTTCGCCGTTAAAGCAGTAGTCGGTATGAAAATGCACGTAAGTTTCGAAAAACTCATTGGTGCCCTGGCCAGTATTTGAATCCGCGACCTCTGGTTAGGAGGATAAAGTCACTAACCGGAGTACGGAGCTTGTTTGTTTGCTTTGTTTGTGAGATTTTCGTAATAAAAAAGTTATTTTATTGGAGCTATTTATTTAAAATGAGTACCAGTTGTGCAAATTAAAGAAAATATACTTATCTTACTAGATTAGTTTAGTAAGATAGTTATATTACTAGATCGTGCTCGTATTATAGTTAGTTATATCCCTAGTAAGATAGTTATGAACCGTTGTCATAAGTAAATCTCGGTAGGTATATAATTATATCCCTAGGGAGGGATACAATTATATTACGGCTTTGACTATCTTACTGCGACATATGCACAAACCCGTTAAAACACGTTTACTGAGTAATTAATGATACAAACAGACATTATAAGAGGGAGAGCTCATGGTTCCGAATAACTTTTACTATACTATTTTGCACAAAGTTTTAGACTACTCTATAGAATACTGGCTTTTAAACTGTTTTTTTTTTTTTACTAGCCTACACTGTCCCACTGCTGAGCAAAGGCCTCCCCTCGATTTCGCCACGCATCTCTATCCCGAGCCACCTCCTTCCATTTGTCGTCAAACCTGTCCAACTCATCCCGCCATCTCCGCCTTGGTCTGCCGCGACCTCTGCGGCCTTCTGGCACCCAGTCAGTGACAATGTGTGCCCACCTTCTCGAGTGCATGCGACAGTGTCCTGCCCAGTCCCACTTGAGTTTGGCAGCTTTCTCACCGACGTCTTTTATGCGGGTTTTGGAGCGTAGTGTCGTGTTACGGATTCTATCAATCCTCCTAACCCCTAGAATTTTGCGCTCCATAGCCCTTTGGCAAACCTTGAGTTTGTACCTTTGGTCTTCAGTCAATGACCAGGTCTGAGCGTCATAGGTTAGGACGGGCAGTATGCACATGTCAACGAGTTGGCGTTTTAAAGAAAGAGGGAGAGTTCCCTTCATAAACTCTTTCATAGACCAGAAGCTCTTCCAAGCGTTCTCGACACGTCTGTCGACTTCTTTGCTTTGCCTGTTTTCGAAGGATACTATCTGGCCTAGATATATGTACTTGTTGACATACTGTACATACATTAATTTTTATTATGAATAAAAAAAGCGGCCAAGTGCGAGTCGGACTCGCCCATGAAGGGTTTCGTAGCAGCAAGTAACATAATATAAAAGTTCTTGTAGTTCGTTGTAGGTAAATTGCGGTTTACGATTTATGATGTATTAAAAAAAAACTACTTACTAGATCTTGTTCAAACCAATTTTCGGTGGAAGTTTGCATGGTAATGTACATCATATATTTTTTTAGTTTTATCATTCTCTTATTTTAGAAGTTACAGGGGGGGACACATATTTTACCACTTTAGAAGTGTCTCTCGCGCAAACTATTAACTTTAGAAAAAAATGATATTAGAAACCTCAATATCATTTTTGAAGACTTATCCATAAATATCCCACACGTATGGGTGTTTTGAAAAAACATATTTTGAGTTTCAGTTCTAAGTATGGGGAACCCCCAAAATTTATTGTTTTTTTTGTATTTTTGTGTGAAAATCTTAATGCGGTTCACAGAATACATCTACTTACCAAGTTTCAATAGTATAGTTCTTATAGTTTCGGAAAAAAGTGGCTGTGACATACGGACGGACAGACAGACATACAGACAGACAGACAGACATGACGAATCCATAAGGGTTCCGTTTTTTGCCATTTGGCTACGGAACCCTAAAAATGCGCATTTTGGCCGGTTAAACTACAATTTTTACCTTTCATAAAATTATATTCCACATTTTTTTTCATAATACCCTGCATAAATAGTCTTTACAAATATACTTACTCTTCAAACTGTATAACTTTCCCACAGAACTATCACCGAAGAACCCATAATATTTACTTCACAGTTAACAAAAGTTATTTTTTACAGGGATCTAGTTGGATAACCAACTTTGGAGTGTCCAAATTTTTTCTGAAAGTGTATGGGTTCCATAAGGAAACTTGTTTAGTTTCATTGAATAGAAGACGCGAAGTAAAACTAATAAAATACATTTTATATAATTATTTAGGTATAGTACCAATCAATTAATTGAAAATTCAATACAATACAATACATTTATTCAGAACACAACACAACACATTACAAAGGTGAAACAAACAAATCAAACTATATTATTTGGTTTGTATTTTTTTGCCTTATCCTAAGGAGTGTAAAAATGCCTCCCCCGAATAAAAGACGGGGGCTTCTACATATAATACGAGTAATAATAATATCTGGGACAAATCACATACGGTCATCTGGCCGCAAACTAGGATTCCCTGTATCTTGGAACCCAGAGACTGATATACATACACATATACTTTTCAATACATACATATATAGATATAATACACCCAGACCACATATCATACTGAACAACTTTTCTGAAGGAACCAAAGGTATTAAGGTTCTTTGGGATTAGATATTTAGTTTGAGGATTATGATCTACCATTATTTTATATGTATAGGAGGGCAAAAGGCTGACGGCCCACCTGATGGAAAATGGTCACCACCGCATATGGGCATTTGCAACACCAGAGGTGGTATCAATGCTTTGCCGATCCTTCAAATACCTTTTCAAACCCTTCTTAAAGAGTCCCATACTATAGCCCTCAGGGAAAACCTCAGGAGGGAGCTCGAGGGAGCCCATTTTTACCATGTTAGCGAAAAGTAAAAAGTGACGCCATTTATTGTGTTATGTTTTAATACTAAGTTTGCCCCATAGCGTGTATATCGACTTTGAGGTTGTGTGACCTTTTTACCTGACTACCTTAGCATAGGGTAATATTTTAGGTTATATGTAGTACGTCAAATAAACATAAATACAAATAACGTTTATTTTTATTTCGGTATTCTAAGACAGTCAAAATAAACAATTTATGTTAATTGTATTTCTAGGTGAAAATCACTATCTTCTCCTTGAAAGGATCAAAAAAGACATTATTGTGGAACTACAGGATAAATAAACCATGCAATCATTTTATTATAGCGAAGACCGTTCAAGAATTTCTGAATAGTACTAATTGCTATGTACCCAAGGTAATACAAGACAGCTGATAAAGTGACCTGGTATGGCTTGATCTTTTGAGATCGATCAACTCTATTCAGAAAAGAGACAGAGCTATATTAGGCCATCTGTTAAATTTTCAGTGGTTAATTCCATTGCAAAATAGGCAGATCATGCTAATAAGTTAATTAAGATGCTGTATTATGCTTTTTAACAATCAAATATTGTTGTAAAAGCGACTATACTCTGTCTTTAAACTGCTAACCTAATATTAAGCTTTTGTGATTAATGAAAGTGAAGCGGGTAGCGCAGGAGCTGTCGCTGTGGAAATTCTTGGGGGAGGACTTTGTTCAGCAGTGGACGTCTTTCGACGTCATAAGTGGCGTGCCTTGGTGGACTAATACAGGCTGATAATGATGATGATGTCCATAGTCAAAACGGCTTAGTAAATTTTGGAGAGCTAACAATAAGTTTTTTTTTTATGTGATAGGTGGCAAACGAGCAGACGGATCACCTGATGGTAAGCGATTCCCGCCGCCCATAGACACCCGCAACACCAGAGGAGTCACAAGTGCATTGCCGACCTTTGAAATGGGGAGGGGGGGGGAGTTGGACCCCCGGTACCCTCACTCACTCGGTGAAACACAACGCAAGCGTTGCTTCACGCTGGTTTTTCTGTGAGGCCGTGGTATCACTCCGGTCGAGCCGGCCCATTCGCGCCGAAGCATGGCTCTCCCACGGTGAATTTTCGTTAGACTTATCTTTATTCCAAGACATATCCCTTTAAAAGAGGAAGGTAGGCCCGTAACAACATGGTTAACGACTATCTACAATGACATGAAAAAATTGGGCCTTTTCTAAGAAAGTCACTTAAAATAGACCTCAGTGGCGCCGCAAGGTGAAGAAAGCTGACCCCGTATAAACGGGACAGTACGAGGGAAAAGATATCACTTTAAGTAGTTAGGTTTACTTAAATTGGTTACATCATTTACTTATTAAATCCTAGAACCTTTTTATTTTTCTACCTCCACTTTTTATAAGTGTTTTATGTAGAAAATATTATAATTAAATACCCACATCTTTCCTTTTTTTTCTCGAGAATATTAAATTTTTCCCTGTTAGGGTTTTATGGGCTGCATGCATATCTTAGGTGTCTATGCCTATTGGCGGGCAACTAATTAAAAAAAATAGTGAACTCGACTTGACGGAAAGGCTCCATATCCTATCATCATTCTCCTGCCCTTATCCCAATCATTTGGGGTCGGCGCAAAATGTTTTCTTCTTCCATACATCCCTTTCAGCTGTCATCTCTGTACTCACACCCTTTCGACACATATCATCCTTCACACAATCCATCCATCTCTTTTTTGGTCTCCCTCTCCCCTTATATCCATCGACACTCATCTGTAACACTCTCCTTGTAACATGTCTTTCATTCCTCCGCATTACATGCCCATACCACGACAAACGATTTCCTCTCAATTTTTCTATCACTGGCGCAACTTTCAAACTTCCTCTTATATACTCATTCCTAATCTTGTCCATTCTTGTTACTCCACACATCCATCTCAACATTCGCATCTCCGCAGCATGCAATCGTCTTTCATCCTTTCCCTTAGTGGCCCAACATTCCGATCCATACAGGACGACAGGTCTTATGATAGTTTTATATATCTTCCCCTTAAACTTAAGGGGAAGTCGGGGGTCGCAGGTAGTCCCTGTGACCTGTCGCCACTTCATCCATCCCAAGTTGATTCGGCGCTCAATGTCTCTGTTAATGTCTCCGTCGCTCTGAATAAGTGAACCTAGGTACTTGAAATCGGAGCAGACCGGTAGCGCTACACCATCCAGTGCTATCGGTGTACAACTGGAGAGACCGCCGAAATCACAGAACAGATATTCGGTTTTGGTTCTGCTGATTTTCAGGCCAACGTTCTCCAGTCTTTGCTGCCATGCAACCAGTCTGCTCTGCACCTCAGGTCCATCCTCACCCACAAGGACAATGTCGTCGGCAAATAGCATGCACCAGGGTGCCTCTTCCTGTATGTCCGACGTCAAAGCGTCCATAATCAACAGGAAGAGGTACGGGCTCAATGCTGACCCTTGGTGCAAGCCCACCGCCACTCCGAACCCTTCCGAGGTACCAGCGACGGATCTGACTCGTGTACGGATGTTCTTGTACATGGCGCGAATCAACTCCACATACTTCCCAGGCACTCCTTTCTCTTTCAAGGCCCACCACAACACTTCCCGAGGCACTCGGTCATATGCCTTTTCGAGGTCGACAAACACCATGTGCAAGTTTTTGTGTACACTTCTATATTTTTCGCACAACTGACGAAGTCCAAAAATTGCGTCCGTCGTCCCTCGACCAGGCATAAAACCAAACTGGCTTCGTGAAACCTCGGTCTCTTCTCTCACGCGTCTCTCAATCACTTTCTCCCACACTTTCATACTATGTGACATAAGCTTTATTCCTCGGTAGTTGTTGCAATCCTGTACATCACCCTTGTTTTTAAAGATGGGTACCAGCAAGCTGTTACACCATTCGTCTGGGATTACCTCTTCATGCAACAACTTATTGAAGAACAAAGCAAGCCACATAAAACCATCTTCACTTAATAACTTCCATACTTCAACTGGTATTCCATCCGGTCCCACCGATTTTCCATTCTTCATATTTCGCACGGCCATTCTTACCTCTGACACATCTACTTCTCTTACCATACCTAGATTCAACGGTGGATCCAACAGTACTCCACTCCAATCATTCTCTTCATTCATCAATCTTTCAAAATATACCTTCCATCGCTCTTTTATCTCCTCATCTTTCGCAAGAATCCTTCCACTATCATCTTTTATACATTTTACATGTGATACATCTCTTGCGTGCCGTTCTCTTGCTTTCGCTATACGATAGAGCTGTTTCTGGCCTTCAGGACAGTCTAGAGATTTATACAGATTGTCCTGCGCCTCAGCTCTAGCAATGGCAACCTCTTTCTTTGCTTTCTTCTTACATTCTTTATACACTTCTCTCTTTGCATTTTTTACACTTACGCTCTCATTTGATACGATCTGCCATTCTTTAAAAGCTGCCTTTTTTTCTTTTATCCTTCTTTGCACCTCGTCATTCCACCACCACGTTTCCTTATCGATCATTCCTTTCCCTTTTGTTTCTCCACAAATTTCCTTCGCCTCCCTTCTCATGCATTCCGCCATCTCGTTCCAACATTCATTCACCGATTTTCCTTCCATACTTCCCATTTCTAACATTTTGTTCACCACTCGCTCTCTAAACATTTCTGCATACTCGTCCTTTTCCAGCAAATACCATCTGATTTTAGGTGGGGGCCGTTCTTTTTTCTTATCTGGACGAACTTTGACTTGGATCTCCATGATCAGAAGCCTGTGTTGCGAAACGAGTTCTTCACCTGGTAGCACTTTGCAGTCTTTAACGCAGTTGATCTTATTTCTTTTAATAAGAAAATAATCAATCTGCGTCTTATGGTGGCCACTTTTATATGTGATGAGGTGTTCGTCTTTTTTCTGAAACCAGGTGTTTGTTATGGCCAGGTCGTATGCCGAAGCAGTTTCTAGCAGTGCTTCTCCCTCCTCGTTTCTGCTCCCGAACCCCCAACCACCATGTACTCTTTCATGCCCTTCATTCATTCTTCCCACATGCCCATTAAAATCTCCACCTATCCATATGTCTTCACTATCTGGCATACTCATCATCACCCCGTCAAACTCCTCCCAGAACTTCTCCTTTACTCTCTCCTCACATCCGACTTGAGGGGCATACACACTCACCACATTCATAATCAAATCTTCCAGCATCACTTTCACAACAATAATTCGGTCACTCACCCTTTTCACATCCAAAAAGGTTCTAGGATTTAATAAGTAAATGATGTAACCAATTTAAGTAAACCTAACTACTTAAAGTGATATCTTTTCCCTCGTACTGTCCCGTTTATACGGGGTCAGCTTTCTTCACCTTGCGGCGCCACTGAGGTCTATTTTAAGTGACTTTCTTAGAAAAGGCCCAATTTTTTCATGTCATTGTAGATAGTCGTTAACCATGTTGTTACGGGCCTACCTTCCTCTTTTAAAGGGATATGTCTTGGAATAAAGATAAGTCTAACGAAAATTCACCGTGGGAGAGCCATGCTTCGGCGCGAATGGGCCGGCTCGACCGGAGTGATACCACGGCCTCACAGAAAAACCAGCGTGAAGCAACGCTTGCGTTGTGTTTCACCGAGTGAGTGAGGGTACCGGGGGTCCAACTCCCCCCCCCTCCCCATTTCAAAGGTCGGCAATGCACTTGTGACTCCTCTGGTGTTGCGGGTGTCTATGGGCGGCGGGAATCGCTTACCATCAGGTGATCCGTCTGCTCGTTTGCCACCTATCACATAAAAAAAAAACTTATTGTTAGCTCTCCAAAATTTACTAAGCCGTTTTGACTATGGACATCATCATCATTATCAGCCTGTATTAGTCCACCAAGGCACGCCACTTATGACGTCGAAAGACGTCCACTGCTGAACAAAGTCCTCCCCCAAGAATTTCCACAGCGACAGCTCCTGCGCTACCCGCTTCACTTTCATTAATCACAAAAGCTTAATATTAGGTTAGCAGTTTAAAGACAGAGTATAGTCGCTTTTACAACAATATTTGATTGTTAAAAAGCATAATACAGCATCTTAATTAACTTATTAGCATGATCTGCCTATTTTGCAATGGAATTAACCACTGAAAATTTAACAGATGGCCTAATATAGCTCTGTCTCTTTTCTGAATAGAGTTGATCGATCTCAAAAGATCAAGCCATACCAGGTCACTTTATCAGCTGTCTTGTATTACCTTGGGTACATAGCAATTAGTACTATTCAGAAATTCTTGAACGGTCTTCGCTATAATAAAATGATTGCATGGTTTATTTATCCTGTAGTTCCACAATAATGTCTTTTTTGATCCTTTCAAGGAGAAGATAGTGATTTTCACCTAGAAATACAATTAACATAAATTGTTTATTTTGACTGTCTTAGAATACCGAAATAAAAATAAACGTTATTTGTATTTATGTTTATTTGACGTACTACATATAACCTAAAATATTACCCTATGCTAAGGTAGTCAGGTAAAAAGGTCACACAACCTCAAAGTCGATATACACGCTATGGGGCAAACTTAGTATTAAAACATAACACAATAAATGGCGTCACTTTTTACTTTTCGCTAACATGGTAAACTGGCCGGGCCAATCACTGTGTTTTTGATGGGATTGGCAATGCCAATCATTGTATTTTGTTAGGGCCAATCAATATACCGTTTCTCAAAGAACACGACAGTGATGTGCGCATTTTATTATATTTTAACAAATTTATTTTATTTACCTAGCTAGATATACAAAATCCTAAAAAATAAATGCCTATTCTCTTAATTTACTTACCTTACATTAGTAATGAGATACAGTGACAACGAAAACCATTTTATATCTTTTGTTGTTTTATTATTTTGTAATTTTCTACTGAGATAATAAAAGAATAAAATAAAAGATTTAAACATATTTTATTTTATTTGATTCTTTGTTTCCCATCACTATTGCTCGTTTTGCTACATTCATTGGCACACCACGTATACAGTGATTGGCCCGGTCATTCACTATCAAATCGTTAGGACAATCACTGTGCTCAAGGGGGCCAATAATACTACTTTTGGGTGGTTTTTACTAAAATTCCATAAATATCTATTTAAATGCAATTATTTAGGGTTCAAATCATATTAATTTACTTCTTAGGCCCTTACAGAATGGTAACATACAATTCAGCAGTCAACTGTTAGCCAATATTCAGAGTTATATGGGTTCAAAGTAAAAAGTTTGCTTAAAGGGCCAATCATTGTACCCGTTACCCTACTTAAATAAAAAACATTTTGAGTTTGAGTTTTGAGTTTGAGTTAAAAAACCGCGGGCAGTTAATTCAACCGCCGTCTATGCCTGTAAGAAGTATAAAATCTGTACTTACCTATTTATTGTTATTTTAAATAGTCTTTCTTTTCGTAAAAGATATATTAGTGATTGTGCAAATAAAGTTTTCGTTTTTTGTCGTAGTTATAGATTTAAATTGATAGTCGCCGTAGAAAAATGAAGTGCCAAAAAACGTTTTGCAATAATCGAGCGCGTTCAGCTCAAAAACGTAGTTGCCCTAAAAATAAATATTTAACTCAAAGATCACAAGTATCAACAATTAACTAAATTTAAAATTTTCGAGCTCCAGCTTTTATAATTGTTTAATGTAGATAATGCAAAAATAAAATAAGCGTAGTTTTGAGTTTTTAGTAATTAGATATTTCTCGAGATAATTACATTGTTATTTGTTATGGTATAATATAGGATATGGAGATTTTAAATTTAGTTAATTGTTGATACTTGTGATCTTTGAGTTAAATATTTATTTTTAGGGCAACTACGTTTTTGAGCTGAACGCGCTCGATTATTGCAAAACGTTTTTTGGCACTTCATTTTTCTACGGCGACTATCAATTTAAATCTATAACTACGACAAAAAACGAAAACTTTATTTGCACAATCACTAATATATCTTTTACGAAAAGAAAGACTATTTAAAATAACAATAAATAGGTAAGTACAGATTTTATACTTCTTACAGGCATAGACGGCGGTTGAATTAACTGCCCGCGGTTTTTTAACTCAAACTCAAAACTCAAACTCAAAATGTTTTTTATTTAAGTAGGGTAACGGGTACAATGATTGGCCCTTTAAGCAAACTTTTTACTTTGAACCCATATAACTCTGAATATTGGCTAACAGTTGACTGCTGAATTGTATGTTACCATTCTGTAAGGGCCTAAGAAGTAAATTAATATGATTTGAACCCTAAATAATTGCATTTAAATAGATATTTATGGAATTTTAGTAAAAACCACCCAAAAGTAGTATTATTGGCCCCCTTGAGCACAGTGATTGTCCTAACGATTTGATAGTGAATGACCGGGCCAATCACTGTATACGTGGTGTGCCAATGAATGTAGCAAAACGAGCAATAGTGATGGGAAACAAAGAATCAAATAAAATAAAATATGTTTAAATCTTTTATTTTATTCTTTTATTATCTCAGTAGAAAATTACAAAATAATAAAACAACAAAAGATATAAAATGGTTTTCGTTGTCACTGTATCTCATTACTAATGTAAGGTAAGTAAATTAAGAGAATAGGCATTTATTTTTTAGGATTTTGTATATCTAGCTAGGTAAATAAAATAAATTTGTTAAAATATAATAAAATGCGCACATCACTGTCGTGTTCTTTGAGAAACGGTATATTGATTGGCCCTAACAAAATACAATGATTGGCATTGCCAATCCCATCAAAAACACAGTGATTGGCCCGGCCAGTTTTTGTTTAGACAAGGGCTATGATGGTTTATGCATGAATTTAATAAATAACTCCGTTAACACAGCGCAAATAAAGTTCAAAATCTTATTGTATTTTATAAAACCGTCTTTTAGTGATTGGCCGCCATGCCATTCAATTGGACTTCCATATAAGGCCTAAGTACAGTGATTGGCCCCCTAATATTTCTGAATTATACGTTAGAAACTAGTTACTTTTGCGTTATTTAACATCAAATCGACCTAATAAATGAAATAAATAACTCTTACAATGTAACAAATCACGATACAATAAGAAACAAAGCAATAAACCTACCTAGTCTTAACAAATTTTGATAAAAATCTGCAGTACATTGAAACGACTGCGACACACGAACAAAAAGACTTTAGTTTTCAGTGTTGCTAGAATCGAAATCAAAAAAGCTATTATAAACTATATAAAGCATAAAATGCTTATTTTTACAAAAATATAAGACGATATTTTTAGTAGCGGTAACCCTTAATATTGTGCTATAAAGTTCAAAAGGCCATTCACTGGAGGGGGGCCAACGATACTACTCGTTACCCTAGATGCTTTAGACATACCTTTAAGTTGTCAATATATTTTTTTATTTTCTTCTTTTTATTCTCTTTTTTTACTTTTTAACTTCTTTTCAACTTCTTTTTAACTAATAATAAGTAATTTTTTTTTCTTCTTTTAGATGACATGGCTCAAACAGGCATCAGACCTGAACAAAACTTCAGTATCTGAAAAAATATTTCTTATTTTGATATTAAAAATATTTGTACTGCGTACTGTAACGAATGATTAACCACTAAATGCGAAAGTCAATTTGTTTCTCCTTCTTTGGACAAACAAACTCACTCTCGCATTTATAATGTAAGTAAGGTTTTTGGAATAGCCACTAGAAAGATAATGATCGTGATTTAGTTACAGTAACAATGTCATTTTACCAGTTTATTTATATTATATTAATATTAAATTAAATAGGCAGTTGTTAATCTTAAGTTTACCATTTTCATTTATTTATTATTATTTTCTGTTTATTCGGTATTAATTCTGACTGTTGTGTAGTTTTTTTTTACCTTTTTACAGTATGTTATAGATTTCGGTCTTTTTATATTATTATTTAATTTTGATTTGTACTTTATGTGTATTTTTGTTCCAAAGAAATGTCTGAATATAAATCTGAACATAAATGTTAATATGTATCCTCTTTATTTATACCTTCCTCCTTATTTTAAACAAGGTTCTGTTTAACTTCATATACGAGTGATAAATGAAGCGAGTTAATATTAAAATTAATTTTATGTACTAGCTACCCGTGACTTCGTACGCGTAAATGTTGGAGTTTTTTCATAAGTTAAATCTCTAGAAAAAATATCTCTCAAAAAATCCAAAAACATTACACGCTTCGCTAATAGCTTATAGAATGTCTAAAGTTTAATGGAATTTTTATAAATTTTACTAATATCTTCTTTCTTTGGAAAAATAATGGAAAAATCAGTCATTGTAAATGTAGTTAGAGCAAAAAGATACGGTATGTTCAAGACAAATAAATTACATACCTATTACGTCATATTTTGTGCTGTTGTAAAAGGTGTTTATTCGTACATTTTTCTTTTGTCCAGTTGAACTTGTCATGGTACACCTTATTTTTATTCTTGGTCAGAAATCAGATTCCTCATAACTAGAATATTCTTTGACGCTCACTGCATTGGGGAAGTTAATTTTAGTAAAGGTCGTTAACAGATAATTATTGTAAATATTTTTCCTGACGTAGGCAATCACTTAGGATTAATGAAAATTAATCCACTAACCTGTTGAAATATGGGATAAGAATTATATGAAAGTTATAGTAGTCTGGAGCACGCCTTTTTCTTTAGTTATAAGTACTTGCAAATATTTCTGAAATACAGTAATTAGAGTTCAGACAAATCAAAATCAAAGTTATTCACATTTCCTGTTGATTAAACTATGGCCAGGCGTAACAAAAACATAATGATGCGCGCGCTAAGCACCAAAAACCATGTCAGCTCGGGCGAAATTCTGATAGAATGAAAAAGATAGTTACTACACGTTTTTGAATTTATATGTAAATTGTGTTTTTGTATTTATCCACGAGCTTATATCAGTTATTCAAACTCAAACTCAAAATGTTTTTTTTATTTAAGTAGATGCTTTACACATGCTTTTAAATCGTCAATATATATTTTTTCTACCTAGTACAAAGACCTAGTACCACGCGGGACCTGTACACTCAAAGTTTCGGGAAGTGTTTACGAAGCAAGAAGAAACGTCGAGCCCAAAAGAAACTCGCTTCAACACATTTTTTAAATAAAATCTTAAATTCTATTATAATTCATATCAACAATAAAATTGTGAGCTGGAGGATCTATACATGTCCATATATCATTGTCATTTACATAATCTAGTATTTTGTTTAGATTACCCTTTAGAGCATAAACAATTTTTCACATGCAGTTTGAATTTGTTTTCTGGCAAACTAGTTACATTGTCGGGTATTTTGTTATAGAATTTACACACTGCCCCATAAATGACTTCTTAACTTTACTCAGTCTCGAATAGGCAACATCTATGTTATTAATATTGTCAACTGTGTTATTTTCTTAACAGCATATGCAGCTGAACTAAGCTGTCTCGCTAAGGTTTCTATGTGTGGGCCCCATTGCAGTGTAGCATCTAAAATTATACCTAAAAAACGGTCTTATTTACAAAGTCCAATTCATTATTATCTACAATTACACTGTTTTAAATTTTCTTTACATTTGGTAATGAGAATTTTATGCATTTTGTTTTTTTTTGCATTTAAGAGTAGATTGTTAACAGTGAACCACTTTAGAATCTCTGAAAGAGTATTGTTTACTTCGTCAATTTTGCTATCTTTCCTGTCAATCTTAAAAATAAGAGAAGTATCATCAGCAAACAACACAAAAGAAAAGGGCCTAATATAGATCCCTACGGCACACCCATTTTAACCTTAGAGCCGGATGAATTTGTGCCATTTACTTGGAATTTTTGCGTTCTGTTGCTTAAGTACGAATTAAGAAGACTGAGGGCCCCGTCCTCGACACTATAATGCTTTAACTTTATAAGTAATGTATGATGTTCAACGCAATCAACTGCTTTAGATAAATCATTACTGAGTTTCAACGAATTACCTTGTAAGCGCCAATGATTTCGATAACAGCGTAATTCATATCGACGAAAATCTAGGGTTAGGGGTCAAAATGACCAGAAATCAATCTGTGATGGATTTATCTGTGAAAACAATTATTTTAGGGACATTTCAGAGAATTTTTATGTTTATGCTCTACAAGTGATAAAATATTCAACCATCGCATTAAAAAATATAGCTATGCTGGTTTACGTGTTGTTTTGACCTTTATGATTGGGTTCCATGTAGTGGGTTCGAATCTCACGATTGGATTTTCTTTTCAGAATATAACAATTACTAACGTGCATAAGTAGCGAGTCTCTTTTTGTGATCTTGTCTAACTTACAATTAGTAAAAGAGTATATAAGGAAATGTGTTTTTTTGAATAATTTCCGGTTTGTCAACTTAAAAATTCATAAAAAAATAAATATATTTTTTTGAATGGATTACGTAAAAGGCACGTTGTTACTTTATAATCAGAAGTTAAATAAAAAGTATCTACAAATATTCTGGAGTTAGAGCATAAAATATATTTTTTTACAATTTATTGAACAAAATAGAGAGTTTTCAAAACAAAATACCTATACATTAAGCGTGCAGATTATTTAAAAAATATAGCTTCCTAAAAAGGTATAGCATCTTGTCTAAAATAAATAAAAACAAATAAAAACTGATTAAAACCAATCAAAATCAGCTAAGTCGTCTCTTTCTAAGGTAAAAACATAATAAAAGATGTTCTCTTATACAGTTTCACTACATAAGCCTATAATTGATGACTACAGTTCATGTTCGAAATGTTCGAAACACTGCGTGTGATGCGTGTCGGTGAGAGAAAGAACAATGTAATGAAAATGCAAATATTTTATTCGAAGTAGGTAGCAGTGTACACTTTTCGAACATCATTCTTTTGTCTAACTAATACGAGATTCCTACCATTCGTTCGGAGCCCGAAACGGTGGGGGTTTCGGGAAGTGTTTGCGGAGTGAGAAGAAACGGCGGGTCCTAAAGAAACTCCCTCCAACACATTTTTTGAAAAAAGTCTTATATTCTATTACATCTTAATGCTAGGTCAATAAATGAATTATACAATGTCATGTCTGTAAATAAAAATAAAAAATAAATAAAAAGGATTCAAATTAGATTCTAATAACTAAGAATTACAGACAAAAAAAACATCAATAACAAGAGCAGGCCAGTTCACACGGACAGCACCCGATGACGAGTATAACATGTATAATATGTAACATCGAAAATCACCAAATACTTACTGCAGAAATCTATACATACTTGCTAAATGTAGGTACATACATACTTGTGGAAGTAACATACATACTGGCTGAAACGACATACATCCTTCGTAGAATATTGCTTGCTTTCTTTCTGAATATTTCTTGGAAACTACTTACTACTGTTGCTGAAGCTCTTCCTGAAGTCAAACACATATACCTACTTGCCTACATCAGTAACCTACAACTTGCTTAAATTGAAGAACACTGGAGTTGATCGTCTTTCTTTGAACGTTCTACAATTACTTGCTTACTACTACTACTAGTCGAGATTTTCCAGTGCGGTGAAGTTACATGAATTGTATTAAAATATTATATTTACTACATATTCAAGGTAATACGTACTTCTATAACAATAAGATTGTAATTTTTATATAACAATGCCGGAAATTAGTGATCTTGTAAGGAAAAGAGGGAGTTAAAATTTTATACTATTACAATTTTAATACAACATGCTCCATACTGCCTACTATAACGAGCAATGTTCCTTCTAAAAGGGTGACCTTAGACATACTTAATATTCCCTGTGACATTATCCTAGCGGACCCTAAGTTTTATCTACTGTTAGAATACAGGGTGTTAAAAAAAGTGCGTTTGAAATTTTAAGGGGCTACTCAGAATCAAGTATAGAATCAAGGAAAAATATTTAAAAAATGCGCTTTTAAAACTTTTTTTTCAGATTTTCATACTAAATCTGAATAGTGAATCAAGAATTTGTATGGAAAACTGAAAAAAAAAATTAGTAGAGCGGATTTTTTCAATATTTTTTCTGGATTCTATACTTGATTCTGAGTAACCCCTTAAAATTTCAAACGCACTTTTTTAACATTCTGTATATTATATTACAATTAATTTTGTTTTAGATAATCATAATGATTGGAGGTTTATTTTATTATTAAAATTAAAATGTCTAATAAATTATAATAAAATGTACTGTAATAATAGTTTCAATATTATATGAATTAGATAATACTGTAAAGTAATTGTTTTTGACTGCGGAAGTACGTCACTGTCCTCACGCGATCACTTATCCCCACCTAAAGGGAAAGCAACCGGCTGAGGACAGTGTCGTTGGCCGATCGACCAGTCTGTTATAGAACGTCTTCGAGGGCAGTTGTTAAGTGAAATCTATGTGCGACTGGAGTTTAACAGTGAATAAATGTATAACAGTGTGTCTAACAGTGTTTAAAATAAATTAAAAGTCATCAAGGAGTTTGATTTCAACACTACCTTCTCATGTTGACATACTGCTCGGAGCTAACGTGTTCTGGGATTTACTCTATCGTTGTTTATACCCCTCCGGTAATCGATATACAAAAATATTCAAACCTCACGGCATCTAGAAGTTGTTAGTGACTTGACTTCTGAAGGATTCATGTCAGCGTTGTTTAGGTTTGTCAGTCGTCGAGGCGTGCCATCTGATGTGTATGCCGACAATGGTACCAGATGGTAGATGGTAAGAGTGTTAGGTAACAGTCACCTTACCTTTGAGGAACTTTGTACTGTCATCTATCAAATTTACTTACTACACACTACACTAAATTCGAGGCCTATAATAATAATAATAATAATAATATCTGGGACAAATCACACACGGTCATCTGGCCCCAAACTAGGATTCCCTGTATCTTGGGAACCAGAGACTGATATACATACACATATATTTTTAAATACATACATATATACATATAATACACCCAGACTCAGAGCAAACAATTCTGCTCATCACAGAAAAGTTTGCCCTGTGTGGGGATCGAACCCACGACTCTCGGATAAGAGGTCAGGATCGCTAACCACTTAGCCACCGAGTCAGTCACTCCATTGTCTCCACTATCACTCCATTGTCTGTGGATCCTAATGACATGATGCCGCTTACTCCAGGTCATTTTTTTTATTGCGAGACCTCTTACTTCTGTACCGTCTCCTAGTTATGTTGATATCATCTGTCATAGATTAGATCGTTATCAAAGATTACAACAATTACAGCAACATTTCTGGACACGATGGTCCAAAGAGTACACCTTAATCTGAATGACTGCTGTGATTTAGTCTTTTAAGTTCATTGTTTAATGTTCACCTTCTTTATAAGACATGTTGTGTGGTCATTAAATCTTACTTTTTAAGTGATAAAATTACAGTAACATTATCTTTGTACTTTAGTTTCATAAATGTTTCTTTCTTTGTTAGGCGGAAAACACATTGCTTCGCTCACCGCGACGAATTGCGGTGGAGCGGATTTAAACTTTGTACTGTAAAATGTTGATTTGTATACAAAAACCGCGGGGTACCACACACTGACACCGCTTCTTCATCCGGAGGCGCGGTTCGCACGACGGATACGCGCTCCCGGACGGAGGCGTGGTGGGATTCGCAGGGTACCACACACTGGCGCCGCCGGAAACCATCCGGTGGGGCGGAATCTGCGCCTTCGTCGTGCACCGCAGCTTCGGACGGAATTCGGGCGGAAACCGTCCGGTGGAGCGGAACGCTGCCGCATGCGAATTTCTTCGCTCCGCGGTCCCGTCCGATTTCCGCCTCAGTGTGATATTCACGTTAAGGTGTTTGTTGAAAGTCTGCCTGCTTCCAACGGGGGGCGCTATGTCCAATTTTTATAAGGACTTTTTATTATAATTAAATCTCCTTGCATACCTATTTATCTAGTTTAGTGACATGTTCTTTTTATAAAAAAAGTAGAAACAAAAAACTATCGTTTTTTCTCAAGAAGATGACTCTCTTGCTATGAAAATGTAACGAGTTATATGTGTTTATGTTATAAAAATAATACAATATATTGGTTTCTGTTAATTTCAAACTAAGTGGTTTAATTTTCTCTCTCGCCGTACCTAGTGGAAGACACGGATTTTTGTTCCATTTTTGTCATAGTCGAGATATAATGGAAACTTTATAGTTTAAATGGGAAAATAATATGTTCAATTTTATAATGCCATCATCCACTGAACAAAATGTATTTATAATAATAGTGTTCATTTAGTTTTTTATTTCACGATTCGAAATTTACCTATATGTACTGTTGTTAGGTGAAAAAGATTAAATATTCATTGAAATTTAATTAGAAAAATAAATATAAAAAACATCGCTGGGAGCAAAAGCTGTTTATTTAGATTTTTTTATACACCTGTTAAAAAATGAATTTTTTCTTTCTCATTATTGTCTTGGCGCTGCTGATGAATGAAAGTTTACAAGAAAAAGGTTTAAAGACAGACGATAACTATGTGAGTATAGATAATTTATGTTGTGTGCAATCAAGAGTATATTTATCTTATCTGTATATTTACGTAAAGTTACAAATTGAGAAAATCTCTTCTTCATGCCAAAAAACTTTAAAGTAGATATTTACTTTGTTTATGATAATATTACAAACAGTATTAATTTTCCGTGAACTATAGAGTGATTATCTTATCTTTTCTTAACTTTACAAAGAGTGAATCTCCTTTCCATGCAAAAATTTTAAAGTAACTTTTTTGTTTATGATAATTTATTATAAACAGAGTGAAATTGAAATCATGGTCTTTTAAGTCTCTAAGGCTCCCAACCTGTTAAGACTTTTTGCATAAGCCGACATGATTAAGTTCCACATCCTACATATACAGAGTAAAAATAATAGTGTTTTCTACTCATGAACAACTTTGAGAGTTCAATATTTTTTGCTCAGTTGCTCAGTTTCATGGAAAAAAGTAAAGCTAAGAATATAACTTACGAGATTTTTAGTTTTTACGTAAAATACAAGATTTATTCATACGGAAAACTTCCTATCAAGAAATTCTTGTTGGTAACGACGTCTGATATATTATATATATGCCTAGTGGAGTAACTTTTATTTTTATTTTATAACCAAGAACAATTAAAAAACACATTTATTTTTATTTTATTGTAAAATGATATTTAATTTTTTTTAAATAGACATTATTCATTTAATAAAAACTCAAAGACACAACTTATAAGTTCAGCGGAATCATAATTTCACTGAAATTGAAAGAAATTGAGGCGTTTGAAACAAAAAAATTATAATATTACGAGTTTGACAATACCATTACACACCCCGGACACTTCATATAAACGAGCCATTGTTTACTACATAGACATTCATGTTTGTACACATGTAAATGTGTGCGTGATGTACTAGGGTTTAATCGAGATTCAATTAGCCCTAATTTTTTATTGTTAGCTAGAATTTTACAAATAAAGTGAAGGCTAAGACTTTAGTTCTTTCCTTTAAAAAAATAAAATTGTCTTTGGTTATTAAACTGTGCTTTGGTTTGCCAAACCTCTTGACAAATGGTCACCGATCGATTACACAGGGGGGGTGAGGTAGCCTTCAGAGAGCGGTAGGGACTGTCCATAGTGTATAATGTCCTTATACTGTGACATATACGATTAAATACTTACATAATATATAGATATAAACATACATCAAACAAATCTGCTCCTCACAGAAATGTTTGTCCTGGCTGGGAATGGAATCCACAACTCTCGGATCAGCAGTAACCACTAAGGGCGCTTCTATTGTCATGCTAATGTGTGCCCGCGAGCGGGCCATGCTATCGTTTCATTACATATTTTTAGGGCCCTTTTATTGTCATGCGTGGCACACGCACGCGGGACACTTTGGAAACGTAGCAAGCATGTAGGCCTGGCCCGCGTGCGGGCACAAATCCGCATGACAATAACGCGGATATCACACGGAGGCGGAAATCGGATGGGAGCGCAGAGCGACGAAATTCGCATGCGGCAGCGTTCCACTCCACCGGACGGTTTCCGCTCGAATTTCGTCCGAAGCTGCGGTGCACGGTGAAGGCGCGGATTCCGCGCCACCGGACGGTTTCCATCCGAATTTCGTCCGAAGTGAACGACGATTTTCGTCATGTGTTTATTTAATATTCGAACGTGTATGTATGTAACAAGGGTTGTTTCTGTTTGTAACAAGGGTCATTTCATGAATCCCCCGCGCGATGATATCCCCCCCACCCCCACGTCCACTTAACACCTTCCCCACTCTCCACACTCCCCTCTCCCCCCGCAATGCAGCCCCTCCCCCTACGCCGCACCCCTTCCCCCCGAGCCCCGCACCCCACAATACCCTCCCCCAGCGCCACGCAACCCCCGGCCATCCCGCGCTCCGCACCGCGCTCTGCAACACCCCCACCTCCGAGCGACGCACCCCTCTCCCCCGCGTCACCCAACCCCCCGCACCCCGCAATACCTCTACGCACGCCTCACACATCGTCAGTTATGTTGCGAGACTTACGCTTTTCTACACAAAAATCCGGACGGTACTGCGGAGCAGTGTGGCATGCCCTGCGAATTGCACCTCCGGAGGGAGAAGCGGCGTCAGTGTATGTTACCCTGCGAATAGCACCGCGTCTCTGTCCGGGAGCGTGGATCCGTCGTGCAAATCGCGCCTCCGGACGGAGAAGCGGTGTCAGTGTGTGGTACCCTGCGGTTTTTATATACAAATCAACATTTTACAGTACAAAGTTACAAAACCGCTCCACCGCAATTCGTCGCGGTGAGCGGAGCAGTGTGTTTTACGGCTAAAAGCGCCCTCAGACGCCGAGTCAATTAATTTCTGGTTAATTTATTGAAGAGACGCAATGAAGTATTTTTAAAATTTCCTACACAGGGCCCTTACGGAGTAGAAGTCCCATACTTTACGACCTGCAAGGGACCGAAGTCAAAAAACATAACCTCCTACGACGTCGCAATTATTAAATCAGGTGATCCGTTGATCATTTGGTACAATATGTCAGTTTATGGAGCCATGCATTTGGAACAAGTAAGTACATACATACAATTTAGTGCACTTACCGAGTAATGATAGAAAAAGACTTTATAAGAGGGTTTATTCATGGCACCAAATTACGTATACTACTATTCACGGAAGAAAGAAGGGAGAGGAAGGGGTAAAGCCCTATTATACTCATTTGGGGGTATACTCATTTGTACCAGAACCGATGTCACCGAAATCACACATCAATACCCAGTATTCTTACGCACTACTAATGCAACATGTTCTATGATTGGACCATAAATAAAGCATCTAAAAACATAAAGAAATTAGCGACATTAAAATCTATTACTACAACCATAAAGCTCATACAAAAACGGGCAAATAAAGGCGCATTTTATAGTGACATCTAGCGCTGAGTAGCAGAAACTCTAGATGACGTAAAATTCTCGAAACGCGTACCTCATGAACATTCGAGCGAAAATATGCTTTCACAACATATTAATAAAGTACATATTATATTAGTAGGTCGGGATAAAGTCTCGGGTAAAATTAAATTCCATTTTAAATCTAAATATAAAAAAAAAAACAATTACTAGTGAAATATAATGCCTCCATTAGATGAACTTTTGTTTGTGCTTCTATATTTGCGCTCTAGAACAGCACAGTACGGCATATTTTCATACTTTTTTTTTATTACTTGCATCGAGAACGTCAGCCGTCCGGTCCGGTATAGCACGCGGCCGATAATAAGTGCACTGTGGCTAAGGCGGTAAATAGCGTTGTGTCGCTAATTTATGACACGCAAGATCCGCCTGCTTGCCACTTTCCTTCGCTTCTTTCTTCCTTGCTACTATTTTGTGTAAAGCTTTTGGACTATCCCTTAGAAAACTGACTTTTAAACGACTATTTTTTTCCGAATAATTACCTATTGCAAATGACCAGTTGTTAAATATGGACAGGCCTCCCACTAGGTGGACCTATGATCTAGTGAAGGTCGCGTGAAGCCGCTGAATGCGGGCAGCGCAACAGCGGGGAGGCCTTTATTCTACAGTGGACGTCTTTTGGCTGTATGTTGAAGAAACAAAAATTATTTAGTTGTATTAGAACTTAGAACCCTTTCATTTAAATCTACTCTATATTTTTGAGTAATACCCTGTAGGCAGTGGCGTATTTTGAAATTTGGCTCCCCAAATCGGTAAGGTTTGCCGCCCTATTTTGGGTTTTCTTAGTTCTATGTTTGGAAAAATTGGCTCCAGGATTGCCACCCACAATACTTATATGAAAAGTGCGAGCGGAGCGACGCGAAAGTTATTTATTTAAAAATAGTTTTGTAACGATATGTAGAAATCAACAAACGCATCAACATGAGGCGCTTTGGGCGCCCTCCTACTCCATCTACCAGGCCCACGTCCAACTATACCAGGGCGCTTAACGTGACGCCCCCTGAGGTCTGCGCCCTGTGCCTGGCCACGGGTGGCTCGACCCAAAGGTCAGCCCTGAGACAAAGGCATCCCCAAGGATTTCCTAAACGACCGCTCTTGCGCGTTTTTGATGATAAATAGGTAGATAGACAGGTTTTGTCTCAGGCAAGTCAAGTAAAAAAATCAGTTAAATTAAATGTACGATAATTAAGAAACTATGATCAGAGGCGGCCACGGGTTAGTGCGAAGGGCGGCTTCTGCCGCCCCGGACTACTGCCCCGCTTGGCCCTAGGGTAAATACGCCCCTGCCTGTTACTTTTTCAGGAAACGAAAAAAAAATCGGCTTCTCCATACAAACAGTCCCATCAAGTTTATATTTTTGTATGGAGAAGCCGATTTTTTTTTCGTTTCCTGAAAAAAATCTTGTGGAAAGTTGTTCAGTTTCGTCTACTGAGCAAGCCCTTAAAGTTTTCGGAAACCTGTCCCTTACACCCTGTATAGTTTTTACAGATGTATACAGGGTGTAACAGAAAGGTGTGATAATACTTCAAGGTTGGCTTTTACCCATCAAACTGAAAAACTTTTGTTCTGCAACTTTGTTAAAATCGCAAAGAAATTTTCGGACTTTTCATACAAACTTGGTTCGCCAGCTGATCGATTTGTATGAAAAGTCCAAAAAAAATTTTGCGATTTGAACAAAGTTGTAAAACAAAAGTTGTTCAGTTTGATGGGTAAAAGCCAACCTTGAAGTATTATCACACCTTTCTGTTACACCCTGTATATTTTAGTCTTAAAACTGCACAATGTTAGTTTTCCACAGAACTATCCCTGAGGAACCTATAATAATCAGCAGAAAAAATGAAATTTTCATACATGTTGATCTTGCTGGATAACAAACTTTGGATTGGACATCTTGGGCAGCAGCAAAACTGTTTTGCTGCAATTATTGTAGCAAAAAATTTTGGGCACTCCAAAGTTGGTTATCCAACTAGATCAACATGCTAACGGGTTCCTTTATGAAACTTGTTGTAAATAAACAATGCAATCCATTTATTCAGTAATGTGCTTGTTCAGTTTCATTGAGTAGAAGCGACGAACTGAATCTTATAAAAAATATGCTATACCGATCCGGGGTTGGCTCCGGTGTGTGGAGTAAGGCCAAACCTTCTCGATAATGAGAAATCCCCTGCAGTGGGGACGATATGGATTGGTAACGACATCTTATACAAAATTTTTCTAAAATGTGCATTTGAAACTTGAAAGGGTTACTCAGATCAGAATCAAATATAGAATACAAGACAAATATGATTATATTCTACCTAATATTCAGATTTAGTATGGGAAAGTCAAAAAAATAATTGGAGATCGGATTTTTTCAATTTTTTTCTTATATTCTTCTAGACTATTTGCTTCAGAACTAGCATACCTTTTTAATTGCGGACGTTTTGCTCCCATGGCGTATTATATGGCGGTCATTTAGCCAACAAGGACATTTGGCGTTCAAGCCCACCTGATCCGAAATGAAAGTAACCTCCTAAAATTTCAAACACATTTTTTTAACACTCTGTATAACTATGTAGGTATAGTCCCTATAAATCATTTAATTGAGTTTGTATTTTTTTTACTTTATCCTAAGAGGTGTAAAAAGATCTCTCCTGAATAAATAAACAGGGGCATCTACATATCATAGTAAAAAACTTTCTTGAATAATCGAATGAATCAATGGTAAGTTCTTTGGGGATAGTTGCTAAATTTGAGGAGCATGGTCTTCTCGTTAGTGAATAGGTAGTGACCCTGCTTATGTAACTTTGCTTCATAGCCTGTTGGTCGACTTTGACGTTGTGTTGAGACCTTTTTACATAGGGGTAAAGTTTTAGGTTATATGTGCATACATATAAAAACATAAATACAGTGTCTTATTTTTATTTCGGTATTCAGACAATGAAAATAATCAATTAATGTTAATTTTCTTTCTAGGTGAGAATCACTATCTTGTCGTTGAAAGGAACAAAAAAGACAGTATTGTTTAATTACAGAGTAAATGATCCATGCAATCATTTCATTATAGCGAAGACCATCCAAGAAATTGTGAATGGTATTGATAATAATTGCATTGTACCCAAGGTAATGCAAGATTCTAGTGGAATCGACAGCTGATAAAGTGACGCTAGTATAGCTTGGTCAAAGAACTTGTATATCTACTATAAATTCCTTGAGCTTGGTCTTTTGAGATCAATCAACCCTATTCAGAAAAGACACAGAGCTATGTTAGGTCGTCTGTTTAATTTTCAGCGGTCGATTCCACTGTATAATAGGCATGTCATGCTAATAAGTTTATTAAGACGCTATAGATTTCTTATTAACTGCAAAAGGATTTTTCTATCCACAATTGGTAAGACCTTGGCAATATCTAACCTGGTGGTGAGCTAATATTGACTATCAGGATACCAGTTAAAAGACGGAGTATTCGCAAGAAGTGGTCGTAGCTTTCAATTAACTGCAAAAGCTTTTTTCCTATTTACAATTGGTATGACCTTGACATTATCTAACTTGGTTGGTGAGCTAATATTTAATATTAGGATAACAATTAAAAGACGAAGTATGGTCGCTTTTGCAAGAAGTGGTCGTAACTTTCAGCTTGCGTGGTCGCATAGATCACACAGGTCAAATTTCTAAAACTAGATGGATTTGAATGTAAGTGACATTTATCTCGACCGTTTCCATGCTTACGCAGTTGATGCCGGTTACTATCAATAGCTGACAGTCGTAAAGTCAAACTTCTGACACTATAGGATCGGCCAGTGATACTACACAAATTAATATACCAATTCGGAATACGTAAATGGAATATGACCGACAGCCTAATCATCCCGAAACATAAGAAGAGCCCCGTGTCCCTGTTGTGGGGAAGATATATCATGAAGTTGGACCTTCTATAAAGGATGATTTCTTAATTATTAAAAAAGCTAAATTTATAAAATTTGATTAGCAATTGAAAAGAAAACAAATTCTAGTACTAGTAAAAAGCGCAGTGGGAACAATATGGGTTATTAACGATTTAGTGTGTGGGGTATGGCCTAACCTTTCCGAGGTATGGAAAGAGACCCGTACTCCTGCAGTGAGGATGATATGGGTTGTTAACATTTATCTATTACATTACGTAGAATTCTAATAACCGTTGATACATGTGACATTTATAACAAAATTTAAATTAGGTTTATATTTTTAGGGCAACTACGTTTTTGAGTTGAACGCGCTCGATTATTGCAGAAGGTTTTTAGGAACATCATTTTTCCACGGCGACTATCAAGTGAAATCTATAGCCACGACAAAAAACGAAAATGTTATTTGCATAGTCGCTAATGTATCTTTTAAGAAATTAATAACTGTTTAAAACAATAATAAGTAGGTAAGTATAAATATCGACATAATTAGTCGTCTACCCGTAAGGCATAGACGTGGTTAAATTGACCTTCCTTTGTTTTCTGAATTATTTAATACGTATTTTCTTATTTTAGATCATTTGGCTGAAAGAGGCAACAGACCCGAAAAAACATTCAGTATCTGAAAAACATATTTCTTATTTTGACATAGCACAGGAATGATTGACCTCGCCGAGTCACGCCAAGCAAGGTCGCGAGCCCGCACCAAACGTAGCTAGTGTAGTATTAAGAAACATCGGCATTTTACCTATTATAAAAAAATAAAAAAATATTTAAAACCCTCTATAGTAAAACTTCCTTATGGTAAAGTAATGAAATCTCGCTCGTGGCTCATTGCGGCTTGCTTGGTCACCTCAAGGAAAATTCTTCAGGTTAATGAGATCCATATGATATTTGCCGCTTTTCACCCTTAGCCAGTGCTACACGGTCTTCTATGACTGTAATTTTTGAGTTTTTTTATTCATTTATCGTTTTACTACTTATTAGTTTATTATAATATGTATTTAATTAAAAAAGGGGAAGAAAAGTCTCAGATTAATACTTATAAATACCTTTTATTTTATATTTATATCATTTGTGATTGAAATAAAATAATATTGACAATAAATTCTGTTCCCTTTAGCTTAAAGTGGGCGTGTTGTGAATAAACATGTTAGCTTGTCAGAAAATGAAAATTCTTTCTAACTTATAGCAATAACATCACTTTAAACAGCTACTTTAAGCTTTACATTAACAGGCAGAATAACTTTAGGTTATAATTCGGAAATAACAATAATAACATAACAATATAAAAATAATTATTGATAACGTGATAGAAATAACAAAAAATAAAAATAATTTAATACCACAACGCTCGGTATCATTACCTTTTGTGTTTCTAATTTTAATTTTTTCTACTGAGACTACCACCTAGTTCCCCACTCCCCAGTATCCTAAAGTAATTCTGCCACAAGCTTAATTTGTTAATATACACAGATCACAATTTTTTCTCCACGTCTCCGCAATAGCACCTTTTGTCCATCTGTGTCCAGTCAAGACTGACTTGAAAGATTTTTCACCGAAACTTATATCTTCAGCCAAAAGACGACGTGGACAATATGGGTATACCGTGTGCAGCAGCATTCGTCTTGGTCTCTTACAAGTGGTCTTTGGTGTCTAAGAAATGATTAGCCGTGTGACTGACCACGCTCTCCCGTGACGTGCGGACTGAGCGGTAAACATCACTGGAGCTGGGCATGGTTGTATAGGCTATGACAGTGAGGTTGCTAGTAGTTAAAGAAGTATCACAGTTATTTTTGTCTACCCACAAATTCAAAGTAACACAATATGCAGTGGATCCAATTCTTCATAATCGCCAAAGTATTCTTTGGGCGATCGGGATCGCTGTTGTCGATGTCGATGTCAGCGATGTTGAATGTCTAGTCATCTAACAAATAAAAATGAAATAAAACTTGTTTATCTTATTACGAGGGATTTGAACCCGCATTCTCCTCGATCCAATGTAGTGTAGTGTGCAACTGCCCGACCGCCACAGCCACTAGACCAAGACAGCCATGGTAGTGACCGACAAATTTAAACTATAGTTGCTCGTGTATGCCTGGATACTTATCAGGAAAAAAACTAAAGCATTATGCCAGCATCCATGCCATTATGCATGCTTTATTTTTTAATTTTGTGGTTCGCTAGATGGCAACTACTTGGGGGTATACTTTTAGGTCCACGTGACTGTACACACTCAGACCGACATTACTTATTAAGGTCCTACCACTAATAGTTTAATAATTATCTAAGCCCACCCGGCAACTATTTCTTGGACTTCGTGGACTTCAGAATTATAGTTTATTTACATACAAATGAAACTAAATACGCAATTCTTTAATCATATAAACAGGAAATAAAAATAAATAAATAAAAAGGGTAAACATAATATGTTTATCCTTTTTATTTATTTATATTTATTTCTAGTTTATTTGGAATTAATTTTAATGTTGGTGTAGATTTTTTACCCTGTGTATCATACTGTGTTATAGATGCCTGTCTTTTTATTTTATTGTAAATGTCTGAATGTAAATCTGAAAATAAATGTTAATAAGTATGAATCTACATTTGGCAGAAATCAACTTTAGGATTTCCCCACGTATATCCTCTCGCACTAAAACAACATTCTCTGTTTCTCCCTTTTCGACCAATTCTACAAAATATAGTTTTTTCAGACGTTCGACGCGCTACTACAACAATGATTTCTCAACTGTTGATATATTTAATTTATCCTTGGGTGCTTACAAAAGTGCTATTAGCAAACTTTTGTTTAATTTAAATTAGCATGTACAGTGCATAAGTTCTTTCTCAGAGCTCTTTTATCTGATGTAATAAAAATATCCCATGGGACTCCAGGTCTGTTGTAATATTATAATTATGTGTATGTAACACTACTTATATGACTGTTTGTTCCCTGAATAAATACAAAAAAACAAATACAGTATTTATACCTTACTTCTTATTTTAATTAAGGTTTAGTTTAAGTCCATATATCGTCGTATCCTACGAATAAGGGCGTAATTGCCAAATGGCAACTTTTCAGGAGGAGGTTTAAACATTCTATTTTCAACAGAAAGTGTCATTTTTGAAGTGTTAACATTCAAAACATTGCGTAACTATTCTAGGGTTGTTATTAAATAATAAATAAGCGATTTTATTAAATATTTCTATTAAATATGTCGCTCATTTCTTTATTCGCTGGAGTAATATGTTATTCTATTAGACATAAGCGACATTACGCCCTTTTTCTTCGGCATATATCAGGTCATAATGGCGTTTAGGGCTTTTTATCGTTTTCAGCTGTAAATAATCTTAGAAATGGAAAAGAACAAGAAGTGTTTTAAAGCAAAATAATAGCCAAGGTTAACATGAATTTTAACTTAAATAATAAATAAAAAACATTGTGAATTGGGCCCCTTACGATTATGTGTGATAAAACATATATGATAGATGGCTAGGCCTCTCGTAATAGGTGCTCTTGTAATTCCTGCACCTCTACAGGTATATTATGTTATGTACACAATTTAACTCATTCAGGATCCTGATCAACAATTAAGTTAGGATATTACTGCAAACGCGCAACTGCAAATCGAGTGGGTCCGTGCACCGGAAGACGCAGTGTAGGCAGGCCTCCAACTCGGTGGACCGTCGACCTGGTGAAGGTTGCGGAAAGCCGCTGAATGCGAGCCGCACAGGACCGGTCAGTGTGGAAATATTTGTCCAGCAGTGGACGTCTTTCAGCCGATGATGATGATTACTGCAAACTT
This sequence comes from Coleophora deauratella, assembly GCA_958295455.1. Lineage (NCBI taxonomy): Eukaryota > Metazoa > Arthropoda > Insecta > Lepidoptera > Coleophoridae > Coleophora > Coleophora deauratella. The sequence goes on along the minus strand of OY282403.1, from coordinate 4,003,585 downwards.
CGTGAATACAGCCGATACGAGTATATAAAACTATAGAGGTATCAAGGTGATATATCAAACAATGAAGTAGGACGATCGAGTCATAGATATTTGTAGCCGGCAGGGAATGTTCGCTCTCCAGATACCCGAGTATGTGGTAGGTCTGTAACTGTAGGCCAATTTCAGAATCGCCATGATTTCTGAAAAACATAGAGCAAAACAGGACCACTTAATTGCCTTTCCTCTTAGACATGGGAGTAGTTTTGAGTTTGATAGTGTGCTTCGAAGTACCTGGACTTTCAGAAAAGGAAATATTCCCGAGGAATATGTACATTATCGCTTACATATACGAGTTTGTCAGGTCTTTTATAAAAATAAGCGGCTATACAGGCTACGTATAAATCTATCCCACTCACAGAAGGGCTCCATCAATGTTGAGTCAAAGCCCTTTTAATTTAGTATTGGTATTGGAGTCACTACGGCGAATATATAATGAGGAAAGGGCTTGAGGACTGGGCGGAGGCGTAACAGTGGGAGGCCTTAAACTCACTAACATTAGGTACGCCGATGATACAACGATTGTTGCATCCAGCGAGATAGATATGGCTGGCCCTCTTGCTGGAATAAATAGAAGTTGAAAGCGCCAAAATCGGTCTTAAGATCAACCATTCGAAGACCATGATAATTATTGTGGACCAAGCGAATTTACTTCCGCTAACCGATGCACTCAATGATTATGAAAACGTCAATCAATTTGTATCAATCTAGGGTCACTAATAAAAAGTGAAGGTACCTGCACAGACGAAATACGCCGAAGAGCCGGGATGGCCAAAAATATGATGGGGAATCTAGACAAGATTTAGAGGAACCGTGGTATTCGCCAGATTACTAAGGTACGACTTGTGTGTGCCTTAGTATTTTCAATTTTCTTGTACCTATGGGGCGGAAACCTGGTGCAAGAGCAGTGACAGCAAGAAGATCGACGCCTTTGAAATGTGGTGTTGGAGAAAGCTTCTCCGAATTCCATGAGAACTAATGAATCTATACTCCAGGAGCTACACATCTCAACGAGCAATATGCCGCCTCTGCTTCTTCGGACGTATTATGCGTTCTCCTAGGCATAGTTTGGAGAAGCACGTAATTCTGGGTCAGATGGATGGCAGACGAGCCTGCACAGACGAAATACGCCGAAGAGCCGGGATGGCCAAAAATATGATGGGGAATCTAGACAAGATTTAGAGGAACCGTGGTATTCGCCAGATTACTAAGGTACGACTTGTGTGTGCCTTAGTATTTTCAATTTTCTTGTACCTATGGGGCGGAAACCTGGTGCAAGAGCAGTGACAGCAAGAAGATCGACGCCTTTGAAATGTGGTGTTGGAGAAAGCTTCTCCGAATTCCATGAGAACTAATGAATCTATACTCCAGGAGCTACACATCTCAACGAGCAATATGCCGCCTCTGCTTCTTCGGACATATTATGCGTTCTCCTAGGCATAGTTTGGAGAAGCACGTAATTCTGGGTCAGATGGATGGCAGACGAGCCAGGGGTAGAGCACCTTCCCGATGGATCGATGTGGTGAAGAAACCTGTGGGAGGAAACATTCAGTACAGTCAGGCTGTCCATAGCACCTACAACCACAGCCAATGGAAAGACCTAGTTTGTGGTCGCGATCCTCAGCATTAAAAGACCGAGGAAGAAAAAGATTGGAGCCACTAATAAAAAAGCTCAGAAAAAAAGCATCATGGACCTTCATATTTATACGCCGATGATACATAGTAGTCTCCTCTTCAAATCGAAAAGACTGAGAAGAGGCTCTTAATGCATGGAAAGTACAACTACAATCAGGAAGACCTAGTCTCTCAATATCAGTACGGCATTGTGGCAGGTCTACCCACTGTAGGCCAACGCTCAAAACCACCATAAATGAAGAACATGAAGCAGGGGAGCAAAGCGGAATTCCTGAGTTCCATTCCTAGACATGAAAGTAAAGTATTAGAAAATATTGTGCCTGATTATTGAAGAACATTAATAAATTATTATTTTATAAGAAGTTGGTAGCAGTGTTACACTTTTTGAAGGTTATTCTTTTTGTTTCCTACCACTCGGAACTCGTATAAAATAATATAAATAAAGCCACAACCGCCACAAGGGCCTTTTTCAACTGTGGTAAAAAAAGCCATAAAATATGTATTTTTCTGTATTTTATTAAATTGATTGAATCATTAATGAAATAGAAATCGATAAAACTGATAATTTTATTGATGCAAACTGTAAAACACGCGAAAAACGTACTAATTAAAATTTGTTCGTAGAATAAAGAAACAAATGTTTTTAGGTCACCAATTTTCATACCGACACCAAGAAAAAATTTCATGGAATATAGCCACAAATGCAATAGTGTCTTTTTTCTACGAGGATGTGAACTAAAACTGTTTAAACCTGTCCGCGGAAAAAGGGCTGAGTGGCGCTTGTGCCCCGCCCCGCAGAGAAGAAAGTAGCCACTGTGGCTGTTGTGGCTGTTTTCGGCGGATATTTCAGGAGAAAGCAATAGTGGCATTTTTTAAACGATTATTTTCTAGTCGATAGAGATAGATTTTATGTTATTTTCTGATTGAATATGATGTAAAATGGTTAGCAGAATTCAATTATGCAATAAAAATAAAAAGCCACATCAGCCATTGTGGCTTTATTCGTAGGATACGACGATATGAGTATAAGCAATGTAGCGAGGTAATATTTATAGCCTGGACGGGTTTGATTCTTACTGGCATTTATCCTTATTAACTGTTTTATTGCACGTTCAGTTACACAGAAATATATTAGGTTGTTCCATTCAAAATTACACCTAGTAATCTTAAGGATTTCCGAAATTTTTAGAGTTTATTCGATCAATCTTATCTTACTTTTTATCTTCATCATCAGCCGTAAGACGTCCCCTGCTGGACAAAGGCCTCCCCCAAGGATTTCCATACCGACCGGTCCTGTACTACTTGTATCCAGCGGCTTCCTGCAACCTTCACCAGGTCGTCGGTCCACCTAGTCGGAGGCCTGCCTACACTGCGTCTTCCGGTGCGCGGTCGCCACTCGAGAACTTTACTGCCCCAACGGCTTTCTGTTCTACGAGCTATGTGCCCCGTCCACTGCCACTTAAGTTACTTTAGTTCTCCTAAGTAGCCCATAGACACCCGCAACACCAGGTCGTGAACGGTGAGGAATAGTTACTTTACTCTTTGCGGCGGCGCGGCGGGACTGAATCGACTTTACAGATTCTATAAGAAAAACGGATAGGCAACCTTTTTCGTCCAAGCAGGAGATCGTGGAATGCATGAACAGGGAGTTCATTTCGGCGGCGGCGGCGGTGCACTGCGGCTAGGTAGGTCCAGAACTTCATACAAACGAGCCATTGTGTACTACATTACATAGACATTCATGTTTGTACACATGTAAATGTGTAAGTGATGCAATAGGGATGAATCGAGATTCAATTAGCCCTCATTGGTCTTTATTGTTAGGTAGACTTTTACAAATAAAGTGAAGGCTGTATACACCAGACTCATTCCTTTAAAAAATATAATTGTCTTTGGTTATACACTGTGCTTTGGTTTGCCAACCTCTTGACAAATGGTCACCGATCGATTACACAAGGGGGGTGAGGTAGCCTTCAGAGAGCGGCAGGGAGTGTCCATACTGTATAATGTCCTTATACTGTGACATATACGTTTAAATACATACATATTTAGATATAAACATACATCAAACAAATCTGCTCCTCACAAAAATGTTTGTCCTGGCTGGGAATGGAACCCACAACTCTCGGATCAGCAGTTACCACTAAGGGCGCTTCTATTGTCATGCGAATTTGTGCCCGCGCGCAGGCCACTGCTCGCATGCGTGCCGCCCGCAGCCTATCGTTTCATTACATGTTTTTAGGGCCCTTTTATTGTCATGCGTAGCACACGCACGCGGGACTGGGCCGCGTGCGTGCACAAATCCGCATGACAATAACAAGGATATCACACTGATGCGGAAATCGGATGGGAGCGCGGAGCGACGAAATTCGCATGCGGTAGCGTTCCGCTAGACCGGATGGTTTCCGCCCGAATTTCATCCGAAGCTGTGGTGCACGATGAAGGCGCGGATTCCGCGACTCATTTCGTCCGAAGCTACGGTGAACGACGATGTCAGTGTGTGGTACCCTGCGGTTTTTGTATACAAGTCAACCTTTTACAGTACAAAGTTTAAACGCTCCACCTCAATTCGTCGCGGTGAGCGGAGCTGTGTGTTTTCCGCCCTAAAGTGCACTCAGACGCTGAGCCAATCAATTTCAGGTTAATTTATTGAAGAGATGCAATGAAGTACTTTTAAAATTTCCTACACAGGGCCCTTACGGAATAGAAGTCCCATACATTACGACCTGCAAGGGACCAAAGTCAAAAAACCTAACCTCCTATGACGTCGCAATTATTAAATCAGGTGCTCCGTTGATCATTCGGTACAATATGTCAGTTTATGGAGCCATGCATATGGAACAAGTAAGTACATACATGCAATTCAGTGCTCTTACAGAGTAATGATAGAAAAAGACTTTATAAGAGGGTTTATTCATGGCACCGATTCTCATACTAAATCTGATTGTGAATCAAGAATTTGTAGGTATGAAAAACTGAAAAAAAAATTAAAAAGAACGGATTTTTTCAATATTTTTCCTGGGTTCTATACTTGATTCTGAGTAACCCCTTAAAATTTCAAACGCACTTTTTTATTTATTGAATACATACCCTCTTTTCCGAAAACAGTAAAACTTTTAAAGACAGACAGATTTTTAATGAAGTGACTCTGTACTCCTCTCCTTATGAAGATAAAATTTTTTTGGGTTTGCCAATCTCTTGATAACTGGTCACTTAGAAGTCACACAGGGGGGGGGGGCTGAGGTAGTCTTCAGAGAGCGGCAGAAAATGTACATGCTGTATAATGTACTATACTATACTGTGGGTTGGTACTATTAAATATTCTATGAAAACACTCATAAAAATTTTGACAGAAATATTTTCAGTTATTTTATTATACTTAATTTAAATGTTATAATCGAGGTTCCATCATTATGGAAACTTTATTATCTTCAAATGGGAAAATAATATGTTTACCTACTTATTATAATGTCATCATCCACTGAACAAAACGTATTCATAATAATAGTATGGGTTCAGTTTCTTATTTCACGGTTCACAATATACCTATCTTAATATTCATTAAAATTTAGTTTGAAAAATAAATATAAAAGACATAGTTGTTCGCAAAATCTGCTAATTTTATAATGTTTTATGTATTTACTGTTAAAAAATGTTTTTAAATTTCTTCCTCATTATTGTCTTGGCGCTGCCGATGAATGAAAGTTCACAAGACATAGGTTTAAAGACAGACGATAACTATGTGAGTATAAATCAAGAGTATACTTACTGTATCTTTTCTTAAAGTTCGAAACTGAGAAAATCTCTTCTCCGTGCAAAAACCCTTTAAATATATTTTTTTTGTTTATGATAATGTTACAAGCACTTTTTTCGTGCAATAATAGTACATTATGGTACTAGTGTGTAACATTGGTGATTACCGTCGAGGCGCCATTGAGGGAAAAGAGGAGGGCGGGAAAAATTAATCAGTTTTCCTATGCGCGCGCATTGCGATCGGCCACAGACTAAAGGGATGAGGTTTTTTTTTTATTTTCGGCGCATAGTATTTGCGCCTATTCTGCCACGTACAAAATGGAGAATTTAAAGTTTTCTTTTATTACAGAGAAAACAAAAGTTATATTTGAGTGAAAGTTTTATTTATTAAACACGTACGAGTTAAAATTATCTATTTAAATAAGAAGTTGCATGAAATGAGCAAGCAATAGGAACATTAATTTATTTGTTCTATTGAACACGATCTTTTTTTTTGAATAAAAACATTTTTAAGAACAAAGCAACTCAACCAATAAAATTTTTAAAAAATCTATAACTCACTAGTGAGTTATAGCAATGAAAAAGTCACAGTTTGATTATGGGTGTCATTCTGTGCCTAATTGCGGTGACCATAGAGCCACTTTATGAGCAAGTGTGTTGAAAAGAGTATTTATCTTCTTTTCATACCGGTAATAATTGAGTGAATCTCCTTTCTATGTAAAAACTTTAAAGTTACTTTATTGTTTATGATAATTATTAACAGTTATAAACAGAGTGAAATTGAAATCGCGGCCAAATTTTAAGTTCCCAAGGTACCCATCAGCCTATTTAGACGTTTTACATATGCCGACATATTAAGTTCCACATCCTACCTATACAGGGTAAAAATATCATTGAAACTTTCACAATGTTTTCTATTCATGAAAAATTTTGAGAGTTCAGTGTTTTTACTCAGTTGCTCAGTTTCATGGGAAAGTTAAGTACAGGAACTATAGTTTCTTTATACAGGATTTAAGGGACAGGTTTCCGAAAACTTTAAGGGCCTGCTCAGTAGACAAAACTGAACAACTTTCCAAAAGAACTTTTTTCAGGAAACGAAAAAAAATCGGCTTCTCCATACAAAATTATAAACTTCATTGTACAGTTTGTATGAAGAAGCCGATTTTTTTTTCGTTTTCTGAAAAAAATTCTTGTGGAAAGTTATTCATTTCGTCTACAGAGCAAGCCCTTAAAGTTTTCGGAAACCTGTCCCTTACACCCTGTAGAGATGTATTTATTTATAATAGCTCGTAGAACATATGGAGGACCCAATTCAAGAAATCACTAAGTCCAAAAGTTACTTTTGACATATTGATGTTATTATCATTTAAATGTGTTCTGAAATAATATGCGCAGGTAAAAAAAAACAATAATGAAATAATGTTTTTCAACTCAACTCAACTCAGAATGTTTTTTATTTAAATAGATTCTTTACGGGTCTCTATAATATAGCATAACTTTTTTATGACTATTTGGCCTTTGCATAACATTATTTGGCATAAAATATTTTGGCATAAAAAATTTTGCGCATATTTACGTTTTCCTAAAATTTATGAGCATAATATTACTTGGAATAATTAGTAATGTCCCTAACTATAAAGTTGCATAATGTTAAATTTCCTAACAATATTATAGCATATCAAACTTAAGCATAATATTCATTCGAATAATAGAAAATTTGCCTAAATAATAAGTTGCATAACATTAAATATACTAATAGTATTTTTGCATATCTTTCGTTTCTAAGAAGAAAAATATGAGTTAGGTTGCGTTTTCCTCTCTATTGATTATAATTATTCCACAAAACGTTGTACATAATTGCCATTATTTATTTACTCAAAAAGCAAAAAATCTTTTGATGAACTTTGTATGGGAAGTCCACAATTTTTTTTGCTTTTTGACCATGACTGACTTGGGGAAAGTTGTTCAGTTTGATGAGTAGAAGCCACAGTTAAAATATTGCCAGACATTTTATAATCACCTGTTATATTATTAATTTGAAAAGTATATTTTAAAATGTTATTGTCTAATTTAAATTAAATTTAATAAGGTCAACTATAATTAATTATTATTCAAAATGAATTTTGCATGTTTTTTACTAAAATGGCATGAGTAATTTTTAATATATTATTTCAAATTTTTATATTTTTAAATTAAATCTAAATAAATGTAATACCCAATGTATTACGCATATATTTCTTTAAATTATACAGTAATTTTAAAGCTAGTCTACCTTGTTTTATTTATTTTTAACTTCATTTACTACTTATAGCGTAGGTTGTAAGAACCAGTATATTAGTACAAGGTAGTGGTAAGTAGCAACCTGCCTAAGGTTGCCAGTGGTAACTAGCAACTTATCTAAGATTGCTAGGAAGGGAAGCATTCAATCAAGTATGCAAGCACGCAAGCAAGCAAGCATGCAAGCAAGCAAGCATGCAAGCAAGCAAGCATGTTCAATCAAGTATGCAAGCACGCAAACAGGCAAACAAGCAAGGAAGCATGCAAGCATGCAAGCAAGCAAGCATGCAAGCAACCAAGCATGCAAGCAAGCAGTCGATCTGTGGATGTTTTATCAATCAAACCTAACACTGCGACTCTTTCGGGGTGCTCCGAACCTAAATTAACCGTGTCGGGGTGCTCCGAATTCCCGAGCTCGCTTCGCTCGCTCCAGCATTAGTTTAGGACTTCCGTGTTCCGTGTAATTAGGGCTTTTAATATTTAGGCCTAATTAAAATTATGAACTTTACAGTTATGTCAATTACTATTTAGGTCATTTATTATTTAGTCAAAAGTATATTTATGCAGTTTTCAATTAGGACAATTATTGTTTAGTCATTCCTAATTTAGGACATTATTGTTTATTACTTTCAAAGTTTAGGGGGAATAATAATTATGCAGAATTACGATTAGGCAGATTTATATTTCTGCGCAAGATTTTTATGCCTTACTTGTTATGCCATAGGCAATTATGACAAAATTTTATGCGATACAAAGGGCACCCATTCTTTACACATGCTTTTAAATCGTCAATATTTTTTTTCTACCTAGTACAAAGTCCAAAAGTACAAAAGTTTTATTTTTTAAAAGAATCATAACCTCATGTTAACAATGAATGTCGTGAAAAAAAGAAAAATAATTCAAAACCGTCAAATTTGAATTTAGTGATTTCTTGAAGTGGATGATCCATATGGCCGTTGGGGCAGTAAAGTTCTCGAGTGGCGCCGCGCACCGGAAGACGCAGTGTGGGCAGGTCTCCGACTCGGTGGACCGACGACCTGGTGAAGGTTGCGGGAAACAGCTGGATGCGAGCCGCACAGGACCGGTCGGTGTGGATATCCTTAGGGGAGGCCTTTGTCTAGAAGTGGACGTCTTTCGGCTGATGATGATTTAGCATAAACCCAAAAACACAACTTATAAGTCTAGTCGAATTATAATTTCACTTAAACAAAGACGTGAAATTGCGAGAAATTGAGACGATTTAAAAAAATAGTGTACTTAAGTTTGACAATATCATTAAACATTTACGTTCAAATACATACATATACAGATATAAACATAGATCAAACAAATCTGCTCATCACAGAAATGTTTGCCCTGGCTATCGAACCCCCAACTCTCGGATCAGCAGTAACTACTAAAACGCTGCACTATGGGGCCAAAGCGTGCGTACCGTCTCAAAAATGTATTTTGTATAAGTATGATTTTACGATATTTTAAATAGATATGCATAAAATAATATTCAAGATACTAAAGAATAGAAACAATATGTATAAATGATCGAAATTATGTCATCTAAGTAACGTAGAGAACCGCGAAATTTCGATGTCCATTGTAATTAGGTTTTAGGATAACTCCATATATATGTGTTGTATATTTTTGATAAGGCCATTCCTTTTACTCTTTAAATAAATTATAAACAGTCCAAAAGTAGTTTTACAGTGAGTTATAAAAAATATTTTCTCCGCATTCCAAAATTTTCTGTTTTTGAAACATTGAATAGACTTTTGACAGTTACCTACGTTTGCCTAAGTTGAGATTTTACTTTTATTAAATTACGAATTTCTTATTTTACATGAGGCAAAAGAAAAATTCTGCCCCAATCTGCCTCCCTTCGGATGAAACACGTTTAAATATTATATGGTAAAAATGGCGAATTAAAAAATAATCGTTATTATTAATTTCTTAAGGGTTTTTTGAGAAATTTGAGCTGAAATATATTATAGCATAGCGTTTATTTACTGTAAACAAATTTGAAGTACCTAGCCAAGGACCTACATCTACCTAAGTTACATCTAAATACCTACCCAAGTACCTGTTTTTGTGGTTAAAAGAATGTGGTATTCTTATGATAACCGATGTTATGTTTAATATCAATGCTGACCAGGTCCATAGAAAATTGGAAAGTGATGAAAAATCATGATAAGTAATAAACAGGTAAGCTACTCTTGTAGGTGCAATTTTCATAACAGTTTTGCGCACCTCGTCGCTTGTATGGGATTACTTTAAAGGGCTTGAAGTTTCATGTCGTACTTTATAGTTTTCAATACACCATCAATTACTTTCAAAATCATCTGTGAATTTGTTGTTACTTAACGCGAACTAAGTGATTTTCATTAACTAGGGAAATACATCTGAAGAATTTCAAAGATATTAAATGAAAATAGATAACCATAATTTATCATCTTCCAGAAGACAACAGGGAGTCAAAAGTACTAAAAATATCTCCTATTCTCGATTTCTAGAACCGTTGGGCAGAAGATAATAGAACAAAAATAAAAATTCTATAGCAAAAAATCATCGCGCTATGACTATGAATTTAAAGATTCGATGAAGAAGGTTTTCGAATTTCTCTTTAATACTAACTGGAAATCGTACTCGACCATCGTTACCCTTTAAAGATTCCAAAAAATTAAAGAATGCGGAGTACTTTCTGAAATATGGATATGTTATATTTTGTATTTTTTCATTCAAAAAGGTTTTGGGAATATATAAGAAATACTGCTCAGTTATATGTGGAAAAATACAGATGTTGTCTTACGCCGGCTTCAGTTCATTAGACCTTAAAGCGTGGAGGAAATATTTATAATAAAACACTATGCATGTAGTTTGCCTATTGGACACTTGTATGAAGATGCATAGGATTCGCGTTAGAGAGACTACAATTTTTTTATTAACTCACGCAAGAAAGTGTTCCAGGTCATAGAAGACGATTTACACGATATTTTCTATACATCTGATCCAAATATAACTAGCTTAATGATAGATAGATATTCAAAAATGTTTAGAATAATTTAAATATAAATTAACAACATATACTTGACAATATTAATATGACTGGGGGTAGGTTAGGGGTAGGGGGTCGTTCGGGGTTATTTTCATCAATAAATGTCTAGTTTTTTAAATGTAATATATTATCAGAATGTACAACTTTGCATCATTAATGCATATTTTAAAAATTTAATATTTATTTATTCATTTGTAATAAAACATGCTTAATAATCAATTTCTGCTTAATTTAATTAAAGAGACGCAAAGAAATATTTTTAAAATTTCCTTCACAGGGCCCTTACGGATTAGAAGTCCCATACATTGCGACCTGCAAGGGACCAAAGTCAAAAAACATAGCCTCCTATGACGTCAAAATTATTAAATCAGGTGATCCGTTGATCATTCGGTACAATGTGACAGTTTATTTAGCCATGATTACGGAACAAGTAAGTACATAAGTACGTACAATTCAATACACTAAACACATCAATAATAATTGACCCTGCTTATGTTCCTTTTTAATATCAACTTTGCTTCATAGCCTGTTGATCGACTTTGACATTGCGTTGACACCTTTTTACGCAGGGGGTAAAACGGGTGCTATACGGTCACCAACAAGTACCCCAAACAAGGTGACATTCGTTGTTTCCAATCGTGTAGACCGTGGTTGGTGACCAAATTTCGTTGTCTACACGGTTGGAAACACAAATGTCACCTTGGTTGGGGTGCTTGTTGGCGACCGTGTAGCACCCGTATAAAGTTTTAGGTTATTAAATACATACGTATAAACATAAATATAGTGTCTTATTTTTAATTCAGTATTCAGACAGTCACAATAATCAATTTGTGTTTTTTGTCTTTCTAGGTGAAAATCACTATCTTTTCGTTGAAAGGAAATAAAAAGACATTATTGTGGAATTACAGGATAAATAAACCATGCAATCATTTCATTATAGCGAAGACCGTTCAAGAAATTGTGAATGGTACTGATAATAATTGCTTTGTACCCAAGGTAATGCAAGATTCTAGTGGAATTGATAGCTGATAAAGTGACCCTAGTATAGCTTTGTCTTTTTAGTTTCAGTTTTTTCAACCGTGGGAGAGCCATGCTTCGGCACGAATGGGCCGGCTCGACCGGTGTGATACCACGGCCTCACAGGAAACCGGCGTGAAGCAACGCTTGCGTTGTGTTTCGCCGAGTGAGTGAGGGTACCGGAGGCCCAACACCCTTTCCCCCCCCAGGAGGGTACCAGTTGCGCGAGCGCTGGAGAATCCCTCTCTGGACGTCCAGGCTCAGTACACAACGTGCTAGAGCCTGGACGTCCAGGCAGCCCCTCGTCGTACTCTGGGGGGGGCAAAACCGCGCTTTCAACTGCACGAGGCAAGGGCAAACATACCATGGCACCCCCTGCCACGCTGGCTGTGGACTTCTGCAACATCAGGGGCTTACATTCAAATTTAAATGCTGTACACCACCACCTTGAAACAGCAAAGCCGGCCTTGCTCTTTTTGACCGAGACACAGATATCGTCTCCAGCGGACACGTCGTACCTCTCCTACCCTGGGTACGGTCTGGAACACTCCTTTGTGCCTAGGGCTGGAGTGTGCGTGTACGACAGAGACGATATCAGTTCTCTTCGCCTCCGCAACCTTGAAGGTAGGGACCTCTCCACCATATGGCTACGTGTAGACGGCGATGACCATCCCCGCGTCTATTCGTGCCTATATAGGTCCCATACTGGCGATGGCGAAACTGACCGACTCATTGAGCACGTCCAAATGGCTGCAGACACTGTGCAGCAGCAGATCCCATCCGCTGAGATCGTGGTACTCGGCGATTTTAACGCCCACCACGCCGAATGGCTCGGTTCTAGCAAGACCGATCATGCGGGGAGATCTGTTCACGACTTCGCCCTGGCATATGGTTTGACACAACTGGTTACTACGCCCACGCGAATCCCAGATGTGGAGAACCATGAACCTTCACTTTTGGACCTTCTGCTGACTTCTCATCCGGACGGCTACCAAGTATCCGTTGACGCCTCACTCGGCTCTTCGAATCACTGCCTTATCCGGAGTACAGTGCCACTCACGTGCCCGCCGCGACCGCGAGTCACCTGTCGCCGTCGTGTGTGGCATTACAAGTCAGCAGATTGTGATGGGATGCGGTCTTTCTTTGCGTCCTACCCTTGGGGGCAGGTTTGCTTCACGCCGGATGATCCCAACTTCGCTGCCGATTCTGTCGCTGATGTGGTGCTGCAGGGTATGGAGCTTTTTATTCCATCCTCGGTGGTCCCCATTGGCGGCAAATCCCAGCTTTGGTTTGGTCGGTCCTGCAAAAAGGCTTCACGCCGAAAGCAGGAATGTTACCAAGCCTAGGCAAATGCGGCGAAGGTACGGGATGAAAAGACCAGCGAATTAAAAAAGGAGTTTAACTTTGCCTCCAGGTCCTTCAAAAGAGACATTGCCAGGGCAAAGTCAGCGCACATAGCCAGAATTGGCGAGAGACTAGAGCGTCTTCCTTCGGGAACTCGTGCGTTCTGGTCTCTGGCCAAAGCTGTCCAGGGGAATTTCTGCACGCCATCATTTCCACCACTGCACATGGGAAATGATTCATTGGCCCACGACGCAAAGGAGAAAGCCGATCTTCTAGGCAAACTCTTTGCGTCCAACTCAACGTTGGATGACGGGGGAAACAAGCCGCCGACCATACCGCGGTGCACGAGCTGTATGCCGGATATCCGGTTCCACCAACGCTCAGTGCGTAAAGCACTTTTTTCCCTCGACATTCATAAGTCGAGTGGGCCCGACGGAATCCCTCCTATCGTGTTGAAGGTATGTGCTCCAGAGTTGGCTCCAGTTTTAACGCGCCTTTTTCGGCTCTCATCTTCCACTGGCGTAGTCCCGAAGTCATGGAAGACAGCTTTGGTGCACCCGATCCCTAAAAAAGGTGACCGCTCGAATCCGTCCAACTACCGGCCGATAGCCATAACCTCCTTACTCTCAAAGATAATGGAGTCCATTATCAACAGCCAGCTCCTTCGGTATCTAGAGGACCGCCAGCTGCTTAGTGACCGACAGTACGGTTTCCGTAAGGGCCGGTCCGCTGGTGATCTTCTTGTCTACCTGACACATCGTTGGGCACAGGCGATCGAGACTAAGGGGGAAGCTTTGGCCGTTAGTTTGGACATAGCGAAGGCCTTCGATCGGGTCTGGCACAAAGCACTTCTTGCGAAGCTTCCTTCTTATGGGCTTCCCGATGAATTACGCAATTGGGTCACTAGTTTTCTTGCAGACAGAAGCATAAAGGTCGTAGTCGACGGTGCGTGCTCAGATTCTATGTCTGTGAATGCTGGTATCCCTCAAGGCTGTGTGCTTTCGCCTACACTGTTCCTTCTGCATATCAATGATATGCTGCAAATCAGCAGCATTCATTGTTATGCGGATGACAGCACAGGTGATGCCTTCTATACCGGCCGTGCCAACATTTCTCGGGAAAACGTCATCGAGAGCCGAAACAAACTTGTGTCGGAAATTGAGGCCTCTTTAAAGAAAGTCTCAGAATGGGGTCGACTTAATTTGGTCCAATTTAACCCCACTAAGACACAAGTTTGCGCGTTCACTGCCAAGAAAATGCCATTTGTCGCATCACCTCGTTTTGAGGACACTCCCCTAAATGCCTCAGTTAGTATCGGAATTCTTGGTGTCGACATATCGAGTGAAGTCCAGTTCCGTGGTCATCTAGAGGGTAAGGCTAAATTAGCCTCGAAGAAGCTTGGTGTGCTCAATAGATCGAGACGGTATTTCACTGCGGCGCATCGCCTGCAACTTTATAAGGCGCAGGTTCGGCCTCATATGGAATACTGTTCTCATCTCTGGGCAGGGGCACCCCAGTACCAGCTTCTCCCTCTGGACCGCATTCAACGAAGGGCAACTCGAATCGTCGACTGCCAGGATATTTCAGATCGGCTTGACTCCCTGGTGCTGCGTAGAGATGTAGCCTCGCTCTGCATTCTCTATCGCATGTACAATGGGGAGTGCTCCGAGGAATTGTTCGGATTGATCCCTGCCGCCTCTTTCCGCCACCGTTCTACGCGACAACATATTCATCCCTATCACATAGATGGTTGGCAGTCCACAACTGTACGTTTCACTAGAAACTTTCTGCCTCGCACAACCAAACTGTGGAATGAATTGTCGCCTACGGTATTTCCGGACCGATACGACATTCAAACCTTCAAGAAAAGAGCGTACTCCCAAATCAAAGGCCGGCAACGCACTTGTGACTCCTCTGGTGTTGCGGGTGTCTATGGGCGGCGGTAATCGCTTACCATCAGGTGATCCGTCTGCTCGTTTGCCACCTCTGTCATAAAAAAAAAAAAAAAAAAAAGTTCAATCAACCCTATTTAGAAAAGAGACAGAGCTATGTTAGGTCATCTGTTTAATTTCACTGGTCTATAAATTTTGACTTTAAAAAAGTATTCTTCATGTAAAGTAGCTTTTTAGGGTTCCGTAGCCAAATGGCGAAAAACGGAACCCTTATGGATACGTCATGTCTGTCTGTCTGTCTGTCCGTCCGTATGTCACAGCCACTTTTTTCCGAAACTATAAGAACTTTACTGTTGAAACTTGGTAAGTAGATGTATTCTGTGAACCGCATTAAGATTTTCACACAAAAATAGAAAAAAAAACAATAAACTTTGGGGGTTCCTCATACTTAGAACTGAAACTCATTTTTTTTAATCAAACCCATACTTGTGGGGTATCTATGGATAGGTCTTCAAAAATTAAATTGAGGTTTCTAATATCATTTTTTTCTAAACCGAATAGTTTGCGCGAGAGACACTTCCAAAGTGGTAAAATGTGTATCCCCCCCCCTGTAACATCTAAAATAAGAGAATGATAAAACTAAAAAAAATATATGATGTACATTACCATGCAAACTTCCACCGAAAATTGGTTTGAACGAGATCTAGTAAGTAGATTTTATTTAATACGTCATAAATCGTAAACCGCAATTTACCTATACTTCATTCCAATCAAAAAAAAGCAAAAGGTAAACAAACAAAGTATGCAGATGACATTGACATGTGTCAGATCCATAGTAAGTTTGATTACGTTTTGCTTTTTTTTGATTGGAATGAACCATACAACGAACTACAAGAACTTTTATATTATGTTACTTGCTGCTACGGAACCCTTCATGGCCGAGTCCGACTCGCACTTGACCGCTTTTTTTTATTTATTTTTACGTACTGAATACAAAAATGATTAATACATAACAACATTAGTTTTCCTTTTTTAGAATTTTTTTTTGACGATTTTTGCAAGAATTAATAGAAATTATACAGTTTTTAATAATTAGTAGAATTACGACGTGGTTTTTTCGCTGCCCTCTTATATTCTGATTCTGTAACATCTCGACAAACAATCCAGCAATAATCCGCTAGCATTGAAGCGTTCCAATGGCCTTGATATCGTTTTTCCATATTTGCGATGTCCTGATGGAAGCGCTCCCCATGTTCATCGCTTAAAGCCCCACAATTAATAATAATAATAATAATAATAATAATATCTGGGACAAATCACACACGGTCATCTGGCCCCAAACTAGGATTCCCTGTATCTTGGGAACCAGAGACTGATATACATACACATATATACTTTTTTAAATACATACATATATAGATATAATACACCCAGACTCAGAGCAAACAGTTCTGCTCATCACAGAAAAGTTTGCTCTGTGTGGGGATTGAACCCACGACTCTCGGATCAGAGGTCAGGATCGCTAACCACTTAGCCACCGAGTCAGTCAGTCAATTATCCGGAAAGAAGTCCAAATGAGAATGTAATAAGTGCATTTTCAGGGACATGTTACAACCTAGTTTTTGGAATGATGATAACATATTTTCGATAAGTTCAGCATAGTTGTCACTCCTCTTATTTCCCAAGAAGTTTTTTGTGACAAGGCGAAAATCGTCCCAGGCTTTCTTTTCTTTACCTTTTAGAACCGAGTCAAAGTTATCATCTTTAAATAAATTTCTTATTTGAGGACCGACGAATATACCTTCCTTGACCTTAGCTTCACTTAATCTTGGAAATTTCTGACGAAGGTATTGAAAAGCACCTTCCTTTTTGTTCAATACTTTTACGCAATTTTTTATCAGTCCTAATTTTATATGCAATGGCGGAAGTAACACTTTTTGTGGGTCAACTAAAGGGTTATTTTTAACATTTTTTTGCCCAGGTTGAAGTGTCTGACGATGAGGCCACACCTTTTTTTATAATGGTCTTTTCTATCACGACTATCCCATTCACAAATAAAGCAACAGAATTTCGTGTAGCCTAATTCTAGTTCGAGCAGCAGAGCTACGACTTTCAAATCTCCGCAGATTTGCCATTGATGTTCATTATACTTAATTCTCAGCAGAAGGGTTTTCATATTTTCATAAGACTCTTTCATATGGACTGCGTAACCAATAGGAATCGAAGATAAAATATTTCGGTTATGTAACAAAACAGCTTTTAAGCTTAACTTAGAGCTATCTATGAAAAGTCGCCATTCGTTCTATAATTTCTTTTATATAAAATGTTGAGGGCT
The DNA here is from genome assembly GCA_958295455.1 of Coleophora deauratella. NCBI lineage: Eukaryota > Metazoa > Arthropoda > Insecta > Lepidoptera > Coleophoridae > Coleophora > Coleophora deauratella. The sequence goes on along the minus strand of OY282403.1, from coordinate 3,986,250 downwards.
CCCATCAAACCACTGACATATTTACAAAAAACTAAACTTTCAGCCATTTCAAAATATTGGGTCAACTCTTTCTGTCTAGTACGAAAAGATGTAATAGTCACACCACTTTCTAAAAGGTTCCATTGTTGCAGTCTCGAGCCTAAAATTCTGCTTTGTTCTTAGGCAATTCTAAGTCCCTTACAAAATCATTTAATTCAGCTTGTGTTATCCTGTGTGACTGCGATGATTTACTTGGTTCTTCGTATTCTGACATTGAAGAAGTTGATGGTGAAGTAACTGTAACTTCATCTTCGCAATTATCTATGTTAGGACATTTCGGATTCGGATGAAGATTGCTGTGCGGCAGAGGACGAGTAGCCGATGGTAGATTTGGATACACTATCGCATTCTTCTTTTTTTTAGAAACACCCTTGCCTTTTCCAAATACATGAGTTGTCAGGCAGAAATAACAATCAGTTGCATGATTTGTCGATTCTCGCCACTGCATTGGCACTTCAAAACGAAATGATGTTTTTTTGCCACTCAGCCAATTTCTCAAACCTGTAGCACACGGATTGCAGCAGAAATGTGGAACCCAGCTTTTATCCTGGTGTTTTATGTTTTCGTTAAAATAGTAAGAATAGGCTTTTTTATTGTAGGCGATATAGAACACCTTTGTTTACTAAATATCACTTCACCACCAAAGTAACAAAATTTTTCGGGATTATTCACACATTTTCGAGACATTTTGCTTTAAAATATAATTTGTTTTCCACTTTTAATACTTTTATCACTTAGTAATACAGAATAGAGCATTAAATCACAATATTTTTAACATTCGATGCTAATTAACTAAGTGAATATCAACATTATCAAGTTCAATGAGGGTAGAATCATCAAATTTAGATAATGTCAGGTATCGTAAAAACGTAAACTAATAAATGACTTTTACTTAACAACTTGTAATCAGCATGGGTAGACGAGTAGAAATTAGTTAAAATTATTTCGAATACTTTTCCATTGTAGACCAGTGTTTTCAGCGGTCGATTTCATTATATAAAGGCATATCAAGCTAATAACTTTATTGAGTTTGAAAGTCGTAATATTAGGGTAGCAGTTAAAACACAAATATGGTCGTTTTTGCGAGAAGTGGTCGTAACTTTCAGCATGCGTGGTCGCATCGATCACACGGGTTAAAGTAAAAAAAAAGCGGCCAAGTGCAAGTCTGACTCGCCCATGAAGAGTTCCATAGCAGCAAGTAACGTAATATAAAAGTTCTTGTAGTTCGTTGTAACTTGAATGAAAGGTAAATTGCGGTTTACGATTTATGAAGTATTAAAAAAAACTACTTACTAGATCTTGTTCAAACCAATTTTCGGTGGAAGTTTGCATGGTAACCTACATCATATATTTTAGTTTTATCTTTTTAGTTTTATCATTCTCTTATTTTAGAAGTTACGGGGGGGGGGACACACCTTTTACCACTTTGGAAGTGTCTCTCGCGCAAACTATTCAGTTTAGAAAAAAGCGGCCAAGTGCGAGTCGGACTTGCCCATGAAGGGTTCCGTAGCAGCAAGTAACATAATATAAAAGTTTTGGTAGTTCGTTGTAACTTGAATGAAAGGTAAATTGCGGTTTACGATTTATGACGTATTCAAAAAAAACTACTTACTAGATATCGTTCAAACCAATTTTCGGTGGAAGTTTGCATGGTAATGTACATCATATATTTTTTTTAGTTTTATCATTCTCTTATTTTAGAAGTTACGGGGGGGGGGACACACATTTTACAACTTTGGAAGTGTCTCTCGCGCAAACTATTCATTTTAGAAGAAAATGATATTAGAAACCTCAATATCATTTTTGAAGACCTATCCATAGATACACCACACGTATGGGTTTGATGAAAAAAAAATTTTTGAGTTTCAGTTCTAAGTATGGGGAGCCCCAAAAATTTATTGTTTTTTTTCTATTTTTGTGTGAAAATCTTAATGCGGTTCACAAAATACATCTACTTACCAAGTTTCAACAGTATAGTTCTTATAGTTTCGGAAAAAAAGTGGCTGTGACATACGGACAGACAGACAGACAGACAGACAGACAGACAGACATGACGAATCCATAAGGGTTCCGTTTTTTGCCATTTGGCTACGGAACCCTAAAAAATGATATTAGAAACCTCAATATCAGTTTTGAAGACCTATCCATAGATACCCCACACGTATGGGTTTGATTAAAAAAAATGAGTTTCAGTTCTAAGTATGGGGAACCCCCAAAATTTATTGTTTTTTTTTTCTATTTTTGTGTGAAAATCTTAATGCGGTTCACAGAATAAAGGGTGCGTCTCATTTTATATAAAAACGGGAGATATAATTTCATTTCAATAACGCTCAAATGCTAATAATTATCATGAGATATACCAACAAATGATATAATTTTGTTGAATATTACAATTAAAAGCTCTATTGATATGAAATTTATATAAAATCGTTTGATAAAACATTTATAAGACATATCATTATTATTATATAACATTCTCGAGATATAATGCTTATAAGATATAATAAACTTTAGATATAATGCTCCGAGTGAGCAAATAAATTACCAGGGTTTTATTTTCTACTGGCTTTTTTTGCTTAGGAAAATTCTACTATTCAGAATACGTACAAAGTTCTCACGGATTCTATATAGGATGCGGGAGCGAGCGAAGCGAGCTCGGGAATTCTGAGCACCCCGACTCGGATGATTCAGGTTCGGAGACTGTGATGTGGCACAGTCGGCGTGTAAGGTTTAATTGATAAAATAACCACAGATCGACTGCTTGCTTGTATATTTGCTTTCCTGCCTTCATGCTTGCTTGCATGCTTGCTTGCTTGCATACTTGCTTGCATGCGTACTTACGTGCTTGCTTGCATCTAGTGCTTTTATGCTTCACAAATAAAATTTAATTAATTTAGTATACAAAATATATTTTATAAAGAGTTCAATATATTTTTTTTTTTATGGCAGAGGTGGCAAACGAGCAGACAGATCACCTGATGGTAAGCGATTACCGCCGCCCATAGACACCCGCAACACCAGAGGAGTCACAAGTGCGTTGCCAGCCTTTGATTTGGGAGTACGCTCTTTTTTTGAAGATTTGAATGTCGTATCGGTCCGGAAATACCGCAGGCGACAATTCATTCCACAGTTTGGTTGTGCGAGGCAGAAAGTTTCTAGTGAAACGCACAGTTGTGGACCGCCAACCATCTATGTGATGGGGATGAATATGTTGTTGCGTAGAACGATGGCGGAAAGAGGCGGCAGGGATCAATCCGAACAATTCCTCGGAGCACTCCCCATTGTACATGCGATAGAGAATGCAGAGCGAGGCTACATCTCTACGCAGCGCCAGGGAGTCAAGCCGATCTGAAATATCCTGGCAGTCGACGATTCGAGTTGCTCTCCGTTGAATGCGGTCCAGAGGGAGAAGCTGGTACTGGGGTGCCCCTGCCCAGAGATGAGAACAGTATTCCATATGAGGCCGAACCTGCGCCATATAAAGTTGCAGGCGATGCGCCGCAGTGAAATACCGTCTCGATCTATTGAGCACACCAAGCTTCTTCGAGGCTAATTTAGCCTTACCCTCTAGATGACCACGGAACTGGACTTCACTCGATACGTCGACACCAAGAATTTCGATACTAGCTGAGGCATTTAGGGGAGTGTCCTCAAAACGAGGTGATACAATAAATGGCATTTTCTTGGCAGTGAACGCGCAAACTTGTGTCTTAGTGGGGTTAAATTGGACCAAATTAAGTCGACCCCATTCTGAGACTTTCTTTAAAGAGGCCTCAATTTCCGACACAAGTTTGTTTCGGCTCTCGATGACTTTTTCCCGAGAAATGTTAGCACGGCCGGTATAGAAGGCATCACCTGTGCTGTCATCCGCATAACAATAAGTGCTGCTGATTTGCAGCATATCATTGATATGCAGAAGAAACAGTGTAGGCGAAAGCACACAGCCTTGAGGGACACCAGCATTCACAGACATAGAATCTGAGCATGCACCGTCGACTACGACCTTTATGCTTCTGTCTGCAAGAAAACTAGTGACCCAATTGCGTAATTCCTCGGGAAGCCCATAAGAAGGAAGCTTCGCAAGAAGTGCTTTGTGCCAGACCCGATCGAAGGCCTTCGCTATGTCCAAACTAACGGCCAAAGCTTCCCCCTTAGTCTCGATCGCCTGTGCCCAACGATGTGTCAGGTAGACAAGAAGATCACCAGCGGACCGGCCCTTACGGAAACCGTACTGTCGGTCACTAAGCAGCTGGCGGTCCTCTAGATACCGAAGGAGCTGGCTGTTGATAATGGACTCCATTATCTTTGAGAATAAGGAGGTTATGGCTATCGGCCGGTAGTTGGACGGATTCGAGCGGTCACCTTTTTTAGGGATCGGGTGCACCAAAGCTGTCTTCCATGACTTCGGGACTACGCCAGTGGAGTATGAGAGCCGAAAAAGGCGCGTTAAAACTGGAGCCAACTCTGGAGCACATACCTTCAACACGATAGGAGGGATTCCGTCGGGCCCACTCGACTTATGAATGTCGAGGGAAAAAAGTGCTTTACGCACTGAGCGTTGGTGGAACCGGATATCCGGCATACAGCTCGTGCACCGCGGTATGGTCGGCGGCTTGTTTCCCCCGTCATCCAACGTTGAGTTGGACGCAAAGAGTTTGCCTAGAAGATCGGCTTTCTCCTTTGCGTCGTGGGCCAATGAATCATTTCCCATGTGCAGTGGTGGAAATGATGGCGTGCAGAAATTCCCCTGGACAGCTTTAACAGGCGTTTAGTTTCGTCATCTCCATTGTTACGTCTTTTAAAATATCTAATATATGTTATATGTTTTCAATCTTAGGTTAAATGAGTTTTATATCATATGATTGGTATATTGTATGTTTATTATATACAGCATTTATTATATCTTATGAAATTATTCTTTTTAAAATTATATCTAGAGTTTATTATATATGACAATCGTTATATTTAAGAAAATTATATGTTTGGTTTGTATATCTTGTAAATTATATATCTTTTGTGTTTATAGATTCTATTACTTACCCCAGAATACATCTATTTACCAAGTTTCAACAGTATAGTTCTTATAGTTTCGGAAAAAAATGGCTGTGACATACGGACGGACAGACAGACAGACATGACGAATCCATAAGGGTTCCGTTTTTTGCCATTTGACTACGGAATCCTAAAAACTAGATGGATTTATACGATTTTTCTCCACCGTTTCGGTGCCGGTTATTATCAGTAGCTGACAGTCATAATGGGTGAAATGCAGAATAGATGTACATTGTTAGAGTTTAATTTGTCCCATAAGTTTTAAACAAGATATCTGTTTTTATATTTTCGTAATTAAAATTATGTCTACAGTTATGGGTAGTGTTTTTATTTCTCTAAAGCCCCGTTTTTTTATTTTTTTGATACATGCATTTAGACACAAATAATATATATTTCTTTAATTTAATGCAAAATGCTTTCATACAAAATTTTAATGTCTCTTCACCATTTGGCGATTTTGTATGAGTAGCATTTTTTTATTTCTTGGTTTATTTTAATCTTATTTTGGTTAAAATCACCACCTATTATCTAAGTTATGAAATGGAATAGATTGCAGTGAAAATAAAATGATCTAGTTATAAGAATTAGCGTATTAATTTTTGTCTCAATTTTTGTTAATTTCGTAACTCAGGGTTAGTAACGACATTTTGAGCGCAATTATAACAACAATTCTACAAATAAATTGTATTTTTATAAAATAGCAAAACTTTCTCAAGTAATGTCAAAATATTGGCATTTAGATAGCCGCCATTTGCTTCGCAGTTCGTTGGTAATATATGTGACCTGCATCTGTTAAAATAAATATCAGGGTTAATAACGCGATTTTCCTGTTTCCGGTAAGTGCAATCTGTAAGTTATTTGTTTATTTTTCTTGCGTGAGAAATATTGTGTCCGCTGGGATACAAATTATTGTCAAATCAATAGTGATTTCGGCAGGAGATATTTTTGAGTTTAGGATTTCTCAGTATATTTTTTCAGTTTCGTAACGTTTCGTTACGTTTCGTTACGAAACGAAGCTGAGCTTTCAGTTTCGTTACACTAAGGTTTTGCTCACAATATGAGTTTTTGATATTTAATATTTAAATATTAAAAAATGTAAGGTTGTTTTACATAAGAAATTAAGTAATATAAAATAAATAACTTAATAATATAAATAAAAAGAAAGACATGTTATATGAATTGAAATTTATAAAATAAAACGACATTATTAAATACTACAATCAAATAATAATATTTGATTTATTTTTAATGCTTGTGTGATCTCACCCTATCATTATCAGTTTTGTAACAATTTATCAGTTTCATTACAATCTCAGTTTAATAACGATTTCGTTACGGTACATCTAATCTGCATTTCACCCTAATGTCAAACCTCCATTGATAATACACAGCATTTATACTAATTCGGACTATGTAAATGGAATATGACCGACAGCCTCATCATCCCAAGATATAGGAAGAGTTTCGTGCCCTTGTAGTGGATTATTAACTTATATTAAGGAGTTGGCCCTGTATAAAAGATGATTTCTTACTTAATAAAAAAGCTAAATTTTAAAAAATTGATTATCAGTTGACTATAAAACGCAAGGTCTTATAATGTGCATAATTTTGCCGAAATAGGCAATAACTAATTAAAAATAAGGCCCCCACTCACAAAAGAATAAACTTCAGACTTCAGTGTGATGACGCCACATGGTGAAAATATCCATTTATTTATCGGATTTTTTCCCCATGTGGCGGGATGATAAACGGGAGACGCGAGGTAGAAGGAAAAATGTTTACTTAAATTGGTTAGATTATACAAGGTGTGGAGTGTGGCCTAACCTCCCCAAGAGAACCGTGCCCCTGCAGTGACGGCGATATGGGTTGATAACATTTACCTATTACTTTAGGTACCTAGAACTGTAATAACTGTTGACACTTGTGATTTTTATAATAAAATTTAAATTATATATTTTTAGGGCGTTTACGTTTTTGAGCTGAACGTGCTCGACTATTGCAGAAGATTTTTAGGAACTTATTGAAATCTATAGCCATGACAAAAAACGAAAACTTTATTTGCATAGTCGCTAATTTATCTTTTAAGAAATTAATGACTGTTTAAAACAGTAAAAAGTAGGTAAGTACAAGTATCGACATAAATAGCCGTCGTCTATCCGCGAGGCATAGACGAGGCGGTTGAATTAACTTCCCTTTTTTTGCTGAATACGTAATAATACGTATTTTCTTTTTTTTAGATCATTTGGTTCATAGAGGCAACAAACTCGAAAAACCTTTAGTACCCGAATAATTATTTCTTATTTTGACAGTAACAATATTTGTACCACATTTGTACCGCGTGCTACACAGCACAGGAATGATTGACCACTCCGAGTCGCGCCCAGAAAGGTTGCGAGTCCGCGCCGAACGAAGTAGCCAGTGTATTTAGAAACATCGCCATTTTACCTTTTTTTATGGCATAGGTTAATTCGAAGGGAAGAGAGGACGCGGGAGACCGAGGCGAACATACATGGACCAAATAAAAGAAAAAGTTGATGTCGTGTCGTCCTGGTACGACACGACATCAACTTTTTATTTTATTTTTTTTAGGAATTAGTACAAGACCGTGCTAAATGGCGATTGCTCCACAGACAAGCACAAGACCTGCTCTTAAATTTGAAGAAGAAGAAGTTTAATTAGAGTAAAACTTCCATGCTAAGCTACTGACTAAAAATATCTAATTAGTTTTTCATTATACTAGTATACCTTTATTTATACCGAGGAATTTCTACTCTTGGGTATATAACTTTGAAAATCTCGAAATTGTAGTTTTCCATACTATTGGTACTCCTTGAGGAAAACTCTTCAGGTTTATGAGATCCATCTGCTGTTTCCAGCTTTCCACCCTTAAAAAACTTCCATACAATCAAGGCCCAGTCAAGTCTGCGGCCTGCGCTGGCGTGAGCTACGCCAAGGCCGGCGCGCCTGAATCTGGTGGAATATATCTTTCGCCGCCTATGACTATCTGTATACCTGCCTATACCTTGCGGATAGGACGGTTAAATTGTGCCACACGATAAGAGAGAGAGAGAGAGAGAGCACCTGTAATCCCAGACAAGAGTTTTAAGCGCCGTAACGATCCTTGAGGGTCAAGATGGAACGCCTCTTATGCTGGTAATTGCGCTGGCTATCTGGCTAACACAGCGCGCTGCTATACGTAACCGCAGGTATAGAGCGAGCAGTGGCACTCACCCAGACCGACTTTGCATATTAAGGTACTACCACTAGTAGTTTAATAACCCGGCAACTATATCTGTGCAAAAGTCAATTACCTCACTTGCTCCATTGGGATGTGAAAAAAGAACAAATAAACTCACATTCGCATTTATGATGTAAGTAAGGATTTTGGAATGGCCGATAGAAAGATAATGATCGTGATTTGCTTATAATAACAATAACAATGTCATTTTAACAATTTACTTACATTAATATGAAACTAAATACACAGTTTTTAATCATATTTTTACCCTTTTCATTTATTTATTTTTATTTTCTTTTTATTCGAAATTGATTTTAAATGTTCGTGTAGATTTTTTATCTGTTTACAGTATGTAATAGATTCCTGTCTTTTTATTTTATTATAAACGTCTGAACCTAAATCTGAAAATAAATGTTGATAAGTATGGATCTTCATTATTTATACCTTCCTTCTTATTTTTAATAAGGTTCACTTTAACTCCATATACAAGTATTAGCTTATATTTATTTTTTCCTTATATTTATTTTAATAGAGTTAATCTACAAATTTGTTCAGGCATCAGTTCGGTGACAAGTATGCTTGTCCTGAGTGGGAATTGATCCCACGACTATCAGTCAACCAAGCAGTCAAGGTAATCACTGAAAGGAAATCTTTCGACATGACAGTCTCTATTTATTATAAACCCTTTGAACCCCACTGTCGGCTAGGGCCGACTACTGGTTTCCGTGCCACATACGTCAGGATTTGAGAGTAAACAAAAATCTACTCATTCTGTACTCTTTCAGGATAACGCCCGCCCGCAAAGGGCCGCGATAGTCACCGATTTTTTTAAAGAACAAAATATAACGCTCTGGACACATCCATCTCACTCGCCAGATTTAATGCCGTTGGACTACGGCTGCTTTGGTGAATTAAAGAGGATATTGCAAGGAAACAAGTATGATAATTGGGAACAACTAATATAAATATAATATATCCGGACAAATCACACACGGTCATCTGGCCCCAAACTAGGATTCCATTTCAATAAGTTCACTAGAAAACGTAATCACACTAAGTAAGGAAAGTCAAAAGTTCAAAAGTGTACAGAAACTTCCAGAGCGTTGGATGACGGTAGTGGATAGAGAGGGAGATCGTATATAATTTGTTGTTAAATATTAAAATAAAAGTCTCTTGTATGTTAAATAAATGCTTTTTATACCATACCACCGAAGTTACCACACGTGAACAACATTAAAATTAAACATTGAATATGTACAAAAAGTCATTACTATAAAATTCTGAATGTCAACGTAAAAAAAATCACACAATGAATAAATACAAAATAAATAAATGTCAATATTACACAATGGTAAAGATCACGAATAAGAAACAAAATATTCTATTTATATGTATATTCATTTACTGAATTTCTTCTTCTACTGGTGCCATTCTCCTCATCGTCCGAAACTCTTCTCTCTCTGCCGCCATTCTACCCAGGGCGACGATATCATGCCCGGTCCACTCCTTCAAGTTGTCAGTCCATGATGTTCTTCTTCTTCCTCTACCTCTCTTTCCCTCAATTTTGCCCTGGATTATATTTTTAATATTTTTTTACTTTGTGTTGTTTCTGTAAATATGGCCGAAATATGCTGTTTTCCTTCTCTTATTTGTGGTTACAACTTCTAAATTCTTCTTCATTCTTCTTAGCACTTCTATGTTAGTAACTTTATCTCGCCATGAAATTTTAAGCATGCATCTATAAATCCACATCTCAAATGCGTTCAGCTTATTTATAGTCGTTTTGGTAAGAGTCCACCCTTCTGCACCATACAGTAGCACTAATATTATGTAGCATTTAATCATTCTCCACCTTAATTTAAGGTTTATATCTTTGTCTAGATATAGAGATTTCTTCTTTACAAACTGACATCTGGCAATTTCAATTCTAGTTTTTATTTCCTTTTCTGGATCCCATGTTGTTGTTAACCAGCTACCCAGGTATTTATATTGCTGGACTCGTTCCACAGGTTGCACAGGTTGGCCGTTTATATGTAGAGTATTACATTGGGTCTCCTTCTTACTCACAACCATAAATTTAGTTTTCGAGATGTTCATTTTCAACCCATATTCCTCTACCTTGGTGTTCAGGTGTTCAGGTGATTTAATAGAAATTCGAGATCATCTTTCGAGTGGGCAAGAATGGCAGTGTCATCAGCATATCTTAAGTTATTAATAACTGTGCCGTTCGACTTGATGCCGATGTCTATGTCTTCGAAAACTTCTTGGAATATGAATTCTGAATATAGATTAAATAGCATGGGAGAGAGGATGCACCTTTGTCGAATACCTTTGAGAATCTTTATGTTTTCGGTGTAGTTTTGGCCAGCTTTCAATTGGGTGGTTTGATTCCAGTATAGGTTTTGTATAACGTTGCGGTCTTTGTTATCGATTTCTGTTCTAGATAAGAGCTGCAGAAGTTTATCGTGTTTCACATTATCGAACGCTTTTTCGAAATCAATAAACCAGATATACACGTCTTTCTGAAATTCCAGACAGTTCTGTATTAGTTTTCGAGATGTTCATTTTCAACCCATATTCCTCTACCTTGGTGTTCAGGTGTTCAGGTGATTTAATAGAAATTCGAGATCATCTTTGTATAGTACTCAAAGCCTCCCTGGTTCCCAAACCGTTTCTGAATCCGAACTGTGTTTCACTTATATTTTTATCAATTTTGTTCAATCAATCAATTTACTGAACACATATCCTCTTTTCCGACTTCTCTACTCCATCCTTATGAAAATAAAATTGTCTTTGGTTTGCCAATATCTTGATAACTGGTCACTTAGAAGTTACACAGGGGGGGGGGGGGTGAGGTAGCCTTCAGAGAGCGGCAGAAAGTGTATATGCTGTATAATGTGGGGTAACTCAACCGACATTCACACTATATCTGTCCTACAAAAAAGTTGCCTTAGAATTATAACACTTACAAAACGAAGAGAGACTTGCAGAATGCTCTTTGCTAAATTTAAAATTTTAACAGTTACTTGTGTATACATTTTTGAACTGTGCGGGTTTGTTCAAAATAAAGCGCACTACTTCCAACGAATCGGTGCCATGCAACGGCGTTATGCTACTCGACGCGAAAATGATCTTGTATTGCCAGCAACACGTCTTGCTCTATACCAAAGCGGTCCATTTTACATGGCTATTAAAACATTTAACCATTTGCCAACTCAAATTAAAGCCCTCCAAGGAAGTAAATTTGACAATGAATTTAAAAAAATGCTAATGTCTAAAAACTATTATACTATTAAAGAATATTTTGATGACAAGTTATAAATTTGTGAAAATAACATGTTTTTAATAGGACATTTTAAATTTAATTATCAATCTTATTTTATTGACATAGTATTATTATTTTTATTTTGAAGTGACATGTGAATATCCTTAAATTTTATGACGTTGAAATAATTAGTGTTTTATTGTTTTTATTATGACATGGTAGTATTATAATGTTATTGTCTATTTATTAATTGTTTAAACTCACTGATGCCTTAAAAAGGTTATTTGTAATTAATATAACATCTATTTATACACGTCTATTGTGAACATTTATAATTACAAATAAGAAGTGAATAAATGATATGATATGATATGATAATGTCCTTATACTGTAGGTTGGTACTATTAAATATTCTATGAAAACAATCATAAAAAATTTGTTAGAAATGTTTTCAGTTATTTTATTATACTTAATTTTAATGTTATAATCGAGGTTCGAGCATAATGGAAACTTTATTTTCTTCAAATGGGAAAATAATATTTATTATAATGTCATCATCCACTGAACAAAACGTATTCATAATAATGTTGATTCGATTTCTTATTTCACGGTTCACAATATACCTATCTGTACTGTTGTTAGGTGAAAAAGATTAAATATTCATTAAAATTTAGTTAGAAAAATATATATAAAAGATATAGTTGTTAGCAAAATCTGCTAATTTTCTAATGTTTAATATACCTTTCTGTTAAAAAAATGTATTTAAATTTCTTCCTCATTATTGTCTTGATGCTGCCGATGGATGAAAGTTCACAAGAAATAGGTCTAAAGGCAGACGATAACTATGTGAGTATAAATAAATTTATTTTCCGTGCAATCAAGAGTATACTTACTGTATCTTGTCTTAAAGTTCGAAACTGAGAAAATCTCTTCTATGTGTTATCCATCGACTTATATAAAGGACACGCCCAACGGAATCGATAAATAGCACCATTTTTAACCGACTTTAAAAAAAGGAGGAGGTTCTCAATTCGTCGGAATCTTTTTTTATTTTTTATTATGTATGTTCACCGATTACTCGAATACGCCTGAACCGAAAATTCTTTCTTTGTTTAAAAAGGTATACTTCACAGGTAGTCCCATATAAATTTTATCGAAATCGATTCAGCGGTTTTTGAGAAAATAACAAAAACATGGCAAAATTGGAGTTGTTGCGATGAAGTCGGTTGTTTTTGACGTATTCAGCGTGGTCAATTATATTTGCCCTAGAACTGATATTAGAATTCTTTGAATAAACTCCCTGGCCTTCTTTTTAAGTGAAACTAAATAAAATAAAAACTTTAATCGCAGATGGTCTCAGTAACAGTATACGTACATACACATTTCGCTGGTCATATAAAGGACACGACCTACGGACGCGACAAAAGATTGATATTTTTGGGCCAAAAAAGGTACCATTTGTCGCTTCCGTTGGGCGTGTCCTTTATATAAGTCGATGGTGCTATCACTTAAATTTTTTTTTTTGTTTATGATAATATTACAAACAGTTTTTATTTTCCGTGCAATAAAGAGTATTTATTATCTTTTCATAACGTTAAAAATTAAGTGACTCTCCTTTCCATGCAAAAACTTTAAAGTAACTTTTCATTTTATAATAATTATCAACAGTTATAAATGAAATGAAATGAAATTCTTTATTTGCGTATGATTTTGGGTACAAAATAGGGTGAAAGCTTAGGGTTAAATCCATACAAAATCTGCTCTTATTGCAGCGTGCAAATATTTGTCCATGGGTATTAGGTACATACATGTGTTTTTATAAATAATAGTGAACATGCCATAATAATCTACTTCCTATTATCATGCTTCTAAAAATATTCCGTAATAATTTGAGTTAACCTCGTCAAAGTATTCTTTAATAGAATAGAAACATTTATTAATTAACCATACATGTAACCGGGACTTAAACTGACCTCCCGACAGTGATCGTAAGTCATCTGGAAGGGAGCTATTAACATCCATTGCCATTGAGTGCACATTTTTTCGTGACATTGTTAGTTTATACATGGGTATGCCAATTTTATTTTTTGGTCTGTCTCGTAACTGTTTTTTAAAAACTTTCTGTTGAATAGGGAACTGTTCTGGGTGTTCTTTGAGTGAAATAGCGGCAAAATTTTAAGTCCCCAGGGTACCCATCAACCTATTATACTACTTAGACTTTTTACATACCTATGCCGACACATTAAGTTCCACATCCTACCTATACAGTGCAAAAATAACCACTCCTGGAAAACTTAACAGTATTTGCTACTCATGAACAAATTTGAGAGGTCAATATTGAGAATTTTTGCTCAGTTGCTGTTTCAAAAAGTTAAGTATAGTTACAATAGTTTTTATAAAGATGTATTTATTTATTTAACATTAACTCAAAGACTAATTATAAGTCTAATCAAATTATAATTTCAATTAAACGAAGACGTGAAATTGCAAGAAATTCAGACGATTTAAAAATCTTGTAATTATTATAATAATAATATAAATCTTTATTTCGACAGAGTCATATTGGCTGTTAGTAAAACTTAAAAAATACGTTTGTAGATAAATTATAATTTTACTAGTGAGATTATAATATTGCGAATTTGACAATATCACTGCACATATACGTTCAAATACATACATCTATAGATATAAACATAGATCAAACAAATCTGCTCATTACAGAAATGATTGCCCTGGCGGGGGATCGAACCCACAACTCTCGAATCAGCAGTAACCACTAAGACGCTGAGTCAATCAATTCCTGATTAATTTATTAAGGAGATGCAATGAAATATTTTTAAAATTTCCTTCACAGGGCCCTTACGGAATAGAAGTTCCATACATTATGACCTGCAAGGGACCAAAGTCAAAAAACATAACCTCCTTTAACGTCAAAATTATTAAATCTGGTGATCCGTTGATCATTCGGTACAATGTGACAGTTTATGAAGCCATGATTACGGAACAAGTAAGTACATAAGTACGTACAATACAATGCACTAAACACGTTTACTGAGTAATGATTGAAACAGACTTTATAAGAAGCAAATTTATTCATGGTACCGAATAACGTATACTACTATTCTGTGCAAAGGTTTTGGACTATCCCATAGAAAACTGACTTTTGAACGGATATATTTTTTTAAATATAATTAATTACCTATTGTGAGATTTGACCAGTTGTTAAAATTGGACAGATCTCCCACTGGGTGCCATGATGATCTGGTGAAGGTTGCGCGAAGCCGCTGGATGCGGGGAGTCGCCGTGAAAATCCTTAAGGGTCATTATTCAGCAGATTTTTGCTGATGATGAAGAAAAAAAAATCAAATCAAATACTCTTTATTGTGTGCAAAAAACATACAATAACAAAATAAAATGAAACAAGTCAACAATCTGGGCGTTCTTATTGCTAAAGCGATTTCTTCCAGACAACCCATAGTCCGGAGAAAAAGGTAAGAAGCAGAGGCACAACGCGAGCAACATTGCAAAAACTTTACTTGTATTAGTAGAACCCTTTCATTTAAATCTACTCTATATTTTTCTTATTACTTTGAAGAGTATTTATAGATACATTGTACAATATGTATTAAACTGTAAAACTTTTACACAGAACTATCCCTGAGGAACCTACAGTGTTCAAAAGAAAAAAAAAATTTTTCATACATGTTGATCTAGTTGGATAAACCACTTTGGAGTAGACATTTTGGACAGCAGCAAAACAGTTTTGCTGCAATTATTGTATAACAGCCCCACAACCTCCACCAATCCAGCCTTGACCCACGTGCGTGGAGTATGGCCTAGCCTTCCCCAGTATGAGAGACCCGTGCCCCTGCAGTGGGGACGATATGGGTTGTTAACGAATACGTTTTTTTTTTAAATGTGATAGGTGGCAAACGAGCAGACGGATCACCTGATGGTAAGCGATTTCCACCGCCCTTAGACACCCGCAACACCAGAGGAGTCACAAGTGCGTGCTTATTTTTATTTTAGTATTGAGACAGTCAAAATAATCAGTTTATGTTCATTGTCTTTCTAGGTGAAAATCACTATCTTTTCATTGAAAGGAACAAAAAAGACATTATTGTGGAATTACAGGATAAATAATCCATGCAATCATTTCATTATAGCGAAGACCGTCCAAGAAATTGTGAATGGTACTGATAATAATTGCTTTATACCCAAGGTAATGCAAGATTCGTGGAATCGACAGCTGATAAAGTGACCCTAGTATAGCTTTGTCTTTTTAGTTCAATAAACCCTATTTAAAAAAGACAGAGCTAAGTTAGGCCATCTGTTTAATTTTCAGCGGTCGCGGTCGATTCCATTATATAAAGGCATTTCATGCTTATAAGTTTATTAATAATAATAATATCATTTATTTATCAAGTAATTATACTGAGCTATTAGCTTTTATTATACTGAGCTAACTAGTGCTACCACCAGTGTTTTTTAAATTGCTGTTTTCACAGACAGAATGTAAAAAAAATGGTCGACAGAAACATTAAAATACCTCTGAGCAATATTTAGGAATTATTACATATTTTGTAGGATAATCGTGCTACCTAGTTACAGATAGCAACAGTGCTAAAAACGCGATAAGACAGAACTAACACGAAAATCCCAAACAAAATTGATCCTTTCTAAAAATTGCTCAGAGTACATTCATGTTTCTATCGACCACTTTTTTAAAATTCTGTCTGTGAAATCAGCAATTAAGAAAACATTGGTGGTGACGCTAGTAAGCTCAGTATAGCCCCTTAAGGCGGAACGTAAAGGAGCTCACTAGCGCTCGAAGTTTTTATTTTTATTAAACTACAGAAGATACACAGACTTCCTTTTGTTTGCGAGGAGCATAGGGTCGTATTTCAGCGAACATTGCAGGCATTGAAAACACCTTGGTGTAGTTATAAATGGTACAAGTGCTTCTGTAGTTTAATAAAAATAAATTAAAAACCTCGAGCGCTAGTAAATTCCGGGACGTTCCGCCTTAAACACCAATGACGTCGCTCCATCTCCGGTAGCGTGCCATACTGATGCCGTCTCCATACACTCGGGTCTTATACCATTCTGGCGCGAACTACCCAGCATATGGTTCATACAGTTTGAATTTGTAATTGACCCATTGAAGACATCTGATGACCAAAAATTCAGATACCTACTTCAACAGTTCCAGTCGCAAGATCTTCGCCATGTCACTATTAAGATATTCTTAAAGGTGCAAGTCCGAGACCGGCTGCAAGTCGCCGACCGCAGGCGACTGGCGACAGACTTCATTTATCGACCGCAAGTTACACTACTGGTTTCTTTGAATCTCTATGAAAGTGATTCCGAGCGCGGCGACGTGTCGCCTACGGTTGCGGCGACACAGCGACCGCAAGTCTCAGGACCAGTAGTGCGGCCGACCGCAGAGCGGTTACACGCGTTTCTTTTCTTTTTTTGCATATAATAACAACAATTCGTCGTCATCTTCCTCCTCTAACAAATGACACAGTAAATTATTGTTGAACACGTCCGATATTCTGACTCGCGCGAAGGTACGGAAACGACAGGGTATAAAAGCTGACTGAAGTGCAGTCGCGCTTGGAATGGCGGCGGCGCGGCAGCGACATGCGGTCGGACCGCAGCGGCCGGCCGCAGTGTCGCCTGCGGTTGTCGCCTGCAGCCCGTCTCGGAATTGTACCTTAATGTTTACTTAAATTCGTTAGATTATAGTATGTGGAGTATATAGCCCTACCTTCCCGAGATATGGAGAGAGACCCGTTCCCTTACAGTGAATACGACAATGTCATGGTTTGTTAAAATTTACCTATTTCATTACCTAGAACCTCTGATAACTGTTGATACTTGTGATTTTTATAATTAAATCTAAATATATTTTAGGGCACCTACGTTTTTGAGCTGAACGTGCTAGATTATTGCAGAAGATTTTTGGGAACTTCATTTTTCTACGCCGACTATCAAGTGAAATCTGTATCCACGACAAAAAACGAAAACGTTATTTGCATAGTGGCTAATGTATCTTTTAAGAAATTAATGGCTGTTAAAAACAATAATAAGTAGGTAAGTACAAGTATCGACATAATTATCCGCAAGGCATAGACAACATTAAATTTTATCAATTTAATGTTGTGTGATGTGTCTGTTACTAACACTAGTTTGATAAGTACCAATGATACTAACAAATTATGGATTATGTCCGAAATAAATGATTATTATTTGAATGCGGTTGAATAAATTCGGTTGATTTAAATAATACGTATTTTCTTTTTTTTAGATTATTTGGCACAAAGAGGCAATATACCCGAAAAAACCTTTAGTACCTAAAAAGCATTTCTTATTTTGACAGTAACAATATTTGTACCACATTTCGTCGACCCCAAAACGTAGGGACGTAACTAACATTTTGTTTAAAAAAGAGTTACTTACATACATCGACTCAGAATTTTTTGCTCTTTTTTTTCCACAAACAGCCGTAACTGTATCATTAATACTTACGGAGATGGGAGGGGACGTAACAAACTTCAATGATATTTCAAGATTACACGTAAGGACGAAACTGAACTTACGTCTGTACATGAAACAAAACTTCGAACTGAACTCGGGACGAAACTTAAGTTTCGCCTCTTCGTGACAAAGAATTATAAGTTAAGACTAACAAAGTAATCGGCGCATCTAATCTAGATGGCATTACAGACGATCAAAGGTTTGATATATTTTTAAGCTATTGGTGTTATGGTGATTTAAGTAAGCAGAGGGAATTTATCACGCGATTCGTTAAACGAATTCATAAAAAAAGAACTACCACAGCAACTGAATCTCGACGGGATTATACATATCAGTATTTTTTACCAAATCCCGAACACAATCAGGAGCCATGGCCAGTTTGTAAGAAAACTTTTATGAATACTTTGGCCATAAGTGAGAAAACGATTCGGACGTCTATCAGAAAACTGAAAAATACAGGTATACCGTAGAGAAAGATATAAGAGGAGGAAGACCACTTTTAAAAAAAATAAGCGATGAAGAACTACGCAGAAACATAACAATTCACATTAATAAATTTCCACGAACCGAATCGCATTATTGTCGGTCATCGACTTCTAAAGAATATCTTTATGAAGATTTAACTTTGACTAAAATGTACTTATTGTACTTAGAAGACAGTACTATACTATCTGAAAAAGGATCTTACAGCACATATCGAGATGTTTTTAAATCTATGAATTTAGGATTTCATCGCCCTAAAAAAGATAAATGTTCATTGTGCATGTGTTATAGAGAAGGAGATGATGTCACAAAACAAAGACTGGAATCTAAATATACAAAGCATGTAGAACAAAAAGAGAAGATTAAAGCAATAAAAAAGGAATCTAAAATTCATGCGAAAGACTCGCAAAATCGTCATACAAGTGCAGTATTTGATTTACAACAACTCATAAGCTTACCTAAATCAAAAGAAAACGCTGTGTACTACAAAAGAAGACTATCGTTGTATAACTTCACCATATATAACTTGGCAACGAAAGATTGTCATTGTTTTAAATGGCATGAAGGACTTGGTCAGCGGGGATCATCTGAAATATCAACTTGTGTGCATATCTATCTGCAGATCCTAGATTCAAAGGGGTTTAAAACTGTTGATTTATTCGCAGATGGTTGTAGTGGCCAGAACCGAAATTCAATCATGGCCACTATGTTACTTTACACTGTTGTGAACTCCATAAATATTGAAGAAATCAGTCTAAAGTTCTTTGAGCCTCATCACGGTCAAAGTGAGGGTGATTCAGCCCACAGCGCCATAAGCTATGCCATACAAAAGGCGGGAGATATTTTTGTTCCAGCACAAGTCGCCACCACTATTATTCTTGCGAGACGTAGCCAACCATACGTGCTGCATGATCTGTCTTTCCAAGACTTTTTAGACTTTAAAGACTTGTCAAAAAATATAAGACTCTTGACAATTCGAAAGGATAATGAAAGCGGCGATACTATTGACTGGACGCAAATTTGTGAATATAAGGTTGTGAAAGCTTATCCAGACACCATTTTCTTCAAAAAAAGTCATCTTGACTCCAACTACAGGAGTTTGTCTATAAAACGACAAAATAACAACAAGCTCAGGGAAAGAGTAAATCAAGTCTATTCACAACCTCCAAAATTATCACGTGATAAATACAACGATCTAATGTCCCTTTGTCAAGGTGATACTCCTGTAATAAGAAGAGAAGAATATGTTCAATTTTACCAGGCATTGCCACATTAAGTATTTCTGGATCTAGCTTAACTTTATAATAAAAATACTGCTTTTTATGAAGAATGAATATGTTAACTAGATTATTATTTTGGTCTTAAGTTTTTATTTACCTGTCTGTAAGTTTATTTGTGATTTTCATTATAAAACGAGTTGATTCTATATATTCTTATCATTTTCTTGGTTTGAAATTCTTATTTTCCTGTAGAAAATTTGAAGATATAACTTCAAATTAACAGACCTAACTTATAACTATAATAATTGGTAAAAAAACGTAGGGACGTAACTGAAAAAAACAGGTTTTTAAAAAAGTTTTGAATTTTTTCTAAAAAATCTAAAAGTATATGTTGTAGTTTCATGACTTATAAATAAAGTAGATAGTCCAAGTTATCTCTAAAAAAAAACACATTGGACATACGTATGCAATTTCATTATGTTTTAGGTTCTTGAAGTTACTTTTTCTGGAAAAACGACTCTCCTGTAAAATTTTGTATTTTTAGGTTACGCCCCTACGTTTTGAGGGCGACGATTTGTACAGCGTGCTACACAGCACAGAAATGATTGACCACGCCAAGTCGCGCCAAGCAAGGTTGCGAGCCCGTGCCTAACGAAGTAGCCAGTGTATTTAGAAACATCGCCTACTTATCTACTTATTACAAAAGTAAAATATTTAATTATTTAAAACGCTCTAGAGTAAAACTTCCGTATGGTAGCTACTGAGTTAAAAAAATATTGAACTAGTTTTTTTAATTATATACCTTTATTTATACCAAGGTATTTCTACTCTGGAGTATAAAACTCTGAAAAACTAGATATTGTAGTTTTCCATACTATTGGCAGTCCTTGAGAAAAACTCTTCAGGTTAATGAGATCCATCTGGTATTTGCAGCTTTTCACCCTGCTTTACTAAAAAACTTCCATGCTTACAACTAAACAACAACAACAACTTTTGGAATGGCCACTGGAAAGATAATGATCGTGATTTGGTTATAATAACAATAATAATATTGTTCTGTTTTATATTTTTGTACAATAAAGAGATTACAAACAAACAAACAATGTCATTTTACCAGTTTACTAAGTAAACTACTTACTGCTCATTACTAATACTTACTAAGTAAACTGGTAAAATGACATTGTTATTGTAACTTTACGTAATAGTAAGTAAACTTTAATTACTATAATACGCAGTTTTTAATCATACGTTTACCCTTTTATTTATTTATTTTTACTTTCTTTTTATTCGGAATTAATTTTAAATGTTCGTGTAGACTGTTTACCTGTGTACAGTATGTTTATTATAGATTCCTGTATTTTTATTTTATTGTAAATATCTTAACCTAAATCTGAAAATAAACGTTTATAAGTATGAATGTTCATTATTTATACCTTCCTTCTTATTTTTAATAAGGTTCACTTTAACTCCATATACGAGTATAAGCAATGTAGCGAGTTAAAATTTATATTTTTCTTATGTTTATTTTTATAGAGCTAATCTACAAACTTGTTCAGGCATCAATTCGGCGACAAGTATGCTTGTCCTGGGTGGGAATTGACCCCACGACTATCAGTCACCTAAGCAGTCAAGGTAATCACTGAAAGGAAATCATTCGACATGACAGTCTCTATTTATTATAAACGCTTTGAACGCCACAGTCGGCTAGGGTCGACAACCGATTTCCTTGCCACAGATATTCATATACATTTTTGTCGGCTGGAACCGGCCGGCGTTTGCGGTGGAGATTTGTCAAAGAGTAGCTTGACGGTGAATAGGCTAATTCAACCAACTACTTCCGGAAATGGTTAAAGAATTTGAATAACAGAGTATATCCATTACTGAAATCAGTCATATCCGGTTTAGATAAAAATAGATCAAATTGTAAGTTTGTCCATACTTTATTTTAAACAACTGGTTTATTATATTTATTTACTCTGTCACTGACATTATTCTGTGTATGAAACTCGAAATGCACAAAGTGCATATATTAGGCAGTTGGTCGTTTTTTATCATTCTATTTTTGGCCTCACATTTTACAGGGAATTATGCAGTGGATAATTATGTAAGTGACTATAATAATTTAAACCTAAATAATATAGTTTATTTTAAATAACCAAAATGGAGTGTCGAATTTACTTAAAATGTTTAGGGTCTCATTAGATAATAAATTAGTAAGGCATCAAAAAGTGTCGGTGGCGCAGCGGGTAGTGACTCCGTCCTCTTAACCAGTACAAAAATAAGTTTTTCGAAACATTCGTGCATTCTCATATCGACTGCTTTAACGGTAAAGGAAAACACCACCAGGAAACCTGCACATCTGATTTCTTTCTAGATGTGTAACATCTGATTTCTTTACACCTACGGACGTGTGCTGGTCACGTTGCACACGTCCGTAGGTGTAAATCTAAATGTCCTACACGTGACCTTGGTGATGCTAAGTGCAACACTATGCATCCGCCGCCGCCGTCTGTACCTTCTGATAGGACGGTTAATAATGCTACACGATAAGAAGAAGGAGAAGAAGGTTTTCTACGAGCTACATGCGCCGCTTACTGCTACTTCACTTTAGTGATTACGTGATCTATTCGGTCACTTTAGTTTAAGACCACCGAGCACTGAACGTTCGATCACCCTGCGGTATTTTTAATTCTCAATTAGGGTCCATACAAATTCCATGTGGACACACACCGCATATGCAAGGGCCCTAAGAAGAATGACGTCACAATATTTGATCTCGACGTGCGGGTCAAAAATAATAATGTGTTGGGATTCTTCAATATTACATTTTTGGAGCCAGCTCGAATAGACGAAGTTAGTACAATATTTTTATTCATACTTTTTTAATCATTTCTATGATACAACGAAGTGGTGATATAAAAGGTGTAATATAATATAACATAACATTCTAAAACATCACTTCGGTTACCACGAAAAATTAAAAAGTCACGTGATAAAAGATAAAAGTTGATAAAAGTGTATACGCACTGAGAATTCTTTTTCTTCGTGATGTCTAAAATCGGCTGACGTGCCTCAGGGGGGTGTACTGTCTCCACTTCTTTTTGCAATATTTATAAATTCTATTTCCTCAAACCTTTCCTCTTCCTATCACTTGTATGCGGATGACCTCCAGATTTATTCTCAAGCTGATCTTCCCAACATTACAGATGCCGTCGAACAAATTAACCACGACCTAAACAAAATTTTAGATTGGAGCAAGTCATATGGGCTAAAAGTCAATCCCAGTAAAACCCAGACTATCGTCATTGGTAGTCCTTACTTTATATCCAGGCTTGACTTCCAGCGAGTACCTCCGATTGTGTTTGACGGTACTTGTATCCCATACAGCAAAAAGGTTAAAAACCTTGGTATATATTTCGACCAAACGCTGTCATGGAACGCTCAGATTGGAGAGGTCAGCAGGAAGACATTTGCTACCTTCAAATCCCTAAACCGATTGCGTAATTTTCTGCCCACGGCCACTAAAATTTCGTTGGCACAGTCGCTGATGTTACCCATTTTGGACTACGCTGACGTGTGTTACCCGGACTTAAACATGGTTTATTTGCACAAACTTGAGCGCCTTCAAAACCTAGCTATCCGGTTCATTTTTGGTTTACGCAAATTTGACCATGTGTCTGAGCACCGGAAGAACCTCAAGTGGCTTCCGATTCGCTCTCGATGAGAGTCTCACATCCTTTCCCTTCTTTTTTGCATTCTTTTTCTACCTAAATCCCCAATGTCGCATACTTCGTTCTTCCGACAACCTCCGCCTTTATGTACCTCCGCATTCTTCAAATTTCTACGCTCATTCCTTTACTCTCCAAGCTATCCGTCTTTGGAATTCCCTTCCCGTCTCCATCAGACAAGCTCCTTCCATTCAATCATTTAAGTCGCAGATTAAAGAACATCTCTTTGCGCTGTCATAGGTAGTATTATATCCATTGCATAGCTTCACTGTCGTTCATTGTTTACTTAGGTTTATATATATATATATATATATATATATATATATACATATGTATGTATGTATGTGTGTATGTGTATATATATATATATATTTATTTATTTATTATCATTGTATTTTATAGGTTATTATTGTTTTGAAATTAGTTACGACCCTACACCTAGTACTACCCTTGTTGTCAACCACCGTCGAACCTTCTAGAGCGCACATCATGATTCACCGACTGAAGATTGCGAAACCAAAGACCATATATGTGACCGGCACCGAAGCCCGCCGCCTTCTGTCGCACCATCGCGGTAGCGCAAGGACACACCATAGTTATTACGCTAATTAGAATTATAATTTGTATCTTTTAATCATTTATAATTGAATAAATGAACTTTTATATTAATTAATCTTTTTAAAAACCCTCCACCTGCGGCCAACTCCATAACTGGCGCAGTCGTTGTTGAGGTAGCTTAAAAATTCGCGACGCGTTTCCGAAAATCGAATCGCCGTTTCGTGGAATAACAAGCTATCAAGAACCTACCGCAGTTGACCGCTGGAAGGAGCCCACTGGATCTATCTAAACATCGATGGGTCTCGCTTGCAGAATCATGCTGCTTTTGTGAGTAATAGATATAGATTATATAATACACAGCCCTATTGGTTGCCACATCCATTCCCGGATACCTTATCCTAAGTATATAATTTTAATTTTCGTGTGTAAGTGTATAGTATAGTATTCAAAATTTTTTACCCTCGTAGAGACAGGGGCCTTAAGCCCGGCAGTCTGACTTCTCTTCGCGAAAGTCTTAGGACTGATAGATTCCATAGCAATTTATTAGCTGTTTTAGAAGAGCTTTCTGACGAGGAAATAGATACGGCCCATAATAATTTAAATATGGAACCAACCACAGTGCAAATAAATGTGGATTTAACTGAACAAATTTGGAGATCATTGAGGGTTGTCCCAGAATTCGATGGGAACCCCCACATTTTAGTGAGATTCTTAGATATCTGTGACAAACTAGTTATAAAGTTCGCGAATCCCCTTCCAGGCAATGAGTTAAATAACGCGACTCTGTTGAACGGAATCTTAAATAAAATAATAGGACCAGCAGCTAGAACTTTATCCGCAAATGGTATCCCTAACGATTGGCAATCTATTAGGAAAACCTTAGTAAACAGTTTCTCCGATCATAGGGATGAAACATCGCTATATAATGACTTGGCTATGCTTACACAAGGTAAGGATACACCTAGTGTCTATTACGAACGTGTGCAAAATCTATTTGCTACTATTGTCACTTATATAGAGTTACACGAAACCATACAAACCACGGTTGAAGCGAAACGTGAGTTATACAGAAAACTAGCCCTGCAAACGTTCTTAAAAGGCCTATCTGAGCCACTAGGCTCTAGAATAAGATGCATGCGTCCCTCTACAATAGAATCCGCTCTAGAGTATGCATTAGAAGAATCTAACATTCTTTACTTACAAAGTAAAACACCTCAGTATGCCAAACCCCAAAATACTCAACCAAAAATTTTTGTTCCATTTAATATTCCAGCAAATCCTCAATTCAATCAGCCTAGACCATTTAACCCCCCTGTCTACCCTGTACCAAACCAACCCTACAATATGCCTCACCAACAAAATTTTAGACCTCAAGGTCCTTCTAAAACCCAACAGATGATGAGAGCATTACCTCGCTCGGATATGTCTACTGGGTTTAGAATCCCACCCCGTCCATTCCAAAATCAGCAAAATACAGGCTATCCCAAGCCTATGAGTGGTATTAGTTACCCAGTTGCGCGGAAATTACCTCCGACTTCTCAGAACCAACTCAACGTGAATGAGACATTCTATGAACCGAACGCCTACTATGTGTGTGAACCGTACTACTATTATGATAATTCAAACTATGACACTGACTTTTACTATCATAATCCCAACCCTGACGTAGACTACCAGTCCGTTCCCCAAACTGACATGAACCATGACATGACTTCTCAATCGAGCGACGAAAATTTTTCCAAAATTACGAAAGCGACTTCCCCAGAATAGAATTAAATTTACAGGATAAAAAACAATTGCCGTATATTCAAATTAATGAACCCCCACTCAAACTATTAATTGACACTGGTGCAAATAAATCATTTATAAGCCCAGATATAGTAAAATCTCATTTTCCAAATTATCCACTAAACTATGAACCGTTCGTTGTAACTAATATCCACGCAAGTACTAAAAACGACTTTTCGATCACCATCCCATGTTTTCCTGAATTTAAAGAACAAAAGCCTTTAAAGTTTTTTATATACAAGTTCCATGAATATTTCGATGGGTTAATCGGATTAGATTTATTACAGCAGTGGGAAGCTAAAATTGACCTTGGTTCGCGCGTCTTATCAACTAAATGCGCTGCGAACCCGATATGCATGTATGAGTCACGTAACTCGCCGCCGAGTGTCCATTTCTTCGAAGCGATAATTCCCGCGAAATCCAGCTGTCTTGTTAAGGCGCCGACTAACATTGCTAAAGGCGAAATACTGATAGACTCTCAAGTGATATGCGAATGTAATATTACCGAGTGTTTATCAGTCGCGGAAGATAATAGTGCGTTCGTTGAAATCACGAACCCTACAAATAGAGACATCGTATTTAACCTGACAGAACCCATATCAGCGCATATTTTTAATGAAGAAGTAACGACAGACGCTACGACTGACCGACAAAAAGAGGTTTTATCGCGTTTACGCACAAACCATATGAATGCCGAAGAAAAAAACAATTTGACTAGACTGTGTAAAGAATACTCTGACATATTTTATCTAGACGGAGAACCCCTGACTTTCACGAATCAAATCAAACATAGAATAAAGACAAAAGATGAAAATCCGGTTTACACCAAAACTTATCGATATCCATTTATACACAGAGAAGAAGTTAGGACACAGATTCAAAAGATGTTAGATCAAGGCATTATTAGGCCATCTACCTCAGCCTGGAGCGCACCCATATGGATAGTGCCCAAAAAAATGGACGCGTCAGGAAAAGTCAAATGGAGATTGGTAGTAGACTTCCGAAAATTAAATGAAAAAACAATAGATGATAAATATCCCATTCCAAACATCGCTGACATTCTGGATAAACTTGGTAAATGCATGTATTTCACCACGCTGGATTTAGCCACCGGATTTCATCAGGTTGAAATGCATCCGGATGACATCCATAAAACTGGTTTTAGCGTTGCCGATGGAAATGGGCATTACGAATTTTTACGTATGCCTATGGGTTTAAAAAATAGCCCTTCGACCTTCCAAAGAGTTATGGATAACGTTTTGAGAGGCTTACAAAACGTTATCTGTGTAGTCTACTTGGATGACATCCTGGTCTTTTCCACGTCTTTGCAAGAACACATGATAAACCTACGAAAAATCTTTGATAGACTCCGAGAATCCAATTTTAAAATCCAAATGGATAAATCAGAATTTCTCAAACAAGAAACACCCTATTTAGGCCATATCATAACACCAGAAGGAGTTAAGCCCAACCCAGAGAAAGTAGCCGCAATACAGAAGTACCCCATCCCAAAAACACCCACGGCTATCAAAAGGTTTTTAGGTATATTAGGATATTACAGGCGCTTTATTAAAGATCTTGCCCATATTACGAAGCCTATGACGAAATGTCTTAAAAAAGGTGCAAAAATTCGACTCACTCCCGAATATGTAAGTTGCTTTGAGCATTGTAAAACTCTACTCAT
The DNA here is from genome assembly GCA_958295455.1 of Coleophora deauratella. NCBI lineage: Eukaryota > Metazoa > Arthropoda > Insecta > Lepidoptera > Coleophoridae > Coleophora > Coleophora deauratella. Next base: position 3,958,652 of record OY282403.1, on the reverse strand, counting down.
GAACGATCCCATCCTTCAATACCCAGATTTTTCGAAAGAGTTTATACTAACTACAGATGCCTCAAATGTAGCCCTTGGCGCTGTTCTTTCCCAGGGAACCGTTGGCCAAGATAGACCTGTCGCATATGCTTCTAGAACTTTGAACGATAGCGAAATAAACTACTCAACTATAGAAAAAGAATTATTGGCCATAGTTTGGGCTACAAAAATTTTTAGACCATACCTTTTCGGCCGAAAATTCAAAATAGTAACAGATCATAAGCCTCTTCAATGGTTGATGAATATGAAAGAATCCAACTCGCACCTTACTAGATGGAGGTTAAAACTCGCAGAATATGATTTCGCTATAGTTTACAAGAAAGGAAATAGCAACACCAATGCCGACGCTTTATCCAGGGTGGAGATACATAATGAGGATTTATCATCTGTTGTAGTGGAAATAAGCTCCACTTCCTCGGAAGCTACTCTCTCCGCACCTACAGAATCTACACTTACCGCACCGGACGATAGACCGTTCATAAGTCAATCATCAACAGACACAGCACCCACCCTAAAACCTCTTGACAGCCCCACACCTGAAATATCCAATGACATACCTGAAATATCCAATGACATACCTGAAATATCCAATGACATACCTGAAACATCCAATGACAAACCTGAAAATAATTCACACTTACCTGAAGACATTCCTTTGACTACCACCGACCATACCTGCGTAGAACAGCCTATTTTGGAAATACCCGTGTCAGAAGACCCACTTAATAAAAACAAACGACAACTTGTAATAAAATTCACTAATAGTTCAATTAAAATTAATCCAAAAATAACACATCCATTCGACACATTCAAGAGAACTGTCGCGTTTGTTCACGAAGACACCTTAGAGCAAGATATTATATCTCTTGTTAAAAACCACATAGACCCTAAAATGCGCACAGCAATACTAGTTGAACCACTAGATAAAATGTATAGCATTGTGCCTATATTACAGCGAATCCTAAAAAGTTCTTCAATGAACCTTATTCTAGTAAAGCGCGAAGTCCAGAATATTAGTGACTATCTCCAGCAACAGGAAATTATACAAAATTACCATCAAGGAAAAACAAACCATAGAGGAATTAATGAAACCTATCTCGCTATTTCCTACAGATATTTCTGGCCAAAATTGAAAGAAAGTATAACTAAATTTATTAACACATGCGATATATGTAATTGTGCAAAGTACGACCGTAACCCAGTTCGTCCCGAATTCCAAATTGTCCCCCCACCTAGTAAACCCTTTGAAGAAGCTTTCGCAGATGTCATAACAATAGAAAATGAAAAATACTTATCTATAATAGATTCATTTTCAAAATATGCACAAGTTTATAGACTACCCGATTGTACAGCCCCGAATATTGTGAAATCCCTCCTTATATATTGTACCCACCATGGCTTTCCTGTGACACTTGTAACGGACCGAGGCACAGAGTTCACAAACCAGGTCGTCAGTGAATTTCTTAAATTCCATAAAGTAAACCATCATACAACTGCAGCACATGCCCCAAACGAAAGAGGCATGGTTGAGCGATTTCACAATACTCTCTTAGAGCATCTTAGACTCTTAAAACTGCAACATAAAAACGAACCAGCATCCAACCTTATATTGTATGCGATTATAGCCTACAATAGCTCAGTGCATAGTTTAACCAAATGTAAACCATTTGAAGTTGTCTCTGGACATTTTGATCCTAGAGATCCAACAGAGCTAAATTTATCCGAACGTCTCCTCCAACAATATATACTAGAACATCGAAATAAAATGGAAAATGTGTACAAAATTATTCATGAACATTCATACCAAGATCGACAGGCTATAATGACTAGACGTAATCGTGATCGTGAGCCCGAAACAAATTACAAGGAAGGACAAGACGTATACGTGAAGAACCCACTCGCAAGCAGACAAAAACTTGCACCACGTTATTCCCATGACAAAGTTGTTACTAACCTTCCGATTCACATATATACCTCGAAAAAAAAAGGTCCCGTTGCAAAAATTAGGTTAAAACGCAATAAAAAAGGAAATTCTGCATTGTTACAGGACCATGATAATAGCGGTGACCCTGTCGCAGGCCCGAGCCGACTTTCAGACCACCATCCGACTTGACGATCTTACAGATGGACCTGGACTCCTACCCTTTAAATTAGGACCCACGAAGATAACTTCCCATGATCACATATTTTTGAATGAAATTGACTTTGACAGAATTGATCAAAGTATCCAACTTATGGTAACAGAGTTAACTAATACCGCAAATAAGATCCCCAATAACAACTACGCCCTATTTAAATATCAAATCCTTTACCTTTTTAAAAAAATGAATCAAACTACGCAACTTCTTGAGACATTCGAGCCTAAAAGAGTCAAACGTGGCCTTCTCAACCCTTTAGGAACCTTAATAAAAAGCATATCCGGAAACCTAGACAATGATGACGCTCTAAGATTTGAAAATGCTCCTAAAATTCTGCGTAAAAACGACAAAGACATGACCATCAGTTTAAATAATCATATAAGTCTCTATAAAGAAATGACATCTCAGCAAAATCAAATTTTATCGAATCTGACTAAAAATCAAAAAAAATTAGAGCAGGCAATTTCATATACTATTAATATGACCGACCAGAATAGAGAACGCATATCCCTATATGCTCAGTTGTCACAGTTATTTAGTGTGCTCACTGAAAATGTCCAAGATTTATACAATGAAATATCTAGGTTAAGTAACATATTAGCTTTTAGTCGATCTAGTTCTGTGCACCATTCGTTGCTCTCAGTAGCAGATATAGCATCCATGCTTCACGAAATAAAAAACGTATATGGCACTCACTCAGTTTTAGATTTAGATACTAGATATTACTATGATTTAATTAGCTTAGGATCTTATTTTCTTGATAAGAAATTAGTAATTGTCCTAAAATTCCCTATTTTGTCCTCGCCTACCTATGACTTGTACCGACTCTGCCCAGTTCCAAATAAAAACCTAGATATAATCCTACCCCCTTTCCCATTTATGGCAACCAACTCCCAGGAGTTTGTGTATATGGAGGCTGAATGCCCGAAGGTTGCCACCTGGCACATATGCAAACAGCAAATAAACTATCAGACCCGTATGCAGCGAGACTGCATTCACCAACTTATCTATGAACAAGAAATAGATAATACATGCCACTTTACGCCTGTCACTCTGCTGAAGGAAGCCTTACTCCAATTAGATAACCAGCACTACATCTTATCATTCCCGAAACCCACAAAAATTCAGACATCCTGTGGACAAGAAGAACACCAGGTGCTTCAAGGCAGCTTTCTTGCAACGATTCCTCAAAAATGCAAACTGAAAACAGCGTCTTTCACAATCATCAATATCGACGACAAAATTCAAGGGCATGCTGTCGAAATCACAACAATTCCCAAGCTGTCATCAAAATCGGCAAAGACATCAATTCGTTATAACTTGACATCCATCGACTTGAACAAGTTACACAACATTCAGCACCAAGTACTCATGGAAATTCCAACTACAGTTAACTCATCGGATCCCACAAGTATATTCCACACGACAATACCTGTTTACACAATCATCTTATTCGGTGCACTTGCACTTGTTATATTGTACGGACGCCGCCGCATACTAAGAAATCAAATCAAATCCAGCGAAGTAAAACTCCCGGACAATTCTTCATCTGATGCAATGTCTTTAGAAGAAAGAAAAGCTGCAACATTTTCTCTCAAGCTTGGCAGATAGTTTCTCATCTGGGGGTGGAGGAGTTACGACCCTACACCTAGTACTACCCTTGTTGTCAACCACCGTCGAACCTTCTAGAGCGCACATCATGATTCACCGACTGAAGATTGCGAAACCAAAGACCATATATGTGACCGGCACCGAAGCCCGCCGCCTTCTGTCGCACCATCGCGGTAGCGCAAGGACACACCATAGTTATTACGCTAATTAGAATTATAATTTGTATCTTTTAATCATTTATAATTGAATAAATGAACTTTTATATTAATTAATCTTTTTAAAAACCCTCCACCTGCGGCCAACTCCATAACTAATTAGTATAGTTTAAATTAGATCTATTTTGTTTATATATAAATTGATAATTACGTAATTTCTGTTGCTCGCGTTCTACCTCGATTCCTTGTTTTTTTTCCGAACCCCGGGTTGTCTGGAAGAAATCGCTTTTAGCGATAAGACACCCAGATTGTACTACTTGTTTCTTTTTCTTTTTTGGTTTGTAAGTGTTATGTGTATTTGTATTGTAGTCAATAAAGAGTATTTGTTTGTTTGTTGTTCAGTTTTATCAGCAGGAACCAACTACTACTATTTATCACTCTGATTTTTATATCTCACTCTGCTAAAACTTAATCCACATAATCCATCCAAGATAATCATCTTATAACCAAACTGGAGCAAACACTGTCTAAGACCGGACTGAAGACAAAAAATATGACCAGCACGGGTAGCATGAGGGCGTAGACACAGCTGTTTGTCGCGCCAAACGCGAGAAACAGCTCAGCTGTCTCTTCCATTAGCTTAGTGTTAGAACGGAACAAATGATTTTATAACTCGCACCGCGCGCGAGATACGTCATCATGCTACCGGGCTGGAATGCGCTTCTCTCTTTTTTGAGTGAGTTGCTGTCTCATTCTAATTACCCTAATTAGAATGAGACAGCAAGACTCCCAAAAAAGAGACAGAGACGTTTATTTTTCTTCTTCACTTGTATGTTCTGTTTCCTCCAGTTTGATTATAAGCTTCTTGCGTCGATCCTTTGATCTGTCGATCCGTCGATTCGTCGATCCATCCATCAGTCCATCTACCCATTCGCCCATCCATTATGTTATAGCCAGATCATATTAATTGGTCATATTATAAAATTACTGATCATATTGTCGAGGAGCTCCGACAAAACATAGACAACGGAGCCCCGCTTATCCTTTATACGGTAACACCAGTAACCAATTTTTTTTTATCGATGGGAAATGCTCATGCATACCCTCTTGCTGGGGTAAGCAAAGAGAGTTATCTTGGACCCCCGCCCTGAAAAGGCAGACCTAGACCTAGCAACTGTAACCCATCGGAGTTCCTCCGCTTCGCCATTCTCGGGGACACGGGAAGACTTTCGCAATCATCCGCGACCCCGACGGCGACTGCCACACAAAAAGACGGTCAACCACGGTGAAGGATAGAAAAATCGGCCCGCCGCTTCTGTAGGGTGCACTCAAATGCTGAGTGCACCGTTCAACGCTGCTTCCATGCAGTGGACAGTAGACTTCCCCGTTCGACTGTCTGTAAGCAATGGGGGTTAGGAAACCCAACCCTGTACGGCGGATGGGATGTTGGGCTCCGCCGCCGACCGAATCCTGCTGCTCAGAGAAAATCTCCCGCGGCTTCTTCAGCCAAGGGAGCTCCTCCACGGTGGCGCGTGGTATATCCCCCCAACAAGATAGCCACAAGCGCCCCTCCTTGTGCTGCTCTTCGTCTGGTCCCTTGCTTCAAGCCTGTCCGGTATGGGAAGCCTTATCCGGCGTAGCCTTGAAGGTCATAAGAACACGCAAGCTCTCCACCACGACAAGGTGGCAACACGAGGGGGGGGGGAACCTAAGCTAATCTAAGCTAGAGTTGTTTTCCGAGCTTCTCAACGATATACCCTGTCATTTTATGGTCTCACCATGATGTTCAGATCACTATTTAGTTCCATACAATTCGATCTACGTGTAATAGAATGTCAGGGTCTGTAATGTTAACTAACCAATTATTCAAATCACCAGGCAAGACTGACGTTGTCCTCCATAGTGTCAGGACAGAAGAAGGTTCTATACAGGTATTCGATAAAGAAACCATGCCAGCATTTCGTCTTTGCTGGAGTAATATCTAAGAGTTTTAATACGACCAATTGTTTTGTTAAAAAGGTAAATTTATACAATGTTATTAATTTTATTCCTCATATATTTGTATAGACTAATGTAATCAATAAAAATATTCATCATCAAGTGAAAGTTTTTATTTACACAGGGTGTAAAAATACCGTAACGAGAATCTTAAATGAGGTAGATAATCCAACCCATATTAAATTCTCAAACAAAGTTTCGAATCTCCATAGAAAATAGGTTAATTGGCTGATACATTTTTAAGAAAATTTCAGTGTAGTATAGGTTCTATACAGTATATTATGTTCTATAAGAAAAGTTGATCAGTTTCATGACTGCAACAGCCTGTTAATGTTGTCAGAAAAAAGGTTTAGTTTACAATAAATCCCGTGTTTTGAACAATTTTTACAAATAAAAAAAAACCAGCGGCCTAAACTCTAACTATAAATGTATTTTAATTATTTTAAAGAATTTAAATCCTTCAGCTTGGTTAACAATTATAATAAATTATTATTGTTTATAACAAAGTATTCTTTTTTTCAGGACAAATACGCTTTCATTACAAATTTTGACGAGTACGCCAAATTATTTTATGGGAATTCATTTTTCTACGGCAGTTATGAGATCAAAGAGGTTGTTTTAGCGAAAAACGCTAACATCATGTGTGTGATTTTTATTATTAATTTTATGAAAAAGTAACAATAAATGAAATGACTATTTTTTAAAGTTTTATTTATTTATATATTTGATGAATTATTCGTAATAAATAAATGCTCATACATCTTCTCATCAAATATTGCAACAACTTCTGTAATTTTATTTAGTACTAAATAAATAAATAAAACTTTAAAAAATAGTCATTTCATTTATTATTAATTTTATGAAAAAGTAACAATAAATGAAATGACTATTTTTTAAAGTTTTATTTATTTATTACTAAAGAAAATCACAGAAGTTTTACATTTTATAGCTAATCGCCAAACTGTGTAACAGGTTGTTGGTTGCCGGGACTTGTACCGAGCACACGTCTGTTAAGTTAATTTTACAATTATTACCGTTTTAGAATAGTTTCAACGTTATTTTTGTGATGGAGAAATAGCTGTGATCCCGATTTGAGATAAGCGATAATAAGAAGAGGATTAACTCAGGAGACAGCTCCGTTTTCCGAGTTCCAGCAGCAAACCACCACGTGGAGCGTCTTTAAGTGCCCATCACCCTTAGAGCCGTCACTTTCACTTGACATTGGCGTTTCGCCATTTTTTTTTATTGAAGATTCTCCCATTTTTCACTAGACATTGGCAAAATCACGCTCGGAATGAGATGTGGAATGCCAAATAGAAAAATAGAATAGAATAGAAACTGTGTAACAGTTTTTTGGCGAAATAAATGCACTCCAATAATAAAAATTAAGCAGTGAGCATGTAAAACATCTAAAGTTAGGTATTTGAACATTCTCTGACATTATAATAATATATTTTTTTGTTTAGTATTTACACACACTTTGTTCATCAAAATTTTCTAATAAAACAATTTTAAGTTTACTTTTGAAGTTTGCTTTACACATATTTTCATCACATGGAATAGCATTAAACAGAAATGAAAAGAATATAATATTTACAAAGAAAAGAGGCTGAAATTTGACAAATAAAAAATTCTTTAAACAAAGTTTTTCATTAAATCTATTATAAAATATTCTCCGTACAAACTAACCAAAGATAATACAGGGTTTAACATTCAAGGTGTGCAATATTCGTTGAGAAGATGTATGAGCATTTATTTATTACGAATAATTTATCAAATTCATGATTCAAATAAATTGAATTAATTAACCATTTTTTTCTGTACCAGTTTAACTATTCTGTGGTATTAGAATACCGAACGTGTCTGCTCTGTGACACCACAGGCCACTGCGCAGTCCCGCGACCTTGTCGGATCTGCGCCGTTGGGGGATTATTATCGAAAGTCGATAGAAAAAAGTTACCTATTCTGAAAGTCATTCGAAAATTTAATTTTTTTAAGATGCCTACTTTTTTAGTGATTAGTAATCAGTTTGAGAAGCTTAATCACCTCCGTAAATATTGCACACCTTGAATGTTACACTCTATATCCTACCCTAAATATACCTCAGGTGAGATGTAGTCTAACGCACTCAAATTTTTAATTAAAAAAATATATATATAGGGTGACTTGAAATTAGTTCTTGATATAAAAGGCCATGCATGTGCTCATGATAACAAACAACTTTCTCTAAGGAACCCATAGTCAAATCGCAAAAAAATTTTTGTACTGTCCATACAAATCGAGCAACTGACCGGCCAAATTAATATGAAGAGTCCAAAATTTTTTTTGCGTTTTGACTATGGGTTCCTTAGGGAAAGTTGTTTGTTATCATGAGCACATGCATGGCCTTTCGTATCAAGAACTAATTTAAAGTCACCCTATATTTGCGGAATTCAGGTACACCTATACTGATACCTTCAAAACATTGTACTCAGTGCTTGTCAGATCTAAACTTGAATCAAGTGCAAGTTTCTCGAATCTACATGAGATTAATTACAAGCTCATCATCATTCTCCTGCCCTTATCCCAATTATTTGGGGTCGGCGCAAAATGTTTTCTTCTTCCATACATCCCTTTCAGCTGTCATCTCCGTACTCACACCCTTTCGACACATATCATCCTTCACACGATCCATCCATCTCTTTTTTGGTCTCCCTCTCCCCTTATATCCATCGACACTCATCTGTAACACTCTCCTTGTAACATGTCTTTCATTCCTCCGCATTACATGCCCATACCACGACAAACGATTTCCTCTCAAGTTTTCTATCACTGGCGCAACTTTCAAACTTCCTCTTATATACTCATTCCTCATCCTTTTCTTTACTCTACTAATTTAATACAAGGAACCTTAATTTGCAACAGTCACTGTTTGCCCGTCCAGCCCTACGAGGCGAGCTTACTGCTTCAAGTCTGCTGGAAACCGTTGGGAGACCCCGATGGATCGTCTCTTGCAGTAATTATATTTTATATTTATTTTTATAGAATTAATAAACAAACGTGTTCAGGCTTTCGTTCGTTCGATAATAAGGCTTCTCCTGGGTGATTGACCTCACTTCTATCAACCTTGAGCAGCCAAGGTAATCAGTGAACTTCACCTCATTAAACATGACTGTTTGTCTTTAATAAAAAATACTGTAACCAACTACTTCCGGAATCGATTGAAGCATTTGAATAATTGAGTATCCATTACTGAAATCAGCCATATCCGTAGTAGATAGAAAGATATCAAAATGCAGGTTCGTCTGAATTTCATTTTATATTAAACAATTGTTTTTTAATATTTATTTACTCTGTCACAGACATAATACAATAGTCTGTATGAAACTCGAAATGCCCAAAGCACGTATATTAGGCAGTTGGTCGTTTTTTATCATTCTGTTTTTTGCCTCATATTTTACAGGGAATTATGCACTGGATAATTATGTAAGTGACTATAGTATTTTAAACCTAAATAATATAGTTTATTATAAAAAAAAAAAAAAAAAAATTGTCGAATTCAGATTAAATATTTAGGGTGTGATTTGATAATATTAGTAAGGCATTAAAAAACGTCGATGGCGCAGCGGGTATTGACTCCTTCTTCCTAACCAGTGCAACAATGAGCTTTTCGAAACTTGCGTGCATATTCATGCCCTACACGTGACCGCTGATGATGCTAAGTGCAACACTAGACAACCACCGCCTAAAGGACGGACACTGTGACAGGACGGTTAAATATGCCACACGATAATAATAATAAGAAGAAGGCTTTAGGCTATGTGTTCTACGAGCTACATGCCCCGCTAAGTGCTACTTCAGTCTATTGATTCCGTGATTTATATCAGTTACTTTAGTTTTGCAAACACCGAGCATAGAACGATTGATTATCCTGCGGTATTTTTAATTTTCAATTAGGGTCCATACAAAATCCATTTGGACACACACCGTCTGTGTAAGGGCCCTAAGAAGGCTGACGTCACAATATATGACTTAGACGTGCGGGTCAAAGACAACAATGTGTTGGGATTCTTCAATGTTACATTTTTGGAGCCAGCTCGAATAGACGAAGTTAGTACAATATTTTTATTCATACCTTTTTAATCATCTCCATAGTACAACGAGTCTGTACGGTGATGTCCATACAATCTTATAATGCTATGCTAAAGTGAGAAATGATAGAAAATGTAACTTTTAACTGATTTATTGCTACTGAGTTCACGTAATGCTAAATGATATTGATGATAGTGATCGACACGGCGATTGGACGCGAACTGGCTCGAGTTCGCCGCTGCTCACGGAAAGTGTACGAAAATGCTGAATATGCAAAATTGTACGTAAACCGTACAGAGTCCATGCATCCATTCGTCCATCCGTTCATCTGTCCAACAGTTCATCCATCCGTCCAGTGCAGGCAGATCGTACGAATTAGTCAGATCATAAAATGACTGGTCATATCGTGGGACGGGAGGGGTATGTGTAGTGATGTAAATAAAAAATCATGTGGGTCTTCAATGCCGGCGAAGCAGGCTCTCGTAAAAGCCCTCTCCTCCATAACGAACTTGCGGATGATCTCCTTAAGGTTGGAGGGGGGGGGGGAACTCTACCATCGGTCCCTGGGAGGCCTAAGCAGGCTAAGTCAAGCATCAGCTAGCTGCGAGGAGGCCCCGGACTCTTGCCTCAAGTAGGCCCTCTTCCGCTCTTAGCGGCCGTCTTTCTGGGCCGTCGAACCAGAATGCGACTCGCCCACAGTGGACTCAATGTCAGAGTAGTCCGACAAATCGTCCGCCCTTCTAAATTAGCTAGCCGCACCGGAGGGCCCTGACAAGAGCCTTTTGGGTGGCCCGGAGAAGAGCCTTTGGAAATAAAACGCCCGTAGGCATTCCGCATAGACCGAGGCCGCTGTAACGGACATTGCTGCCCATTGACAGACATCGTGTAAAAGAACGGACGTATAACTGGGTTCCGCTCAACCTAAAACCGGAGAAGCCCTTCGGCTGCCGAGAAACTGGGAGAACCAGAGAACGCACGATCGCAAACACGTAAATACTTTCAAATTGCCTTCAGTCACAGTGCTCGTTAGCCGGCCTCCGGCCTGCCACTCCCTTACCAGGCGCGACGTTACCAGAGGACACTACGAGGAAGTCAGCGCTGTCGGGCGTGTGACCCCCAATACCAGTAACCTAACTCAACCCATAGTTGTTTTCGGAGCTTCTCAACGATACAGCTAGTCATTTCATGATCTCGCCACGATATACATATAACTATCTAGGTTCATACAATTCAGTCTACTTGTATAGAATATCAGGAAGATCTAATGTTAACTAACAAATATTTCAAATCACCAGGTAAGAATGACGTTGTCTTCTATAGTGTCCGGCCAGAAGAAGGTTCTATTCAGGTACTCGACAAAGAAAGCATGCCAGCATTTCGTAATTTCTGGACTAATATTTAAAAATTTTAATGCGACCGACTGTCTTGTTAAAAAGGTAAATTAAACACTTCTAATAATTGTATTCCTCAATATGTTTATGTAGAATGTAGATAAATTTAATCAATGTTGAGGAAAATATTCATAAAAGTAATTGTATAAAAAAAAGATTTTAGTTGCAACGCTACACTTGGAATCTTTTACATGTAACCCATACTAAATTCTCAAATTAAATATCTCCATACAAAATTAACAGATTGGCTGGTCAATTTCTAAGAAAAGTTCTTTTTTTTTGCAAATACAGTATAGGTTCCATAGAAAAAAAATACAGTTTCATGAGTAAAACACCCTGCTTAATTAGCTAGAAAAGATCGTAAAGTAAAACTAGAAAAATTGTTTTACTTTACGATCAATCGCGTATTTTGAACAGTCTCTACAAATAACCAACCAAACAGGGCCCTAAACTCAGAGTAGGAATATCAAATTATTTTACAGAATTCAAATCCTTCAGCTTTGTTTAACTTTTTGTTTAAAACAAATTATTTTTTTTTCAGGGCAAATACGCTTTCATTGTAAACTTTGACGAGTACAACAAACTATTTTATGGGAATTCCTTTTTCTACGGCAGCTATGAGTTCAAACAGGTTGTTTTAGCAAAAAAGGGTAACATAATGTGTACAATTTTTATTTTGAATGTTATAAAAAAGTGAAAAGTAACAAGAAATTAAATGACTATCTTTGTATAAAAAATGTGTATGAAAATGAAAAATAAATACAAAGCAACGTAACTAAGAAAAAAATACAAAAAATAAAAGCTTAAAGTAAATTTACATAACAAATACATTAAAACTATTATAAAATCTATTCCATATAAGCTCACCAAAGATAAAATTGGTCATACCACAAGTTCCGATATATTTTGTTTTGTATTTTTTTTTGCGTGAATGATAAAACTAATACATATAAAATGAATGATTAGTCTCCTGCGCTATAAATGATTCGTCTCCAAACTGCCGGTTTTTTGGACAAACAGTAAAAGTGCCATTTTGTTTAAGCTCCCGATTATTTCATTTAATAATAATAATATCTGGGACAAATCACACACGGTCATAAATACTACAGAATAATTATTTTCTTCATTTCGCTAAATCAATTTATGGATTTGATCAAATCACTAGGGAAATGACAAAATCATTTTATTATTTTAATATTTCCCGGGATTTGATTTTTAAATTTAAATTAAATTAAATTAAATTAAATTTAAATTGATAAAAACAGTACCTTACTTGATAACTCAGTATTCATGAGGCGACATCACACCACTTTGACAAGTAGAGGGGGAAACCAATAAAAAAGCATGCTCAGTCGGCGGCAGGTCATTACGTATTCATATTCCAGGGCGAAAGCTACGACAAAACTGTCATACCTAAGTACATAAGGTGTTACATAAAATATTCAGAGTTTTAAGTAATTATTATTGGTTAAATAAGTTAAATAGTGTGGAAATTAATTGAGTGTGTGAAAATAAAATCTGGTGTTGAGAATGAACTGAGTTTCATTATATATCAGAAGTGACAAAGAACCTCTACGCAAAATGGATAAAAACTGTGAGTATTCTTAACAATTATTTTACTGTATTAAAATAAGGTGAAATAAGAGAGAGTTATCACGCATCATAAATCCATGCGAATATGCTTAGAAAGGAAGTAAGAATTTTAATTATAACCACGTGCATGAGCCGTAATTTGAACCAACGTGGATGAGTTAGCTTATAATAATAAGTTTTATTGGGTCATGTAGGTGACCTCAACAGTGCTATGTAGGTGTGCTTGTTTTTGATAAATAAGTTTTATTGAGTCATGTAGGAGCTTAGCAAAGCCATAAAGTGTTTTTGAGCCATGTAGGTGAGCTCTTAAAAGCCATGTAGGTGAGCTCAGAAAATCCATGCAGGTGGGCTTTATAGAAACTGTTTTTGAGCCATGTGGTGTGCTCAGAAAGGCCATGTAGGTGGACTTTATAGGTAATATAATATAAAGTGTTACTGTAACTATAAGGGTAAAACTGCAAGGCCATGTCAGTGGATATTGATGTAACTAAAATGAAATAAAAATGTTTTATTCAAAATAAGTAGCAGCGTATACACTTTTCGAAGGTCATTCTTCTGTCTACCTAATACGAGGTTCCTATCACTCGGGACTCGTATGGGTATACGATAACAACAAACAGATTTTGATATAATTAAATTATGTTTACGCGAAACCATGTAGGAGATGTTATTAGCTGTTTATATAAGTAATGCAAATAATTTCAACAATATAAAAGGGTCTATTAAATTAAAGTCTTTATAGTTTTAAAATACATTTATCATAAATTTGATTATATTCTATAATATTTTAACACCCCTTGTTTATTTCTAACATGATATTTTTTTAAACTCTGATTTCAGCAACATGTAGATGTAATAGAAAATAAATATATGTATGCATTAAATCAAATGTACTTTATACTTTTTAAGACATAACTTTATTATGAAACAAACGATATATTTTTTAAATGTTAAGAACATATTCATATACACCAACGTTTTCAGGTCCTGATAAGACAGTACGGCAACCAACTTCCGACAGTGAGGCAGGGTGTCCTGATGATAGAAACCCATCTTCGCCGATTCTGCAACGGGAACGGCGCAAACGATTGAGGTCTGAATCAGAAGAATCTGAAGACGAAATACCTCGTAAAAGTCGGCGGTCTGCAGCAGGATTGTCAGCTGAAGACCTCATGAAGATATTCGCTTCACTACAAGGAAATTCAAGTAAGAATATTTCAACAAGTAATGTCATACCTGAATTTGATCCCAACAATAAGTCACAAAATGTGGAAAGATGGATAAAAAAGGTCAATGAGTGTACAAGTATATATGGATGGGATGAAAAACAAACTATTCATTATGCTTTGCAAACTGGCTTAGCTAAAAGATGGTATGAATCTTTACCCACATTGGCTTATTCTTGGGTCGAATGGCAAGGAAAGTTAATTAAAACTATCCCTTGTGATGAAAACTATGGCAAACAACTAGAAGAAATGCTAAATAGAAAATCTCGTGCTGATGAAAGTTATAGGAATTATTTCTATGATAAAGTATCATTAATAAACCGATGTGAAATTGTTGGACGTAAGGCAGTGGATTGTCTCATATATGGGATTTCAGATATATCAGTAAGAAACGGTGCACAGGCTTTGAAGTGTAATGAACTAGAGGATTCGTTAAATTATTTAGCATCCCAACAACCTACACAGACTAAAGAATATACTCGTGTTAATGAAAATCAATTTAACAGACGAGAAAATCGTAATAATGGTGTATTTAGGAACTATCATAACTCGGCTAAATCAAATAATGAAAATAGTATGTTCTGCTTCAACTGTCAGGAAAGGGGTTATTATTACAATAATTGTTGCAAGCCTATTGTAAAATGCACTAAGTGTGGTCGTATAGGTCATAATTCCGAGACCTGTAGTAAAAAACCGCTGATATCACATGAAGTCAACGGCTCAAATGGTCAAGTTTCAGATAAAAAGATTTTGAAAATAAACATTAATGACTCATTAGAAATTCTAAATAATAATATATTGCCTAGATTTGATACAGGAAAGAGTTCAACCTCAGATGTTTGTTTGGGTCCTGAAACAAATAAAAAAATTTTCAAAAATATTTCAGTAAATGGTATACAAATGCGAGCATATGTAGATTTTGGGAGTGACTGTACCTTAATAAGGGAAACTGATGCTCATAAACTTTTACTAAAAGAAAGCACTAACGATCTACCGGTCATTAGAGGCTTTGGAGATTCAATGATCAAGCCAAAATTCCGTTCACAAATAAACATTAAAATCGATGATATAGAAACAGAAACTGACGTTTTAGCTGTTGATGATAAATATTTACAAACGTCGTTATTGATCGGGCAAAATTTGACTGAGCTTCCAAATGTCACTGTCTTGAAAAATAAAGAGAATTTATTTTTCTATTTTACACCTTCAAGCAACGTATCTGATACTAAAAATGATATTTTGAATTTATATATCAATTCAGATGTAACCATATCTAAGGGCGGTTTGGTAGAAGTTCGAACATCAGACAATTATACTGGTGATATTTACATTGACGGAAGCACACGAAGCACCGTGACCGCTCGAATCCGTCCAACTACAGGCCGATAGCCATAACCCCCTTATTCTCAAAGATAATGGAGTCCATTATCAATAGCCAGCTCCTTCGGTATCTAGAGGACCGCCAGCTGCTTAGCGACCGACAGTACGGTTTCCGTAAGGGCCGGTCCGCTGGTGATCTTCTTGTCTACCTGACACATCGTTGGGCACAGGCGATCGAGACTAAGGGGGAAGCATTGGCGGTTAGTTTGGACATAGCGAAGGCCTTCGATCGGGTTTGGCACAAAGCACTTCTTGCGAAGCTTCCTTCTTATGGGCTTCCCGAGGAATTATGCAAATGGGTCACTAGTTTTCTTGCAGACAGAAGCATAAAGGTCGTAGTCGACGGTGCATGCTCAGATTCTATGTCTGTGAATGCTGGTGTCCCTCAAGGCTGTGTGCTTTCGCCTACACTGTTCCTTCTGCATATCAATGATATGCTGCAAATCAGCAGCACTCATTGTTATGCGGATGACAGCACAGGTGATGCCTTTTATACCGGCCGTGCTAACATTTCTCGGGAAAACGTCATCGAGAGCCGAAACAAACTTGTGTCAGAAATTGAGGACTCTTTAAAGAAAGTCTCAGAATGGGGTCGGATTAACTTGGTCCAATTTAACCCCACTAAGACACAGGTTTGCGCGTTCACTGCCAAGAAAATGCCATTTGTCGTATCACCTCGTTTTGAGGACACTCCCCTTAATGCCTCAGCTAGTATCGGAATCCTTGGTGTCGACATATCGAGTGAAGTCCAGTTCCGTGGTCATCTAGAGGGTAAGGCTAAATTAGCCTCGAAGAAGCTTGGTGTGCTCAATAGATCGAGACGGTATTTCACTGCGGCCCATCGCCTGCAACTTTATAAGGCGCAGGTTCGGCCTCACATGGAATACTGTTCTCATATCTGGGCAGGGGCACCCCAGTACCAGCTTCTCCCTCTGGACCGTATTCAACGGAGAGCAACTCGAATCGTCGGCTGCCAGGATATCTCAGATCGGCTTGATTCCTTGGCGCTGCGTAGAGATGTAGCCTCGCTCTGCATTCTCTATCGCATGTACAATGGGGAGTGCTCCGAGGAATTGTTCGGATTGATCCCTGCCGCCTCTTTTCGCCATCGTTCTACGCGACAATATATTCATCCCCATCACATAGATGGTTGGCAGTCCACAACTGTGCGTTTCACTAGAAACTTTCTGCCTCGCACAACCAAACTATGGAATGAATTGTCGCCTGCGGTATTTCCGGACCGATACGACATTCAAACCTTCAAGAAAAGAGCGTACTCCCATATCAAAGGCCGGCAACGCACTTGTGACTCCTCTGGTGTTGCGGGTGTCTATGGGCGGCGGTAATCGCTTACCATCAGGTGATCCGTCTGCTCGTTTGCCACCTATGCCATAAAAAAAAAAAAAAAAAAAAAAAAGCAGTCCTAGTAGCGAATATCATTTGCATCAAGGGTGTTTTAAATTAGAAAGTGGTAAAGGGGTAGTTTTTGTGACTGTATTGACAATGAATCCGGTGTCATTTAAGAAAAATACATTAATAGCTAGAGCAAGCCCAGCTTTCGAAACAAAATCTTGGAAAATTAACTCCGATACACAAAATGAAGCAACG
Organism: Coleophora deauratella; assembly: GCA_958295455.1. NCBI lineage: Eukaryota > Metazoa > Arthropoda > Insecta > Lepidoptera > Coleophoridae > Coleophora > Coleophora deauratella. Next base: position 3,941,442 of record OY282403.1, on the reverse strand, counting down.
GCTCTTGACCAAGCTCAGATTAAAGAAGGTTTAAATGTAGATGAATCAACAAAGACTAAATTATATGATCTTTTACAAAAATATAGGAAATGCTTTGCTACAAATTTAAGTGAGTTAGGCTGCACGAACAGTACAAAAATGAACATTGAACTACAAGATAAAAACCCTGTAGTTTATAGACCTTACCGAATGCCTTATGCTGAACGAGAGAAAGTCAGAGATATAGTTAATGAATTGATAGATAATGACATTGTTCAGGAATCAGAATCAAATTACGCCAGTCCAGTTTTGCTCGTAAAAAAGAAGAATGGAGAGTCGAGGCTTTGTATTGATTTCCGAGCCCTAAATAGCAAAACAATTAAAGATAAATATCCATTGCCGTTAATAGACGACCAAATCTCCAACTTAAGTGGTAACAAATTCTTCATAACGCTTGATTTAGCTTCAGGCTATTACCAAATACCGATGGAAGAATCAAGTCGTCATCTTACAGCTTTCTTTACTCCGGACGGCCACTATGAATTTAAACGTATGCCGTTTGGCTTAGCGAACGCGCCAGCGGTATTTCAGAAAATGATGAATAAATTACTTGGGACGCGACGTTTTTCTTCTGCTCTGGCATACATGGACGACTTGCTTATTTCATCGGCAACAATAGATGAAGGGTTTCAAAGACTAGAAGATGTCTTACAACTTTTACGGGACGCTGGGCTGACCTTAAAACTTTCAAAATGCAGTTTCTTTGATGAAAAAATTGAGTATTTAGGCTATGAAATTTCAGCTGAGGGTTTAAAACCCAGCGAGAGAAAGATCATGGCAGTAAAAGATTTTCCTGTTCCGCGAAGTGTACACGAATTGAGGCAATTTTTAGGGTTGTCTAGCTACTTTCGTAGATTCGTAAAAGGATTTGGCGAAATAGCAAGGCCTTTAACTAAATTATTAAAGAAGGATGTGACATGGCAATGGAGTGATTGTGAAAATCACGCATTTAAAGAATTGAAGGCTAAACTTATCCAGCGACTAATCCTAGCACTGTATGATCCCAAATTAGATACCAAGTTGCATACAGATGCCAGTTCTTTAGGTTTGGGAGGGATTCTAGTTCAGTAGCAAACAAATCCCAGAGTTTTAAAACCAGTGGCATATTATAGTCGACATACCACAGCAGACTTAATATCCAATTATCTCAACTGATAATTGGATATTAAGTTTACAAATGGCAGATCCGGAGTTACTGCGTATTACCAAAATATTAAAACCTGATTTACAAGAGGATGTAGCGGAAATAAAGAAAAACTTTACAATTAAAAATCATGCATTACATCGTAAGGTAGCTGAACAATCGCACCTAGTTGTACCTAAAAATGCAAGGTGGCAAATTTTCAAAGCCAATCATGATGAGATTGGTCATTTGGGATTTGCTAAAACTCTGGAAAGAATCCAAAGTAATTACTGGTTTCCAAAACTAAGGCGCTTCGTAAAAAAATACGTGGCCTCTTGTATTGACTGCGCCTACCACAAAGATAATGCTGCAAAAACACGTTCTGGTCTTTTACACCCGATAGAAAAGGTGGAAAATCCTTTCCATACACTACACCTAGACCACCTAGGACCATTCGTGAAAAGTAAACTTGGTAATAATTATATATTAACCATTGTAGATGGATTAACAAAGTATCTTTTTGCAAGACCTGTAAAAGATACAAAAACTAAAAATGTTATAAAAGTTCTAGATAACCTTTTCAATGATTTTACTACACCAAAAAGAATAATTTCAGATCGTGGCACTGCTTTTACTTCTGCACAGTTCAAAGAATTTTGTATTCAAAAAGGCATTAAACATGTACTCAACGCAGTTGCTTGCCCCAGGGCCAATGGCCAAGCTGAAAGATTTAACCAAACAATATTGGCATCTTTATCTACACAAAATAATGGCCAAGATGAGCGAGCCTGGGATCAGCAACTGGGTAAAGTACAATGGGGTATTAACAATACAATTAACGCTACTACCAAAAAGTCAGCCTCAGAAATCTTGTTCGGAATTAAAATGAATAATGTAACTGATAACAAACTCGGATCGGTCAATAATGATGAGGATAATTTAGAAAGAGATGATGCTATTGTTTCATCTCAAAGTAAACTTGACGAAATAAGAATAGATGCGGCCGAAAACATAAAATCAAATCAACAGAAACAAAAGGAATCATACGATAAAAATAGGACACCTTTTCCGGAATATTCTGTTGGGAACTTAATCAAAATTACCAAAACAAATTTTCACAATGAGGGTAAAAGTAAAAAGTTGCTCCCAAAGTTTGTTGGTCCTTATAAAATAGTAAAATGTTTGGGTAATGATCGCTATACGATTACTAATATTCCGGGATTTAACATGAAACGATACGAAAGTGTAGTTTCAGCCGATAGAATACGTCCATGGATAAATATTGAAGCCCTGGAAGTTGAGAAATCTTCTGGATCAGAAAGTAGCACCGATGTAGAATCTAGTAGTAGTGGTGACGATAAGTAAAATAATAGTGTAGTAAAAGTCTGTAAAAATATATGCTATTCGATAAACTAATATAATAAAAACTTGATATGTAAGTACTTAATGTTACATAAATGTTTCTAAATAAAAATGAAATCGTAATTCATCAATCAATTTTGGTTTAGCAATTTGCGTGTTAATTTGCGCAAGTTGAAAATATATTTTTGGTAGTTTTATTTGTTGCTTTAGTTTGTTGCTCAATACACGTAAAAATAGATTAACGATTAAGTTGTACTTTTGAAAGATTATTTATAAGATTTCTTGAATCTTGGAAAATGTTATTTATTATACATTATCCCTATTTTTTTTTGTTAATTTACCATGTATCAAGTAAAGATGGCTTGAATGTTATGTTTTATTTTTGCGTGCTTCGGAGTTAGAACGCGTACGGATGGCTGAATGTTATGTTTTATTTTATTTAAAGCTAATTTTAATTTATAATATGTATCGTTACAAGTTATTTTTGTAATAATTAAGTCACACAATTGATTATTTAGATCCTCAGTTGATTCTTATTAGTAAAGTCATGATACTGCTCGTCTCTGATTGGCTATTGTGTAGTACAGTGAACTCAGTGTGGTGGCGCTAGGATCGTTTCGTCGCCACACGAGAACAGAGTCGATGGAGCTCATTCTATTTTGAACCGCCATAGTGAACACATCTCTTGCTGCTGCACATCGAACCTGTTAAGTTCATTGTACTGAGTAGGACCTAACCTCTGTACTTACTCAGTGCCGTACTAAATAAATCTCTCACTGCTTATTCCTGGTTTTCCTGGCCATGAGTGAGCCCTCACCTCAAGAAAATGGAGACGAACCTGACGTCGAGGCACCACAGCTGCCATCACCGATCATTCATTTACCCCGAGCGTCGTCATATGTATATTTTAATTATTTATGTTTTTATAATACCCATATTTGCTTGTCATCGTGGTAAATAAAAAGTATTTAAATTGATAAAAACAGTACCTCACTTGATAACTCAGTATTCATGAGGCGACATCACACCACTTTGACAAGTAGAGGGGGAAACCAATAAAAGAGCATGCTCAGTCGGCGGCCGGTCATGACGTATTACACGTCATTACTGTCATACCTAAGTACATAAGGTGTTACATAAAATATTCAGAATTTTAAGTAATTATTATTGGTTAAATAAGTTAAATAGTGTGGGAATTAAGTGAGTGTGTGAAAATAAATCTGGTGTTGAGAATGAACTGAGTTTCATTATATATGAAACCCATGGGTCTAACGTAAAAAAAGTGAAGATATGTCAATTTCAAAAAACGCATCGAATCTTGTAGTAAGATTCCTGTCTTTTTAACCGACTTCAAAAAAAAGGAGGATTCGTCGGAATCTTTTTTTAATGTATGTTCACCGATTACTCGAAGACGCCTGAACCGATTTGAAAAATTCTTTTTTTGTTTAAAAGAGTATTGCGATTTATTACATAGTCACATCAAGTGCATCACACAATCGCAGAGAAATTCAATTTCTGACTCGTTTCCACGATTTGTGTCACATATGAGGTCATGCAGACACAATTTTCGAATCGAATAGATATGAGATTCCTGAGCAGGCTTATTCTTCTTGTGAACCCCGAATCGTCAAACAGAGTTTTGAGCTTCTGCCATAGTTCTTTGGTGGTGTTCACGTTTTTGATGTGAACATACAATGACGAATCGATTGTTAGGACCAATTTAGCTTTAGTTTTTGCATCATCTGCAGCTTCGACTGGATTTTTGGGATCCGGCTTGATACATCCCAACATGCCTTCCAGTACCAGAAAATTCTCTGCGGCAAACACCCACTCGCTATAATTTTCACGTCCTTTCAATTTTGGCACACTCACAACATAGTTCGAAGTCATTTTATTAGTTTTTTCGACACTAAAAACTATAAAAACTCGCGTTATACTGAGCGCATAACCTAAAATGAAACAGCGTTTTCTAATGAACCATAGACACTGACTTTATTTTTCTTTAATGACGTTCCGTTCAACAAACAACCATTTTGATATACAAACACAACAATTAGCTACAAATAACTTTTACTTTTATCTCTTTTGAATCCTTTCTTACTTTATTCTTATTTTATTTTATTTTATTTACAGACATGACATTTCATTTCATTTTCATTTCATTTTCATTTCATTTTCATTTCATTTTCATTTCATTTTCATTTCATTTTCATTTCATTTTCATTTCATTTTCATTTCATTTTCATTTCATTTTCATTTCATTTTCATTTCATTTTCATTTCATTTTCATTTCATTTTCATTTCATTTTCATTTCATTTTCATTTCATTTTCATTTCATTTTCATTTCATTTTCATTTCATTTTCATTTCATTTTCATTTCATTTTCATTTCATTTTCATTTCATTTTCATTTCATTTTCATTTCATTTTCATTTCATTTTCATTTCATTTTCATTTCATTTTCATTTCATTTTCATTTCATTTTCATTTCATTTTCATTTCATTTTCATTTCATTTTCATTTCATTTTCATTTCATTTTCATTTCATTTTCATTTCATTTTCATTTCATTTTCATTTCATTTTCATTTCATTTTCATTTCATTTTCATTTCATTTTCATTTCATTTTCATTTCATTTTCATTTCATTTTCATTTCATTTTCATTTCATTTTCATTTCATTTTCATTTCATTATCATTTCATTTTCATTTCATTTTCATTTCATTTTCATTTCATTTTCATTTCATTTTCATTTCATTTTCATTTCATTTTCATTTCATTTTCATTTCATTTTCATTTCATTTTCATTTCATTTTCATTTCATTTTCATTTCATTTTCATTTCATTTTCATTTCATTTTCATTTCATTTTCATTTCATTTTCATTTCATTTTCATTTCATTTTCATTTCATTTTCATTTCATTTTCATTTCATTTTCATTTCATTTTCATTTCATTTTCATTTCATTTTCATTTCATTTTCATTTCATTTTCATTTCATTTTCATTTCATTTTCATTTCATTTTCATTTCATTTTCATTTCATTTTCATTTCATTTTCATTTCATTTTCATTTCATTTTCATTTCATTTTCATTTCATTTCATTTCATTTTCATTTCATTTTCATTTCATTTTCATTTCATTTTCATTTCACTATACAGGGTGTTAAAAAAGGGCGTTTGAAATTTTAAGGGGTTACTCAGAATCAATTATAGATCAGAACTCTATTGAAGGAAAAATATTGAAAAATCCGCTCTTCAATTTTTTTTCAGATTCTCATACTAAATCTGAATAGTGAATCAAGATTTTATATGAAAAACTGGAAAAAAACATATTGAAGAGCGAAATTTTTTTCAATATTTTTCCTGGATTCTATAATTGATTCTGAGTAACCCCTTAAAATTTCAAACGCACTTTTTTTATAACCTGTATAATAATATTGAATGTTTTAGGAAATATTTATAGTTCGTACAGAGCATATAGAATTTAGATAAGTACATAATAATATAGGACATTATATTACGGAGTATGTTTATTAAAAGACTTTTAAATTTTTTTTATAAGGTTATAGCTTTTAATTTTAATTTATTGTTTTTTATTGAATTGTACTTAATATGTATTTTTGTTTCAAATAAATGTCTAAATCTAAAATCTGAAAATAAAATATGTTAATATGAATCCTACTTATTTATACTTTCCTTCTTATTTTAAACAAGGTTCATTTTAACTCCATACATGAGTGCTTAACTCAACTTTGAAATATAAACGTGCGAACGATGATGGTTCAAAAGAATGTATGAAGCGAGTAGTTATGTGAACCGATTACATTGAGAACCGGTTTTTACCGATTACTTTGAGGAAAAAAACGTATTTTTTTTAGGTTTTTTTGAAACAGGTTCACATCACTAGAAGCGAGTTTATATATCGACGCTTGATAGGAAAAGTTGACTAAGCGACATATGGTGATATTTTATATTGTACAGGATTACTGGTAAGACAACGGACAAATATAAGGAGGTAAATAATAAGTTGATACACCCAAATAATGAAAAAAAAAGAACTTAATTTTCACCATTAAAAAAATATTTCGATTTTCACCTATAAATTTACTGAATAAAAAGTCACGTGTACACCTTCTCGGGCAAAGCCCGCGAGCTGCGATGTGTAAAACTTCCATGCGCATGAGTGACTGCAGTGCTTCTGCCCGCGCTACCACACTGCGCTGCGCCACGCCGGCCGCCCGCCGCCGTGCCGCCCCTAGTCAGATGCCTACACGCCCTCATAATTATGACTGACGCATGTCATTGCGTCCGTCCCGACCGATGTGCAAATCGGTGTGTTGATGTCGCTGTCGCGTGGATTGCATTGCCGTGGTAGTATAATGGCTTATCAATACTCCATTGAGGAATACTTGGATATGGTGCGATGCTATGTGATGTCAGATAGAGTTGGTTGACGACATATTGCGATTTATCACGAATTAAATGCCGTCATGGGACTTAATATTAGGAGTAAATTTTATGCTTAAGCGTATGGCCACTTCACAGTTCCTAACCATGCTCTAAGAAGAGGAATGAATCCTTATCCAGAGAACCTGTACAAAGCAATTTTAAAATGCTTTGATTTGAATAGGTATACATTCACGTGAAAGTGCGAAGAATGCAATAAAGCATTACCAGGTGTCCCAGTGGTTGGTACGGTATGTCCTACATGAACACAGATGCCATCCATATCATTATCAGCCTGTCAAAGAGCTTGTCCTTAGCGACCACGAGTAGCACGGTGCACGTTATGAGTAAATACTCGTAGTAAGTACTACGAATAGAGTTAGGAATAAGCACCTGAGCAACTGAGCACCGTCGAGGCTGAGCTACGGGCAGCCAGGCTGAGTTTGAACGAAGCTGAGTGCGAGGCGCAGAACAGAGGCAGATGGCTTCGACTGACAATGGGGTACTATAAGACAACATAGAGTTAGAAAACATAAGAACAGTTACGGTTTATAAAAAATGAAGAACTAGATTTTTTTGGGATTATAAATTTTGTTTTATGTGGTTGAAAAGCGGGAAAATTATTCTATCATCTATGTCCGTCGTTCAACCAGTCACACTATACATATATTTATTTTTATAGAGATATTCAACAAACTTGTTCAGGCATCAGTTCTTTCGTCAATAATGCTTGTCCTGCTTGGGAGCTGACCCCACGACTATCAGCCAAGTAGTGAAGGTAATCACTGAAAGGATATCATTCGACATGACTGCCTGCCTTTATTATTAATTCAACCAACTACTACCGGAAACGGTTAAAGCATTTAAATAACTGAGTATCCATGACTAAAATCAGCTATATCCGGAATACATAGAAATGAGACCGAACTTACACAAATTTTATGCAATTGATTTTTTATTATTGTTTATTTACTCTGTCACTGACATTAGTCTGTACGAAAGTTAACATGTACAAAGTACCTGCTTTAAGCAGATGGTCGCTTTTTATTATTCTAGTTGCGGTTTCAGTTTTTGCGGGGAATTGTGCACTGGAAAATTATGTAAGTGACTATAGAACGAGTATTTAATTCTCGAATTTGCTTTGAATGTTTAGGATTTCGTTTGTTAATAAATCAGTAAAAATTTGACTATCTGTTATTAGAGCTATATGTCCCGCTTACTGCTTCTACAATTTAGTGATTACGTGACCTATGTCAGTCACTTTAGTTTAAGAAACGATCAATCACCATGCGTTATTTTTAATTTTCAATAAGGGTCCATACAAATTCCATGTGGACACACACCGCATGTGCAAGGGCCCCAAGAAGAATGACATCACAATATTTGATCTCGACGTGAAGGTCAAAAACAACAATGAGTTGGGATACTTCAATATAACATTTTTGGAGCCAGCTCAAATAGACGAAGTTAGTACAATATTTTTATCACACCCGGATACTTCATACAAATTTCGCGCCATTTTTACTACATAGAAATTTGACACTTCTTCATGTCTGTACACATGTTTATGCATGTGTGAGTGTCTAGGGCTGTCTCACGGGCTGCCTATTGCCTACATTAAGGCTGCTTAGACATACAGCCTTGTCTTGAAGAATTTTTCTTTGGCAGGATTTAACTTTTTAGTATCCGGCCCGATAATTTAGTGGATAGAAACAATAACAAATACATACCATTGGAAGAAAATGTTTAAGCAAATTAAAGAAAGATTAACTGAATAATGTTTTTTTTAAAACGGTAAATACTGCTGGAAGAAAACTAGTTTTTCTGTCCGTCTCTGTCATAGCCAATTTGCTGTGTATCTATTCGGTCGACTGAATAAATTGAAACTTAGTACACAATATACAGTGTAAGTCTTTATAAAGTGCACATATGAAAGGTGGTGAAAAAGGACCCAATTTTATCGCCCGGAAAAATATTAAAAAATAACAATAAAAAAAGTAAAAAAAATACGGACGTTAATTTTTTTAAGTAGCATCTGCTGTCCCGAAGCAAACAAAACGTTGTAACTTTTAAATTAAGTAGGTTAGAATTTTAAAACAAAAATGTGAAGATTATAGTAGTAGTACTCGTAGATGGCAAAAAAATACACAAAAAATAAATGAAATACAAGCATTTTCATATTTTTCTTCACAGAAAATTTTTCATTTTTTGTGTTTAATTGAAAAAAAAAATTAAAATAACACATATTACGCTTCTTTTTATTACTTTAAGATATTTAACACTAGTTTAGCTTTAAAATAATAAAAACCCCAAATTTCTAACCTATACACAACGTTTGCTATGAGTGATTAAACAATGGTATTCCAAATACGCTATTTTTTACACTGTTGCTCTAAATGCTGGTTTTAGATTTTCTTAGTGTTAGTTTTGTCTATTTTTTTATTTCTGTGGTACGCCCATCTACTGCTAGTCTTCACTTTTTTGTTTTAACATTCTAGCTTGCTTAATTTAAAAATTAAAACGTTTTGTTTATTTGGGAAAAGCAGATTTTATTTAAAAAAATAAACGACCACAATTTTTTTAATATTTTGTGGGCGATAAAATTGGGTATTATTTTACCCCCTTTCATATGTGCACTTTATAAAGACTCATACTGTATAGATTAACCCAAACACGGATGTGTAACATAAATAAATTCCGAGGGTGGGCGATTTATCGATCAAAGATTTATAGAAATGAAAGAACTTCATTAACCTTTTAATATGTTTTTTTAACTTATCCAACAACATGAAGTAATCAGCTTCAAAATGACTTTCAAAAATCAGCATTTTGGAAAGTCATATTGCAAATGAATATGTCCTTGAGAAAATGATTCTCAGTTTCACCTGCTACTAACCACTATTTAAGTATTTCAAAATGTAGGTACAAAATAATCTGTTAAAATCTCCATAATCGTCACGTATTTTGTCCAAATAAAAAAACCGGCCAAGTGCGAGTCAGACTCGCGCTCCGAGGGTTCCTATACGGATTCATATTATATAATTCATAATCACACATGTCTTGAATACTATATCAAATTCTCAGGCCTGCAATCCCTTGAACCTGTGAAAAAAACAAACGTCTATGCCAACGCAATCAAAAGATAGGTACGGCCGTTTATGCCGCATATATTACAAAAATGGCTAATACATTAAATATTAGCAAAATCTTAAAATCATTGTTTATAAATAAAGGATTGTTTGTTGCTTTTTTTTATTTTTATTTTTATTAAAGGTAACCAACAGCTTATAATAAAATGTTGTGGTACAGTACTATTTATGAAAGTTAAGCCAATAACAGATTACCCTAGAGTACATAATTCTGAGTGCAGACTATATCTAAATTAAGTACATATATTTGACAAAAAATAAATGATATAAAAATACAATATTAAACACAAATGCAACTGCGATAATGTCGTTGTATGAGCTGTTTTACTTTAGAAAAACTACTAAAGAGGTATAAGATGCAAGCAAAATTATTCATTTATTGTAATTTATTCACAATATAAGACCAAAGGACAGGCAAAAACGGTAAAAGAATCAACAGTATAGATCGCAGTTGAACGTGTTAACGAGAAGACGTACAATGATCGTTACTGTTTGAAAGGCATACATCCCAAGTAACACATCAAAGCAGTATAACGGCCGACTAACAGCATTTTTATATCGTTTTAGCATTTTGAGTTAGTTCTACAGTAGCATTATAAACGTTTATACGGCTACTATAATGCTTATTTGGGCACAAATTGTACGGCTTTAGATCCTAAATAGGTTCACAAATGGTCGATGAAGTTGCCAAAAGCATTACAGACGCATTATACTGGCAATATTATTGTAAATGAAGATGTTTAAAGCATTACAAAAGCATTAGAAAGTCCTAAGCTCCGCTAAAAGAATGATTGAAGCTATTTAAGTGTTCACAGTTAGAACTTAAAGAAAACCCTACATCATTTCAAAAACATCTGTATGAAGCAGAGTCAAAATTGATCGAGTGCGTGGCACCATATTGTTAAAATTTATAATATTGGATAAGTTTTTGACTTCTTTGTTATTTCATGCCTTCAAATATTACTGCGCATTTGCGCAATTAAGTTTACCGTAAATGTTTATATTGGTTTCATTGAAAATTTTCACGCGCCTTCGATATTTTGTGGTTTTGATACAAAATATTATATAAAGATACGTGTGAAGTAGCCAAAACAATTGTGTATTCCTATTGTAGAACGAATTTTGTATAATTAACATAATAGTTATTGGTTGGGCTGTATTAAATTAAGTTATATCATTAATTGCTTTTATAAATAGGTCCCAATGATAATATTTTTTGGTTATAAAATATTTACAAATGGGTGTCTGTCTAGAGCAGTCCGGTGAACCTTTAAAAAAGCTTATTAATGCCGCCAGCAGTATAAATACTCACACGTGAACAACTATTAAGCCAGAGGCCAGAGAGAAGAGTTTTGATGAACCACTGCAGTGACATTGTATTTATAGTAGTTCTATATGGGTTCACCGGTACACCAGTAGACTTGATGTAAACTGAAATAGTGCCATGTTAGTGCCATTACTTAAACGCAATTTTGGGGATTCTTGAAACCCTATAATGAATGTATATACAGCTTTACGCCTTATAATAACTCACGTGTATTTGATTAAAGAGCTGTTAGCTGTACAACAGAACTCAGTTGATTTTTAAAAATGCAAGCATTATATTGATTCACGTTTATGCTGTTCAGCAGTACTAGGCTTTTACTTACCACTTAAAAGTGCTATTACACAACAAAGAGCACTAAAACCAGCTCAAAGCTTTATAACGGATTTTTGGTGCATTATAATGGTATAAGTTTATGCCATTAAGCAGCATTAGGCATTATCTTACTACCTAAAAATGCTATTGTAGACCCTAAGACACTAAAAACAGCTGAAAGCTGTACAGCGGATTTACGTGGCATTATAATATTTCATATTTATGCTATTAAACATCACTAAGCATTTATTTACTACTTACAAATGCAATTGCTATTTATAACATCAACCTAGAGCAAGTGAAAACCATGGTTTTTCTAGGTTTTCGGTTAGACTGCGCGCTTACGTGGGAATACCAAATTGATCAGCTCTGTGAGAGATTGGGCCGAGCAAGCTTTGCGCTGTGGCGCCTATCGGCCACCCTACCGCCGGAGATGGTCCGCTCGTGCTACTTCGCGACGGCGCACGCGCTATTGCAGTACGGCGTCGAGCTCTGGGGACGCGCCGCAGATTGGCTGCGTGCTTTCAGAATGCAGAAAAGAGCCGTACGAGCGGTGGCGCGTGTTCCGCGTGATACTCCAGCGCGACCCTTGTTTCAGTCGCTACATGTTTTAACACTGCCGTCTCTTGTTATTCTGCAGACAGCACAGTACACAAGGGAAAATCTTAAGATATACCAAGAAAATGGCCATCGTCATCCCTATAACCTTCGTGACGCTCACAGACTGGTTCTCATTCCGCACGCTTTAGAGAAATCCGCCAAACTAACGCACACAATGGGACCCGCGGTGTATAACCGACTACCATCCCACGTGAAAGATGCGCCATCTCTCCCTCCTTCAAGTCGCGGTTGAAGACTTGGCTTGTCGAGCGAGCCTTCTATAGTTGGGAAGAATTATTATTAAATTATTAGCTGTAAGACTTCCTAGCTATTAAAGAAAAATAAAAAAGAAATGCTTGTTAACAGCTCTGTATTTTACGACTTGTAAAATGAAATTTTATTTTATATTTTCATTATATTTTAATATTGACCTGTAAATTTATATTATGATTTACCAATAAAAGACTATTATGACTATTATGACTATTATTGTGGATCCAAGTGCACTAAAAACAGCTGAAAGCTGTACAGATGCGTTGTGGTTTACTGGACTAAAACTAAAGGCTTTACAAAGCATTTTTATGTGTCATTATCCAATCGTTATACAGTGTAGAGCATCATAATGGTATTAAAATGCCAATATAAAGCGTCAAGATGCTCGATAAACTAGAAATGGGATACCTCGGTCATTTTGTGTGTTGTTTGTGTTCTATATATTTGTTTCATTCGCGCCGCACGAGAAGAAAAGAGAGAAATAATGGAGGACAAGATATATTTGAATGAGTTAATTGGTAGTATTTAGGCTCGATATTCAGTCTACAACTGAAGTACAAACATTATTTTATAACTAAGGTTAAAGCCTCCCCCAAACAGGCGCGTTTTTTGTGGCGCTAAATTCGCGCGAAACTCGCAGGTGAAGCTGCGACGTCGCGTCGCAAAAAGCCGCTACACGTCGCGGGAATATCGCGCGAATCTCGCGCTACAAGTGGCGATACTTCTGCGACACTGCGTCGCGACACGTCGCGCGAAATTAGCGCGAATTTCGCGCTACAAGCGGCGACGCTACATGTGTCGCGCGAATATCGCGCTACACGTGTTGCAATATTCGGCGACGCGACAAGGTGTCGCGCGAAAATTGTGCGATATTTCTGCGACACGTAGAGGTGGGTCGGTAACAGATATTCCAATAACGTAACGTAACTGATTAACAGTCAGTATCGATAATGGACTTGGAAACTATTTATTTTTACTCCTCACAAAGGTAATAAGAGACGTTTATGTGTTTCTGTTTCCTCAATATCAATATCTCTAAATATTGCATTACAGAGTGTAGAATAATAAATGCATATACGATTCAAAAGGTTCTGTAAGTTTTAATTGTCGTCCTGAACTTGGAACAGGTTATATTATAACAAAGATAAAATAAATATACAAGGATAAACAAGAATAATAATAAATGCTTTTAAGTAATGAAAAAAAAACTTCTTTCTTGCATTCAAAAAAGGGTCTTTGGGTGGCCCCAGACCTACCGATTCTGTTCTGCCTAGAACGGGTGGAGACGCGGGCAAAAGTTACTATCAGATAACAATCTTACTAGCTAGGAAACTGGCACATGAAAATGTAAATTGTCTATTAAGTGTGTAAACTGGTGCAGTCGGGTAAAAACATAACCCACCTTTTGGCGCAGTCGATTAAAAAACATAACCCTCCTTCTGATCCAGTTGAGTAAAAACATAACCCACTTTCTGGCGCAGTCGGATAAAATACTTAACCCTCCTTCTGGACCAGTCGGGTAAAAACATAACCCACCTTCTGGCGCAGTCGGGTAAAAACATAACCCACCTTCTGGCGCAGTCGGGTAAAAACATAACTCTCCTTCTGTCGTGGTCGGGTAAAAACATAACCCTCGTTCTGGCGCAGTCGGATAAAAACCTAACCCTCCTTCTGGTCCAGTCGGGTGAAAAACATAACCTACTTTCTGGTGCAGTCGGGTAAAAACATAACCCTCCCTCGGGCCCAGTCGGGTTAAAAACAAAACCCTGCCTCTGGACCAGTCGGGTAAAAACATAACCCACCTTTTGGCGCAGTCGGTTAAAAAACATAACCCTCCTTCTGGTCCAGTTGAGTAAAAAGCATAACCCATTTTCTGGCGCAGTCGGATAAAATACTTAACCCTCCTTCTGGCCCAGTCGGGTAAAAAACATTACCCTCCTTCTGGCGCAGTCGGATAAAAACATAACCCTCCTGGCGCAGTTGGGTAAAAACATAACCCTCCTTCTGGCTCAGTCGGGTAAAAAACATAACCTTTCTTCTGGTGCAGTTGGGTAAAAACATTACCCTCCTTCTGGCGCAGTCAGATAAAATACTTAAGCCTCCTTCTGGCCCAGTCGGGTAAAAAAACTTAACCTTCCTTCTGGCGAAGTTGGGTAAAATCATTACCCTCTTTCTGGCGCAGTCGGATAAAATACTTAACACTCCTTTTGGCCCAGTCGGGTAAAAACATAACCCACCTTCTGGTGGAGTCGGGTAAAAACATAACCCTCTTTCTGGCGCAGTCGGGTAAAACATAAACCTCCTTCTGGCGCAGTCAGGTAAAAAACATAACCCCCCTTCTGGCGCAGTCGGATAAAATACTTAACCCTCCTTCTGGCCCAGTCGGGTAGAAAACATAACCCTCCTTCTGGCCCAGTCGGGTAAAAATATAACCCTCCTGGTGCAATTGGATAAAAAATATAACCCTCCTGGCTCAGTCGGGTAAAAACATAACCCTCCGTCTGGAGCAGTCGGATAAAATACTTAAGCCTCCTTCTGGCCCAGTCGGGTTAAAAACATAAGCCACTTTCTGGCTCAGTCGGAAAAAACATAACCCTCCCTCTGGCCCAGTCGGGTTAAATACATAACCCTCCTTCTGGCGCAGTTGGGTAAAAACATAACCTTCCTTCTGGCGCAGTTGGATAAAATACTTAATCCTTCTTTTGGCCCAGTCGGGTAAAAACCATAACCCTCTTGGCCCAGTCGGGTAAAAAACATAACTCTCCTTCTGTCGCAGTCGGGTAATGAAATAAATACTTGCACGCAATAATCGTTATTTGAACAAAAGCTATTACGTACTAGTTACAAAAACGGAACGCGGAACGCGAATCGCGGCGCTACTCTACCTTGGCCCCCCCGGGCCTCACCCCCGTTGTCGCGTCGCAGGAAATTCGCAGAATTCCGCGACAGCGACGCGACGTGAAGCGGCGACAGCGGGGCCTGGGGCCCGGGGGGCAAGCGCGGCGTCGCAGAATATTTGCAGCCACACAGAGGGGGTGAAGCGGCAACAGCGGGGCCCGGGGGGCAAGCGCGGCGTCGCAGGAAAATCGCTGCTACACAGGGGGGGTGAAGCCGCCACATCGGGGCCAGGGGGGGCTGTAGCTGCGAAATCGCCGATTTATCGCGGCAGTGTGTAAAAGCGACAGCGTCCCAGTACAAAATGTACTGAAAGTAATTATTCGCGCTACAAAAATCGCGCCTGTTTAGGGGAAGCTTTAAGTAAGCACGTTTAGTCCTGTGACGAGAGATATCTTGGTATCGAATGACTGAGTTATACAGCCATTCACTAAACACAATACTTACTTTAGGTTAGGTTAATCACTTAAATCCGACAAGGTTTGTGTTACATGTTTTTTGAATGATGATTTGGAGCAATTAAAAATATCGATGTGGCTAAAAGCTAAACGAGTAATGGTTTCACTGCGGCCATAGTTAGTTCGATGTAAGGGAGTGTGAAATAATCGCATGCAAGTGTGACGTGTGCGCCTCTGTGGTACGTTTATGGCAAGAGAGTTAACCAGGGCCCTGTTTCATAAAAAATATTAGTCTGATAATATTACATGCTTACTCATAATATGAGTAAAAATATTAGAATAACTCAATAATATTCCTAATAATATCGGCTCTTCCATAATTATCAGTTATTTTATTACGAATTATATGAGCTAAATGCCAATATTATCAGTATTTTGACGTTGTGTGTCATTATGTCATAATAATTTTATCTCATAGTATTAGTTGATTGTTATTAGTTTTGCGAGTACAATAAAATTAAGTGTTTAGACTGCAAATAATAATTTAATTAATGTTAAATCTAAGAATGAATTCCGATTGAAGTATCGAAGACTTATTATTACACGGAGGCCTCGAATTTTCAGAATGAGAACAAGTTATGCGTTTTTTAGAGACATTCGAATTCAGTGAAAGATTTCGGTTGTCTTATAAAAAGTTTCATTTCATATTGACAAAAATTGAACATATTTTGAAAGTTCCGACACGAAGAAAGGAAGCCCTATCCCCAAAGCAGCAGTTAATGGTCGCTTCAAGTGCTTTGTAGGTAAAGAAGACTAGAAGCTTTGTGACTAATATACCTATATACATACGAACGAAATATCTCATTTGGCCGTAGTTATGCCTTAACGATCCAACTGATTTAAAGTAAGCGAGGGATAATGTACTTTATCCTTTGCTTTTTTTAAATCAGTTGGATCGTTATTGCATAACTATGGCCATTTCATCTCACTAATCTCATCTCACCTCGTCTCACTAATATTATAAATGCGAAAGTATGCATGTTTGTTTGTTTGTTTGTTTATTCCACTTTCACGCCGAAACTATTGAATTTCCACTTCTTTAATAGATTGTTAAATAATCCCTTGTAAAATCTTTTTTACCTTACCGCAGTTATATCCATCTCTTTTATTATTTCAATCGATCTTCTCGATACTATTATGTCACTGGTGAAATCATAGAAACCGCCAATAGACGTAGTAAACACTCAAACGTCACACATGCATGAAAATGAGATCTAATGTTCTCCTAATAAAATTAGAGCTTGTAATATTAGTAATTTAAGTATGTATATAGAGATTTATGAAACAGAATACGACGATCATAATAATATTAGTATTGGAGACAAATATTATTAATAATATTATTAGCACTTTTATGAAACAGGCCCCGGTCTGGAACGTCTATGTTGGAGTTGATAATGTCATAAAGAAATGACATATCAAGAAGTACCCGTCTATTAGTAAGTGTCAAAATTCCATGTTGATTACAGCTGTCCTGATAGGAAAAAGATGGTGCGAATGTTTTAAAGTTTAAAAATCTAGCAAATCGTTTTTTAAATTTTGCTTTTTTTTATCAAAATATGTGACGATTATGAAGATGTTCACAGATTGTTTTGAAATACCATTTTATTTGCCTAGTTACGCTTTCACTGATACTGCAGATATGCTGTTCTTGGAATATTTCCGAAAGACTTTAATTATAAGATACATTATCGCAGTTTTTTTTAACAACAGACATGAATATAAAATAACTGACTTTTACAATATACATTTTAAATGAAGACTGTGTTACCAGACAAGGCTGTATGGACATGGAGCCTTTACGTCGTTCCAAGGGTGAACTTGACAGCAACCGTTTTGTACCTTCTCTTTCACACTTCAGCGATTTATATTATGCTATCCTGTTTTCAGAGTGAACGGTTGCTGTCAGATCGTAACCCGGGCCGCATACCACAAATAAATGTCTTTAATTTGCCAACCCTTGACTATTAGGTCACACATCGGTCACACAGGGGGGTGAGGTCGCCTTCAGAGAGCGACAGGGAGTGTCCATACTGTATAAGTCAAAGTCAAAGTCAAAAGTATATTTATTGAAATTATAGGTAACAAAATTGGCCTTATTAATCAACAATATGTACTATACCTCTATAATTTGCCTAGCATGGCGTTCAATAATTTATAATCAAAAAACAAAATTTGTGTGAACATTAGTTACAATCAATATGAATTAAATACATTACAATCAATACATAATAAATAATACAAATTCAATGTCAATTTAATACGATATCATAATTTCATATACATTCCAAATTCATAATTACATTAAATCGTTAAAGTTATAATTATTTATTCATATCATTAAACTTGTGCTTGTCGTCAAAAAAATCATTTATACTATAATAAAGTCTATCAAGTAACCATTTAGTGATGGCACTCTTAAAGGCCTTATGCTCAAGGCTCTTGTTACAGTCAGGAATGTTGTTGTACACTTTCACGACCATGTAATATATACTTCTTTGGAAAAAACTCGATTTAGGTGTATCGCAGTGAATGAGGTGGTGGTTATGTCTTAGGTTCCGTTGGGATTTCACCTTTGTCTCATATAAATGTAAGTGTTTCTTCGCAAACACTGCGACCTCTTTTATGTACAGACATGGAAGAGGGAGTATCTGATATTTTTTAAAAAGAGGCTTGCAAGAGTCCATTTGTGACCAACCGCATAGCGCTCGCACGCAGCGCTTCTGTGCTTTGAACGCTTCTTTGGCATCCACAGAATTACCCCGAAAAATCAGACCATAGCTAATTAATGAGTGTACATGTCCAAAGTATGCAAGTAATGCCGTTTTCACCGACGATTTCTGAGCAAATTGCCTTATTGGATAGACAAATCGTGAGAGTCTGTCACATAAACTTTGTACATGTGGCTTTGTACAGTTGTTATCTAATAGAAGGCCCAGAAACTTTGAAGTCGTAACATGTTCTATACTGTTAGAACCATAATTAATGCTTACATTCAGCGGTTGTCTTTTGGAGGAATAAAATTGCATAAAATTAGTTTTTTGTAGGTTTATCTGGAGACCATTTTTGTTCATCCAGTCTATAACATTAATAAGTGTACTATTTATGACCCCCTTGTATCTATCCTCCACATCACACCTAACTAGAACCATTCTATCGTCAGCGTATAAAATCATTTGTTGATCTGTGCACCTTGGTAGATCGTTGATGTAGAAAATAAACAGGAGCGGTCCCAGGATGCTCCCCTGCGGCACTCCCCTCTCATTTACTCTGTAGTTGGATCTTATATTCTTGACTACCTTTATGTCCTCTGCAAAATATCTAATTTCAGTACATTGACTTCTAACACTCAAATATGATTTGATCCAGTCTAAAGCTTTACCCCGTACTCCGTAGCGTTCAAGTTTATTGAAAAGTATATTATGATGAACACAATCAAATGTTTTTGACATATCGGTGAATATTGCTGACATATTCACCTTTCTCTCAATGCACTTATGAATGGGTTCCAACAATTGATATATTGCTAAATCTGTAGATCTATTTTTTCTAAAGCCGTTCTGTTCGTTAACAATCAAATCACAGTTATCGGAAAAACTTACTATTATTTTTAACATTATGCGTTCAAACAATTTTGAAAATACGGGAATTAGCGTCACTGGCCTATAATTACCCATTGCATCTTGGTCTCCCTTTTTGTACAACGGTTTGACTATTGACAATTTCAGCTGAGAAGGAAATTTCACAGTTTCTAGAGATAAATTAACAATGAAAGTTAGATGCTTAGATATTAAATATGCTGTTACCTTTATTAATCGTGTGCAAATTTCATTATAACCAACAGAGGCAGTATTCTTTAATGACATAATTTCATTGTATACCTCACTTTCTGAGACTGGCAAAAGAAAGATAGTTGCAGTGTTGTGAGTCATGTGATCATAAATACCCTCCATTTGGCTTGACGGCGCTGGCGATGATATGGGTAATGTATCAATAAAATAATTATTGAAACAATTTGCAATTTGATGTGGATCCGTTATGTTTGTTTCATTTATTTTAATCATTTTGATCATTTGTAGTAGTGTGTTGAATCCCATTTGATTATTAATTATATTCCAAGATGCTTTGCTCTTGTTATCAGAATTTTCCATAATTTTGTGAATCATTAATTGCATGGATGTTCTAATACATTTTCTAAATAGACGATTGTAATTTAAATATTCATCTTGTTTTGACCTGTGACCTTTTTATCTGATATCCGTGAATAGTTTTCTTTTTACTGTACTAGAGACTTTAATTCATTTTATAACCCATATCTGTTTGTTTGTACAGTTAATCTATATCAGTATTGTAGGAAAGCATAGGTCGTAGAACAATTTGTATAAATCCATAAAGGAACCAAATGCCAGGTCCACATCTGTTTCAGTATAGATTTCCATAAAAGATAAAGAAGCTAAAAAGTCGACAAAGTCGATGTTCTCCTTTGAAACGTCACGTTTGCTGATGTACCAGAATTTAGGAATCGTTTTACGTTTAATTTTGATTGTAAGTGTCTGTGCAGTGTGGTCAGATAATGTTAGTTCATGAATGTCAGTTTTAATATTTCTCTTAAAGTTACAAATTATATTGTCCATACACGTTTCAGAATTTACTGTAATCCTTGTGGGTTTTGTAATTTGAGGAAAAACATTATAAGAGTGAAGCAGTCTGATAAATTTACGTGAGATATTTTCGATATTTCGTTTTGGACATTCTATCTATCTATCAGCCGAAAGACGTCCACTGCTGGACAAAGGCCTCCCCCATGGATTTCCACACTGACCGGTCCTGTGCGGCTCGCATCCAGCGGCTTCCCGCAACCTTGACCAGGTCGTTGGTCCACCGAGTCGGAGGCCTGCCCACACTGCGTCTTCCGGTGCGCGGTCGCCACTCGAGAACTTTACTGCCCCAACGGCCATCTGTTCTACGAGCTATGTGCCCTGCCCACTGCCACTTAAGTCTAGCGATTCTGAGAGCTATGTCGGTAACTTTGGTTCTCCTACGTATCTCCTCATTTCTGATTCGATCACGTAGAGAAACACCGAGCATAGCACGCTCCATCGCCCTTTGGGTGATTTTGAGCCTTCTTATGAGGCCCATAGTAAGCGACCATGTCTCGGATCCATATGTCATCACATCACTGGCAACACACACTGGTCAAAGAATTTAGTCTTGAGACACTGCGGTATTTTGGACGTGAAGATATTGCGAAGCTTCCCTAATGCTGCCTAGCCGAATTGGATTCGACGATTGATCTCTTTCTCGAAGTTGGACCTACCTAACTGGACTGTTTGTCCCAGGTATACATACTCGTCAACAACTTCAAGTGTAGAGTCTCCAATCTTCAGAGGAGTAAGTGTAACACGGACATTTAACATGATTTTCGTCTTATCCATGTTCATTTTAAGACCCACTTGTTGGGAGGCTTTACTGAGTCCTTTGAGCATCGCGCCTAGGTCTTCCAAGGTCTCAGCCATGATCACGATATCGTCAGCAAATCGAAGGTGAGTGATCTACTCGCCATTGATGTTAATGCCGAGTCCTCTCAAATCCAGAAGCTTGAAAACATCTTCCAGTGCAGCGGTGAACAGTTTCGGAGATATAACGTCTCCCTGTCTCACCCCACGCTGCTTCCGGATAGGTTTTGAATTCGGATCCTGGAGGTGGACCAACATGGTGGCGTTTTCATACAGACACTTCAATATTTCGATGTATCGATAATCGATTTGGCACCGTTGGAGAGACTGCAACACAGCCCAGGTCTCGGTCGAATCAAAGGCTTTCTCATAGTCCACAAACGCCAAGCATAGTGGCCGATTATACTCTTCGGTCTTCTGGATAATCTGCCGCAGCGTATGTATGTGGTCTATGGTACTGAAGCCTTTTCGGAAACCGGCTTGTTCGGGAGGCTGGAAGTCGTCAAACCTGCGTGTGTTAGAAAAATAGTCATGAACCTATTGAGGGTAAAGTTATGAAAGGATTTAAAATAAGAAATGAAGTTATATTCCATTATGATTCAAATTTAATTAAGTAAAGCACAATTTTAACAAGTTTACTTTTAATGCTAAATGATTTTATGCTTAAATAAATTCTACTATTTAAACTTTATATAAAAGTTATTATGCAAGATGAATTTATTCTAAAGTATGTTCTACTAGCCAATTTTACTACAAGACAATACTGGCAATTGATATTCGACTATTCAAACAATAGATAGGTAACATATTGATAGTTACCAAACTCAAGTAACATTAATAAATTTATTGAAACATAATAAACAAAAACAATTATAATCAGTAAAAGAGCAATATAACTAGTACTTAACTTGGTGTTTCTCGGAGCTCTGCAGATCAACAAGTGACGACTATGGCACGGTCTGTGCCTTTTATAGCCGAGACTTGCCTACTGTCGACCAATCACAATGACTCAAAAGGGATCGACCAATCATAAATCAGCACGTGCTTTTAAATGTTTTTCATCACTGTCTTTTACACAAAATTATTAAAAAATGTTAAAATATAAAGTTTTTAAACTATATTTAAATATTAGAAATATTTTAATTTTTATTATAAAATATTTCAATAATATTGTATTTTTTAACAAAGGTATCACCACGTGTTAATATAATTTTTAGCAATACTAAAGTTAATATTATTTTGTTAAAACACAAATAATTTAAAAGGTTTTGTAATATTTTGATTAAAGTTTTAAATACAATAATTGTTATAAAAACGTGGTGGGACCCAACGTATACTTAATTTTTAAATAATGATTTGCACAAGTATTTTCTAGATCATAAATTGTTTTCCTATTTTAGAAATATAAAACAGGTGTTTTAATCATAAAAAGTGAATATTTATTACATCAACAAAACGATATGTCTACTTATTTATGTAATTTTTAAATAATTATTTACACATGTTTTTTCTAGTTCATAAATCGTTTTCCTATTTTAGAAATGTAAAACAGGTGTTTTAATCATAAAAAGTAAATATTTATAACATCAACAAAATAATATGTCTATCTATTTATGTAATTTTTGATTAATTATTTACACATGTATTTTCTACTTCATAAATTGTTTTCCTATTTTAGAAATGTAAAACAGATATTTTAATTAACGAAAAGTAGAACATTAATTACGTCAACAAAACAATTTGTTAACCTATTTATGAATATCAACAAAAGGAACGAACTTATATTTCTCTTACACGAGAAAATAATTTGTGAATTTTATTATTTATACATACGTTTTCCGTAATATACTATCACGGCCATCCTGATATGTACTTCGCTCTCGAAGTACATATCCACAATAAACCTAAAGATTCTGAGAGATTAACTGCCTTGCCATAATAACCCCATCACCCGCTGCCAGTGAAGATAGGCTATCATCAGACAATTAATAGACCAGCGGGTGGAAAATATAGGAGACTAGGTTTTTTTTATATAGAGGAGATTAATTATCTTGACATAATTGCCCCATCATCCGCTGCCAGTGAAGACAGGCAATCATCAGACAATTAATAGACCAGCGGGCGGAAAAATTTAGGAGACTAGATGCTCTGTCATGATGGCCCCATCACCCGCTGCCAGTGAAGTCAGGCTACCATCAAGCAACCAGCAGACCAGCGGATTGATATGAGATGCTCTTTGTCTCGTCATATTAATCCCGACACTCGCTGCCAGTGAAGCTAGATTAACACCAGACAAATAGCGGACCAGCGAACGGAAAAGAGGAAGAGGATGTATTTGTATAAATATGTTTATTAAACTGTTCGCCATAAGTTTGCTTTATTTCAATGTATCATTCAAGTCTTACTATTTATTTACATTTTATCAAGATAAATAGAAAATTAAGCGTATTATATTTCGGTAAAATCAATCATGCAATGAGTTATACCTTATACTACTGTAATACTATATACAAAACAAAATTAAAATATTGATTTTAAATATATGCTTATGAATAACTATTTACAAACAAAATGTTTACAAATTACCTACCTAAAATTTAATTTGTGAGATTATCCTCAACAACAGCATTTTCATCTGTCCATTCTCCGGGCCAGTATCTTAATTTATCTTTAGCCATAATAATGCTACGACGACGACCACTGCGTAACTCAAAACGATCATTATTTAAAATATTTACAATTTGGAAAGGTCCTCTAAACTTGGGTTTTAATTTATCATTTCTTCTATGGTCCTGAGAAACATACACGATATCACCTACATTATAAGTTTTGTTATTGCGACGCACAGCATCAAAACGCTCTTTGAATTTATTTGCTACTTCATGAAGTCGTCTGTATGCGAGTTGTCTATCTGATTGAACGTCAAATGTGTGGTCTGCGATGTCATCATCAAGAACATCAATTAAGCGAGCTTGTATACACGGTATGTTTGCATTGCAACCAATTAGCAAACGGAGGGGGGGAAAGCCTGTGGATTTCTGTACGGTTGTATTTATGGATTGCTGTACCTTCCACAATCCGTTCGGCCAATCTGACACATTATTACAGGTCGTGGACAACATGTTTATTATTGTTGCAACATATCGTTCTGCCTGACCATTACCTCTTGGTGTGCCCGTCGCAATCATATGGTGTTCAATTTGTAATTCTCTAAAGAATTCCTGAATTTGACTTGAGGTAAAATTGGAACCTCGATCAGTAACTACTAGAGAGGGAGTGCCAAATAACGTTATAGTTTCACGGAGTATAGGTATAAGTTCTTGAGCTGATAAGGTTTTAAGTTTTTTTAAAAGGGCAAAATTTTGTGAATCCGTCGACAATGACAAGAACATGTTTAAACCCTTCAGAAGATGCAGGAAAAGGTCCGGTGCAATCAAGATGTAAAGTGTGAAAAGGAATTGCTGTTTTTTCAAGTGGATGCAAAAGTCCTTGTTTAGGACCTGAATGACCTTTACGCTCGGTACATTTTAGGCAGTGCGAAATATATTTTTTCACAAAAGCTGCCATAGAAGGAAACCAGAAATTTTCGCGAATTTTATCAATGGTCTTATCGTATCCTACGTGACAATTTTCATCATGAAAAAGCCTTAAGATACTAAGCCTATAACCCCTTGGTATATACAACTTAGGCTGTGCTTCATTATTAGTCTTGAAATGTAGCAAATTATTCCTGAAGATATATTTAGATGTATCTATATCACCAGAATGTACCTTTTCAATCAAAGATATAGTTTCTGGATCATTTTGTTGCGCTACTTCTAACCATAAGCGAGCATTTACATCAATATCATTATCATTGATCAAATTAATTTGGTGTGGGAATGAGGACTCAATAGGGTTACGGCTCAGAAAATCAACATGACTAATATATTTTCCTTTTTTGTAAACAACTTCAAACTCAAAGTCCTGTAAATATGTCCACCAGCGGGCAATACGATTCGATAAATCTTTCTTGTTTACTGTTGATTTTATAGAATTACAATCCGTGAAAATTCTGAATTTTACTCCCAAAAGATATACCCTAAAATGTTTTAAGGCATTATATATAGCTAAGGTTTCTAAGGTTCCATAAACCGGAGGATGGGCAGCAGCGTCTTTCCCGCGTACAATCTTGGCTCACGCCACACTGCGATCGCCAACCCGCATGCCAAGCGTGGCGATTATGGCAACTACCCCCCAAATATGATTAGGAACCCGAAACAACGGCCCCTAGTCCCCGGCAGCCCCGCTATTCCTGACTCCGGTAGCGGCCACGGTAACGGCGGGGCATGGGGTGCGAAGAATCTCCGGCAGAGGCCAGGCTACCAAAAACAAAAACCTTTGGCCCTGGCAACCTATAACACGCGCACACTGCGAACGGACGAAAGACTCGCTGAACTGGAGGAGGAATAGAGCAGGTTACGATGGGATATTGTGGGATTATGTGAAGTCCGAAGAGAGGGTGAGGACACCATGATCCTTAAGTCCGGAAACCTGCTCTATTTCCGGGAGGGCGACCAACTGTCCCAGGGTGGTGTCGGGTTTATTGTCCACAAGTCCCTTGTCAACAACGTGGTCCAGGTCGAGAGTGTTTCGACGAGGGTAGCGTACCTTATACTCAGAATCACCAAACGGTATTCGCTGAAGGTCATACAGGTATATGCGCCGACCGCGGAACACCCCGACGAAGAGGTGGAGGCTATGTATGAGGATATCTCCAGAGCCATACATAGCTCCAGGACCCATTTCACCGTTGTGATGGGGGACTTCAACGCGAAACTAGGCAAACGAAGGGACAACGAGCTGAGAGTGGGGAAATTTGGATACGGAGAGAGGAATGCGCGGGGTCAGCTGCTGGCTGGCTTTATGGAGAAGGAGGGCCTCTTCATGATGAACTCCTTCTTCAAAAAGTCAAAACACCGCAAGTGGACATGGCTGCATCCCAGTGGCGTAATAAAAAATGAGATTGACTTCATCTTGTCGACAAAAAGGCAAATATTCAATGATGTCTCTGTGATCAACTTGCTGAAGACAGGAAGCGATCACCGAATGGTAAGAGGCACATTGAATCTAAAAACAAAGCTAGAAAGATGTCGACTGATGAAGTCCACGCTCCGACCAGCGCCTATCCAACTCCAAAACCCCGAAAGCTTTCAACTCGAGTTGCACAACCGCTTCGAATGCCTAGGAGAATGCGAAAATGTGGACAATTATAACGACAGGTTCATGGAAATTGTCCAAACGGCTGGGAATAAGGCCTTCAAAACCGGCCGTTTAAAAAGAACATCTCGTATCTCGGACCTCACCAGCGAGCTCATGGAGGAAAGACGAAGCCTGATTCTGAAATCCTCTGAAGATGCTTGTCAGTATCGGCGACTAAACAGACAGATCTCCAAGTCCTTGACCCGTGATATACGCCAATTTAATACCAATCGTATTAAAGAGGCTATCGAGCGCAATAAAGGGTCAAAAGTATTCGCAAGGGATCTGTCTGCTGGTCAAAGCCAACTGACAAAGCTGAAGACCGAGGATGGCAGAGTCGTGTCGTCCAAGCCCGAGCTGTTGGAAGAGGTTGAGAAATTCTACGGACAATTATACATGACTACACGCTTACCTGTCAGCAATCTGGCTGAAGACCCGAGAGCCAGATTGTCCCGACACTATACCAAAGATATCCCAGACGTCAGCCTGTGCGAGATTAGAATGGCTCTCAAACAGCTTAAGAACAACAAGGCACCGGGTGATGATGGAATTACGGCTGAGCTTCTGAAAGCAGGTGGAGAACCGGTACTTATAGCTCTTCAGAAGCTATTTAATTCCGTCATGCTCGAGGGACGAACGCCTACAGCATGGCACAGGAGTGTGGTGGTGCTCTTCTTCAAGAA
The DNA here is from genome assembly GCA_958295455.1 of Coleophora deauratella. NCBI lineage: Eukaryota > Metazoa > Arthropoda > Insecta > Lepidoptera > Coleophoridae > Coleophora > Coleophora deauratella. The sequence continues at coordinate 3,914,078 of OY282403.1, read as the reverse complement.
GGGTGATAAGTCTCTGCTGAAGAATTACAGACCCATCTCACTCCTGAGCCATGTCTACAAGCTGTTTTCGAGAGTCATTACGAATCGTCTCGCACGCAGGTTTGACGACTTCCAGCCTCCCGAACAAGCCGGTTTCCGAAAAGGCTTCAGTACCATAGACCACATACATACGCTGCGGCAGATTATACAGAAGACCGAAGAGTATAATCGGCCACTATGCTTGGCGTTTGTGGACTATGAGAAAGCCTTTGATTCGATCGAGACCTGGGCTGTGTTGCAGTCTCTCCAACGGTGCCAAATTGATTATCGATACATCGAAGTGTTGAAGTGCTTGTATGAAAACGCCACCATGTCGGTCCACCTCCAGGATCAGAATTCGAAACCTATCCGGCTGCAGCGTGGGGTGAGACAGGGAGACGTTATATCTCCGAAACTGTTCACCGCTGCACTGGAAGACGTTTTCAAGCTTCTGGACTGGAGAGGACTCGGCATTAACATCAATGGCGAGTACATCACTCACCTTCGATTTGCTGACGATATCGTGATCATGGCTGAGACCTTGGAAGACCTAGGCGCAATGCTCGAAGGACTTAGTAGAGTCTCCCAACAAGTGGGTCTTAAAATGAACATGGATAAGACGAAAATCATGTCAAACGTCCGTGTTACACCCACTCCTCTGAAGGTTGGAGACTCTACACTCGAAGTTGTTGACGAATATGTATACCTGGGACAAACAGTCCAGTTAGGTAGGTCCAACTTCGAGAACGAGATCAATCGTCGAATCCAACTCGGCTGGGCAGCGTTCGGGAAGCTTCGCAATATCTTTACGTCCAAAATACCGCAGTCCCTCAAGACTAAAGTCTTTGACCAGTGTGTGTTGCCAGTGATGACATATGGATCCGAGACATGGTCGCTTACTATGGGCCTTATAAGAAGGCTCAAAGTCACCCAAAGGGCGATGGAGCGTGCTATGCTTGGTGTTTCCCTACGTGATCGAATCAGAAATGAGGAGATACGTAGGAGAACTAAAGTTACCGACATAGCTCTCAGAATCGCTAGACTTAAGTGGCAGTGGGCAGGGCACATAGCTCGTAGAACAGATGGCCGTTGGGGCAGTAAAGTTCTCGAATGGCGACCGCGCACCGGAAGGCGCAGTGTGGGCAGGCCCCCGACTCGGTGGACCGACGACCTGGTAAAGGTTGCAGGAAGCCGCTGGATGCGAGCCGCACAGGACCGGTCGGTGTGGAAATCCTTGGGGGAGGCCTTTGTCCAGCAGTGGACGTCTTTCGGCTGATAGATAGATAGATAGAAGGTTTCTAAATCGTAAGAACAATACTTCGATTCAGCTGGTGATGTTCTTTGACTATAATAGGCTACAACTCTTTTTTCGTTATTTTCTCGCTGAGCTAGTATTGCTCCATAACCCAGAGAACTAGCGTCTGTATAAACTTCAACTGGTAATTCTGGATCATATATGGCCAGTAAGGGCTTTGAAACTAAATGCTGAATGACATAATTACGAGCAGCATCTTGTTCTGGGCCCCATTCCCATTTTTGGTCCTTTTTAGTCAATTTTGTTATAGGCGCGGTACGTGTGGAAAACTCTGGTATAAATTAGCGAAAGTAGCTAGCAAGTCCCATAAATTGCCGCACTTGCTTCACTGAACGTGGAACTGGAGAATTCGTTAAAGCTGCAACTTTGCTTTCACTTGGTCTGACTCCTAATCTTGAGATATGCCTTCCTAAATACTCAATTTCCTCGACAAAGAATTTACATTTTTTTAGATTTATAGTAAATCCAGCGGTACTTAATGCATCGAGTGTTTGTTCCAAGTAAGTAAGACCTTCTTCGATGGTTGTGAAAGGAATGAGTAAATCATCAATATAAACTAGCAGAAATTTTAGGTGTTTAACTGCTTTATTTATTGCTCTTTGAAATACAGATGGACCATTACAAATGCCAAAAGGCATTTTGACAAACTCGTAATGGCCATCTGGAGTCACAAATGCTGTGTATTTAGAAGAGTCTTTTGCAATAGGTATTTGATAAAACCCATTTTTCATGTCGATGGAAATGAAATATTTAGCCTTACATAATTTATCAATCTGATCCTCAATAAGCGGAAGCGGAAATCTGTCTTTTTCTATAACCTTATTAAGTGCCCGAAAATCTACGCATAACCTGTCACTCCCGTCTTTCTTTTTAACTAAAAGGACTGGACTTGCATATGGGGAATCACTTTCGCGAATTATATTTTTGTTTAACAAATCCGACACGATATCGTTTACTTTTTGCCGTTCAATAGGTGCCATTCTATAAGGGCGGTAGTTTATAACTTCATCTTTTTTTAACCGTATATTTAATTCTCCTGTATTGACTGTTCCTATATTATCTGCAGTTGGTAAAACGGAAGAGTATCTTTGAAATATGTTTGTTATTTTATTTTGTAAAGATTGATCTAAATGTTCAATTTTAGTCATTAGGTCTTCAATGTTTGACATAGTATCACTTTGTTCCATTAAATTAACTTTATTTGATATAGGTGTAGTTCTACGATGAACTTTACAACCAGAGGAATCGATCGTCACAGCAATATCTGGATAATCTAATGCATTAGACCCTATGATAAAATCATAGCAGAAGTCGTTATCCCGTGCCACAAAAACATCAATCTCAATACACACGTCGTCAAATTTTACAGGAATTGTAATAGTTGCAAATATGTGTACACTACCTTTACCAATTCCATTTATATACAAAGAACATGGATTAAATTTACATCCGATACGCCTCGCTATAGATTCCTTAATTACACTACAGTTTGCTCCTGTATCAATCAAAGAATTAATATTTACATTTTTCACAGTAACATTTGTGAATTTCAATTCCGATTTAGCACCACAGTTACTAAACCGGAACATTACTGGTTTTTTGGTTGGGAACTGTCTATATTCACACGTTGTTTAAAAAAACATGTTGATTCATCATGTCCCATCTTTTTACAAACTGTACAAGGGGGCTTCGTGGCCTTTTGTTCTTGTGACACGGGTTTTTCAGCACTGCTATTTTTTTTACACTGCGATTTTAAGTGGCCAACACTTCCACATTGGAAACAAACTTTTTCTGAGGAATTAACATTAGTTGTTTGTTCAAATTTAAAGCGTTTTGAAACACTAGAACCTGACGCATTATCATTATTATTACCTATGGGACGTTTCTTAGGTTTCAGGTAAGTTGTGAACAGAGATATTAATTCAGCAGAAGTTTTTACGCTACTGTTGAAAGATGCCATTCTAACATTAACATCCCTGATACTACCACAAACTAGTTCGATAATTTGTGCTTCAGTGAAAGTTATCTTTGTGTTTTTTAATAACCTTATTTTCTCTCTCGCGTATTCACAATAAGAATCTGCCGAATCAGAGGAGTAAGTCACAGCTTTATACAGTTTTTCGGATAAGTTTTTCTTTTCAGGATATAAATCAATAATTTCCGTACGAAAATTCTCCCAAGTACGCCCTGCCTGTGGTTCCCAAGACTCAAACCATAATAATGCAGAACCCTTTAGGGTCTTACCAGCTTTAGCAACCATTGCTATACTGCTCCAGCCGAATTCCTTGCCCAATGCTTCGATGTTGTTGCACCACGCCTCGGCACCGTTGTCGCTCTTCGCTGGGTCGAAACATGGCAGCGCCACATCATCTTGTCGCCTGTTCGCAGATACAGCGTCCCGAATCGCAGCGAGGAGACCCTCAAGCACAGTCACGTCCATATTAATGGTTATCTAGAAATAAAATAAAAAAAATTAACACTGTGTTCAGTTAGTATCCCACTTCTGATGTTAGAAAAATAGTCATGAACCTATTGAGGGTAAAGTTATGAAAGGATTTAAAATAAGAAATGAAGTTATATTCCATTATGATTCAAATTTAATTAAGTAAAGCACAATTTTAACAAGTTTACTTTTAATGCTAAATGATTTTATGCTTAAATAAATTCTACTATTTAAACTTTATATAAAAGTTATTATGCAAGATGAATTTATTCTAAAGTATGTTCTACTAGCCAATTTTACTACAAGACAATACTGGCAATTGATATTCGACTATTCAAACAATAGATAGGTAACATATTGATAGTTACCAAACTCAAGTAACATTAATAAATTTATTGAAACATAATAAACAAAAACAATTATAATCAGTAAAAGAGCAATATAACTAGTACTTAACTTGGTGTTTCTCGGAGCTCTGCAGATCAACAAGTGACGACTATGGCACGGTCTGTGCCTTTTATAGCCGAGACTTGCCTACTGTCGACCAATCACAATGACTCAAAAGGGATCGACCAATCATAAATCAGCACGTGCTTTTAAATGTTTTTCATCACTGTCTTTTACACAAAATTATTAAAAAATGTTAAAATATAAAGTTTTTAAACTATATTTAAATATTAGAAATATTTTAATTTTTTTTATAAAATATTTCAATAATATTGTATTTTTTAACAAAGGTATCACCACGTGTTAATATAATTTTTAGCAATACTAAAGTTAATATTATTTTGTTAAAACACAAATAATTTAAAAGGTTTTGTAATATTTTGATTAAAGTTTTAAATACAATAATTGTTATAAAAACGTGGTGGGACCCAACGTATACTTAATTTTTAAATAATGATTTGCACAAGTATTTTCTAGATCATAAATTGTTTTCCTATTTTAGAAATATAAAACAGGTGTTTTAATCATAAAAAGTGAATATTTATTACATCAACAAAACGATATGTCTACTTATTTATGTAATTTTTAAATAATTATTTACACATGTTTTTTCTAGTTCATAAATCGTTTTCCTATTTTAGAAATGTAAAACAGGTGTTTTAATCATAAAAAGTAAATATTTATAACATCAACAAAATAATATGTCTATCTATTTATGTAATTTTTGATTAATTATTTACACATGTATTTTCTACTTCATAAATCGTTTTCCTATTTTAGAAATGTAAAACAGATATTTTAATTAACGAAAAGTAGAACATTAATTACGTCAACAAAACAATTTGTTAACCTATTTATGAATATCAACAAAAGGAACGAACTTATATTTCTCTTACACGAGAAAATAATTTGTGAATTTTATTATTTATACATACGTTTTCCGTAATATACTATCACGTGCGAGACGATTCGTAATGACTCTCGAAAACAGCTTGTAGACATGGCTCAGGAGTGAGACGGGTTAAATAAATATTAAAATAACTACATAAAATGATTTTAATTTTTTGTTTTGTCTGTAATTTAATTAGTAGGTTTTCTAATCGGTCAAAAAATAAGTTAACATTCTTTACATCAGGAATACGATAAATACAAATTAAAATAATATTCTCAAACGGCAGCAAAACCCCACAACATTCAAAAGTACAACGTTCACTAAACGACTTAATGTAGTCCAGTCGTTTAAATTCTATTAGATTAAGTCGAAGAAGTATACAACAACCACCTCTTTTGCTATTAACTTTTTTGGTTTTCAGGTTCTTCCTTGTATAAGATTCTGCCACAATACAACCTGGGAGATACAAATTCCTTTCATCCCCGGACTGAATGAAATGTTCAGTTAGACAAATCGAATCTACAGTTTTATTCTAAGTAGCCTCAAATTCTCTAACCGACAGAAGAAGATCCTCTTTTTTCTTAGAAATACCTTGTATATTCTGATGCAGCAAACAAAATACAGCACTGTTATTGACTCAGAATCATAGATATTACTTGTTTCCCTACTTATTATTAATACTCGAGAAAATCTGTGTAGGGGGATCGAAAAAACTTATTTTATGTATCCTTGTTTGATATTGTTTTAAAATAATAAGGGATAGTTCCCTTCTTTGGTCCAACATCTGCCCTTGTCTCTGATAGATTATTGTCCTTCCTGTTAAATCGAGAACTTTTAAGTCTTTGGCGTAGTTTATCTAAAGACAAAAATTGATAGTTTTATTCTTTACAATTAATTATAAGATTTACAGTATCATAGATTAGTTTTATGTTATTATATTTTACAAAGTACTTCCTACAACTTAATTCAATAAATTTGCAATTCGAATAGTTTTGTGACCATAATTTCAGGTGATAGTTTAGTGATTTTTCGTTTAAGTACTTGTTCTCCACTACAGGAAGTAAATAGACAGTGGCTTTCGATAGTTTACTAAGACACATACATAAATTCAAATGCAGTTTTGCTGGATTGTTATCATGGGCACCTAAACGAAGTACAACGACATCTTCATTTGATAAACTGTTTTGCAGATTATTACAGTAGTCTAGGATCTGCGCGCTGGACGCATTGGGCATGACAAACCCTGAAGGCGAATAAACATCATTCCTATGGCCACGTCTTGAATTTAGGATAGCAGCCGATAGACCTGCCACTGATTCGTCACCAACAATGACCATTTTCCGTTTTTTTAACATCTCTGTGCCGCTCTCTGTCATTTTCTGTTCATTTTCATTATCTGCGTCGCTTGATTGTCCTGCGCTCGAAGCCTTTTCCACTAGTTCTTCCTACTATAATATCCTTATACTGTGATTTTTATTTGTACATTTTAATCATATTCACCAAGGTACAACGAAGCGGTGATATACAACGTGTGATAGCATTCTGAAAGATTGATTCGGTTTGCACGAAAAAAGAAAAGAAAAGCGCGGTTTCAGCAAAGTCACGTTGTTGAGTTCCACCAGCAGAAAACAACTTCAAAGTATTTATGACTCTGTTTTTATCCCTCACTCAACTATTAGTAAATGAACAAAGGATTCTTTTTAAAATTTTCTAATAATCCTGTGAAGGCACATTCTAGGTGCACAAATTGAAAATAAAAACAAGCTTCCATCCGTCCATCTATCTAAATTTCCATTCAGCCATGCCATCTATATATTAGGTGTACAAAAAAGTTCTACCCGTTTCCAAAAGATATGTTTGACTTACCGGTGAAAGTATCCGTCGTACCTAGTGATGTAAATAGAAAAAAAACAAAATGAATTTTTTCACAATTTTGAAAAAAAACATGAAAAAAAACATGGCACCATTGTTTTTTTTCTAAATTTGGTTTTTTTTTCAGAAAAACTAAAACCCAATAACTGAAATGGAATAAAACATTGAAAAATTTAATAATTATTATTTTAATAGATAAAATCAATAATAACATGTCTTTAGAAAAACAAGTTTTTTTTTATCAAAAATGTAATAATTTTTATTCTGAATCAGTATAATCACAATTAGTAGAGCTGCCTACTGCCTACGCTTGTTTTGTCATCATCAGAGCAACAAGTTTCATTTTCTTCTGTGTCTTCGTCCGAATCGACAATGCTATCAAGAATCTATCTTCTTCCGCTTGCGATGATACTGGAATGGAATGTAATACTGGGCTTGTGATTGGAACCCTAAATTGTGAGCAATGTAAACTATCTTTCTAGCCCTATCATTCTTCAGCTTGTTGCGCTTTTTGCTGTGAATTTCGCTGTAAGTACTAAATGTTCTCTCGCACGCCGCCGATGTAGTAGGAAGCGACAGAAATTTAACGTCTACTTTAGACAAATCAGTTGATTTGCATAGTCCTGCCCACCAAGCAATGGGAGTCAATTTGTTCAACGTTGACCATAAAAAACACTTGGAAAAAAATCCTGTTTTGCAATGTAATTTGCAAGCTCTGCAAGTAATGTATCCTCATTGACGTCTGGAATTTTAACAGCAGAAACAAAACCCCTTTAGAAAGACACAGCACATTCAAAGTCATATTTTTGGTCTTCAATTGTTTGTTCTAAGTGTTTCCTCCAGTTTGGTTATAAGCTTCTTGGTATTCCTCCATTCCATTGATCAGTGAATGTTACCATATTTTTCAAGTTAAATAACTACCATACAGAGTAACTGATAAATCAACGGTCGTATTTGAGGAGGTGAAAAAGAAGCTGATACACATTCCAAATATGTAAAAAGAAACATGACCATTTTCATCATTTAAAAAATATATTCATACAAAACAAAAAAGGTACCTAGTTTCAAATGTTCAAGTTGTTAAATATACCATTTATAAACCAACTAACAGGTATTTAACGATAATTATCCTGATATATTTTTATTTTCTTACGCTTGAAAAAAACCTACGCCAGAAAAAAAACAGTATTTTTTCATGTTTTTTTTCAACGTTTTTTTTCATCTCAGAAAAAAGAACGGTTTTTTTACATCTCTAGTCGTACCACTAGTCCTGACACCTTTTTTAAAACTGACAAGTCTCCACTTTTTTAAAATTTAATAATTTAATTTCATGCTTTGTGTAGAGTAGACGATTAGCTGTCTTTTGATAAGTTTATAGTGTTCATAAAATCATGTTTGAAAACGATATATTTGAAAAAGACATTATGCAAGGGCACAGTTGTGTATTGTATTAATTGTATGTCCTTTTGGATTACTCAGCGGGACTTTCGCATGTCTTATGAATTAATTGTGTAGTGCATAATACCATCAGTAAAAGTACGTTGATAAAATAGCTTTAGTCTCACAAAAATGAAAAGAGTGCAGCCAGAAGACTTGCCGTGGGAAGTTCGACAGACATCAGCCTCTAGACTGGAAACCGTCGATAAAATTAAGGAAGCATTAAGTCGTACACGTAACTGGTCTATCGAGGATCTGCGTCAACATATTAGTTACTCATACTACTGCGCAAAGAGTTATATCAGAAGATTTGGGGTTGATGAGTAAGTTAGCTCCATGGGTTCCATACAAACTGAATGTTCAAATTTAATTTCGACTTGAAGTTACCTGTAAAAAATTTTTTTGGTATAAGCAGTCGCTCGAAAAGGAGGAATCTGTGATGTACTGACGAGACTTGGGCGCCGCTTTACACCGCTCTCCTCAGAGACATCAATCCATTCAAGTTAAATGAAATAATCGGATGGTTAAACAAAAAAAATATTTTTACTGGTTATCTTAAATACCAGTTGTTTGGAGAAGACTCATTTATAGCGCAGGAGTCTACTGATTAATTTTACATGTATTGTATACTTTATTCATTTACACAAATAAAAATAAATAAAAAGCAAAATATGTCAGGAATTCTATATGGTACGACCTATATTATTGATGACAGCATGTGCCGGAAATAGTTTCGAAAATTTAAAAACGGAGATTTTGATTTAAAAAATACATGACGCTCGGACCGAATTCAGAAAATCTTGAACTTAAACTGCAAGAGTTACTGGACCAAGACACTGTATAAACACAACATCAACTTGCAAAGACATTAGATATAACCCAACAAGTTGTTCCTGAAAGACTATGTGTATTGGGGAAAATAATAAGAAAAGAGAAGATGGGTCTCGTGAAAGACGAGTTAGTATGTGTCTTTAATTGATTTAAAGACGGAAAACGAAGAGTTTTTTGTGGAAACTAGGTACAGAGGATGAAAGACGGATTTACTATAAAAGTCCCAAAATTAAAAAGAAATTGACAGATCCAGGGCAGGCGACAACATCAATACCAAAACGCAACATTTACGGTGAATAAGTGTGCTTTGTATTTGATAGGTTGAATGTGGTGTATTGTTTTACGAACTTCTTAAATCATATGTAAGTATAACAAGCGAACATTATTCTGTATAATTACAATCTTTAACTGAACAAAACTTTGCGGGTGGTAGGACCTTGTGCGAGGTCCGTCCGGATCGCTACCACCATCTTACTCGCTAATCCTGCCGCTAAGCAGCAGTGCTTGCACTGTTGTATTCCGGTGTGGAGAGTAAGACAGCCGAGGAAATTACAGGCACAAGAGGCATTTCATCTTAGCCCTCTAGGTTGGCAACGCATCTGCAATCCCCTCCGGGGTTGCAGGTGTCTATGGGCAGTGGTGATCACTTACCATCAGGTGACCCACTTGCTCGTTTGCCTTCCTTATCACATAAAAAAAATAAAATAAAAAAAAAACAAAAGTCATGAAAATCAACCATACTTTGGCAGAACGTAGTAGAAGGTAATGGTCATAAAAATTTATAGGATTTTTACTTTGTTTCATTTTTATAAATAAATGTATTTTGTTCAAAAACAGGTAGAACATTTCGTACACCTAATATGTCGTAGCCAGATCATATAAATTGGTCAGATCATAAAATTACTGATCAATTATTATTATCATTTATCCTTTGTACGGTAACACCAGTAACCTAGAATTGTTGTCGTGTTTCGAAAACGAAAACAATAACTAATAATCATATAACTACCTATCTAGGTTCATAAAATTCGGTCTACATGTATAGAATGTCTCGGGGGTCTAATGTTAACTAATCAATATTTCAAATCACCAGGTAAGACTGACGTTGTCCTCCATAGTGTCCGGAAAGAAGAAGGTTCTATACAGGTACTCGACAAAGAAACCATGCCAGCATTTCGTCTTTGATGGAATACTGTCTAAGAGTTTTAATGCGACCAACTGTCTTGTTAAAAAGGTAAATTTTACTCTGTAATATTGTAGTTGTATTTTTGATTACATTGTATTTGTTTTTTTTTTGTTTTTTATTTAAGTAGATGTTTTGCACATACTTTTAACAATACTTGTTTACAATGTAGATACATTAAATCAATGTAGAGGAAAAGATTCATAAAAGTAATTGTTTGGGAAAAAAATATTGAGTGATCAATTTAAAAAAGATTTTTTTTTTTCTGTGAATAGAATATAGGTTCCATAGAAATTTCTTGACTACAATACCCTGTTAAAGTTGTCAGAAAAAAGGTTAAGTTTACAATCAATCTCGTGTTTTGAACAATATTTACAAATTAATAAACAAACAGCGGCCTCAACTTTTACTAGGGATATCACATTATTTTAAAGAATTTAAATCCTTTAGGTTGGTTTGACTTTTTGTTTATAATAAAGTATTATTTTTTCAGGAAAAATACACTTTGATTGTAAATTTTGACGAGTACGCCAAAATATTTTATGGGAATTCCTTTTTCTACGGCAGTTATGAGCTCAAACAGGTCGTTTTAGCAAAAACCGCTAACATCATGTGTGTAATTTTTATTTTGAACTTTATAAAAAAGTAGCTAGTAAAAGTAACAAGAAATTAAATGTTTATTCTCCGAATGAGTTATAAAAATTACAAGAAATAAATCTGCAACCTAGCAGTCAATGTAATCACTGAACCTCACCTCATTATTCGTGGTCATGACTGTATGTCTTTTTTATAAGTTAACCAACTACTGAAACTACTGAACTACGGAAATGAGTGAAGCATTTGAAATAGAGTATCCATTACTGAAATCAGCCATATCCGGAGTAGATATACGTAGAAATAGATCAAAGTGTAAGTTCGTTTATACTATTTAAACTTTTTTTTATTATTACATTTATTTACTCTGTCACTTACATTAGTCTGTACGAAACTTGAAATGTATAAAGCACTTATATTAGGTAGTTTGTCCTTTTTGATCATTCTGTTTGTGCCTTCAGTTTTCACAGGGAGTTATGCACAGGATAATTATGTAAGTGATACATTTTTAGATCTAATTTATATTGTTTGAAATAAATACTGATTTGTGAAGGAAATCAATATTGTTATTTCGAATTTAGTTTACATTGTAGGGGTGTAATTTTATAAAAAAATGTAAAGCATTAGGCTATGGCTATATGTTCTACTGCTTTACGAGCTACGTGCTCTGCTCACGACTGCTTCGATTTAGTGATTACGTGAGCTATGTTGGTCACTTTAGTTTTTTTTTTTTTTTTTTTTTTATGGCAGAGGTGGCAAACGAGCAGACGGATCACCTGATGGTAAGCGATTACCGCCGCCCATAGACACCCGCAACACCAGAGGAGTCACTAGTGCGTTGCCGGCCTTTGATTTGGGAGTACGCTCTTTTCTTGAAGGTTTGAATGTCGTATCGGTCCGGAAATACCGCAGGCGACAATTCATTCCACAGTTTGGTTGTGCGAGGCAGAAAGTTTCGAACGAAAAGTTTAGGAAACTTTCGTTTGAGTATAAGTAGTAGGTACGATCAAGCACCCTGCGTTATTCTTAATTTTCAATTAGGGTCCATACAAACTTGATGTGGGCACACAAAGCTTGTGCAAGGGCCCCAAGAAGAATGACGTCACAATATTTGATCTTGGCCTGCGGGTCAAAAACAACAATGTGTTGGGATATTTCAATTTTACATTCTTGGAGCCAGCTCGAATAGACGAAGTTAGTATTTTTATTCGTCTCCATGGTATAACGTGGTGGTGGTATTCACGTGTTTTTTTTTACTCTACGACGACACTTTTCGAATGATTGATTTGCATGAAAAATTAATAACAATTGGGATCTCAGCAAAATCACTTGATAATAGTTGTTCAGTTTCACCAGCAGAAAACATCTATAAAGTATTTACCACTCTGTTTTGTACTCCTTACTCTAACTATAAGTAAATCCATTAGCGGAATTATTTTTACTAAAAAGGGCTGTCGAATCCAAGGCACTAACAAGCTGTTAGTGCTAATTTGTGAAAGTGTCCCTCTATTTGGCGTCAGGCTGCTTGCAAGACTAACGACCCCATGAAACAATCCCCACCGTAGTACGTATTAACACGTATCCCTTAGTTTAAAACTATCTAAATTCTTGTGAAGGCATAAATATTTTAGGTGCCAAAATGTAAAGAAACGTGAATCACAGGCAGCGGGTAATACTACTAATAATTTGTAAAGAATGCTCTTAAAACTGGGGTTTCTACACATAACCACAGTCATCACTCGGTTTGACCGCTCGCTTCTAATCGAAATAGAACGTAATGTATTATCCACACATCCATCCATCCATCCGTCCATCTATATATCGTGACCAGATCATAGGAATTGGTAAGATCATAAAATGACTGGTCATATTGTCGAGAAGCTCCGATAAAAGAAAGAAAGAAAAAAAAGAGTCAACGATAATTTATACGGTGACAACCGTAACCTAACTATATAGTAAACTCGTTATTATCACGAGTTTGACAATATCACTGCGACAAATACACCATTATCCAATATTTGAAATCACCAGGTAAGACTGACGTTGTCCTCCATAGTGTCCGGGCAGAAGAAGATTTTATACAGGTACTTGATAAAGAAACCATGCCAGCATTTCGTCATTGCTAGAGTAATATCTAAGAGTCTTAAAGCGACCAACTGTCTTGTTAAAAAGGTATGTAAGTTAATCAACCACTTATAATAATTTTATTCCTGATATATTTGTGTAGTCACCCAAAGGGCGATGGAGCGTGCTATGCTTGGTGTTTCCCTACGTGATCGAATCAGAAATGAGGAGATACGTAGGAGAACTAAAGTTACCGACATAGCTCTCAGAATCGCTAGACTTAAGTGGCAGTGGGCAGGGCACATAGCTCGTAGAACAGATGGCCGTTGGGGCAGTAAAGTTCTCGAATGGCGACCGCGCACCGGAAGGCGCAGTGTGGGCAGGCCCCCGACTCGGTGGACCGACGACCTGGTAAAGACCGCACGGGACCGGTCGGTGTGGAAATCCTTGGGGGAGGCCTTTGTCCAGCAGTGGACGTCTTTCGGCTGATAGATAGATAGATAGATATTTGTGTAGAATGTAGATAAATATAATAAAAGTAAAAGAAAATACTCGTTGCATAAAAAAAATACAATTACTTGCTCATGTCACATGAGTACGTTTCACTGCGCTCACTTTAACGAAAACTGTCGTTGTTTTAATACATACTTTTTTGGTGTCATATATAAATATTTTAGATGTTGACAAATTGAATATGTGTTACAAATTTTGAGGCTACATAATAACTATGGTTCATTCCAATCAAAAAAAAGCAAAAGGTATTCTATTCTATTTTTCTATTTGGCATTCCACTTCTCATAACGAGCGTGATTTTGCCAATGTCAAGTGAAAAATGGGAGAATCTTCAATAAAAAAAAATGGCGAAACGCCAATGTCAAGTGAAAGACGCGGCCCTAAGGGTGATGGGCACTTAAAGACGCTCCACGTGGTGGTTTGTTGCTGGAACTCGGAAAACGGAGCTGTCTCCCGAGTTAATCCTCTTCTTATGACCGCTTATCGCTGAATTGGTTTCACAGCTATTTTCCCATCACAAAAATAACGTTGAGACTACTCTAAAACGGAAATAATTAAAAAAATAACTCAGCAGACGTGTGCTCGGTACAAGTCCCGGCAACCAACCAAAGCAAAAGGTAAATAGAGATAGTATGCATCTGACATTGACATGTGTCATTTCCATAGTAAGTTTGTTTACCTTTTGCTTTTTTTTTATTGGAATGAACTATACCATGCTGAGTTATATTAACAGAGGCTTACATTGAAGATTTATAGTGGCTGAAATATAATTCAGAGGACAATGTAGATCTTAAGAGGCGAATAATGCTATTAAATAGAAGAAGAGTGTGCTGAGTCTGGGTGTATTATATGTATATATGTATGTTTTTACAAGTATATGTGTATGTATATCAGTCTCTGGTTCCCAAGATACAGGGAATCCTAGTTTGGGACCAGTTGACCGTGTGTGATTTGTCCCGGATATTATATTACCACCCATAATTTAACAGCAGATTTTTGTTGCTAACCCATTAAATGATGGCAAACCATGATAATAAATTATTTACAAGAATTTAAATCCTTCAACTTGGATAGAATTTTTTTTCAGGACAAATACGCTTTCATTTTAAATTTCGACGAGTACGCTAGATTATTTTATGGAAATTCTTTTTTCTACGGCAGTTATGAAATGAAACAGGTTGTTTTAACAAAAAACGCTAACGTCATTTGTGCAGTTATAACTATAAATATTATAAAAAAGTACAACAATTGAAACGAAATGACTATACTTTGAATGAAAAATTAAAATGAAATGAAAACAATAAATTACAAAGAAACAAGACGAAGAAGCTGAAACTTGAATACTACTCGAATTTACTCCATCTAAATTCACCAAAGGTTTAGTTTTTTTACTTAGTGATTACTGATTACATTTTGGTTTAAGAGGACTTTTGGCGGGAACTCCCAGCAAGGGCAAATTATAATTTCATGTTTTTATTTTTTAAATAAATTATACTTGTGTTGTTTTAAAAATATGAATTAAGTTAGTTTAAGAATTGCCGCCACCAATGCATAAAAAAATGGTCGATTCCATTATATTGTACACCTATAAGGGTATATCATAGTGAACTTATTAATACATTACGACCTTTTTTATGACCTATGATAAATACAAGAAAAGCTTTCTGATTTCAAGATTTTTTATTTTTGTTTTATTACCCGAAAAAATAAGTAAATAAGTTAAAGTTAAAAAATAAGTTTTTTGTGCATAATATTGATAAAGTTGTATTTAAGTGTCTAATTGTAGAACAATGAAATACAAGTGTGCTCGAGTACTCACGAATTCCATGTACTTAGTTTTAATCAAAAGTCACAATTTTTCTGAAGAATTGACTGATAAATACCTACATTCACTAACATTGTGACCAAATTTTAACGATAGTCATGAACATAAAATGACAGAATTTTACAATATAATTTTTTAATGAAGTAAAGACTATATACGCCAGACAAGGCTGTATGGCCATAGAAGCCTTTGCCTTATCTCCTTATAAAAATAAATATCTTTGGGTATGTCATTTCTAAAGAGTGGTTCCATTGCATTGGCTTTCCACAGGGGAGGGTGAGGTAGCCTTTAAAGAGCGGCAGCGATTGTCCATACTGTATTGTAAGTACTATAAGGTTCTTGATGGAAACTCTTGAGTAATTTTAACTATTATCGTTTATTTCCAATTAAACTTATTAAAATATTTACATAGATGTTTTCATCATAACGAACCCTTAGAGAATCTTCGGTTCGAAACCATCAAAATCCGATAGCAAACGATTGAAATCCTTATTATTTTTAATAGAAACGTTCCAACGCCGAAAAGATCACAATACGTGGCTGTAGAGATTCCATCACTACAACATATTTTTTATATTTTCATTCATATTTTTTATACTTACTGTCCTTTGACTTACTGGTATGACACGACGTTGACTTTGGCCTCCCTCTACCTATCTTTACTTCTATGTTTTCATCTAAGATGTTAATTAAATCAAATGTTTTCTTACTCTTTTAAGAAGGCGATCAGGTGATCGGCAGAAATAGAAAAGAAAGGAAAAGAATATGGAAAGTTAACTTTTTCGCAACTTATCTATGGGTTTCTTGAGGAAAGTTGATCATAATAATAAGTAAAAGCCCCAGTTGTAAAAGTATCAACTGATTAGACCTTTTATAGAATTAAACGTGACCGCTATAAGGACTTACACGTAAACAAAACAACAAACTAAAACAATTACGCTGTCTCAAATACGAGGTGTCCTGTATTATGTAAGGTAATACGTAATTACTGCTAATGCGGCCACGTCGCTACACCAAAACTTGGGCTCCGTGTTGTACACTAACCACGTGGCTTGGTAAGCAACTGGGGCAAATTATAACATGGAGCTACAAAATATAGAAGTGGCAATTCAAACCGAAACTTAGAATGTTTTTGCCATCGACGTAGAAACAAATGGACTTCGGGTCAGCGCTCAAAAGTGTCCGAACCAAAAGAGTAGTCAAACGCAAAAAGAGTTGTAATTTCGCGCCAGTCTTCATTTGGTCGGCTGGCTGACTGCACGTCCAAAATGGCGTACTGCGTCATGAAAAGTTGAAAAAACTATTCAATAAAGTGAAAAAACAGGATGGAGTATCATATTTCCGGTTAGTAAACTCTTGCTTTATCATTTTAAAGTATTGTTTTGCTAAAAAACACAGTAGTTTGTTTCAATTTGAATTACGCATTTAGTTTGATTTCCATGAGCGAACAATCGAATATCACAACTTTGGAACAAAAATTATATAGAGTCGCTTTTATGTATAAAGCTTGTTATTAAAATATTTTGTTACTTTTTTCATTGTTTTTATTACATGAAATATTTTATTTATTTTAGTTTTCCCTATACGTTGTGCACTATGGAAAAACATTATAGCCGAATCGAGACAAGAGGGATTGTTTGAACTGCTAGCGCCCTATATTACTTTTGGGAAATCTAGCTTTTGATATAAAATAAAATAAGACTGTAAAATTGTCATAAGTACTGGTTTTTATTAAGGACTTAGACGCGCGTTACAATAGGTCTGATAAGTCGATCAAGGCGAGAAGAGAAGAGAGCTTAGAATGAAATACATGGCCTTATATATCAATTTGGAAGAATGAACATAACAAAAATGAGTGAACTAAATAATGTTGTACGTTAAGAATAAGCTTAAAAATAAGATAGAGCGCGCCACTATAGCCGCGCGCTTATGTCACGAACAAGCTCCCCGGGTTGAGCTGGAGAAGCTCAAGAAGTGGTCAGCACCGGCAGCGGGCAGATGTTGGCGGCTGCGCGCTGGATGACGCCCTTCTTGGTGGCGATGTCGGCGACGCGCGCGACGCCGTCCGCGCCCGGGTGCACGCGCACCACGCGCCCCAGCAGCCAGAGCAGTGGCGGCAGGCCCTTGTCTTTGATGACGACGAGGGAGCCCTGCTGGAGTTGACCGTCTGACTTGCACCATTTTATCTTCTGTTGGAGTAGAGAGATATATTCATTATTATATCGTTCCCAAAAATGCTGCTTGAGTTGTTCTACTCTTTGGTATCGCTGCAGTCGGTTGATGTTGATCTCCGTGACCTGCGGATGCGGAACAGTCATGAGCGAGCGTCCAATAAGGAAATGTGAGGGGGTAAGGGCTGTGTAATCAGTAGGGTCTGTTGAAAGAGGCGTGAGGGGGCGAGAATTCAATATAGCCTCTATCTGTGCTAAGCATGTAGCCATTTCCTCGTAATTTAGATGAGCTAATGAGAGAATGCGCCTTAAATGATACTTTACAGATTTAACTGCGGCTTCCCATAAGCCGCCGAAGTGAGGGGTATATGGAGGAATCTGACTAAAGTTGATACCCTCTTGGCTTAAGGAAGAAGTGATGGCAGTCATGGATTCTGCTATGAATCGTGCAAGGTCGTTTGAAGCCCCAATGAACGTAGTGCCATTATCTGAAAATATATTTTTAGGTTTACCACGGCGAGATACAAAGCGGTTGAGAGCAGCTAGAAATGCTTCTTTAGTGAGGTCTGTTACGAGCTCTATGTGAACTGCTTTTACTGCAAGGCAAACGAATATACATATGTACGATTTTACAAGTTTACTACCGCGACCCTTGCGGTCGAGTATCAGCACTGGCCCGGCATAGTCAATACCTGTATCGAGAAACGGGAACTCGAGGTGGACTCTCGAGTTAGGTAAGTCACCCATTATGGGCTGAACGGGCTTCGCTTTCATACGAAAACACTTAACACATGCGTGTGTCGTTCTCTTAGCCAGATCTCGGCCGCCCAGTGGCCAATAACTTTGTCTTATGTTTGATAAAAGCAACTGATATTGATTTTTGTGACGTGATGCTAACATATTGATTTTTTTATGTATAAATTAGGCACAAGAACAAATAAAATAATAAATAACCTTAAATTCAGCAAAACCAAACGTGTAAATTAACTTAATTACGCAACGCAAGCGGACCGATGCGACCGCACTTAACGACAGCTAACGCACTATGGGAATGCAATGGAATGCAGGGCGTGGCTTGCACTGCCAATGTCAAGGTCAGGATCTAGCCTAGCACCTGCAGCGGCTATATTATATAAGATTATGCCTATAAATGCGAATTATTGCAATCTAAGCGGAATTCTGCAAAGCGTAAGGCTGTGGTTACATAGGTAAGAGATTACAAGCACTTTTAGAAATAAGCTAAAAATGGAGAAATTACGAGAAAATGATAAATAAAGCCCAGATAGATACTATAATGAATTTAGGGATAGGTTTTATAAGGAAATATTGGAACGGACTCACAGTATGACTTGTTCTTTCCGACTCTGGGTATTCTCCAATTTCTCTGAGGTGCTCCGGATGCTCTGGATGGTTTGAAAAGTCTTCACAAAGGTGTTCGTTGCTTCCTCCTTGATCAATTTGTGTTCCGGCGAGGTCGTTCCACGTGGTGGTCGAAGTCCAAAGTCCACTGAAACTCTCCAAAAGCGCCAGTTTTCTGCATTCGCCGGTAAGTCCTTCCGCAGGTGTCTCCAGGCAGTTCGATGCACGACGTTAGGCAGGAAATATGGGAAGACCTGGAGTTTCCTCGACGGCGGTGACCGCTAATTGACCTTCGTTACGCGACAAGTCTAAAGTCCTCTGTAGTAGGCTGAAGGACCATTGTTTGAACTGCTAGCGCCCTATATTACTTTTGGGAAATCTAGCTTTTGATATAAAATAAAATAAGACTGTAAAATTGTCATAAGTACTGGTTTTTATTAAGGACTTAGACGCGCGTTACAATAGGTCTGATAAGTCGATCAAGGCGAGAAGAGAAGAGAGCTTAGAATGAAATACATGGCCTTATATATCAATTTGGAAGAATGAACATAACAAAAATGAGTGAACTAAATAATGTTGTACGTTAAGAATAAGCTTAAAAATAAGATAGAGCGCGCCACCATAGCCGCGCGCTTATGTCACGAACAGGGATACTTTGTTCCGAAAAAAATCCACTTTGTTTGCTCGAATCATTTTCACCCTGTATAATTCTTATTTAAGCATTTTTCTGTGTTTGTTATAAAAAAATAAACAAGATTCTGCAAAAATAAAAAATACTTATAAAACATAGCCAACAAAAAAACATTACAAGTGAAAGCTACTCTATTACTTCTTTGTCTTCACTCGAAGCTGCGTAAGGTGAAAAACGTTCCAGTCGAAACTACGTATGGTGATAAATTGTTGCAAATAAAAATCAACCGTAATGCAATTACACACGAACTAAATACAAATGTGTTGTTTCTGTGCATATAACTACGTGTGTATAGGTTAACTGCGGACGCTTTTTTCGTGAATTATGTAATAGATTAGTTCGTCCATTTGTTTCTACGTCGATGGTTTTTGCAGATGCTTCCTTCGGTGATAAAATATATAAATAACCCTCCTTTTTGCTTCTCCGTAGTCAGGTAATTAGCTGTCATTACTTAAACTGGGGTTTCTACTAGTGACACTGAATAACTTTTCCCAAGGAACCCATAGTCAATTCACGAATTTTTTTTTGTATTTTTTAACAAGTCGGTCAGCTGATCGGACCACTTAGTATGGGAAGTCCACTTTTTTTTGCGAATTCATTATGGATTCCTTTGGGAAAGTTATTTAGTTCCATAAGTAGAAGCCCCAGTTTAAGTAATGACAACTAATTTGTTAACACCTTGTATTAATACTTACTAAAAACTATTGTTTGTACAGCGACTTCAGTGAGTAGTGGGTGGTATGGAACCGCGTTTACACTTGCAAGAGCTAGGCATCTAAACGTTATGTTTGCTTAGAGACACTGTTAAAAAGATAACAAGGTTTTCAAGTTCAAAACCCGAATTAAAATCAGTCTACTCATTTGAGAACCACGAAGTCACACACAGATAAGTTTTCAAATTATATCACACTTCTTTTACGTCAGGGTTTTTTTAAAATGAATCCATGCGCTGAATGACGCATTCTCTCTCAATAATTACGATATCCATAACATTATGTGAAAATAAATAAAAAACCACAATTGCAGCCACCCGTTACTTGCTTTTAAAACTATACAATCCTATCAGTTACCAAGATTGCCTGGAAGAAATCGCTCAAAGCGATAAGGCCGCCTTTGTACTGTATGTATATTTTGTGGATGTTTCTGTGTTACTGGTGTGCAATAAATAATATTTATCTTATCTTATCTTATGTGAACTGGCTTATCCAGTTACTTTAACTCTTCAACAAATAAAACCACACAGGCCTCGCGACGGAGCACTTTCCTTAAAACAAATTACCATCCCAAGTAAAGGGTTCATCTATTTTTATTGTACCACCCACTTAGAGGGGTGACGCTGGGAGAATGCAAAATTAGGGTCAAAAATGTACCTTCACCCGCGTGAACAACAGGATTTTCTTAAAAGCACCCGCAGTTGAGAGATCTTAATCAGCTTTGCAATTAAGATATATCTAGGATGAGGAAAAAATGGAATTATAAAATTTCAAAGGTCTTCAGATTTAGGCTCGAAGTAAGGATGAATGAAAGGAAAGTTGTTCAGTTTCAAGCCTCAGTTAACCGGAGTCGTCGTTGATACCGTCCTAGAGGTCCTTAGTCCTGTATCAGCATCATCATCAGTTAAAAAACGTCCACTGCTAAACTAACGCCTCCTCCAAGGGTATCCACACCGACCGGTCATGCTGCCCACATCCAGCGGCTTCCGACGACCTTCATCAAGTCATCATTGGTCAACCGAGTAAGGGGCCTAGTTTACGCCACGTTTTTCGGTGAAGTCTGAGGATCTATAGTAAACGTGACACTGTCAGTAAAATTGACAGTATTTTTATGTAAATATTACTGACAATCCATCATTACCGTCAGACCTTCATTTTCAGTACTTGAAAATATTGACAATATTATTATTTATAGTGTCTGGTCCACTTATAGAAGAAGACATTCCTTTCAGTTGAACCATCGGATGGTAGCGAAAAGTTTGACGGCTAAAGGTATATTTACTTTATTTTTTAAATTATTATCTAATTTTGAGCTAAATGACTATGTTAACAACCTATTACGTCCCTACTGCAGGGGCACAAGTCTCTTCCCATAACTCGGGAAGGTTTTACGCCATCCTCCACACACGGGGGCCAAGTCCGGATTGGTGGAGATTGTGGGGTTAGTGGCCAACCCCAGTGTCAGAAGTTTTCAAGTCGCCTATAAGCCTCTGACATGGCTTAACGACTGCTAGTGATAGCAGCCGGCACCAACGGCTTAAGCACGGAAACGGTTGAGATAAATGCCACTAACAGTCAAATCCATCCAGGTTATGACCGTGTCTGTGTCAATTAACCTGCGTGATCGATGCGACCACACAAGCCGAATTGAACCACGACCGCTAAATGAATACAATCTTCATTAACTTCTCCTTAAATACAAGGCGAGAAATAAAATTTAAAGCACAAGAAGGTAATTACTGTTATTTTTCACATTTACATTTCATGTAGGTATACCCCTTACGTAAAACGCAGAAACATTGATTAGGTACTGCCATATATTTCCGTGGTAGGTGTTTTCGAGCGGTTCGTAGGGTCGAATCATTCGTTTTGTTATTTAGTAAAGTTTCTCTACACGTCACTTAAAAAAAAATGTTCAGTTTCTCGTGAGGCTATTATGTCGTTACCTTACCTATAAACCTTACTCTAAATAACATGTCGACAATAACATTCCGAGAATCTACACTATTCCGTACCTGATCCCGTCTCCAGCAAAATCAAAAACTTTTAACGACATCAATACGATACGAGCATTTGAATGCATCAAAGGCCTATACAAAAAAGGTAAGTTGGCAATAATTGTGTATGCTCGCAGCTTTTATTAGAATTCTTAAGTGGCCAATAAGTGCTCACTCGACTTGCGAAGGGAAAGAGAAAAGGAGAAAAACTCGTTGGACTGATCAAGTGGAAAATTACACGAGAGAAGCACACTTCTGTGGAGACACACGGCTTTGTAGAATGGTGAACGTGTAGACAAGTAAAGGTAGGTATTTCAATCTCGCACGTTGTTAAAGTTACAATAGCACTGACAGGTAAGATAGCAACGTACAGTAATTATGCATTTTTCTTTGTCAATAATATTTTTTTATTTATCTGACTTTTACTTTTTACCTGGCTTTCTAAGTAGAATGTAATGTTGTTTGGATGGACGTATGTAGAAATGTATGTATGTTTCATTGCTGTAACCTATAACAAAATCAAAATCAAAATCAAAATCAAAATGTTTTTTATTTAAGTAGATGTTTTGCACATACTTTTAAATCGTCTTTTTTTCTACCTAGTACAAAGTTCCTACCACGCGGAACTTGTACACTCAACGTTTCGGGAAGTGTTTCCGAAGCGAAAAGCAAAAACGTGTGGAGTATATCCTAACCTTCCCGAGGTTTAAGAAGAGACCCTTGCCCCTGCAGTGGGGACGATATGGGTTATTAACATAACATTACTTAACAAAAATAGGCAGATGAATTTTGGAATGCAAGCTGTCGTTAAATTCGTCCAGATCTTCAGATTGACAAGATTCTGTTTTTTATTATGTTTATTCTGTTAAGTTTTTTTTAAAGAAAACTGTTAAGGTTTATTCGCAATATAATTTTAACAAAACAGCACAAAATAGTTGAGTCAGAGTGTAACTTACATAGGAAATTTCCCCCATTCTGCAAGACAGCCTCGGTGAAAATTGTTGGTTAGTTTTACAGACTGTATTCTCCATGCTTGTAAAGATACGTCGTCGAGGACCGATTTTCTTAGCTCACTCATCTGATACGAGTAAAGAATCAACCGGCCAGAAAACAAGTCAATCGTATGAAACTAACACTTTTTCTTTACATGAGAAGGAAGACATTCGAAGTGAGCATCAGACCTCGGATACTTCATACAAATATCGCGTTATTGTTTACTACTTACATAGAAATTTGACACTTCTTCATGTCTGTACAGTACACGTGTTAATGTATGTGTGAGTATCTAGGACTGCTTAGGCTAAGGCTTCTTGTTCATACCATCTTGTTGTAGGTTACACTTATTTTTGTTATGTTGACGTTTATAGTAAGTGATATTTCCAAAAACAGTAGAACTTTAAACGATAGATATGAACATACACGACAAACTTTTACTTTTACGATAGACATTTTAATGAAATAAATAATCTATACACGAGACAAGGCTGTATAAACCTTATAAGCCATAGAAGATATAACCTTAGAAGCCATTACCTTTCTCCTTTTGAAAATAAAAGTGACTTTGGTTTGCCAATCTCTTGACAACTGGTTACTTAGAAGTCCCTCAGGTGGGGGGGAGCTGAGGGAGCCTTCAGAGAGCGGCAGGGAGTGTCCATACTGTATAATGTGGTGTAATAAGACTTATAGGACATGTTCGTTGAAAGGTAGGCAAGGGTTTGGATTCTCGATCAAAATCTATTTCATTAACAATCCATATCGTCCCTACTGCTGGAGCACGGGTCTCTTCTCATACCTGGGGATGGTTAGCCCTTACTTCACACATGGAATCAAAAATGGATTGGTAGCGGTATTCGGTTTTCAAGCCGCCGACACGGTTTAAAAACTGCCATCTAGTGAAAGCAACGTGGCTTGCGAAGCACGGAAACGATAGATATAAATTCTACTTACTATCGAACACATTGAATCGAATCTGAGTGATCGAAGCTAGCCGCATTGAGCCTCGACCAAATCTATTTACTTGTAATTAAATAATTTTTTTTTTATTAAATTCAGCTTTATTATTTAAAAAACTACCCCATAAGTATGAGATACGTTCTTAACGTGAAACTAACTATAATTAGATATATAGAGTGTTAAAAAAACTGCGTTTGAAATTTAAAGGGGTTATTCAGAATCAAGCATAGAATACAAAAAAACATTGAAAGTATCCCATCTACAATTTTTTTTAAGTTTCCGATACAAATTCTTGATTCACTTTTTTCAAATTTCAAATTCAAAATATGTATGTTTATTCGAAGTAGGTAGCACTGTACACTTTTCGAATGTCATTTGTTAATCTACCTAATAAGAAATTCCTACCACGTATTTTCGGTTTCACTATTCAGATTTAGTATGGGATACTGAAAAATAATGTACATAGGATTTTTTCAATATTTTTCCTGTATTCTATACTTGATTCTGAATAACTAAACCCTTAAAATTTCAAACGCATTTTTTAACACCCTGCATGCATATTAAACACTGAACTTATTCCAAGTATATATTTTTTACGCACAATACCTTTAAGTAGTAATTGTTTTTTTTTCATTTCCAAGATAAGATAAACATTTTCTAGAGGCAAAAGAAACAGCTAGTCATTTCGTCGTAATATTTCAATACCCATATCACTTTGTTTGAAAAAGCTGTAACAGACACAAAGTTTATCCCAAATAACAGGGTTCAAAAAAATATTAATGGTATCTGGAAAACTTTCTCTAGAGGTGGTTTATTTACAAGTTTTATACCCTGGGTTGTGGGTGCCCTGTGCCCTTTATTATGTATCTGACTGACAGAAAACATTCAAGGTAGAAAGTTGAAACATTCTTGAGAGGGTATAGATGAAAACTTACTCGTAATACCCTATTTTTCCTTGTGAAGTCTATGCCATAAACGATATCAGTTACTTTAAAAGGTTAAGGCCGTTGTAAATGAGTTGAATAAATAAATTGAAATGCCATATTTCACACACAGGGGCCATAATCCACTCCTGGCTAACTTTAGTGTCAGAAATTTTAAGTCGCATGTAAGGCCTTTGACATGACCACAGTATAAGGACGTTATATAGTATGGACACTCCCTGCCGCTCTCTGAAGGCAACCTCACCCCCCCCCCCCCTGTGTGACCGATGAGTGACCATTTGTCAAAAGGTTGGCACAAACCAAAGCACAGTATAATAACCAATTTGATTTTTAAAGAAAGAGCTAAAGGCTTCTAAGGCTATACAGCCTTGTCTGGTGTATACAGCCTTCACTTTATGTGTAAAAGTCTAGCTAACAATAAAGACAATGAGGGATAATAATTGAATCTCGATTCAACCCTAGCACTTCACGCACACATTTACATGTGTACAAACATGAATGTCTATGTAGTAGAGTAGACAATGGTGCCAAATTTGTATGAAGTGTCCGGTGTGTGGACATGACTAAACGGCTGCGATCTCGTGATAGCAACCGGCACCAATGGATTAAATTGTCCTCCGAAGTACGTAGTACTATTATCTAATCTGTGTCCGAAGTACGGACTCTCGTCGGTGTAGCTCACACTATTAATTCATATTTAAAAGGGTATTTGTAAAAAAATACGATTAAAAAGAACATACAGTATGCTACTTAAATAATGGAAAAATGATTTTTATTTTTATTCTCAAAAATACGGTGCAGTGTTTCTAATTATACTGCGACAATACAATACTGTCCTCATAAGAGAGAAGGCCGCAAAGTGTCTTTACAGGGTGTAACAAAATTGGTGTAGGACCCGTTAACTGGGGATTCTACTCATCGTACTGAACAAACATTTGTTCTACGACTTTGCTCAAATCACAAAAAAAAATTTGGACTTTTCATACAAATTGATCATCTGTTTTGCCATTTTTGTATGGAGAGTCCGAAAATTTTTTTGCGATTTGCGCAAAGTTGTAGAACAAAAGTTGTTCAGTACGATGAGTAGAATCCCCAGTTAACGGAACCTACACCAATTTTGTTACACCCTGTATAGAGTTTCCGTATACTTTGCGGCGTTTTTACGTATGGCGGCAGAATACATGTTATCAGGTAATGTCATGCTTATGAATTCCCAAAGTTCTCCCATACCTTGGGCTTAATGTTACTTCGTGAAACTTATCCCTTTACTTTATTGAATCGAATTTCGAGGATTTACAAAATTTTAATGTAATCAAAACTTCGGGATCCTTTATCTTCGGTGTAGGTAATTTATGTTGATTCATTAAACATCGAGGAAATGTGATGAAGAAAATTATAGGGAATGTAACAAAAAAGTTTGAAGAAGATAAAAATAACAAAGTGGTCGTGGCTCATCGTGGTTTGCGTTGTTAACTGCGACGTAAATTAACTGACTGCAACATGATCATAACCAGGATTTATCTCGATTTTGTGCTTCACAAGGCATATGGAATTCTAGTTAGTTTTTCAAAAAAATTACAATGGTACAATGGTACTCTCATTAGATAGGGCCATGCAAATAATTATTAAAAATAATAATAATAATAATAATATCTGGGACAAATCATACACGGTCATCTGGCCCCAAACTAGGATTCCCTGTATCTTGGGAACCAGAGACTGATATACATACACATATATTTTTTTAAATACATACATATATAGATATAATACACCCAGACTCAGAGCAAACAATTCTGCTCATCACAGAAAAGTTTGCCCTGTGTGGGGATCGAACCCACGACTCTCGGATAAGAGGTCAGGATCGCTAACCACTTAGCCACCGAGTCAGTCAGCTAGTTAATTTCATAAACATTCAAATAATTTAGTTTTCAAGGCCTTCAAGATACCCTTAAGAATAAGATATGATAGATTTACTAGTATGTATTAAGTAAGTTTTTTGACGTGGGAGAGCCATGCTTCGGCACGAATGGGCCGGCTCGACCAGAGTGATACCACGGCCTCACAGAAAACCGGCGTAAAGCAACGTTTGTTGTGTTTCGCCGAGTGAGTGAGGGTACCGGAGGCCCAACCCCCCCTCCCCCTCCCCATTCCCCCATCCCCCATCCCATTTCAAAGGTCGGCAACGCACTTGTGACTCCTCCGGTGTTGCGGGTGTCCATGGGCGGCGGTAATCGCTTACCATCAGGTGATCCGCCTGCTCGTTTGCCACCTATCACATAAAAAATACTTTATATTGCACTGCCTAGTATCGTCCGCGGTCTCGTGTTGGGTATTTAGGTTCACACTTGAGGATCTTTACAACGCGACCAACATACACATCTAGTAATCAAATCGACTGACTGACTCGGTGGCTAAGTGGTTAGCGATCCTGACCTCTGATACGAGAGTCGTGGGTTCGATCCCCACACAGGACAAACTTTTCTGTGATGAGCAGAATTGTTTGCTCTGAGTCTGGGTGTATTATATCTATATATGTATGTATTTTAAAGTATATGTGTATGTATATCAGTCTCTGGTTCCCAAGATAAAGGGAATCCTAGTTTGGGGCCAGATGACCGTGTGTGATTTGTTCCAGATATTATTATTATTATATATTTTATTATTATAAATGTGCTGGTTTCTGTACGATGTTTTCCACCGTTAAAGCAATCGGTAAAAACATGTACGGTACGTTTCGAAAAAATGTGTCACAAATATGTAAATTAATTCATTGTTATTCGAAAAAATCATTGGCTAGGATTCGAACATGAGAACTCTAGTTTGAAGAGCGGA
This sequence comes from Coleophora deauratella, assembly GCA_958295455.1. Classification (NCBI taxonomy): domain Eukaryota; kingdom Metazoa; phylum Arthropoda; class Insecta; order Lepidoptera; family Coleophoridae; genus Coleophora; species Coleophora deauratella. The sequence continues at coordinate 3,885,981 of OY282403.1, read as the reverse complement.
ATTTTTAACGTGGAGCTATATACAGGGTGAGTTTAAATTAGTTCTTGATACGAAAGGGTATGCATGTGCTCATGATAACGAACAACTTTCCCTAAGGAACCCATAGTCAAATCGCAAAAACAATTTTGGAGTCTCCATACAAATCGAGAAACTGACTGGCCAAATTAGTATGAAGAGTCCAAAAATTTTTTTACGATTTTACTATTGGTTTCTTAGGGAAAGTTGTTTGTTATCATGAGCACATGCATACCCTTTCGTATCAAGAACTAATTTAAAGTCACCCTATATATTTATTGTCGATATAAAAACAGAGCTTATTTTTATCGACATTTCCAGAGCATTAAAACAGTTCGAGTTTGAGGGTAACGTCGAACTGAGAAAGCAATTGTTTAATGTACTGTACGGAATCGAATCTACATTGTAACCAGTCGACTATAGCGAACCCTGCCTACCTATATAGGCTGTGACAAAAATACGTATTTAAGCCTTTAAGGTGTGCTTCTTCTCAGGAAAATAACAATTTTATTTGTTCTACGACTACGCTGAATTTACAAAAAAGGATTTATCTTTTTGTTAAGGAGATAAGGATAAGGAGAATGTGTAAATCATCATTTATCCTAAAGGTTGTCTGGAAGAGATCGCTCTTCAGCGATAAGACCACCTACCTGTATAACTTTTTTATGTTTATGTTTTTATTTTCCTGTTTTGTTGTGCAATAAAGTGTTTTCATTCATTCATTCATTCATCTATGATACTTATCTATCTATCTATCTATCAGCCGAAAGACGTCCACTGCTGGATAAAGGCCTCCCCCAAGGATTTCCACACTGACCGGTCCTGTGCGGCTCGCATCCAGCGGCTTCCTGCAACCTTTATGATACTTAAATAAAATAAACATATTTTGAGCTAAGGTTTTCGATGATAGATTTTATTGGAAGTCCACAATTTATTTTTGCTATTTCAGCTATTTGGCTGATGATGGTGCCTTCAAGTCTGAAGTATGGTATACATTAGTGTTACATCCTGTATAAAGTACCATAGATACTACTAGGTAGAGACGGCCACAGTTTTAATGTCTTTACGAAGTTAGACCAACAGGGTTGCCATGAACTCTTTTTTTACCCGACTGCGTTATAAGGAGGGTCATGTTTTTCGAGTGTATGTATGTAATGTATATTTCTTTGGCATGCTCTGCAGCACAGTATAAATATTTTACAGTATGGACACTCCCTGCCGCTCTCTGAATGCTACCGCTACCACAGACATGAAGAATTGTAAAATTTATACTATGTAGTAAACAATAACTGACTCAGTGGCTAAGTGGTTAGCGATCCTGACCTCTGATCCGAGAGTCGTGGGTTCAATCCCCAAACAGGGCAAACTTTTCTGTGATGAGCAGAATTGTTTGCTCTGAGTCTGGGTGTATTTTATATATATATATATATATATATATATATATATATATATATATATATATATATATATATATATATATATATATATATATATATATATATATATATGTGTGTGTGTATGTATATCAGTCTCTGGTTCCCAAGATTCAGGGAATCCTAGTTTGGGGCCAGATGACTGTGTGTGATTTGTCCCAGATATTATTATTTTTTATTTTATTTTTTATTATTATTATTATCATAACGTGATATTTGTATGAAGTATCCGGGGTGTGTTCTGCAGCTTAAATGGCTTGATGGGTTTTGGCTTGAGAGGGTGTCGTTAGATTCGTCTCAATCCCCAGATTAACCGACTGTATTAAAAAGTATACGTATAGGATACATTTTTATGCAGTCGGTTTTTTGATATGTTTAGGTTATTTCTATTTGTCCTCCCGTTCTCATTTAACTACTAAGTATACTATGTGTCCTCCTTTTGCTTATTTTACAAAAAAAAGTCACAGACATGATTCACCCTTTAACAGTGAGGTTACAGGTGAGTAAGATTTAATTTTAAGTATTAAATAAAAATAATAATCTAATGTGTACTTAAAATTGTATCTCCCTTTTTTTAATCCTCCCTTTTATACGTATTCGCCCTCCTTTTTGGAATTCTTATTTGGCAACCCTGGTCGACATGATTATCGTTATGCGTGTAAAACAAATCTAAGTATACTTCGTATACGTTCTTTGTTGAACATTAAAGGATTTATTGTAATTACGTATGAATGTCTAAGAAAACCTTATACCTATCTTTTATTTATTTACTTTAACTGAAAGGACTAAACTGTAAAAAAGAAAACCAGAAAAGCATATTCCTACTAAAAGATATATTTTTTTGGTAAATAAGTACATACACAGGGGTTGACTACTAGCCCCACAACCTGGACCAATGCGGACTTACCAATTTGGAGATGGAGACATCAACATCATTGGCCTAACGCGTTATGACAGACGATTCAGTCAGTGTCGCGGATACAATATTTTTGGTGACTGTACAGCCCAATAAGAGACGGCGCCTGGAGTTGGAGTAGCCTAGTCGTATGGCCTAAACTTCTGGAGATATGGAAAAGAGCCCGTACCCCAGTGGGGATGTTATGGAACCAATATACATAAGCTATGTTTTGTAATCGCGAGATAACCCATCAGTTATAAAAATACCGACTGCATAAAAATGAATGTTACGTCACTTAGGAAGCAACACGATCCCACCAACACTTTGCATGGAGACTTTTAGAGGTGTCTTCTTTGATATGATCACTCCAACGTCTTGACGGTCAACTACTGCCTGCTTTCGTTATGATACCAGATAAGTTTATAAAGTTTAGCCACCTCTTCTCATTAGAGCATTCGTATTTTGGAGTTGGGTATAAATGACCGAAGATGAATATAATTAACCGGAGTTTTTGTCTAAGTAACTTGATAAATTGAGGAGCCAGCGAACAAATCCGGACTTGTCCGATAAACAATTTTTTACAGGAGGGGTAAAAAAGGCAAGGACAAGTCTATTTCTAAATGAAAAAGCAAACAGGAGGGGTCAAAGAGATAAGAACAAGTCCGTTTCTGAATGAAAAATTCCGTTCTAAGCAAACTTAGAAGTATTTTTTTATGTGAAAGAGCCGGAAATTGAATTGATTGATGATGATTGAAAATCTTTTGCAAGTGCACAGATGTCTACTTTTAGAGGTATAAAAAAAAAGAAAAAAAATATGCTTGCGTGGACAAGTCCGCGTTTGTTCGCCGGCTCCAGATTATACTCCACGCTGCTGTGCATACTTGTGTAAGCAACTGTTTGGTATACGTAGAATTGTCAGTGCTCAAATGTAACTGGCAATAAACAATGAACAATCCTAGTCAGCTGAAAATAATAGGGTTAATGGTAACCAAAATTTACATACAAACTTTATCGGTTAAAAAAGATGGCAAAAACATGGCTGGAGATATTAATATTGTTCTGGCCATTTTAAACAAATTTATCCGGTGGTTTAAGAATTAGTTATAGCACCTGTCATACACACACACTTATAGAAATATTTTTTATTTTAAGGATTTATGACGACCCCATGTAAAGAGTATTTTAGTCTAAGGACGACTCTATTAAATAATGCCAAGGACTAACCATCATTGTGGAGAAAAAAGACAATTTATCGCCTTCAAAATCCTTTTTTTTTGCTATTACAGTACGAATACATACCTTACGTACGTACACAATAAATGTTTCTAAAGTCGGTAAAGATGTACCATTTTGCGTATATTAGTATATTATAGTCCTAGTTTGGGGCCAGATGACCGTATGTGATTTGTCCCGGATATTATTATTATTATAAAAAAACGACGATTTAATAGTACGAGTATGTGCAATACATTTGCCCCCGTGAACATACTTGGCCCCCATGTGTGGAGTATGGCCTAACCTTCCCGAGGTATTGGAAGAGACCCGTGCCCCTGCAGTGGGGACGATATGGGTTGTTAATGTTATAAAGTAAATTAAATATTTACTACAATTGAAAGCTGTTGTTCCTCATTTAAATATCTAAACTGAATAATAAAATATGTTATAACAGAATAATGATAAAAATTAAGAAGAGAAATTAAATTAATTAAAGACTAAGAGTGTTTTCAAATAGTCCGACCCGGTATCGGATGCTTTATCGGTGTCGCCGATAACAGTCTTATCCGACGAGTTTTTGTGGACTATTGTATTTATACGTACGTATTCTGGAGGGTTGTGCGTGAAAGAACTGGCCAAGTATAATGTTTATAATAATACTATAGCAGTAAATCGCTTGTAATAAACGCAGAGGCCTTTGAGGAATAGCGATTAGATTATCATATATTCTCATTCGGATTGCGTTTCTAGCAGACAATATTGTGGAGTAAAAAATAAATATAGGCCATAATAATATTTGTGTTATGTGAAAGCGTAAGTATTATTAAAAAAAAAACCGAGATCGGGCTGGACAGTGTGGAACTGATCTTAGATAATAATAATCATAGTTAACTAAAACTGGTTTGTAAAGTAGATAAGACGGGTTCCAAATCAGGTAATGGAATTACTTGACTAGACTCTGTCCCTTTCACTCTTAAAGTAATTTACAATAGGCAGGCTATCCTGTCCTTGTGTGAGGGTAATCATCACACTCAACTCTCTCGGATGTGTTTGTGTGAACCCGACCTTACTTGTTCGACCATTGAGTCAATGGATTTTTAATCATACAGACAGACAGTCATTCGCCGCGATCAAAATCGTGAACACATTCTGTGGTGCCAAGTTAAATACAAATTGTTTTCGATATTATTATTTTATTAAGTTTGGTTCAGTGATAACGAAGTTATGGCTATTAAGTAATTAAATAAAAAGCGTTTTTAATATAGCAATATTTATAATAAAACTGCGTTTTAAATATCTTCTAGAAAAATAAATGTGTAAAGTGCAGTGACTGCAGTGAACTTCGATAGGTATATAGAAATTATACTATTGAATTACTAGTGTGACTTTAAAAAAATGCTTTCTAAATAGCTTTTTCACTGAAATCGTAGAAAATCTTACTCGCATGGAATTTCATTACCCAATTGTACATTTATTACTTTGTAAATGTTTTTTTATTATATTGGAAATTACTGTGTTAAATTATACTTCAAACAGTTTCAGAAAAATATATATATTTTTGATCTTTGACAAAAAGTTAATCACCTGAGTTACTACTAGATATTGTATTCTACTAAAACATTACATTCCTACATATTTCAGATATATTTTGTACAATATAAATAAAGTAACAAGAAATGGCTGGAGCAAGAACATTATTTAGAAGAGCAAAAGTGTTCCCAAACTGTGTTCAATACTCGTATTCGGTTAATACTCGAAAGTTTGGCAACATCTGGACACCAGAAAACATAGTGGTATCACCTCATAAGAGTATTGAGATACCAAATATAACTGTGACGGACCATTTATGGAAAAATGTGGATCGATGGGTTGATAAGACTGCTGTGGTAAGAAAAAAAACCTTTTTTATTTTATTAACCGACTTCAAAAAAAAGGAGGTTCTCAGTTTGACCTGTATTTATGTAATATGTTTGTATGTATGTATGTATGATTGTCCGCGATTATCTCGCGTTTGGCTGAACCGATTTTAATGCTGTTTTCAGAAAAGTATTTGTTACATTTAGGAGAAGGTTTTAGTATTTTAACCGACTTCAAAAAAAGGAGGTTCTCTGTTTGACCCGTATGTTACGCGATTGAAGTCGGTTTTTGAACGCGCGTTTTTTGTATGAGGTGTCAAAAGTCGGAAAGGCCATTTGATGGAAAGTGACTAAAGTGGTCTGTTGGAATCTGTAACGAAGAAGGGTTGTCAGCCTCTTGCCGATCCTAGAGGACTAAGATCTCCTCTTATGGTAAATTGGCTATCTCGTTCCGCTGTCGCCGGCACCGGCCAGAGCACAGCACGCTGCTTGGCGGCAGCTATAGAGAAAGCAGTGGAAGGTACCCAACCAGTCGGATATTGCATACTAGGGTCCTACTACTAGTTTCAATACATATTTCTGGAAAAAAAAATCAAGGTGAAAGGAACTCACTCACTCATGAAACTGCACAACAATACACAAGGGTGACTTTTGTACTTTTTTGCACCTTGGGAAAACTTAATTTTTTACTTTCAAGACTAAGCCACAAGTTAAGTGAAACAGAAGAAGGTGAAGGTTGGGGAAGCCACTGGATGCGGGCAACATAGGACCGGTCGGTGTGGAAATCCTTGGGGGAGGCCTTTGTCCAGCAGTGGACGTCTTTCGGCTGATGATGATGATGAAACGAATAAAATTTAAATCTCTATATTCTGTGACATATTTATTTTCACATTATTTTGAACGGTTTAGCCTTGATCGCGAATATAGGACATTGACTTGAATTTGATATTTGTAAAGTCTGGAATTAAGAGGAGAGAATGTATAACTGGATTATAACAAACATACATTACATTAAAGCGTCGGATATTGACTCCGTCTTCCTAAGCAGAGGTCCTGGATTCAAATCCTGGCTAGTGCACCAATGAGTTTTTCGAAACTTACGTACATTTTCATACCGACTGCTTTAACGGAAGGAAAACATCGTGAGAAAACCTGCACATCTAATTTCTAGATGTGTAGGATGGTCACGTTGCACACGTCCGTAGGTGTAAATCTATATACCCAACATGTGACCGCGGGTGATACTAAGTGCAACGCTAGGAAACCGCCGTGTATTCTTGTGGATAGTACGATTAAATGTGCCACACGATACGAAGAAGAAGAAGAAACATATATTAACACGAAACATGAACAAGATATATAACTAACATGTTAACAAGTAAAATAAATTAAAACTACATTTCTTCCAGATATGTGGCGTAACAAAAAGGTCTTTCACATACCACCAGTTGCTAAAATACTCGAAGAACTTCGCATCAAATTTGAGAAAGAAGCTGAAAGTACAGGACAGTGATGTGGTCTGTATCATGATGCATAACTGTCCCGAATATGCCGTGGCAATACTTGGTATCCTGCAGGCTGGTGCAGAAGTCACTACTGTGAACCCTATTTATACTGCACGTAAGTCTGTGTAAACCGAATAGGTTAAAGAATTCCCATTGTTATTTAATGAAGGAGTAAGAGGTAATGAAGAGTTGGTACCAAAAGAGACAGCTGGTGTCAGTTGTTGAATTTTTTAATAGTTATAATTGACCACGCTGAATACGTTAAAAACAACCTACTTCAATCGCAAAAACTCCAATTTTGCTATGTTTTTGTTGATTTTCTCAAAAACCGCTGAATCGATTTCGATAAAATTTATATGGAATCATTTGCAAAGTATACCCTTTTAAACAAAAAAAGAATTTTTCAAATCGGTTCAGACGTCTTCGAGTAATCGGTGAACATACATAAAAAAAAGATTCTGACGAATTGAGAGCCTCCTCCTTTTTTTGAAGTCGGTTAAAAATAATAAATAAGAAAATACTAGTAATTATTTATAAAAATTCTACTAGTACCTAATGCTTTAGGAATTCAATAAAAATCTTAGAAATTACTAATTCCACTTTTAATACTTGTATCATTAAATAATTTAATGTGGATGTTATCGTGATAAATTGACACAACGTTACGATAACATACATTAAAGAGTGTACAAAGAAACGTCCTGTTTGAAGGTAATCAAACCTTAATATAAAGAATTTCTATTGAAATTTAAAATGCACGAGCACCGCGTGAGTGGCAGCGTCAGCAGCATCCTGAATATGATGGGAGATAGGACTGATAGTCCCTTTCTCAGGCACTGGGACTGTACCCATACGGGCTCCAGGGCCGTAATGTATAAATAGATAATTTTTAGTATGTTGTATTCGTGTTCATCTACTAACAGTATTTTTAAGTTGTGTGTTGTATACTAACAAATATGGACTCTGTCTGAAATAAATGAGTAATAATAATAATAAACCTGCTATAAGTAGTTCCTAAACTAAAAAAAAAACTACATTTTAATAACATCTTTTGGTAAAGGCACCACGTTTTCCGTATATAACAAACTAGCTTTTGCCCGGGGCTCCGCCCGCGTAAATGTCGCTTTTTGACTGTCTCTAAGGTATCCTACGGGAACCATGCATTTTCCCGGATAAAAAGTAGCCTATGTGTAAATCCAGTATTTGGTCTATCTACCTACCGAACTTCATCCAAATCCGTTCAGTGGTTTCGACGTGAAAGCGGAACAAAAAAACAAACAAATAAACAAACATCCATACTTTCGCATTTATAATATTAAAGTGAAATTTGAAACATGACTTATAATCTCTGTTTTCTCATCTCATCTCACTAATATTATAAATGCGAAAGTATGGATGTTTGTTTGTTCGTTTGTTTGTTCCGCTTTCACGTCGAAACTGCTGAACGGATTTGGATGAAATTTAGTAGGTAGATAGATAAAGCACTCGGCTAACACATAGGATACTTTTTATCCCGGAAAACTTAAGGGTTCCCGTAGGAATGCTTGAAAACTCCAAAATTTCCACTTCGTCACTAGATGGCGTTATCTCAACATTTTCTTTCTTTCTGGGCACAATTCTGAAGTCCACGCGGACGAAGTCGTGGGCGGAAGCTAGTTAAGGTACATAATCGAAAACGTTACAACCCAAAACGTGAGTTAATTATTTCAAAATAATTATTTTAATTTAAAGTCTCAGCTTTATGTTGTGGGCTGAAACGTTTTCGCTAAAGTAAATCTAATTAGACAAATTATATAACTTAATGCTAAGTCTAATAAATTATAGTAACCAAACAAAATGCTGTACAGGGTGTTAAAAAATGCGTTTGAAATTTTAAGAGGTTACTCAAGAATCAAGTATAGAATACGGGAAAAATCTTGAAAAAATCGGCTTTTCAATTTTTTTTTCAGTTTTCCATACTAAATCTGAATAATGAATCAAGATTTTATATGGGAAACTGAAAAAAAAATTGAAGGGCAGATTCTCAAATATTTTTCCTGTATTCTATATTTGATTCTGAGTAACTCCTTAAAATTTCAAAGGAACTTTTTTTAACACCATGTATAACGCGCGCCGCTGATTACGGCTATCATAGCTGTAATCGCGGTATTTTTATTTAGCCTTGAAAATGAACAAAAACCAATGACAACAGCAGCTGTTATGTTGTTTAGATACCTACACTTTTCTTTAGTTTATTATTTTTTTATTATATGAAGTCCAAAATCAAGAATTTCCAAAATAAAGCAGAGTTCAGTTCATTGCAATCAAAAAAAGAAAAAGATAAACAAACTTAGTACGTAACTGATGTTGACATGTGTTAATTCCATAGTAGTTTTGTTTACATTTTGTTTTTTTTTATTGGAACGAACTGTAGAACGGTTTTAAGTATGGATGTACTGAAAATGTTAAAAAACCAAATGTGTCACGATTTAATGGTTTCTTAAATGAATTGACGCAATTGGACTATTTTTAAACAATAAAATAAGTCAAACGTAAAACTATTATATCAAAAGTACTTATTTAAGAACTAGCTGGTGCCCGCGACTTCGTACGCGTTAGTGTTAGGGTTTTCCCAATAGTTCATATGTTTTGCTAAATTATTCTTTAGAAATAAGAAAATAACAAAATTAAGTAAACAATAAAACGACTGAAAGAAAAAGAAAAAAGAAAATGTAAAAGAAAAAATAAAAAAGAAGAAAAGGAAAAAGAACAATAAAAAATAAGAACAAAGAGAGAAAGAAAATGAAAATGCATTGGATTTATATTCACAATCAATACTACTGGGGCATGGATCTCTTCTAATAGCTAGGGAAGGTTAGGACACAGGGTCCAAGTTTGGATAGTGGTAAGATGTAATGATGTTAGGTTATAGATGTTAGGTATAATTAGTTAACATTCTTGACCCGGAATTGTCAAGGGTGTCCCGAGGGAACTGACGGAATCCTCTGTTTCGATGAGATATGTTTACATTGTTTTACGGTGTAGGTAGCTGTAGAATATCGAAAATATACGTATAACGAAGTGAAATAAGCAAAGCAAACTACATTTGTAAATGGTATTTTTATTTCGTATCCAACTATTCAAGTGTACGGCAATATTTATCAAGTGGTGGTATACAGGATGTTATAAAGGCGTAGGCATTCTACTGGACCTGTTCTTAATTTTTTTCTTTAACTACCTAATACAGGGTGTTAAAAAGTGCGTTTGAGATTTTAAGGGGTTACTCAGAATCAAAATATACATCCTACGCCTACGCAATCAAATATACAGCCTACGCATTTATAACATCCTGTATACCACCACTTGATAAATATTGCCGTACACTTGAATAGTTGGATACGAAATAAAAATACCATTTACAAATGTAGTTTGCTTTGCTTATTACACTACGTTATACGTATATTTTCGATATTCTACAGCTACCTACACCGTAAAACAATGTAAACATAAATCTCATCGAAACAGAGGATTCCGTCAGTTCCCTCGGGACATCCTTGACAATTCCGGGTCAAGAATGTTAACTAATTATACCTCTGATTCGTCTAATCTAAGAGTGAATGTTTCACCTTAATACTTAGATACAGTTTCCAGCTTTTCCCTCGGAATCCCTTTGAATTTCTAGGACCAATAGTATGTATCGAATGATACGAAAATACCGTAATCGACACGCCTTTTCAAAAAGTTAAGGTTTTATCTTAATAAACTGAGTTATTGTGGAGATACGGTGTTGTTGTTTACTGTGGGAACCCTTCATGAAACCTAGATGAAAAGGTTTGGATGTTTAGTAGTTATGATAAAGTATCATTGTGCCAAATTACAATAAAATCGGCTTCGTAGTTTATGAGTAATAAGGCTTTTAAGAATTAAAGTTTTTATGCATTCCTTCGGGAACCCTTGAATTTCCCGGGTCAAAAATTATCTAAGATGGTTTTCGGGGTACGTAGTATAATAGTACGAAGTTTCATCAAAATCGGCCCAGCCGTATTTGCGTGATGCGCGGACAGACAGACAGACAGACAAAAATTCCAAATCAAATATAGACATGTCCCCTCCAGGTATTATTTTCAAAAAAATTCCATGTACAGGATTGGCCCCGTTACAGTTTTATTATATGTATAGATGTTACATATTTTTACCAACATAGTAATAAATTCGCCGCTCGTGTGCCCAAAATTACATCTATACTATTACATAGTAAATAGGTCGAAAGAAGGGTCGGAACCTTAAATAATTAGATGTTTTATTGTTTTATGTAAAAATGTTAAAATTAAAATTATAATCGATTGCCTACATGAATTAAGCTTCCGAACATTCTTTTGACCCACTTGCTATGTAATTTTTGGCAGGCGGTGAATTTAAAATTATCTTTAAAGGACGACAACTTTTTTTCTTGACATTGGATTTCGATGAAACAAAGACTATATAATGCTCCAAACTAAGCTTAATCTACTCGAGAAAACCGCATGAAAATCCGTCCAGTAATTTCGGAGATTAGCGTGAACAGACAGACAGACAGACAGACAGACAGACAGACAGACAGACAGACAAAAATTTTTAAATTTGTTTATTTGTGTTCTATTACTCTTATTTTATAACCTCCTTACTATTTTTGGTAAAAATATTCAATGTACAGACACGCGGTTTCTACTGTTTTATTATAGTATAGATAGGTAATGCAGAAAGTAAATGAATATAATATTTAAGAACTCAAATGTATGTTTTTTTTGCAGATGAAGTCTACAAACAACTATCACTCTCTTTCCCAAAAATAATAATAGTCAACCCTGAAACACTTCCAATAGTCAAAGAGGCTCTGAAAATGGCTAAAACAGATATTCCTATTATAATTGTAACAGAAGGTTCAACGCCAGACGGCACAATATCTTTCAGAGAATTCGCTGAAGATAACCATGCTGACCATGACATTTTAAAAGATGTAAGAAAGAAGAGTGAAGATATAGCAATACTTCCGTACTCTAGTGGAACTACAGGTCTTCCAAAAGGAGTTGAGCTTACACATAAAAATATTGTAGCTAATTTTATGCAGATGGATGTTGATGGCGTTAAGCAATATGAGGATACTACTGGTGAGTTTAATGTTGAGGAATGTACGCGGTAAAATAAAAGCATGTTTATCTTTTGTTATGCGAATAGATAACGGCAATTTAAAAAGATTAATGTAATGTATTTAGCCCCAAATCATATCATGATAATTTTGTCTTGCTATTGCCATATCAACATTAAATGAAATTGTAACAAATATCATTGCAATTGTTGCTTAAAGTTCAAACCTTGAACTAAGTGGTCGATGTGATTTATATGAATCAGTCGATAGTCATTCATTTTATATAAATAGATGCTCCTATACTGTAGTAAATCAACAATTAATTACTTATAGGTTACTACAACATCTTTGCTTGTGAAACTACAGAGCGCCAATAAATTGAAGCTGGACTCTAGTCTCCTCTTAGATAACTTAATCAAACAGAAGTGCATTATGCTCGAGCTTAATTATAACAAGCTTGTTGTGTCCTTACCTTTACTTAACGAATTTATCGTTTGCATATACAATATTATAGGTAAATACAATCATTTTATTATTTTTATAAAAAATATAATTCTGTAATCGCTTGCATTTGGACATTGAACATGATCCTACTTCTTCTTCTTATCGTGTAGCACATTTAACCGTACTATCACAAGGGATAGATGGCCGTTTCTAGGAATCCTATAACGATCCTACTAAATAGCATAGACACATATAGACACAGAAACCCTATCACTATTTAATATACAATGTCAGACAGCCATATTTGTTTACATGTTTATTTTATACTATATTGTGTACAAAACATTAAAAAAGATAGGCTTAACAAAAAATGTACATAAAGGGTACAACTTCTTTCTAATGTAAATTTATTCCAGCAAATTCTTCTTTTGCCTTCTACAAATGTAGGGCCTGCGTTTACAGCAACAGTTTGACCGAAACAAATTGAAGTGTCAAAACTTGTTTCATTTAACTTCAATTTTTAATATCCCTGTACTATGTCTTAAATTAATCTTTCAGACACACATCAAGATGCATCTCTAGCTGTCCTACCGTTCTACCACATTTACGGTATGGTGATAATCATGCTCCACAAATTGACAGTTGGTTCGAAGGTTGTGTCGTTGCCAAGGTTCAAACCGGACACATTCTTAACTGCTATGAAGGATCAGAAGATAAACCTGTTATACGCAGCTCCACCTATGAGTAAGAAATTGTACCTAAATAAATGTGACATCAATTGTATAATAGGAAATTTACTACTACCTATCTGTTCTGATCGGAATCCGATCTGAGTTACTTTAAATCGAATGTCCAAAACGAAATTTTGTTTTAAAATAAATACTGATTAAAAAGTGTAAATTAAAAATTGCGTTTGAAATTTTAAGAGTTTAATCAGAATCAAGTATAAAATACAGGAAAAATATTGAAAAAAATCTGCTCTTAATTTTTTTTAGATTTCCATACTAAATCTGAAAAGTGAATCAAGAATTTGTAAAACTAAAAAAATATTTAAAAGTGGATCTTTTCAATATTTTTCTGTATACTTTACTTGAATCTGAGTAACCCCTTAAAATTTCAAACGCACTTTTTTAACATTCTGTATACTTAACAATAATCGAAACAAGTTAGGTTTTCTGATAAGGCAATAAAAAAACTCGATATTTATTTAGTAAACAATATTTCATAATTTATTTTCTAAGATGGATTAAGAATTGCATATTATTAGAATATTTGATTTGATTTAAATTATAAAAATTTCACCAACAGTCCCGCTTAATTCTCAAAAAACTTATAGAGGTAGATCAGATAATGATGTGAAACATCTTTATTCTGAGATTTTCTAAATTCTATTTTCGAGATTTTATTTAAATCGTCAGGGGAAATTTATTAGTTAGTACATTTTGTTCACTCTGATAAATATAACAAAATTTCTGTGGTTGAAACTATACCAGGGGCACCTAGCACTCTTGATAAACTGATTCTGGAATGATGATTTTTAAATATCTTTAATTTCAGTGTTATTCCTAGCATCAAATCCTAATGTAAAGAAAGAATACTTGGACACAGTGACGAAGATAATATCTGGAGCAGCACCACTACCACATCAAGACATCGTTAAGATACTTGAGAAAACGAAGGTATGAACTTGAATATATATATATTTTTTACTTTTCTCAGTACAATACAATGTCGCCGGTGAGCCTAGGACAAACTTGAGGACTTTTGGATGACGAATACATAAAAAGGGTTTGTTTATTATAGTTTAAGAAAAGTAACAAGTATATACACTTCACAGACTTCAAGTTTTCATGAAGATTACTGAGACAGAAAATGAAAAGAAAATATGCAGACATTATTAAAGAACCTTGTTGAACAAAGCATAAAAAGGTAAATCAAGAATCAACTTCCAACTGTTTCAACGGATTGTTTATATACAAAATCTACGCGGACCAAGTCTCTCAATTGAAAAATGTAGAATCCTTACACCGTCTTTGATTAAATGTATTTAGTGATATATGAAATGTTTATTGATTCTAAATCCCTTCAAAACGGACTTTACAGAGAACCAATCTTGTAAAAACATTTAACTTTTCTGCTGTTACTGTACGCTGAGTGGAGAATTCGCACTGGGGACTTTTCAGTTTTCCATACTAAAATTCAGAAAATTTGCTATTCATCCTTATCCTATCAAAGATTTATAGAGGTTTAAAAAACTAGACATAAGACCCATTAGCTGTAGCTTCTGCTATCATACTGAACAATTTATATTCTACGACGTCAATTCGTGAAACACTTTTTGAAACCATACTAAATTGGCGATGATCAGCTCTTTTATGTCACAAAAATAACAGAAAAAAATCGCGAATTTACGGTGGGTTCGTTGGGGAAAGTTGTTCAGTTTCATGAGTAAAAGATCCAGTTTAAATATTGTAACTTCAGCTAATTTTGTTGTGAAAGTAAAAAAATAATGGTACAGTGCTATAATTTATATGTACGTCCTTCTTAGCATTTTTGTCCTTTTCTCTTTTAGGAAAACGGAACACAAATTCTTCAAATCTACGGGCTTACTGAGACATCACCACTAGCCACAGCAATGGTGCCTGGATCTACTAACTACACCACTGCCGGTGTCCCAGTATCGAATACACAGTTAAAAATTGTAGACGCTAATGGAAAGACTTTAGGTCCTGACGAGGTAATAAATTTCACAAATAACAGATCATCTAATTTTCTTATGCTCAAAATCCTAAAACTTATTTTAGTATCTTATTTGAATAAAACAAATATTTTTATCATCACTGGAATGCCCTATTATACCAACTTTGAAATTCCTGCAAATTCGTAGTTAATTTTTCCAAGTCTAGTGAAATTAACAGAAAAGTAAAAAGAAATAAATATAAGAAATTTAACAGGTGGGAGAGCTATTGATCAGAGGCCCTCAAATAATGAAAGGCTACAGAAACAACCCGGAAGCGACGAAGGCCACGATCACTGAAGACGGCTGGTTTAAATCTGGCGACCTGGCTAAATTGGATAAAGAGGGGAATGTCACAATAGCTGACAGATTAAAGGAACTTATTAAGGTTAAAACAAATTTTATTATCTCATTAATCTAAAGATGTCTCTGTAACATTTACGAATCATTTTTGATTGAAAAGTATGAGTACATTTTGATTTATCCAGATTCAGGTAATGGCTCTATTAGGGTAGATGGAAGTTCCAATTTCATTTTTGAACCTTGGAAAAAATGCTAAATTGACAACTGGGACAGCTGTTAGCTATGACAGGTGCTGTCAAATATTTATAGTCATTATACAAGGTGTTTTATTTATTGGTGGATGTGAACATATCCAGGTCAGATGTAAGTTCATCTACTTTTACTTACTTAAACATCAGCAATGTTTGATTCAACTCTTTATACGAATCGATCGTGTCAACAATGATCACTTGAAATAACAGCTCTAAGTAACTTTTACGCAGGTATGACTATATATACCTATACGAGACCTACAAAATTCTGACCAACAAATATGCCTGCAAAGAACTGTCACATATTTTTAAAACCAGCAGCATCCATCGAGCTAGACAGCCAAACAGTATGAAATTGGCCCATACACGCTCATACACTAACGTGGGACATCACACACTAAACAACAGAATTGTAAAAATATGGAACAAGCTCCCCTCAAGACGTGGTTGATGTAAAAAGTTTTAAAAACAGACTGGATAAATGGTGCAAAGACAATCCAATTTATTGAATCCTCAAAGTGAACTTAAATGGACTATCATATAACATCAACACAGATATAAGCATATCTGCTATTAGCTTCTCGCCTATTACTAAATAATAATAATAATACATTTTCACCTTTGAATACGAATACATAATGTGCATGAGCCGGTGCTCTTGAGCATGTTTTTCTATTGATTTCCCCCCTCCACTTTCCAAAGACGCAAGATGTTACCTCGTGCGTGTATACTGCATTAGTCAGTTCACTATATTATTGCTATTTCCCTTTATTTTGCAGGTCAAAGGGTTCCAAGTACCTCCAGCAGAACTAGAAAACGTCTTGAAAGAACATCCAGCTGTCATCGATGCAGGTGTTGTAGGTGTACCAGACCCTAAGACAGGCGAGGCACCTAAAGCTTTTGTTGTTCTTAAAGCAGGAGAACAAGCTAAAGCTGATGACATTGTAGGATTTGTAAAGGATAGAGTAGCGGAATTCAAGAGGATAAAAGATGTTGTGTTCTTAGACAGTTTACCAAAGAATCCTTCGGGGAAACTGCTGAGGAGGGTTTTGAGGGAGAAATATTGCTAAAGTGTCCATCGTGTACAAGTAAGGGTAAAAGTGAAAGTAAGATATAACCCCGTTGCCTTTTATTTAAGCATAATGATATAAATTACTAAGTACCTAAGTATTTTAATCATATATTTTATGGTAAATAAAAAAAAATGTATATCGTATATTTTTATTACTTTTTCATAATAAAATACAGTTCATGAAAAACTGAAATTTTATTTAGTGTAAATCTAGTCCTATTTTGAATCTGGGGTGCTATTCCGTAAGTTCTCGCTAACCTCTCGCAAACTAGATTTTAAATTTGGAAGCGATTGGAGTTGTCGAATTTAAAATTTCGAATGCTAAAATCGTTTAGGAGAAGAGTTTGCGATAGAATGAATGTTTTGAATGATTAGTTTACTTAGTTTATAAATATACCATAAAAACTCTAAAGAGAAAAAAGCGGCCAAGTGCGAGTCGGACTCGCCCATGAAGGGTTCCGTAGCAGCAAGTAACATAATATAAGAGTTCTTGTAGTTCGTTGTGTTTATGAAATTAAACGGTTGTTATATACTGACAAAAAAATGAGATGTATTCATTCATGCATTCATTCAATCGCAAACTTTTGTATAGGTTTTGTTCTTACGGAATACGAATTTTTGACCACTCGCTATCGTAAACCGTAAGTTAACGATAGCGATTTGGTCCCTTACAGAATACGACCCCTGGCTACATTAATAAAATAAAATGTGCTTATACAGAACTTAATTTAAATGACAAGGAAAAATCCAACCCTGCGCTATAGATATAGTAGAGTGTTCCACAATCTCGTCTCAAAAATATTTTAAGAAAATTCTTTGTCGGACTTCCACTAGCCAAGTTTTGTCCATACAAACTTGTAAGAAAACCAACAATGAAAACTGTTTACTCTATACTGGGGGATCACGTGCGCACATAATAACCTAACTTTGGCCGTTTGTTCGCTATGCTAAAATAAACTGGAAATGTTAAAAGTCACGACTTGTTTTAGTGCCTTCCATGCAGTTTAGTGCATTCTGTCGAATAGAATAGATAATGAGTTTTCCAGCTGAAACTCTGTTTGAAAGGATTTAGATGGTTAATTAATTTGAAGTTTTTGTGTCATTAATAATAGCTACAAATTAAGACGATCCAGTGATTGGATAATAATAATAAATGTGTCCTTATACCATAACATCAACTTATCCCATAAACCTACATACCAAGAAATTTCACTTTGTACAACCAGCGTATTACTTTCTCTCTGTATTTGATATTCCATCTGTTTCTTTATAAAATACTGAAGAGGTCTACTTTATCATACATTATATATGAACCAAAATTAACGCGTTCTTTTGCAATTTTGTTTTTAAATGAAAGATATATTTATAAACGTGACATTGGAGCTAGTGTGGGCAAGGTACGCCCTTAAATTATAACACTACTTCTATCACCAAAATAAAACTTTTTTTAAATAATAAATGCCAACCACATTATACCATTTTTAGATACTATACACAAAATATAGACTTAATTAAATTAGCAATGGAGACACCTTAGTGCTTATAAATCCTAAAGCTTTGTTCATATTCAAACTCAAAATAAAAAACGTACCTAACAAAAAATATCAGAAATATTTTACTTTAAGTGAGGTTCCCTTCATGAAACTGAAAAATATTACTTCTATTTTTCTAAAATTAAAAAAAAAACGGACTTTTTATGCTAATCAATCAGCTGTTTGGGCCAGCTTTGTAAGCGTTCTCAGAAAATCGTAGAATTCTATGGTCCAATTTTATGGTCAGACACCAAAAATTTCTACACCTTATGTCACAGTACGTGATTGATTCACAACTGATGATGATCAACGTTAATCATGTCTGTATTGTGAATATGATCTAGTTGAGATATTCAAAGGTAGTCATTAGGCCAAGTCAAAGGTTAAAACCTCTGACACTGGGGTAGGGCTGCAACCTCTAAAAAATTGGTGTCTAAAGCACGGCCTAAAGTTTCTAAGATAATTAAGAAAATAAATCTACACCCCAGCAGTGGAACGGTTTGGGTTACGCCAAGTCAGAGGATGAAATCTACTGACATTGGGGTAGTTCTACAACCTACACCAAATCCGCATTTGGCATGGCATTGGAATGTAAGCCTTTCTGAGATATGGGAAGAGACCTGTCAACCCAACAGTTTGAATGCTACAAATTGTTAGCAATTCCCCAATTTAACCTCCCCATTCCTCCATCCCCCCATCCCATTTCAAAGGTCAGCAACGCACTTGTGACTCCTCTGGTGTCTATGGGCGGCGGTACTCGCTTACCTCGTCTGCTCGTTTGCCACCTATCACATAAAAAAAACTTCATGCATATCCTTCAACATTTCGGTTCTTTTTTTTTTAGATGTGCCAGTCTTCAAAACACAATATCTCGGTCTCAATGTGCACACCTAGCCTAGGTTACTGTCAGAAAGTCGACAACTGTCTCTACTGGTAGAACTAACAAAATTATGAAAATGTCTCTGCAAATACAGAACTCAATTATGGAACAGATGGCTTAAGCATTGTAGCGTGGTGAGGTAAGGTAGGAGGTTTTCTGGTTACTTATAATAGTGAGATTATTAACTTCAGAGGTTTAAGGGCGTCACACACTAGCGCTATACTATGCTATAAAATCCGCCACACTCATGGATGTAGTGGGGTAACCGTGAAGTTAGAAGCAACATGCTAGTATTGCCGTCATTTGCCGTCCATGAGTGTGGCGGATTTTATAGCACAGTATAGTACTAATGTGTGACGCCCTTTATTCTGCCCTCATAAAATGAAATGGCCATTTGAAGAAGAAGTCATTACTAGAATTGGTAATTTTCAGAATTGGTCATTACTAGAAGTGGTCATTGCCAGAAGTGGTCATTTCCAGAAGTGGTCGTTTCTAGAAGTTGTCATTTTTATTTGTAGTCCAAATCCACCAAAGCGATAAAGAAGACCGCAAGGTATATGGAGTTTCCGTATACTTTGCGGTCTTCTTTCTTATAAGGACAGTATCCGTACTTTATGTAAGTACCGTAGGGACCATGAAGATTGCATAACTAGGTCATGCAATGAAATATGGCAGCTTCGAAAATCAGCAGCTTAGACAAACTGAACCACAGCTAAGAATGCGAACTTTTTTGAAATGAGAATAAGCGAAAGTATGTAGTGGCTGTTGGTTCCGCTATAACGCCTAAACTCTTAAAAAGATTTGGACATTCGAAGTGATATTGTGCATAGAGATATTTTGACATTGTGGAAGTGACACAGAAATATTTAATCAGGATCGAAAAAAACATATAAGTTTGAGAGGTTGGTTGCCGGGACTTGTACCGAGCACACGTCTGCTGAGTTATTTTTTTAATTATTTCCGTTTTAGAGTAGTCTCAACTTTATTTTTGTGATGGGAAAATAGCTATGAAACCAATTCAGTGATAAGCGGTCATAAGAAAAGGATTAACTCGGGAGACAGCTCCGTTTTCCGAGTTCCAGCAGCAAACCACCACGTGGAGCGTCTTTAAGTGCCCATCACCCTTAGGGCCGCGTCTTTCACTTGACATTGGCGTTTCGCCATTTTTTTTATTGAAGATTCGCCCATTTTTCACTTGACATTGGCAAAATCCAAATAGAAAAATAGAATAGAATATAAGTTTGACTTTATACTGTAACTATTTAATGGTTATCACAGTTGATCACAGTTTAAACCTGGGAAAACATTTCCATGCTCACTATAGACCAGACATAAAAATATGATATTCACGTGGGCGGAGTAGTGGGCAAAAGCTAGTTCTACATGAAAGTACACTCTTGAAAAGTGGGCGTGAAGAAATTCAAACCTTCAGAAAAGTGAATACTTATGTCTTGATGTAAATACGAACGAATGATTTTACTTTCTGGGGGAGTCAAATATTACTCAGTTAGGAAATCGTCGCGTGTATCACAGTAATAGCAAAGAATACTAACTAGAATATTACCAACCCCCTGATTCTCCACACAAGCGGACCGAAAAAGTACCTATTAAGTGTCTCTTTCTCTAACATGTGGAACTAAGCGGGATAAAAGATGGTAACTATACCAGATTATTTTTTTATTCGCCGGCTAATGGTAACTATATATAGAAAGCAAATTTTTAGGAACGTTATTCACGTTTAGATGGTGGTACGGCATTTTCTGAGCCCGCATCATTCTTTTAGCATCATGCCAAGGACTTACCAATTGAGGATATAAAAAACCATTACCTGCTTGGCTTACATCTCTGCTTCCTTCTTAATATTATAAATGCTAAAGTGAGTAAAAATAATGAAACTTAACAAAGTAACTTTATTTATAAGTAATATCGCCGATTTCACTGAAATTTATCAAAGAATTTAAATTAAGAGCGGGGAACAACTTAAGATACTTTCATTCCAAAAACTCGTTTCCCTACTTGGTAGCCGCGACTTGCGCACAGTGCAACCTCAACGACAGTCATAAAAACGACATCAAAAAGTGCAAATGTTAGTGTTTGAATAAATTATATCAAAAATGCAATGTGGCTGTCTGTCTCCTCAATCAGAGAGGCTAGCTATCCTACTTTTTATTTGTTTGCACACAGAACTGGCTAATAAGCCGACTATCTGTAAAGTATCGCATGCTTTACAAAGTGCTAGAGGTATACACAAATTTATTTAAACATCCACATTAAATATTTTTCAGATATTACAAAATACGACTAACGGCAAAGTCGTAGTTCCGTCAAAGAAGATTTAACTTACGATTCAAAATAACATTCCCCAATGAACCCATCATGATCAATTCACGAGAAAATATTTCACTTTTCCCTTTCTGCGGCTGATCAGCTCATCGACCAATTTATATAGTATGGGCGCAATATGGGAGGTTGAAAATTGTCTACGCGCCTGGACTATGGGTTTCCTGTGGAAATGTTCTTCTGTATAATGTCTCGCAGTAAGCATATGTTTGTATGTTTATTTTCCTATCTCTCATATCTCTGGTGCCTTTTTGTGAAGTCTACCTAAACTTTAGTTTTATAAATAACATTTGCTCTGCGATATTGCTATAATCGCAAAGAAATTGGACTTCTCTAATCAAGCCTGATTCACCGAGTAATCCCTTAGTACAAATATTATCTCACATGTAAGTGGATATGCAAAAAATGTAGATAACTAAAACTAAAATTCAAATTAACCACTAACTACAATGCGTAATTGAATGAAGTTTTGAAACGACCAAAGTTTTCCCGACATCGTCGTCGTCTCGTTATTACTTATTACGTTTGTGGATAGGGATGTGCAGACCATAGATATAATAATATAATAGTGGATACCTTGTGGATAGAACGGTTAAATGTGCCACACGATAAGAAGAAGATATAATAATTATAATTAACAACTAAAATATATAACCAAAATAAATCCGTTTCTA
Organism: Coleophora deauratella; assembly: GCA_958295455.1. NCBI lineage: Eukaryota > Metazoa > Arthropoda > Insecta > Lepidoptera > Coleophoridae > Coleophora > Coleophora deauratella. The sequence continues at coordinate 3,863,722 of OY282403.1, read as the reverse complement.
CTTATCAATTTGAAAAATGTTCTCCAAAGAATCTATACTTAATTCGAATTAAAAAATAGGGTTTTCCATATTAAGTGGACGAAATCAACTGGCTCATTTAGTAAAAGAACCCAAAAAAGCGATCATAGTTCGCACATACTCGGAGCCTGTTTCATATTAGTGCTATTAATATTTTTTATAATATTTGTCTCCAATACTAATATTATTATGATCGTCGTATTCTGTTTTATAAATCTCTATATACATACTTAAATTACTCATATCACTAGCTCTAATTTTATTAGGAGAACATTAGATCTCATTTTCATGCATGTGTTTACGTTTGAGTGTTTACTACGTCTATTGTCGGTTTCTGTAATTTCACCAGTGACAGTGAAATAATAAAAGAGATGCATATAACTGTGGTAAGGTAAAAAATATTTTCCAAGGGATTATTTAACAATCTAGTAACGAAGTGGAAATTATGAGTTTTTAAGGATTCCTCCGGGAAGCCTTAAGTTTTCCGGGATAAAAAGTATCCTATATGATAGCCTAGTGCTTTATCTATCTACCTACCAAAAATCAAAATCCTGTACAGTAGTTTTGGCGTGAAAGTGGAATAAACAAACAAACAAACATGCATACTTTCGCATTTATAATATTAGTCAGACGAGGTGAGATGAGATTAGTGCGATGAAATGGCCATAGTTATGCTATAACGATCCAACTGATTTAAAAAAAGCAAGGGATAAAGTACATTATCCCTCGCTTACTTTAAATCGGTTGGATCGTTAAGGCATAACTACGGCCAAATGAGATATTTCGTTCGTATGTATATAGGTATATTAGTCACAAAGCTTCTAGTCTTCTTTACCTACTAAGAACTTGAAGCGACCATTAACTGCTGCTTTGGGGATAGGGCTTCCTTTCTTCGTATCGGAACTTTCAAAATATGTTCAATTTTTGTCAATATGAAATGAAACTTTTTATAAGACAACCGAAGTCTTTCACTGAATTCGAATGTCTCTAAAAAACGCATAACTTATCCTCACTCTGAAAATTCGAGGCCTCCGTGTAATGAATAAGTCTTCGACACTTCAATCAGAATTCATTCTTAGATTTAACATTAATTAAATTATTATTTACAGTTGAAACACTTAATTTTATTGTACTCGCAAAACTAATAACAATCAACTAATACTATGAGATAAAATTATTATGACATAATGACACACAACGTCAAAATACTGATAATATTGGCATTTAGCTCATATAATTAGTAATAAAATAACTGATAATTATGGAAGAGCCGATATTATTAGGAATATTATTGAGTTATTCTAATATTTTTACTCATATTATGAGTAAGCATGTAATATTATCAGACTAATATTTTTTATGAAACATGCCCCTGGAGGAAAGTAATTTATTTTCATTAATACAAGCCATAGTTACATTTTATTATTAGGTATTCCAGAATATAGAGTAACTTCAACAATAGCTAAAAACCTGTTGCTTTTATGAAACTTAACGATTTTCCTCAAATCACAAAAAAAAGTTTACATGAGCAGGTTTAAATTTTTTTAATCAGTTGATTAGTTAGAATAAAAATATTGTTTTTGCGAAGAGATCAATGGTTGCTATGACGAACTTGTTTATTTTCATGAGTAGAAGTCGCAGTTTTCTTCAAAAAAAAACTTATTATTTATTGGTCTTCGAAATTTCTAGATTTGTTACATGTTACGTAAAGTTTTCGTATAACCACATCACTAACAGGGTAAGAAGTGCTCTTGTCGTGTCCCTACTTTAGATTGTCGCTGAACTAACCTCTCTGACATTCTCTGAAAGTATAAATAGGGATCTCAGATTATACTAAAGTTTTAATTAGTTGCAATAGTAAATTGGAAATTGGTTTATTCTCGTTGTGAAGCAGAAGAAGTTTTCTTTTAATTTTTTTGATGTTTTACGAGTATACAACCTATACGATTATAATTAGCATATGGTCATAAGCATAATACATATTTGGTCAACGTGCAAAAAAAAATTCCTTTCTTATAAAGTTAGCTGATCATATAGTAAAAGTTACTATGTGATGTCCAAATTACTAGAAATCATATTAACCGGAAAAAACCATCCACTGTTAAAACTCCGTACATCCTTCCTCATATACTTTTCGAGTCACGTGCATCCAGCGCCTTATTGCTCTTACTAGATCATCAGTCTACCTGGTGACGGGCCGTCCAGTACTATGTCTTCCGCGATTGCTACTCGAAAGCCTTTCATACCCATCAGTTATCAGTTCTGCGAGCTACATAGCCTGCCCATTACCACGTCAACTTGCTTATTCTATGAGCTATCTCGATTAGGAATGTGATCATAAATGTGGAGTAACTAAATAAAACTCCTCCCACTCGGTGGACTGACGACCTGGTGAAGGTTGCGGGAAGCCGCTGGATGCGGACAGCCCAGGATCGGGCGGTGTGGAAACTCTTGGGGGAGGCCTTTGTCCAGCAGTGGACGTCTTTCGGGTGACGATGAAATAAAACTAAATAATTAGGAATAACTAAATAAAAATGGTATATCGTCTTCCAAAGAATGCGATTTTCTTGAGCTGGATACTGTTTAGCGGCAAATCATGTCGATTTTGCACTTTATATGTATATCAATATGAATGACACTTTTGTTGTAATTTCTACGAAGGCAATAGCAAAAATATTCAAATGATTGGATTTTTTGCTCCAAATATTCTATGGTGATTTTTTTAAAGTTCCAGGAGTAAAATTTACTGGTTAGCAAATAGAGATTATCCACGTATAAATACATTTAAACGATAAAATACAGATACTAAAAATAAAATTTTTGAAATCCAAGACTACTAAGATGAGAATAAAACCACTGAAAACCACGGTCGGAGATTTTAGTATAATTGCGTTCATGATTTGCAATTCTAACTAACTTTTTGTGGTCAGTAGGTCAATTCCTGATTTTACCATTTATACATCATAGAATAAAACTATGCAGCACTACGAGAAAATGTGAAAGTAGCGCCAAAGCAGCGAGGGGAGTCTTACGTCGTGGTGAGGACATGTTATGAAGAGGGACGAAATCTTTGTGACAAAAAAAAGAGTGATGAATATGAAGGTGGAAATATGAAGCGAGAAGAAAAAGGTCAGAGAAGAATGGTGGAATGCATAAGGAATGATATAAGTAGAAATATAAGGAATGATATAAGTAGAAAAAAAGTGAACTATTAAAATAACAGTATAAAGAGATGCATTCAAAGAAGAACACATATCGCGTCGGCCTCGAATGGGAGCAGGGCAGGCAGATGATAATAATTATAACACAAAATTCTCGATCAAAAAGGGATTGAAAAACAACACTGTATACGAAAGAGGTCGAAAATACGTATTGAACGTAATTGGTTTCGAAACGTTTATAAAAAGAGAGGTAAAATTAATTAAGTAATCTATTTCAAACCTAGGATTTGGCTCAACATTCCATTTACATATTTCCAATACAGGATTAAGAAGCCCTTCGATGATATTGTATTACTTGTACATATTAAAAATGTATTGAACTGTTCATTCACAAAACATTCATATTTTGGCAAAATTATGCAAATTTGGAACGTTCTGTTAATTGCAGTTGTTAATATTTTTAATTTCGCTTCATTTGCAGTTCGCATATAAATTAATGTGCCATTTTTATTGCGACACTACATTTATTATACGGGCTGGTTATTTTGCCTTGATGGGAAACTGTGCTTTTACATTGTTTTCCAGTAGTAAACAAATATAGGTACAATAGAATATAAGGTAAGGTATAAGGTCTAACAAAATCTGTTGAATTAATTAAGGCTGGGGCTTCTACATCATTATACTGAACAATTTTCCCCAAGGAACCCAAAATCAATTCGATATTATATTCCAAGAATTAATTTTCGTAAAAAAATCCATATACTTAGTAACGTTTCGAAAAAAATAATAATTTTTCAGTACATGTATTTACTCAAAACTTTATATGAAAAGTACTCGTCTGTATGTAGGTAATGTTTTATGTTTAACACCTGTTAACACCTGTAGCCAAAATGGTTTCATGGATTTTTGAGTACAATTTATTTTTGTTAAATTGTTTTTCGGTATAACAAAGGACACCCTGTAGTGGGCGAGTGCAACTGCATTTCATATTAAATACCTTATCAGCGTGCATTCCGTATTGGAAATTCCATATTTGTTGCGACTGTCGATTAAATGTTATTGTTATAGAATTCAGGAAAATATTTTAACTCCACTTTTGCCACTAAACGAGAGTTTGTGCTCATGAAAATATATTTGATATTTATTATGAAAACATATTCGACTTTTAATTGTGACTGTCATTCGTTTTAAGTACAGTCTCGTGCAAGTACTACTAGATGGCACGGCTACCCTCCTGTATACTTTCAGGTGCACGGGACTGTACGTTGTTACTTATTTACCAAAATTCTGCGGGTTTTATTACTGAATAAATAATAATATCTTGGAGATAATTATGATCCGTGTACGAAGAGGCAGCACGCAAACACGATATTAATGGTAATCGAGCAAATTACCTAAAAGCTTTTTCAAAATTCTGTACCTCTACATCAGTGTTTTTCAACCTGTGGGTCGCGACCCCCCAGGGGGTCGCGTAGCCTTTCTAAAGGGGTCGCGGGAAAAGAAAATGTAAGTGGTTAAAGGTCCTACACTGCAATGAAGAAATACGATTTCAGTGAGAAGGCTGGTCCTGTTTATTTTTTAATAATTTATCAAAACGTGATTCTATTTTGAAGACGTTTATAAGTAAATCATTTTCTAATTGAAGAAAATTATAAACATAGTCTTTTAAATTACTAACATTTTGTATGTTTATGGCCCTAGGGGGGTCGCAAGAATTTTTTAACTTGAAAAGGGGCCGGGCATTAAAAAAGGTTGAAAAACACTGCTCTACATAAACCTATTTTTTACGTTATTGTTTATTTTATTTATTTAAACCATACGTGATTAATTCAAAGAAACTTCAAACTACTGTCGTTTTACTTGTTCGCTGCATTTCTACATAAAATATCAGCCCTTTCATGCATCAAATAAATCGTTTTGTGAGACGAAAAATCTCAAATTTCGTTTCATTATCAAACTCAAAGGTCAAAAAATTTCGTTGATTTTAATTTATTTGAGCTGACTGCCTTTCAGAGCGTTCACAGCGCACCATTAGTGAAAAATTTTGCTTCATCTAGCAAAAACCTAAAATTTTTCTCAAGCTAACTCCTAAAATTCACCGTCCTTTCAATATCGCTTACTTCAAGTAGCCTTGAGCGTTAAAAAGTAGCAAATTTTGCAATACGTCTCATAATTTATCGATGCATTGACAAAAAACCGTTCAAAAGTCAGTTTTCAGTGATAGACACTAATTGTGCTTCCGACCGGCGCCGGCGACGCGACGTTGAGATGCTTCGACACATTCATAACGATGGGCTTTTCAGGGTTCCGCAGGGATGCTGTAGAATGGTTATACTGTAGAACTATATTATGCCGAAAAAATTACAAGTGCAAACAGTTAAATTCCCAAGCGAGAACCAAATCTGTAGAATCTGGTTTAATAGATGGTAGTAAGCCTGCTTTCTTTCGAAATCAACACTTACCATCAGGTGAAAAGATGGATTCAAAAGACTACATAAAGACTACCTTACAATAAAACTCGTAGAACTGATAACCGATGGAGAAGAACGGTTCCTAAAAAAGTCAAGTTTTCCATGTTGAGTGGAAATGGAAATGTATGGGGGAGGTTTATGTTGAAATTTTCGGCCTTCCTGATGATTAGTGTGATTATTCGTATCTGACAATTTTTTTAAGTATATTTATCTTGTCTTGGAGTCTAGAGGAAGAATATGTTGAAACGTATTTTACACGGTAAAGTTCTACATAAAACTTGATTGAGATTTTCTTGATAAAAAACAGTAATTTCCAATCAATAAACAAGTCATGTCAAAAATAACATATTGTATCTAAGATGATTTTATGTCGTGACAGAACAGTCAATTTGGAAGCAACTCGTGCTTAGCTAAAATTCTTGCAACATCATATTGTGTCTGGAATTTTTTAACCTAAATCAAGCCGAAAGATAAATGTGTTTCAACGAAAATATTTCTTAGCACATACTTATTTTTTCTCGTATGCTAACGAGAAATCTTTTTGTTGAGATTCTGTTTCGGCCTTTTATGTAGGTCCGTTAATTGGGGCGTATATTCAATTAAATATTAAATTATTGCATAACAAATCAAACATAACAAAACAAATAAGATACAATCATAAAATTCGACTTATAACTCTTCATCATTTTGAACAAATTTTGAGCAAAAAAACTGATATTTTTTAAGAAGCGCCCATTTTTCTCAAATTCCCTACTCAGACTATTTAAGTTGACTAGTCCTTTGAATATGAGATTATAGAAGGAACCCCGAAGTGGCCTCGTCGATAGCTCGGTTGATTGTTTGCGTGCTTGCTTGAACTCTTGCTACAGGTCCCGTCAAACTTTAAGATCGCTGAAGGGTACTGAGTGGGGGAAGTGTGCGTTCACTTAGAATCCTCATGCTCGAATTTTGAAGTAGTTCCTTGGTTCCAGAGATGAGTCTGCAAGCGAAACATTCCGCTAGCAGCCTCAGTGAAAAACTCGATTTTCTCTGAAACTACGATAACACATTTTTTTCCTTTGGGCACTATTAGATAATAAATATTGGCATAATCAGAATATCAAAATTCGAGCATGAGGATTCCAAGTGAACGCACTCTTCCCCCAGTCAGTACCCTTCAGCGATCTTAAAGATTGACGCGACCTGTATCATTCTATCCTGAATGATTGCTTGTACATTTGCTTGCATGTTTGCTAATTTGCTTGCTGGCATGCATCCTTTCTGTAAAAGGGACCAAAAACGGAAATTTCAACAATAAAGAAATTGTTTTAAATACGTTACCATTTAATTTGTGTTTATACTACGTATTTGGGAATATGAAATGACGGTTTAATTACATGAATAAGAGAAATTATTTCTAGGTCTTACAGTGTGGGTTGTGAACACATTTGATATATGTATAATTGTTTTTTAATGATTATTAAAAATAGATTTTATTAAGGACTTTTTTGACGTTTGATGTTGGCATGTAAAATATAATGATTTGTTTATTCATAAATTAGTTTTTGAAATGAAACTTTTTGAATTGTTGTTTGTAGCACTTATAATAATATTATGTAAAGTAAAACTCCAAAAAACCGGTGTAAATAGTATCTACCGCAACATCTTCAGCTAAGCCTTTTTATACCGGATTTAAAGCATGTTCTTAGAACACGTTTACTATTTTCCATCAAAAGGCTCCCCCTTGAGGGATTGCCGCGAGTCTTTTATCGGTCCCAGCAGTGGTCCGAATAATCTGTGAGCACCCTATATACAACTATTTACAAAGGACCCCTTTTATTATTGTGACTGATTGATTGATGTCTTTTACGTCGAAAGTTGTGATGCAAATAAAGAAGGTTATTTTATCAGCTCTTTCAAATTAAACGGAGGAATAAATTATGAAAATCTCATCGATCTTATCAGGTCAGGTAATGCGTTTGAAATTTTAAGGGTTACTCAGAATCAAATATCCGATCTAGAACCTTTTTTCAGTTTCCCATACTAAATCTGAAAAGTCAATCACGAATTTGTATGGGAAACTGAAAAAAAATTAAGAATAGCGGATTTTTTCTAATTTTTTCCTGTATTCTATACTTGATTCATTAATTAATTTATTTTCCCATTGACCGGAGCGGTGCATGCTCGCTTAAATGTTCGTGCGGATGGTGGCGTATCGGGAGCCGGGTCGTTCCCTTCCCTCAAATATGGTTGAGGGGAGCGATGGCTGACTCCCGCGTTATACTCGTGATCGGGTGCTGTCCGTGTGAACTGGCCTGCTCTTGTCATTGGTGTTTGGTCACAATAATTACCTGTTTGCACATTGTACTTGTATGTTTTTGTTGATCCTTTCACATTCGTTTGTAATAGTATGCAACTAAGCTAACCATATCTTTGTTGTTTACCTGAATTATGTAATAGCATATAAGAATTTTATTTTAAAAAATGTGTTGGAGGGAGTTTCTTTAGGGCCCGACGTTTCTTCTCTCTCCGCAAACACTTCCCGAAACGTTGGGTATACGAGTTCCGAGTGGTAGGAACTTCGTATTAGGTAGAAAAATATGACGTTCGAAAAGTGTACAGAGATACCTACTTCGAATAAATATTATTTCATTTCATTTCATTTCATTTCATTGATTCTGAGTAATCCCTTAATATTTCAAGTGCCTGGTTTAAAACATCCTGTATACATAAGTAAATTTATACGAAGGTTTTTTTCACATATTTTCAATTTTATATCGTATTATGTTTATTTTTAGCTCATTTACATGAGTAAAATATTTTATCTTCTCCTCTTTTTAACCGACTTCAAAATAAAGGAGAAGGTTCTCAATTCGTCGGAATCTTTTTTTTTTACTTCTTTAAAATCTATGGTATTATACATAGTAACATGTGTCATGCTGGTAAGTGTTGATGATACCGAAGATGGTAACGCTTGTATACCAAGATTCCCCGACGCAATAGGGGAACATAAATACTGCTATCACTTATGTAGCTACAAGACTTTGAAAAGGATGTAGATAATAGGTATAGTTAGACAAGCTGAGCCAAAAATACACTAATACCAACTAAAATATTATATAGTTGGACCTCGCCGGGAATCAAACCTGCGTCTTTGGGTCCTCTTAATGTGAAGCGAGTGGATTAAACATGAAAAATGTATTAGTTAATTTAACGTTGTAAATCGGTTGTCTATGTGTCAAATACTGAATAATATTGGAAGGCAACGGATCGCTAAAGTATCTACATAGCATGGAGTCGTGGTGTCCTTCTTTACTGGGAGGGAAGAGTCTGAAAGGATCTAGCTTTGAAGAAGTGCTGGAAACCACACGAGCAGCACTGCTACTCTTCTCTGAAGATTCCAAGAACTTATCAAATACACTCCAAAAAGATTTCGCTTCCTATCTAGCTTTCACATTAAAAGTTAATAAAGATATACGAGTTACAAATTGAACTCTTTTTCCATAAAGACTCGTTATTTTAAGAAGCAATAACAGAATTGGTAGGCATATAAACCGTGTAATTTGAGTACAGTCGGTGAAAAAATTTGGTTTTCGAGAACCCAGCAGCCTAAAAGGATCGAGGGTGTGCTAAAAAATTCAAAGGCCGCCCTTAACAAGGGAGGGAACAGAATTTCGTTAATTTGTCGGGCGTTTTCATTCACTTAACGGAAACACGGTTAATCCTCTTTGTTTCTTTGCAGACCGACACTAATTGAGCGAAGGAACAGAATTCATTAATTTATTTACTTGAGCACACAAAAAATGGGAGCGAAATTGGTTTTTCATTGTCAACCCATTACTGAGACATTTTTCTTTTTGTCAGTATTCTTGGGAGCTTTGCTATTGTACTAAAAAAGAGTGACCGTAGCTTTTTCAAGTGTGGCAGTTTTTCTACTATTATATTTCTAAATTGAAGGGTTGTCATTTCAGCAGCGACTTTTTTCTATTATTCATTTTGCTTCAAAAAATAAAAGCAATTTATTGCAAAAGCGAAAAATACGAAGAAGCAAGGAAGTTATACAGAAAGGCGAATTTATCTTAATGTTTGTAACTGACTGATCGAGTGGCAAGGTTATTTTTTTCCAATGAATGTTTGTTTTTTTTTTATTTGATGAGTTGGATAAATTTTGAGTGTATTCAGATTTGCCGTAAATCCTCGAGTTTCAAAGGTCTTTTAAATTTTAATCGATTCACATAGAAGGAGGTTCTCAGTTTAATTGTTTTTTTTTATGTGTATGTTATGCGATATTTTCGCCGATAGAGTGAACCGATTTAAATGGTTTATTTTATTTACTAGAAAACGACTACAGGTGATCTTGTATTAAATGTAACAAAATCAGTTCATGTACTAATTTATGACATTTTAATTTTCTGCGATTTTGTTGTAAAATTCCGTTAGTTTTTTTAAACTGTATATATAGGTATATAATTCATAAGTTTAAAATTCATAAGTATCAAAATTTTAAAGATTGTTACATAATTTTTTGCATGCCTTCTATAGTTGAGTGTTATGATACTCTTTCCTTCAAAATATTGTACAATATTTAAGGTCTGTAAACCTACGTACCTTCTAGCAAATAAAGATATTTTTTCAAAGGTAAGAAAGCAATTATTGTGGTAAACAATGAGACTCTAATGGGTATGTTAAAAAAAGGTACAGGTATAGTAAAAAGCATTTATTTTATCAAAAATGGAACTGCTGATTTCAGTTATAGTTCGATGTTCGGGAATACACTAAATTTTGGGATCTGTTATATAAATCGAGGTCATTTGTTTTTTTTCTCTCAAAAATGGATGTACTGATTTTGGATACACGTTACTACGGGGAGATTTTTATAGCTAAAAAGCAGTAAATGGTAGTAGTTTCTCATGAAACTGAACAAATTTCGACAAAAAACTGTGCATTCGGAGAAAAAAATATTGTTGACACCCCTGTGACTACGCGTAGGCCGTAAGCGTTATGTTTGTTGCTGATTTTTGCTGAGAAAATAAACAATTCTTAGTACGCCAGACGGTGAAAGGTCACGAGAGAAAGTATGCATAGCGTGGGTGTACCTATAAATAATCTATTGTGATTTTTGTTGCACAACTAAATGAGTATGTGTTTCTGAAGTCCCATTAGGACGCCTATTTAGAGAACAATATTTTTTTAATTTTATTTTTATACAGTCAGCTATTACTTAAAGTGCTCGTTCGTGCCTGAGCTTACAAAAATTTATAATAATAATATTGATAATATTTTATTGGAAGTAGGTATTTCGAAGGTCATTCTTTTTTTTTAACTTAAAACGAAGTTCCTACCAATCGAAACACGTATAACCACCTTATAAGGAGTGCAATGTTTTTTGGATGTATGTATGTAAAATCAACAGCAAAAGTGCAGTCAGTTTTTTAACTGTCAGTCAGTTTTTGTTTTCTTTTGAACCCACACAGATACACGCACTCATTCGAGTAAATGGCATAATTATTTGATAACTGTATGCGTTGAGTAATATCAACAATGACACTAAAATTGCCAGAAGCTTGAATGGCGGAATGGTTTATATGCTTCCCACAAGGTATTGATGGCGGCGGCGCAGTAGTTGTCTGGTGGTGCACTTGGCATCACCAGCGGTCACGTGTAGGGCATTTACATTTCCACCTACAGACGTGTGCAACGCGACCATCATACACATCTAGAAATCAGATGTGCATGTTTCCTCAAGATGTTTTCCTCCACCGTTAAAGCAGTCAAAAAGTGAAGTAAGTGTCTTTACATTAGATTAGAACCCCAAACTCCAAATAGGATACATTTGACGCTGCCAGGTTTTTAATTTTAAGTTGGATAGATTGCTTTTTGTTTAAAATTTACAGGAAACTGCAAAAGGCAGGTAAAAGGGATTCCGTCGAAATTCGGTATACGCCTTCCCAGCCCTCCTCAGACTAGCATCCGTCAAATTATTGGAGCTGAGCGCCAATATATACGAAACGCCCATTTCAATTTCCTGTGCAGTTTTCAGCGTGAAATAGCATAGACGAACGCAATAACGTACCTAAGCATTTGATGCTGCGTAGACAGGAACGTAATGGGTTTATTCATCATGGTTTAGGAAGTGAGCAAGATTCTGTTAGTGTTAGACCACCATTTCATTGGCAAAGAGTACAAGTTTAGTACTAAAATTCGAAACCTTGAGGACAAAAAGCTGCGGCAATGTCGAAACTATATTATAATGCAGTGTTTTTCAACCTGTGGGTCGCGACCTCCAGGGGGGTCGCGAAGCCTTTCTCAAAGGGTCGCGGGTAAAAGAAAAAGTAGTGTTTGTAGGTCTCACACTGCAATGGAAAAATACGATTTTAGTGAAAAGGCTGAGCCTGTTTATTTTTGAACAATATGTCAAAACACGGTTCTATTTTAAAGACGATAATAACTTAATAATTTTCTACTTGAAGAAAATTATAAACGTCGTCTTTCAAATCACTGACATTTTGTATGTTTATGGGCCTAGGGGGGTCGCAAGAATTTTTTTACTTGTAAGGGGGTCGGATAATGAAAAAGGTTGAAAAACACTGTTATAATTAATCATCAACTCATCTTCCTAGATGAATTATCTATATATTTACACAGGATGATAGCATAATCTGATTTCTACTCGTCTCATACAAACAATTTGAAATTTTCTTTGTTTTATTGAAAAAAGTTTGTAATGAAACCGAAGTCGGCACCGAAAAGATTTTTTCGAAGCAACATTTATCATGTGGAATGAATTCGGTGAACATGATTTAACGTAAAAAATTACTGAGAAATTCTTTGTCCTAGCTATTATTCGATTTTAATTCAACGCAGATATATCTAATCCGATTAAAGGTTTGAAAATGTTTTAAAATCAGCAGGTTATAGACTGTTTAAAATTTCGTCAACGTCAACTTCAACTTCTGTCATTATTTTTTTAAACTATTTATTTTAAAATTATAAAAATATTTTTGAGATCCTTAGAATATTCCCTTTCATTTGAATTGTCACAGGGTACAGTATGAAAAAATATTAAATTTTCTGAAAAGTGTCTCTCACACTCAAAATTTATTTATTCTGTGTTTGGGTTACAATATGTATATGTACTAAGTTTCAACTAAATCGTTCCTGTAGATTCGAAGAAAATTGGCTGTGACAGACGGACAGACACACGAGTGATCCTACAATACACATTAGGGTTCCTTTTGTCCTTTTGTGGTACGGAACCCTAAAAAAGGATACACTCGCAGGGAGTTACAGTACAACGTTTTCAGAAACCTAGTTCATTCAGAGCAAATTTAAATTGAGCTAATGCAATGACCACTAGTCTATGTCATAGTTCCACATTCAAATATTCAGAATAACCGATTTGAAATTCGAAACGATTGATTGATAGCGCGATTACCTATTGGACGACCGCACACCACTCGTCCTGACAACGGCGGAGCTACGACCATTTTACTTTGACCCTTCATTGAATACCGCATAGCTTTAAATCTACAGAACAACTCAGTGCCAATAGTTGCTGGTGCGTCGAAATCGAATTGCAAATTTAAATTTTCCGCCCACAATCTGTGCTTTGCTCAGCTGATTATTCGTGTTGCCAATTTTCTATGCGCATGAGTAAATTTGTAAAGTGTAAGAGGGCGATTCAAGTGTTGATTGGCTTCTTTGACAGTCAGGAAGATAAACGAGGGACGCCTACGTCATTCATTTGTCACCCCCTTTGAGAGAGCGTGTGCATTTGCTCTGTTAGATGCATACTATAATGAGAAATTTCCGATTTGATGGATGAGAGTCCTAAAAGAACATCCTTTTTGCTATTGTTGGATTAGGGACTTGTTGAGGGGTAAATCAAACGGAAAGTTAGGGGAAATAACTTTGGGAGTTCATTTTATAGTCCTTTCGAAGATGCGACAGGAAACGACTCAATTTATTTTTGGTGGGTAATTAATGTAATAACTTTTGGGGCGAGTTAATGATAAGCTTTATGAGGCTATAATAATGCTATGAGATAAATTAAGCAAGGGTCAGATTAGCAATTTCATTTAGGCAGGTTGTATGGTCTTATTTAGCGAAGATAAGTGATCAAACTGAACAACTTTTCTGAATAAAACTATAGGTGCTTGTGAACATCTGAGGGCCTGTCTGTATGTGTTAAATTTGGGCAGTTTGCAGTGTCTTATTTGGCGGAAATTACTCATTGAACTGAAAAACCTGTGAACAAGAAAACCGTAGGTATCTACTTACTCAATTCGACTCAATTTCTTTGAGACGTTCTAAGTTTTTGTAAATTTTATCATTAGGTTTAATAAAAAGCTTTTTGTTTATTTCAAGACTTGTTTGGCTTCTACAGATTTTTATGACTTAGGTATACTTTGGTTTATAGCTCCAACTCTGTAACTTTAATAATAATATTTTTCATTCAAAGTTCGCAAACTGAGTGATCAATAGGGGTAGTTGACCTAATTTTTTTTTTTATTAAAATGACAAAATTGTCAATTTCTATGTAAACATCAACATCAAGCACCCCTGCGGGTAAGATCAGGTGACGGTTGCTTAGCGCGAGCTACGCAACACACACTTTTATGCGTGTAGAAACGTCACATTTTCTCGTAGTAGGTTATCTCTCTTATCATGTGGCACAATTTAACCGTCCTATCCACAAGGTATAGGCGGCGGTTGCCTGGTGTTGCATTTAGCATCACCCGCGGTCACGTGTAGGGCATTTTTAGATTTACACCTACGGACGTGTGCAACGCGACCATCATACACATCTAGAAATCAGGAATATGCACGTAAGTTTCGAAAAACTCATTGGTACACTGGCCAGGATTTGAACCCGAGACCTCTGGTTAGGAGGACGGAGTCACTACCCGCGGAGCCACCGACGCTTTTTGCACTTTTGTAGTAGGTTATAAAAACGCGACATTTGTTTGAAGTGCCAGGGTGTGGCCATACAGTCTTCACTCTATAACTCTCGCTCCTACATATTAGCGTCGTTGGCGCAGCGGGTAATTACTCCGTCCTCCTAACCAGAGGTCTCAGGTTCAAAACCTGCCAGTCATCAGCCAGTGCACCAATGAGTTTTTGGAAACTTAGGTCCATTTCATACAGACTGCTGTAACGGTGAAGGAAAACATCGAAAGGAAACCTGCACGTCTGATGTTTAGATGTGTATACCTAATGGTCGCGTTGCACACGTCCGTAGGTGTAAATCTAAAACGTCCTACATGTGACCGCAGGTGATGCTAAGTGCAACACTAGGCAACCACTGTCTGTACCTTGTGGATAGAACGGTTAAATGTGCCACAAAATGAGAAGAAGAAGATTAAATTGAGAAGAAGTTACATCTTTAAGTCTATTTGTACGGAGTGTTAAGGGGCTGGGTTACTGTAATAAATATCTCATGTACAAGGCGCTTAACCAGTTTACTGATGCTAGGCCTAAATTAAACAGCTCTATCTTAGGAATCTGGGTGAGATTATTGCTCCAGATAATCTGGTAAGCCCGCACAGATCGAGGGATGTACTCGCAATTTACA
This sequence comes from Coleophora deauratella, assembly GCA_958295455.1. Taxonomy (NCBI): domain Eukaryota; kingdom Metazoa; phylum Arthropoda; class Insecta; order Lepidoptera; family Coleophoridae; genus Coleophora; species Coleophora deauratella. Next base: position 3,848,519 of record OY282403.1, on the reverse strand, counting down.
GGGAAGCTATTAAGTACACGTAGGAATTAACATTAAAATTAAGTTAGCTGAAGGATCTATAAATATCTAATAGTGTTGAGGTACAAATAACGTATTAGGTTTTCTTAGGCTAAACATGTACAGTGCTAAAGAACAGAAGGATCTATAAATATCTAATAGTGTTGAGGTACAAATAACGTATTAGGTTTTCTTAGGCTAAACATGTACAGTGCTAAAGGGTGTTAAAAAGTGCGTTTGAAATTTTAAGGAGCTACTCAGAATCAAGTATAGAGTACAGGAAAAATATTGAAAAAATCCGATCCTTTTTTCCAGTTTCTAATACAAATTCTTGATTCACTATTCCGATTTGTATGGGGAACTAAAAAAATAATTGAAGATCGGATTTTTTCAATATTTTTTCTGTACTCTATACTTGATTCTGAATAACCTCTTAACGCACTTTTTCCAACATCCTGTATATAGCTCATTGTTTACTGGTTAATATACTTAGTTATCTGTGAAACAGTTCTAAAAAAAAATGCAGCGAAAAATCGTTAAACTTAAACTACAAATTAGTAGTTCTTAGGTAAAGGTGACCAACGACTTCTTGAAACTTTCTTCGTTAACAATTTAAATGACTATAATGTGTGTATGTATGTACAGAGGCATTAAATAAGTTGCCCATTCGCTTCACGCGAAGCAATGCACATGCGATAGAATTCTTTTGTGGAATTAACAAAGCAACCAGAAAAACAATGCTGCATGTGTCCCATAGAGCTAGTGGTAAATAGTGCTGGAAACTGAAAATTATCGACAAAAAACATTGCTTCGATATTTCGCAAATAAATAAAAAAATATCTTCAATTACTTGCTTGTGTTACCCATGTTCATATTGGAAGTACATTTAATAACTGCAATAAACATAAAATTATGTAATATATTTTAGCTTTTCAGTTTTGGGTTTTAGATTGATTGTTAGATTAGACAGATAGATTAGTTATTATAGATAGATAGATTGTTTAATCTAATATATTACATTTTAAGCTAAAATCAGTCAGTTTTGGAATTTAGATTAACAATAAGTTTAAATTTTTTTCTCACTGAAAATATGGCACCGGTTTCATTTTTAATAAAAATACTTTCATTCTCATAACATGCCCCAAACCACCATAATCTGTTTTCTCTTGTGTATGAGAAACTCTATGAAAAACTTATGTTTTTAATCAAAAGGATACAAAAAATACTTAAAGTTCGAGTACCTACCGGCTGATATTGGTCTTTCTAGAGGAATTGAGCTGGCAGTAACGCCGCCGGGCCTACCACTCAACATTAGTTTAATGGATTTGTGTTTGACCATATCAGCCCACCCCAACCTACAACCTAGAATCGAGCCTGTTCATTTCCGAGATACATCTCACTAATATTATTAATGCGAATGTATGGATGTTTGTTTGTTGTTTCAATTTTACGCCGAAACTACTAAGCGTATTTCGAGGGCTCGGAAATTCGGAGCATCCCGACTCGGATAATTTAGTTTCGGATACTGTGATGCGGAGGCAAGCTTTATAGCTTTGCTCGCTTTCCTTCACAGTCGTAGTGTTGGTTGATAGAGCATCAAGCAGTCGATTCACCTGTTGGCAAAGTTTTTTATCCCAGAAAAATGATTCATGGGAAGGATTAAAGGCGAGCAAACAGAAAATGCTATTTGTTTCTCGTTCATTTAACGTCGCAACGCAACGTGATTATTGCACTGCGATATTTGATAGGATGGACACAAAAATCCGGGATAAAAAGTATTCCAAGTGACATGGAATATTTTTTATCCCGGAAAATTCTTGGTTCCCTTGGGATCGAAAAACTTTTGATACTATTTTATACTAAAACTACATAACCGATATTACTATAATTTGACAAATACTTAATTAAATTAAAGGCTGAGGAACATCATAATAGAACACGCTATCAAGATTATATAAAAATAAACATTTTCATGGTTACTCAAGGATAGACATAATAAAAACGATATGTATGCGGGTGAATGGAAAGGACGGATATAATAAATTTGTACTATGTCCTTAGTAAATCAAATAGTGAAAAAAATCCTTAAGACAATATCGATACTTCAAATCCCTATGTGAATGGAAAGGACGGATATAATAAATTTGTACTATGTCCTTAGTAAATCAAATAGTGAAAAAAATCCTTAAGACAATATCGTTACTTCAAATCCCTATGTGCTAGTCACAGAAATACATCCCTAGTTCAAACTATTTGTATACAGGTTAATTATACGTTCACACGAAATGCACATTATTATGCGGCAATAATTCTACGGTCAGAAAGTAATTACATAATTTCCCTTATGTGAATTGTGTGATTATTTTACTTTCTTTTCTATTCTGGTAATCATACGAATTGTTTTAAAACAGGCAATTAATTCATTTTATTCGGTCTACTTTGTAGAACATTTTCTGCAGTATAGCAAGTTTTAAAAACTGGTCTTATACAGAATGAAAGAAAATAGGTGTAGGATCTAGTAATAGTGACTTTCAGGCGGATATCACACTGCACCGGATTGCGGCTGCGGTGGTGCTCCGAATTTTTACTTGACACTTTCAAAGTAAAAAGCGGTTTCCCGTGCAGTGTGATATCCGCCTTACTCATCATAGGTACTGAACGACTTTTGTCCAGGGCTTGGAAACGGTTGCATTTTAAGGTTGAGGACGAGATTGTATTGTATTGTATTGTATTGTTGTTCCTTGGGGAAAGTTGATCAAAATCAGGAGTAGAAGCACTGACTAAAATATCGGGCACTAATAAAGTAGCACCTTTATATACTCGTAATAAATCCGGGATAATTTTTTTTTTAAGTATAGCGATGACGTGATAAATGTATGTTTTTGTCGATCCTTTCAGATTCTTTTATAATGGTATGCAGCTAAATGTAACTATAATCTTGGTTGTTTACCCGAATTCGGTATGTAATAGCATGGTAATAGATTTATATTTTAAAGAATGTGCTGAAGGAAGTTTTTTCGACCCGACGTTTCAACTCTCTCCGCAAAAGCTTCCCAAAACGTTGGATATAAGAGTTCCAAGTGGTAGAAACTTCGTATTAGGTAGATAATTTTTTTTTTTTTAAAGTTGTACAATGCAATATGTTAATGTTTTGTAATGTTAATGTTGTTGTTGTCGAATAAACGGGCTAGTCCCTGAGTGCCCCGAGGAACCTGTCCCGGAATACCCCGAATATGATAAAGATAACATTTCTTTTTGTTATTTTTCCTATTGTTTTCATGTAAGTGAAACTAAAAAAAGTGCTTAAATGTATGTGTTTGAAATACAAAAGACGAAAGTAGTTGATTTGAAATTTTGTACTACGTCGAATCATAGTTTTAATAATTACAGTTTGAATAATGTATCAAAATATTTTGTTTTGATTTGATGAACAAAACCAAATTAAAAAAGAATTACAGTCCCACAGTGATAGTTTACAGTATCATCAATATTATAACAGTTTAAATGCTGTTTTAAACTCGGCCTTATATTTCGAAACTTTGGGCTCGGGAGCGATCGGAAACTTTTCGGATGTATTCCAAAGGGTTGGAGCGTTTCGAAATTTTGCAGCATATATTCCCGTGTGAAAATTTTAAAGTAATTAATAATTAATAGCCTTTGGAATTTACGGTGTTTTATTGGGAATTACACTAGGGAAATGAGATTAATTTTGGTCTCAATAAATATAATTATCTAATGATACTTATTGAAAACTCATGTCAAGATTCCATACCCAAAGGCTGAGGGGGCCAATTATTTAGGCCTATACCGACTGTCTGTCTGTGTCGTAAGTTTAGATTGTATCTTTAGATTCATAAAAGGTATTTGTCACGTTTAAATTTTCACAGTGTAATATGCTATTTACACGACTCCTTCTTTAGGAACATAATGGAGGGAAAAATTAATGGAGTGAGAGGAAGGGGAAGACCAAGACGGAGCTACTCCAAACAGTTGAAGGAAAAGGTTGAGGTCGTGTCCTACCAGGATATAAAAACATTGACCGAAGACAAAGCACGATGGAGTTCGCTTTACCGACAAGAGCAACTCTCTTAAATATCAGACAAACAATATGTTATTTAGTGGATAATGATTATCCACATGAGAAACGTGTTATTTTTTAGTTTTCTCTCTATCGTAAAAAACGCAATACGCCAAAGTGAATCTGATTGATTATTCAGGTAGTACTTAGTTATGAAATAATTACTTTCTTATTATAGAGTTTTATCGGGTTCAGTTTTTTTTTTTAACCGACTTCAAAAAAAGGAGGAGGTTCTTAATTCGTCGGAATCTTTTTTTTTCTTTTTTTTTTATGTATGTTCACCGACTACTCGAAGACGCCTGAACCGATTTGGAAAATTCTTTTTTTGTTTAAAAGGGTATACTTTACAGGTGGTCCCATATAAATTTTATCGAAATCGATTCAGCGGTTTTTAAGAAAATCAACAAAAACATAGCAAAATTGGAGTTGTTGCGATTGAAGTCGGTTGTTTTTAACGTATTCAGCGTGGTCATATTGTATTAGATAATAATAATAATAATAATATGACTGACTCGGTGGCTAAGTGGTTAGCGATACTGACCTCTGATCCAACAGTCGTGGGTTCAATCCCCACATAGGGCAAACTATTCTGTGATGAGCAAAATTGTTTGCTTTGAGTCTGGGTGTATAATATCTATATATGTATGTATTTCAATGTATATGTGTATGTATATCAGTCTCTGGTTCCCAAGATACAGGGAATCCTAGTTTGGGGCCAGATGACCGTGTGTAATTTGTCCCGGCTATGATTATAATTATTTATTATTATAGACATTGTTTTCATTGTACTGGTGGAAAGTGATTTTACCGCCGCCTATGGGTACTTGCAACACCGGGGTACTATTAATTCATTGGTTCATTGTTTGAGTCCGGTATATATGGTATAATACTTAGTGTTTATGCATCCATTTTTTTATTACACATTTAAGTGCATTTAGCAACCACATCCATCCACCATACATGTCTGGCGACATCGACAACCCTGTCGAACGCTTACAGTCTAATATCTTAAGAACATAAGTCGCGTTCGAACCTCTTCAGATGGAAGTTTGTCCTTCTGGTAACTACTTACCTAAGAGACACATTTCCATTACAGACTGCTTAATATCTAATGGTACTCAATTTGAAAACTTCTACGTACGATATGGAATTTCTCGATTTCAAATACGAAAACCATTTTGAAACGAACTACCCAGTGCAAGCTAAGGATAATATTTTTGGGTGTATCTACTAGCTTTTGCCTGCAACTCCGCTCGCACGGATATGGTTTTTGTAAGTGTCGTAAAGGGTGCACATTACTGCGCAATGCGCGAGACGCAAGCGACTCGTAAACATAGAAATGAGTTTTTCAGGATAATATTATGCGATGTTGTTCTCCACCCTCTATATGCTTTATTCTAAGCTCTTTGCCTAATTTCATTAAAATCTGTTGAGTAGTTACCTATAGGAAAAATAGCGTTAATTTGTCAAATTTCATTGCAGTTGTATTTCGATTGTTTGAATGATAAAATGTATCCTTTATCCCTTCTTATCCCGTTAACCATCTCTTTGCAAAAGATCACGTTGATTTAACCAGCTCCGCAGCCTAGTGGCTAGTCCGCTCGCTTCACACCAGGAGGTCGCAGGTTCGATTCCCGGCGGGGTCCTACTTTGTAGGACTCGGTTTGGTTGGTGGTAGGGCATTTTCTGAGCCCGCCTGGCTAGCTACCACCATGTTATCTAAGTCAAGCCGCTAAACATCAATGCAATGTTAACACCATTGATGTGTTCCGGTATGAAGATAAGATAGCTAGTTCCCAATTGCGCTTCCATCTTCGGCATCATCATTACTTACCATCAGATGAGATGATGCCAAGGGCTTACCAATTAAGAGTTGAAAAAAATGCCTTATTCATTGTGACGAAAAATAACGACAAACAAACTTTCCTTAGAATAGAATAGAATATAGGATGGGACGGGACGGGACAGGAGGGGACGGGGGGACAGGATAGAATAGAACAGAATAGAATAGAATGGAATATTTTTTATTCGAAAAGAATACACGTGTATACAGATGGTCTGCTTATTTATAAAGTTTCAATATATTGCACCACAATATAGCATGCAAACATTTAGGTACCATTGCGTCAGTAACTATAGTTGTTCACAATCCATGAAATTTTTTTCAAGACAGTAGTAGCATTTGTCAATTAGCTTATAATAGCGTAGCTTATAATAGCTTAAAATAGCTTATAATATTACTATTCACTAGTCAATATCAGTAAAAGATAGTAAAAATACTATGTATTCGCATTGTTATCGTCTATAGCCGTAACACTAGATGAAGTACAAAGTTTCTTTACGTTTGTTTTGGTGCCTTGATTAACACTAACTAGTACATATTATATACAGGGTGTAACAGAAAGGTGTGATAATACTTCAAGGTTAGCTTTTACCCATCAAACTAAACAACTTTTGTTCTGCAACTTTGTTCAAATCGCAAATTTTTTTTTGGACTTTTCATACAAATCGATCAGCTGGCGAACCAAGTTTGTATGAAAAGTCCAAAAATTTATTTGCGATTTCAACCAAGTTGTCGAACAAAAGTTGTTCAGTTAGATGGGTAAAAGCCAACCTTGAAGTATTATCACACCTTTCTGTTACACCCTGTAGATATCTAGATACAGCACAAATACCTAACTCCTTCTTACGTTATAAGTGCCTATAGCTGAACAACTTTTGTTCTACAACTTTGTTCAAATCGCAAAAATTTTTTTGGACTTTTCATACAAATCGATCAGCTGGCGAACCAAGTTTGTATGAAAAATCCGAAAATTTCTTTGCGATTTCAACCAAGTTGTAGAACAAAAGTTGTTCAGTTAGATGGGTAAAAGCCAACCTTGAAGTATTATCACACCTTTCTGTTACACCCTGTAGATATCTAGATACAGCACAAATACCTAACTCCTTCTTACGTTATAAGTGCCTATAGCTGGCGGTTACAGCTTTCTATCGGGTCATCCTCCTTTTGACACCAGAGTTAACAGAGAAATGTTAAACAAATATACAATAAAATATGTATGACGTCACCATATTCACATTCTTCGCATATAAAAAGCTAAACATTTAATAACTTCGTTCAAATCTATTCTAATCTATTTTTCTATTTGGCATTACACATCTCATTTTGCCAATGTCTTGTGAAAAATGGGAGAATCTTCAATAAAAAAAATGGCGAAACGCCTATGTCAAGTGAAAGGCACGGCTCTAAGGGTGATGGGCACTTAAAGACGCTCCACGTGATCGTTTGCTGCTGGAACTCGGAAAACGGAGCTGTCCTTTTGGTATGATTATTTTACTCTTTGCCTCCAAGTTTATCCTCTTCTTATTACCGCTTTTCTCGGATTCGAATCACAGTTATTTCTCCATAAAAAAAATAACGTTGAAACCATTCTAAAAAGGTAATAATTGTAAAATTAACTCAACAGACGTGTGCACGGTACATAGTCCCGACAACCAACCCGCTCTAATCTAGACACCTTTTCAAAATATAAATACGAATCTGACTTATCATATTAAAAAAACTCACTTTAATAAAAATGAGTTGTCATTCACAAATGTGGTGTGTTCAAACAATGGATGCCTTTCAAAGCCCTCTTTAAGTGACAAATGGGAGTGAGGTACACTTCCTTAATCCGAGAGCTTGTGTTCATATACCTATCCCTCTGACACAGGGGATGGTAGTTGAGCGATTAAATTTCTCATTTGACTTTTTTATCTTAGATGCGTAGTTAAAAATATTAGTTGTGTTTCTTTTAATTAATTCTACAAACTGACCAACAACTTTACTGTACTATTTTACTCTATTAAAAAAAACTTCATTGTGATAAGAATAGGCTTCTAAGACGTCTCACAATTTTATTTAATCTCTGTAATATAACTGTAATATAAGAGTGAAAAAAATATTTATTTTACAATATACTTGCTCTAAATGTGGTATATTCATACCAGAATTTACGCCCGTATAAGCACTACACATATTTTATTACTTATTTAAAACTATAATAAAAAACCGGCCAAGTGCGAGTCGGACTCGCGCACCGAGGGTTCCGTATAAATTCATAATCACACATGTCTTGAACTCTATATTTTTTATATTTGAGTTGATTGAATGAAAGGTGATTTGCGGTTTACGAATTTACGATTTATGACGTATTAAAAATAAACTACTTACTAGATCTCGTTCTAACCAATTTTCGGTGGAAGTTGGCATGGTAATGTACATCATATATTTTTTCTAGTTTTATCATTCTCTTATTTTAGAACAAACTAACTATTCGGTTTAGAAAAAAAATATATTTGAAACCTCAATATCATTTTTGGAGACCTATCCATAGATACCCCACAAGCATAGGTTTGATGAAAAAAAAATTTGAGTTTCAGATCTAAGTATGGGGAACCCCCAAAATTTATTGTTTTTTTTTTCTAGTTTTGTGTGAAAATCTTAATGCGGTTCACAGAATACATCTACTTATCAAGTTTCAACAGTATAGTTCTTATAGTTTCGGAAAAAAGTGGCTGTGACATACGGACGGACAGACAGACAGAGAGGCAGACATGACGAATCCATAAGGGTTCCGTTTTTTGCCATTTGGCTACGGAACCCTAATAAAAACTGTACGATACGAGTAATAGGTAATTTCGGAAATGGTAATACATAAATGGTAAATATGACGTATCGTTTAACCAAATCTATTTATGATTCTTGTATAACAATGTTTAATCCTACAATCAATGAAATTTATAGTTTATTAATAGTTAATGTGACATTCAGAAGTATTAATGACCCCTCATACGTAATCAATGATACCCTGTATTCCATCTATTAAGCCATTTAGGCTAAAAGGAATAAATAATAATAATAAAGATATTTATTCCCACTGTTAAATCAGTAAATTGGTACAATTCATAATGCAAAATATTATAATTCATTTACGTATCATTAGTTATGACCATTTTATTAAATAAATATAAGTTGAGTAAAACTTTAAATAAATTTCACATATGTAATTTTTTTCTTTATTTAGGGAGCTTTATTTAATAAAAGTACAACAATGTCGCTCCATAGGAAGCCAAACTTAATTTACCTTACATTGAATTAAAATTAAATCATTTTATATACAGTTTTGGCTAAATCAGACGTGGGGCAAGCCAACGCATTGTTCACCCACCCATACTTCAGAAATCTGTATTTTATTAATCTGTTGCCACAGAGATTCATTTCGGATACACTCCATCAATTTCACAATATTAATCTTAACAAATACACATGTGGAAAAACGAATAAAATAACGTATTCACCGATACAAACAGCTGTATAACAAATGTGATACAAGTACATAAGTCCAACATAAGCTTAGGCTTTTAGGTCGCCACTAACGTCGCTCGACGGGGACTTATAGAATTACACTAATTTCTATTAATTTACCCAATTTAATTAAACTAATGTAAGGGGACAAAAAGAGGCCTTCGTTACTGTGAGAGCTTACACGTTTTGAGGGTAGACGTGAATTCATTTGAACTGAAATTTCGTCCGTTAAGTGGAAATAGAACATTTTAACATTAGCGTAATGATAGATTTTATGTGTAAGTTTATAGGATTTAACTAAAAAAATCTTGTATTTGCTAAGTTTGAATAAATAGAATGATTAGATTCTTTCTTATTTTCTTAAGATAGTTATACCGATTATCGATCTGTACCAACTTGTAATTCAGTTTGAACTCTAAAAGGAGGAAACACTATATGAAAGCGGTGCAGTGTCTAAAGTATACACACTGACTCAGTATTATACAGGTGGTAAAAAAGTGCGTTTGTTTTAAGGACTTACTCAGAATCAACTAGAGAATACAGGAACAATATAGAAAAAATCAGATCTACAATTTTCTGACAAATTCCCATACAAATTCTTGATTCACTATTAAGATTGTCAAATTCCCATGGAAATTTTGATTCACTATTAAATTTAATATGGGAAACAGAAAAAAAAAATGAAGATGGATTTTATTAATATTTTTCTTGTATTCTTTGCTTGATTCTGAGTAACCCCTTAAAATTTTGAAAGCACTTTTTTAACACCCTGTATAGGTGAGACTACCTGCTACCTATAAGTAGCAAAATAATAAGTAATTCCTGCTTACGTTCCAAATATGGCCCGTATACTTTTCCCACAAACGAACTCTCAGAATCCTCTTCCAAACAACTCTATTACTCGTTTGGCGATACCGCAGAACGTAAACCTGTGATGCATCGCACGGAAAGCGTAAAAGAAAAGTTTTAAGCCCGAAACAACTTTACCTGCTATCCGAACGACAAATGGCCTCGTTCTGTTTCAAAGAGAAATACTGTGTGGAATTACCGAGTGCAGCTTTTTCCGATACCGAAATAAGTCTTCGCATAGGTACTTACTTGTTTGGTATAACAGATGGGCGAAGTAAATTGGAAGTTCGCTTGATAAAGTGCTTGATATTCTCAGTGAGTGTTTTCGAGACGAACTTTTTTGGGCAAGTTGGGATATTTTGCGAGTTATTTTAAGTTTAAGCGCACTCGGTGTAGCTGTCGTAGCTCAGTGTGACCTTCGCGGTCTCGTCGATCACGCAAGTTAACTGACTACAATCACGATCGTAACCTGGATGGTTTGTCTGTTGTTAGTGGTATTTATCTTGACCATTACGTGCTTCGCAAGTTGTTGGTGCTGGTTGCTAACACTAGATGGCAGTTGTTAAGCTGATTTTATTTTATTATCATATAGTAGCCCCACAATTTTCACCAATCATTAGGTACTTGGCCACTACTGTGTACGGACACGGATTAAAGCCTGGCCTTACGTCTCCCAGCTATGGGATCTGTGCCCCAGCAGTTTGGAAGCTATGGATTTTTAATGTAACGCTATTACGTTCCGTAAAATTACCTATGACAACAAAATACCTCATGTCGTTGGTGAATCTTGATAAGCCCACATCGTCTACACTTACCATCATATTCAAAAACCAGACAAAAATATACGTATACAATTTAGACGAGACCTCTAAGTATAATAGTTGTCTCTCATTTCCTCGCCGTGTCCAGTCAGCGTTTCCTCGGCCTGCCGCCGGATCTTAAGCCTTCAGCGAAATGAAATGAAATGAAATGTATTTATTTGCATTAAATATGGTACAAATAATTTTTTTTTTTTTATGGCAGAGGTGGCAAACGAGCAGACGGATCACCTGATGGTAAGCGATTACCGCCGCCCATAGACACCCGCAACACCAGAGGAGTCACAAGTGCGTTGCCGGACATCGAGTTAAACATCTGATACCCATATACTCTGACAACCTGCGGCTTATGTGACTGTATATCATCATCATCATCTAAAAGACGTCCATTGCTGAACAAAGACCACCCCAAGGATTTCCACGGTACTGCGCTTCCCGCATCCAGTGACTTCCAGCAACCTTCACAAGTCATCGGTCCACCGAGTGGGAGGGAGGCCTGTCACCACTCGAGAAGTTTAATGCCCCAACGGCCATTATATGCCCGCCCATTTCAGTTTGACTGTATAAATGTGTAATATAAACTAAAAATACAATGCCTTTTGTTTCAGTAAATACAAAATCCACTCTTTCATCAAAATACCTGTATGAAATCAGGAATGCACTGCTTTTTCAAACTATTGTTTTATCACAAAGCGCGGTTACAAAAAAAAACATCTGCATATGGTATTGTACGTCCACAAGGTTGGTTTATCGTATTGTGAAAACCAGTAAAACTTGTGTATGTTAGTTCATGCATTTTTTATCAGGGTTCCGTTTGTCAATTGATGAACGAACCCCGAGGTGTGTTAGCTTAGGCGGTGACTTCGTTTGGCCCGATTTCGGTAACATGAGCCGATGAAAAATTCATGATTTTTCTTTTCTTTTATGTTTGGATGTTTATTTTGCTAAACCAACCCAGAGGACCAAGCTGATTTTCTGAGTAAGCCACGTACGCACAAAGTGTACGAAATGAAACGTGTAAGTGTACATAATTCCTGTATGTTGTTATTATGTGCTTATTTTTAAATATAAAAAAGACTAGAAACTTATTTTTGAATGAAAATTTATATAACCTTACTTAATTCGTGAGGAAACTTACACATTTCATTACTAGATGTGTACGATTGTTGCGTTGCACACGTCCTCAGGTGAAAATCTAAATGCCTTACACGTAACCACAGGTGATGCTTAGTGCAACATTAGACAACCTTCACCGTCTATAGGTACTTTGTGGATAGCACAGTTAAATTATGCCACATGATAACAGAACACAACAAAACCATACTTACAGTTTATCATACCTTTTAGAAACCCCTCACTCATACAACTCAATGTTGTCTCAAAACTTATACCCTATAATTGACCACGCTGAATACGTTAAAAACAACCGACTTCAATCGCAACAACTCCAATTTTGCTATGTTTTTGTTGATTTTCTCAAAAACCGCTGAATCGATTTCGATAAAATTTATATGGGACCACCTGTGAAGTATACCCTTTTAAACAAAAAAAGAATTTTCCAAATCGGTTCAGGCGTCTTCGAGTAATCGGTGAACATACATAAAAAAAAAAAGATTCCGACGAATTGAGAACCTCCTCCTTTTTTTTGAAGTCGGTTAATAAAAATAATTTTGACTGTACGGAACTCACACACTCTGACAACTCATACTTAGCCAACGTTTCACTCGTTGTTGTAGCGGGTCGTAAATTCTTATTTACGACTTCTAATGCAGGCCTGGAGGCCGGCTGGAAATATGAAACCACATGAGATACCATCTTATATGCACTAAACACTGATAGTCCGAGTTTATAGTTTTTAATAACAACTGTACGATTGTTTATGAAAAATCGATATAATTATCTGTTTGCTTTCGATACGATTAAATGATTATAAATTCTGTAAATTTTAGACATGAATAGCAATGGTGTCTCTGTTAGCTGATTAGGAAATTTATAAAATAACACTCGAAAACACAGTTTGCCATAGATGATGATAATCTTCTTGGTTCAAGAAATAGTCTTCCCTTCAAGAAATAGTCTTCCATATAAGGAAACCAAATTATTCTTGAATCAAATAAAATATTTCTTCGTTTTTAGTGTCTATATTCAAGAGTACCTTTATTCGATCAAGATTTTTGTTATCTTCTTTAAAGAATATACGAATGTCTTGGCTAAGGAATAAACTTTTGAATTTGAATTTTGTTTTAAGAATATATGTACTTTGTCTTGGTTTAAAATAAACTATCTCAGACTATAGATTACAACGGGTTTGTCAATCAGTTTGGAGGTAAACTCTACGCAGATGAAGTCGCGAATTCGTCACTGTTTGTCACTAGTACACCTCTTCATAGTAAACTGTGTAATAAATTCCTTAAGAAGCAACTATGTTGTATGAAAATTCAATTCAACGACGGAAAGTACCTGAAAATACAGTTGCAAGATTTTATTGCAACTGTTAACTCCTTCTAAAAGAAAATCTAATTTATCCCATTCGCTGCTCAAGCATAATATGTAATATACACCTACATATTATATTAGTGTGTTAGTACTTGAACAGCCGTGGCTAAGTTTGGCTTGCGTAGTAGCGGCGATCATGCCGGTTAACTGACTATAGATATGATTAAAATCGGGATGAGTATGACTGATAGTGGCATTTATCTCGACCCTTTCTATGCTTCGCAAGACATGTGTAGCTATTATTGGATAACATTTTATTTTTTGTCGCAAATACTCACATTTCTCGGGAATTTTAGGCTACTCCATCGTTAAATGAAAAGCTCTGCAACTCTGAATTATTCATGTCAACAAGAGCTATAATACAATAAAAATTTTAGTCAGACTTTGCAATTAGGTTTAAAAATGCTTATTACGAATCAAACGATCCAATCTTAAATTTAGTGCCGGTAATAAATGGTAGATTGTGGAATTTGACCAAGAAAATCCCATTTTACAGAATATCAGGTGACCTAAAATTTTATAGGTTCCACTGTTTTATATTCTAGTGCTTAAAATCCGGAGATTTATTTCCTAGGTACGAATCCGAGCAGTGTGCTGAAAAGTTTTAAACTGAATACGTGATTTACTCCACAAAGGTTTTTTTATATTTTATTTTGTTGAAGTTTTAGTATTGCTTTTATATTTATTTATTTTGTTGAAGTTTTAGTATCATGGGATTGTACAGGTAGGCGGTAATGTTAATTTATTTTACTATCTATTCTATATGGGCAAGAACGCGAAAAGTTGCACACTACTTCAAAATTGAGCTTTGAATTTTTTTTTGTGGAATTTCCTTGGTTATCTCTAATTATTTATTTTCCTGAAAAACAAAAGTTTTCACGTTTTTTTTTTTTTTATTTTATGAGAATTTAGGAAACTGCAAATCTATTAAAGCCGTGTAGCAGTATAATTTTAACTGGGGACAGGTAGAAAAGTCCAATGTACAACTTCTCGCGTTTTTGCCCATATTATTATATAATTTTACTGTCAATATAGCTGTGACTTTTGACCTATTTACTTAAATACTCACTTCTCATTATAAATACGAAACAAATATAAAAATAGTATCAAAATGGCGGGCGCCAAGCTAAGCACTGCAGATATGTGCTTATATATTATAAGTAACGGAACCTCGTTTTTCACAACCCGAACGAAGCTAAGTAAAGCGAACGAAGTCTTTCGTGGGCGTGTCAGTCACTCAGATTAACTGACTACAGATAAAATCATAGCCTGGATGGATTTGACTGTTAAAGGCATTCATATCGGCCGTTTCCTTCCTTCGTAAGAGGCACGTTAAGCCGTTGATACTGGTCGCTCTCACTAGATGGCATTCATGAATCAAATCAGGCCCCTTCCACACTGGCGATTTTATGGGCGTTTTCTCGATGGAGTATCGCAGCGTGCACGCTGCGTGGACGCCGCAATCTCGCCCTCCTCCGCCTCCCTCTGGCCCGTTAAATGCGACAGTGTGGAAAGACCGGTAGTAGCTGGGTTAGTGCAAGATTACTGGTACACCGTATGTTTTCTGTTACTTAGAATATCTGAAGAGAACAACGGTTGTAAAATGCAACAAATCTGTCTTCTGCTAAGACGATACAGTTTATTGTTCTGCCCGTAAGGTCGTTTCATTGTTTCATGTTTAAAGAAAGCTGCAGAAAATTGCTAGTGGTAACAAAATGACTGGGAAAATAAATATCACTTTTATTTATAGGTAGGTAGAACAATAAGATTTTATATCTGTGTCCCAGTGGTAAACTATTACAGCCGTAGCCGCAGGCAAAATATAGTTATCTATGTAAAACAGAATGAAAACGCGTCTCTTCACTATTCGACGTCTATGGTAAAGACCACATCAAAACTAATACGAAACTTCTCCCAAAACGACTGGCCCACGGTTATAAACTACGGGATTCAAAGCAGGGAGCTTGTTCAACGAAAATTTTGCTAAAATTTCGGAAAAACTAAACCGCGTTAGGCCAATATGAACCGTAACTATTTGAAATTGCGGCTCAATATTGAATGCGTAGTGTAGATCGATGGCTGCTCAGTTGAAGTACGCCAATTTGCTTGATTTTGTTCAAGGCGTGTACCGGGTAAAGCCGAGTTATAGCCGAATGTTAAATATTAAACGTTGTTCCGAAGAATTTGGTTTTGTAAGAGGAAGTTACGGTTCTTGATTTAGTTTTCGTAATTAACGCCTTTCATAAATGAGATAATATTGATTGGCGGATTTCGTGAGATAAAAACCATAAATGTTTAGCAGAAATAATCATAACAACAACATAAAATTGAAACTATTTTTTTTTATATATACTGGATGTAACAGAAAGGTGTGATTATACTTTAAGGTGGGCTTTTACCCATCAAACTGAACAACTTTTGTTCTACAACTTTGTTCAATTTTTTTTTGGACTTCTCATACAAATCGATCAGCTGGCGAACCAAGTTTGTATGGAAATTCCAAAAATTTCTTTGCGATAAAATATTGAACAAATTCATTTTTTGAACCAAATTCCGATATTTACAACTACATTTTAAATGAACATTTTATTTTCACATCTCTAAATCACAGCAGCATAAAAACTGTAGCGGAGAATTTCATAAAAAGTGATAAAAGTTCTCACAAGTAACGAATACATACGTGAATTTGAAAACAAAAGGCACCCAACGGAACAAGGAATTATTTTTTAATGTAAGTTGTGGAACTTTTCCTTTGATGTTAATAATTTTTAATTTTGGCGTTTTTGCACTCACTTTGTCAGGGCAGTCGGTTTAATAACTAAAGTTGCATAACGTTTGTAGTACCTTTTAGATTCTTTTGGACTTTCAGTTCAAGTAAGTTAACCTGACAAGTTAACAGTTATTTTCGCCTCCAGACCAGTCCAAAAGTGTATTTATGCAGTTCTTGAGACTTGGTGTGTTTTAGTTTCATTTTGTTACTTATTTGTTGTGATATGACATATAATGCATCTTAGTTTTCTTTCAAGTCTGTGTTCTTGGTAGATATTTTATTTTTATTCTAAATTTGTTCTTTTTTTAACCGACTTCAAAAAAAGGAGGAGGTTCTCAATTCGTCGGAACTTTTTTTTTATTTTTTTTATGTATGCTCACCGATTACTCGACGACGCCTGAACCAATTTGGAAAATTCTTTTTTTGTTTAAAAGGGTATATCACAGGTACAAATTTTATCAAAATCGATTCAGCGGTTTTGAGAAAATCAACGAAAACATAGCAAAATTGGAGTTGTTGCGATTGAAGTCGGTTGTTTTTAACGGATTCAGCGTGGTCAATTATTTCTTTTTTCTCTTTTATCTTCAATTGGTAAGCCCTTGGCATCATCTCACCTGGTGGTAAGTGACGACGATGCCGAAGATGGAAGCGGGCTTACCAAGATTCCCCAACGCAATGGGGAACTGGCTATTTTATCTTCATGCCGGAACACATCAATGCTGTTAAAACTGATGTTTGGCGGCATGACTTAGATGAGATGATGGTAGCTAGCCAGGCGGTCCCAGAAAATGCCCTACCACCAACCAAACTGAGTCCTACAAATTTTGACCCCGCCGGAAATCGAACCCACGACCTCCTGATGTGAAGCGAGCGGACAAGCCACTAGGCCACGGAGGCGGTTGTTTTTCTATATTACCAAAACCTGTAGGTAGTTCCCTTCAAATTCTAAGTAATAATAAATGTGACAATGTGCTGTATTTTGGTTATAAGTTCCTTTATGGTTATCAGTTATTTCATATTCCGGAAAATCATCACGTAACCGGCTCTTACGATTTACACAATATTATAACTTTACACCAATTCTTCGTGAAATTACTCGTTTATTTATGAAATAATGGATTAAGCGATCATACCGTGGCCTAATTTAATATAAAAATGAACTTGAAAAGTAATTGCTCAAAGTAATAAATCAAAAACTGCCATTAAAAAAAAATACATTGAAATAAAATTTTGCTCGATGTTAGACACGCCTTTATCAAAAGTAGTTACTGTACCAGCTCTGGACTCGATTTCTCGTTGCGTTGCTATTAAAATCTCTCGCTCGCAGCAAGTTCGGTTCTAGTGGTGTTTTCATTCGGAAAATGTACGTAGTATATAACGTACTTATGTACTTACATCTCTGACGTTAGTCTCCAATCTCGGTTACGCCAATTTAAATTTACAATGTACCAAGTGTAAGCAATAATTTTCTCTTTTTATTTTTTAATAAACTTGTTTTGAATAATCCTATAATATAGATATATATTGTATGTATATTCAGAAGATTGAGTATATCACCCAGCTCCTTTATATTCCGTACAAGTCAGTCGAAATACCTATTTATGCATTTTATATGACAGTCAGAAGAGAGTACGTTATTTAAAAAAAATAGGGTGTTTTATTAACGTGTAAATTTTATCAGTTTTATATATCGGTCCGTTTATTTCTGTTAATTCTTTTGGTAAACAACAGTATGTTTCACATCTTTTCAGTGTATAACTCAAGTTTTATTGTAGCTGTTTCGGTTTATTTTAAGATTCAATTGAATATAGCGCATATGCCTTTAGTTAGTACTTTGTAATTATTTCATAACGAGATTCTAGTTATTTCCAGTATTCTCGGGATTAGAAGTTTGCTGGTGACAATTTTATTTTAAAGCTGTTGAAAGACCCTAACTTCGGAGTAAAACCAGAATCTATGCTTACATAGATACATGCAATTAAACTATATCTATTTCAGTTTCAGCGTTCATTATTTCTAGTTCGTAAATTTATGTTATTTTCGAATGTTAATAATGGACATTTATAGGTACCTATGTAAATGATGAGATATTTAAAGGTATTACTAGACAGAGTTTGAAGTGATTTTTATCACCGATAATTACCTAATTTTTATGATAATAATAATCATAACACAAAACAATTTATTAAATTCTCACGCTATCGTGTGGCTTTACGTTTATCCAAATGTGATTTGCCGCTTCCGCGCAATTACAAACATATGGCAACTTTTAAAAAATACCTTATAAAAACTGTTATAAATAATGTTTTCTACGTTCAGAATGCTAAGTACAATTTGTATTTGTGTTCAGTTTTATCACTATCATAATGTAGTAAAATTATCATTTTTAAGTCAAAATCAAAGAGATCAAGTTATTGTAGGAATCAGCACTGATAATTATCTGATAATTATTAAAGAAAATAATTCTATTGATAATTTCGAACCCTGTTACTAGGTATATGGATGTTGTTGCGATTTTCATGCATATTGCCCGTACTGCTGATAAAATTACATCAACACTTTCCCAGTATAAATATACATATTATTACTCGTCTATGCACTCTTCGGCTTTCTACGCTTCAGCTCCCGGCGACTTTGTCTCCCTGTGGGCGCGCAACGAACGAAAGTGAGACGAAAACCGTATTTTAAAAATGTTATCTAACTCAATCAGTTACTGACAAAAAATATTTAATCAAAACAAAATGTTGCAAGACTTTTTACACAATTCCTTAAAATACACTTTGACTGCAGCATCGGCATCTTGCGGTCACAGCTGTCGGTCACACGAGTAACCGCAGCTTGTGTTTGTATACAACCACAGAGAATAATAATCAGTATTTAATATTAGGTACGACGGTACTTGTTAACAACCAATATGGTCCCCACAGCTGGGGTAACACGGGTCTCTTTCCCAACCTCTGAAATGTCAGATTTATTATTTCTATTTATTTATTTGTTTAGGACACAGACAGTCTTGTAGTAATTTTAAACACAATTTAGATACTCAAATTGACCTAATAAAAATAATTATTTAGTGTTATACTTGAGGAAAGTGGTTCAGTTTCTTAAATCGAAGCTATTTTAATTTAAAGTTTTGGCACCATCTTATTGTTGGAAGTATTGAATTTGTCCTTTTGAAATAAAATCCTTGTAGTGTAAAATAGTTTTCCGATCTAACTTGCAAAGTTAGTTGGTTTACTGCCATTTTATTTCTTTAAAACTCTGAGCTGTGACTCCAATTTATATTCTTTGACAACAGCATTGCTACCATAAAGAGGATGCCATTCCCATTTCAAAGATTTCTATTAAATGTCAAATGCACGGCTCCAATTACTAACTAATATTCCATTGTTTCAGTTTTCCTGATATGACGTCATGAAGACCAATGTGAGATGGTTTAGGTGAATAATCAGGATTTTATGAGAATTCATTAAGTTCTGTACATACTACAGTGTTCTAGCAAATAAAGACTTTGTTCTAAAACTCTGCTATACTTCAAAGAAGAGGTTCCCGATTCGTCTTTTTTTGTATTATGCAATATTTACGCCGATTATGGAGCGATTTTAATGAATATTCTTTTATTTTATAAAAATAACTCCAAAATGGCCTGTATAAATTATATAAAATCGGTTTAGTACTTTTAAACAAGTTTATTTATTTACGTAGGTATACATACATATACAATTTTAAGCACTTTTATAAATGTCATGTCATTTTGGTGGAAAAATTATCCAAATGGCATTATCATTCAAATAATCAACGGTTCTATACTTTACCTTTCTAACTTATACAGTGTTTTATACGTTTTTAATAGTTTTATTGCCCCTTCCTGTTCCCGTTCGTAAAAGTTCTCTAAATGTTGACTGTACAAGTTCCAGATAGTTAATGCAAGTGGTAGGAACTTTACTTAAATAAAAAAGTTTTGGAGCAGTTCTTTTTTTTTGAGCTGGAACTGTGTTTTAGTACGATAAAAAAGAAAATAAGTAGCGTTATACATTTGGTTTTGTTTTTTTTTTTGGAAAATGTAATATACAGGTTGTTAAAAAAGTGCATTTGAGATTTTAAGGGGTCTCTCAGACCATAAAATACAGGGAAAATATTTAAAAAATCCACTCTTCAAATATATATTTTTTTCAGATTCCCACACTAAATCTGAATAGTGAATCAAGAATTTGTACGGAAAACTGAAAAAAGTTGTTGATCGGATTTGTTCAATATTTTTCCTGTATTCTATACTTGATTCTGAGTTACCCGTTAAAATCTCATACGCACTTTTTTAACACCCTGTACATAAGATTGCATATATCTGTCTATATTTTTGACACTTCTCAAATGTGTTCAAAGTAGTCGTAGATCTATTGACTGCCTCTAGTAAAACTGTTATATATTCACAACCCCAAATTAATGTCTTAAAGACGCCTTAAACGCCTAAAGGGGTGTTATTAGGCTTTCAACTTCCTTACTATGCTAATTATTATTATTACTATGCTAGTCGTGTTCAACTCGGTAATACTTTTAATGAGGTAAGGGTTCCGTAACTAATTAACTTTAAATAATGCTTCCTGTTCCGGTTCGAAAATGTTGAGAAAATTGTGGGTTTAATCCATAATGACTGAAATTTTACAAATGGGCTATGGTCGCTTATTGCACTTATTTCATTGGTCCTGAGCAAAGAAACCTGTTAGTAAATTCGGGGTAAGAAATTGTTACATCGCAAAAATATTACTTGTATTTATATTTTGTGTTTCAAATCTGACAATAAGCAGATATTTTATGGAGCTCTAAAGTGAACTTTCAACTAAATAATTTCAATTTCAAAAACAAAAACATATTTCTTGTTTACAAATACCAGACGTAGTTGTACCAGATTTTAGGTACTACGCCTACGTAGTCATACTGGTTCTGTAGCGTAGCATATAACCAAAGAATACTAAAGGTATCACTTCCGGATACTCCGTAGAAATGTCGGGTTATTATCACCTGCTAATATTACATAAAAACATTTATACCGTGGGAGAGCCATCTTCGGCACGAATGGGCCGGCTCGACCGAAGTGGATACCACGGCCTCACAGAAAACCGGCGTGAAGCAACGCTTGCATTGTGTTTCGCCGAGTGAGTGAGGATACCTGAGGCCCACCCCCCCCCCCCAATTCCCCCCATCCCCATCCCATTTAAAAAGTCGGCACCGCACTTGTAACTTCTCTGGTGTTGCAGGTGTCTATGGGCGGCGGTAATCGCTTACCATCAGTTGTTCAGTCTGCTCGTTTGACACCTATCACATAAAAAAAATACATTTGTACACGCGTAAATGTGTGTGCTGCGTGACTTGCGCACAAGGATCTTATCCACGAGGGGTTAAGGCTGCCTTAAAGAGAGGCATTCCATATTATTTTTCCTTTCCTTTGATATTACGGATTAGAGATAGTTGATTAATAATTTTCATTTTCAGTGAATTTGAAAATTTAAAATCATCTTTGTTTTATCTGTTCTGAATCTGTTGTGAATGTGATGCTTGCAATAAGTAGTTATTTCTGATTGATATCTATGACTGATGATTTTTAAATATGAACGCTTTTATTTAGGTCAGCTGTGTTTTTTGTTTTGCCTACTATTTTTTTTTAAAAGAACAACATTTATTGACGTTTTTTAAAATAGTAGTGCAAAAAAAGTTGTGGAATTTTACATTACAAGTAATAATAAAAGTATACGCAAATAGTTTTAGATTAATTAATTGTAAGTAACTAATTAAACATTGTAACTAACCGTACAAATTTGAAAGTACCTATTTTCATAAATTGTAATACGAATTTCATTCACTGAATTTCAACCCACTGATATAATAAATGCATATCATTTCTCACATACCTAACAGCACCATTAAGTATGGCCTAAATAATTATTTTTTGTCGCGTGCTTGATATCTGTCCCGTATTGCACGCGTCTACCCTAGAGGCAGGACATTTATCAAGCGAAATATTTAAATTACCCACCGTATATGGCCGCCATATTATAACCAGGTGTTGATTAATCACTGACAGATTTTTTGACATAAAATGTAATGTCATAAATATTAATTAATACAGAATAACGTCGTCGAAAAATAATAACAACGAAATAGAGAGCATGATTTATGGATTGTAAAATTAAGGGTGCGCTGAACGTCAAAATTGATGCGTTTGCGTAGTCTTGCGATATGTTATAAAGTATAGAAGTGATCACATTTTTATTATTAAGTTGTAAATATACTACATATATCACTGAAGTTAGTACCGTAAGGTTTTTCCGTGCTAGATTTATCATAATAAGGAATGAACTAGATGATTGTCTCGTTTTTAAGTAAAAAACTGAAAATTTCTTTCTACTCACTTCTAATCTATTAGCGTCGGTGGTGCAGCGGGTAGTGACTCCGTCCTTCTAACGTGGATTCAAATCGTGGGTTCAAATCCTGGCCAGTGCACCAATGAGTTTTTCAAAACTTACGTACATTTTCATACCGACTACTTTAACGGTGAACGAAAACGTGGTGAGGAAACCTGCACATCTGATTTCTAGATGTGTATGATGGTCGCGTTGCACACGTCCGTAGGTGTAAATCTAAATGCCCTGCACGTGACCGCGGGTGATGCTAAGTGCAACACCAGGCAACCGCCGTATATACGAGTACCTTGTGGATAGAACGGTTAAATGTGCCACACGATAAGAAGAATAAGGAATGAACTAGATGATTGTCTCGTTTTTAAGTAAAAAACTGAAAATTTCTTTCTACTCACTATTAATCTATTGGCGTCGGTGGTGCAGCGGGTAGTGATTCCGTCCTTCTAACCAGAGATCGTGGGTTCAAATCCTGGCCAGTGCATCAATGAGTTTTTCAAAACTTACGCGCATTTCAAAAACGTGGTGAGGAAACCTGCACATCTGATTTCTAAATGTGTATGTTAGTCGCGTTGCACACGTCCGTAGGTGTAAATCTTTAATTTCCTACACGTAACCGCGGGTGATAATTAGTGCAACACTAGACAACCGCCGTCTTTACCTTGTGGATAGAACAGTTAAAATGAAGATTAATCTATTTCATGCAGTTTGTCCAAAACACAGGTGGACCAAAGGTCCGTTAACATTTAAAATGGTTATAAAAAATAAAATATCTAAATAAGCCAACAATTCTTTATTTGTTCTTAACGTAAATTAATCAGGGCTTTATGTTTTGAATATTACATCATCTAAAGGTGTGCCTCTTATTCTGGCACTCCTGTAATCACATAACAACATGACATTTGTGGCATTTTTTTTTCTGTTACATTTTAATATTCAAAACATAAAATCCTTATGAATTTACTTTAAGAACAAATAAAGAGTTTTTCGTTAATTTCAATATTTTCTTTTTTATTACGATTTTAAATATTAACGGACTTTTGGTCCACCATGTATAACACGGTATTGACATAGATATACCTACTCGATTACAGGCATAGGTAACATTATTTTGAAACCAACCGGCAAGTTCTTCTTCAAGTCTTAAAAAATCAAAGACTACGTTTGTACGAATTCTAGGACCCTCTTAATAAGTTAATGCAAATTTAAGATGTACTGGAGGCTAAATGACTACTTCAAAATACTAAATTGCACACTTACTAAAATTTCGAAGAAACGTAAGTAATTGCTTTGCTTTAAAAAAAAAATATTTCAAATGTTGTCAATTTATGCAGCTGAACAACTATGACGTCATGCCTTGATATTTCAAACATTTTTAGAACAAAATGACGTTTTTGACTCATTATAAAAAGTTAATCAAACGACTAAGTACTTAGTCATCTTCCTTTAGTCTGGGGATAGTTGAAAGAAGCCGCTGGATGCATGTGAGTGAGAATCGTGATGTATAAAAGTATATTATTAATATTATTTTTATTATTATTAGCACAAAGTTTGTAATAGTATTCTGACTGACTCGGTGGCTAAGTGGTTAGCGATCCTGACCTCTGATCCGAGAGTCGTGGGTTCAATCCCCACACAGGGCAAACTTTTCTGTGATGAGCAGAATTGTTTTCTCTGAGTCTGGGTGTATAATATGTATGTATTTAAAATGTATATGTGTATGTATATCAGGCTCTGGTTCCCAAGATACAGGGACTCCTAGTTTGGGGCCAGATGACCGTGTGTGATTTGTCTCAGATATTATAATTATAGTATAAGGAACCTGATTACACTGCACATATTGCTTTGAGAAACCATCAAACACCAGAACAAATATCAAACAAACAAACAAACATTTTTATCAGCTGATTTAGAAACAGAGTCTTATATAAGAGACTGTTACACTCGATCCTTAAGCGCAACGTTCTCGACGACTACGATACAAAAAGAAGTGTTAAATAATACTTATTGATTTAAAATTTACTCTAAATTTAAGTTTTATCATAAAGTCTTTAATGTTTTTATCGTCTATATTTTTTGTGAAGTGGTAATAGTCAAATGTACACTGAAAAAAATAATTGTTAATATACATCAAAAAAATGTTTAATATTATCAAGTCACTTGTTTATATACGAGCGCACAAAGCTTTGGGATTCCGGGAATCAATCCTTCTTGATTGAGAAACGAAACAAGCATACATAGTACAATCCAATAAGTAATTGTCGGCTTAATCAATTCTAATCATTATTTTATAATATTTTATTGGATGAACTAAGTGTAATGTGTAGTAATAATAAAGCAACTTGATGGATCTATACGTAAATAAGTTGATGATAGAACTGACTATGCCTCGACATGAATAAAGTAAACTTATTAAATTCAGCACTTTCAATTTGATAATCGTTCAATCATTTCAGCTTTATTATGGCAAGAAACCGTCAATTATTGTTTTTGATATTTCCTTGAATGATTCAGTCACATTTTTTTCAATCAAGCAAGATTGTAACTTATTTAGCCATGATTTATTTCAGTGTAGGCAATGATAACAGACGTTTCGGATCACGGGGCGAATCGGATCACAATTAAAAATAAATAAATACTTTAAAAATCTAGGCAAGACTGACCGTTGTCATAACAACACGATGTATAATGTTGCTATGACAACAGTCAGTCTAGCGCTGTATTTAAAATATTTATTTATTTCTAATTGTGATCCGATTCGCCCCGTGATCCGATTCGCCCCGGTCTACCCTACCGGAAAGGTGTGATCTTAATTCTGGTTTGAATACCTATCCTATTTTGAATTTAATTTATCAACTGAACGCATCTCAAACATATCCCTTCCAAGGTGGGTTCTAAGGTCGTAGATAAAAACTACAAAAAAGTAAATACTTATAAATAATAGAAAAAGTCCAAAAGCTCTAGCGGTCAATCTTATTATGTACTATGGTCTAAGATAATTTTCTTCATATTTATGAATGTCATATTCTTTAAATAATCAAAGAATAAAAGTAACCAGTCAAAAAACGTGCCAACATAATCACCATACTAAGGCGCTACGCATTTTAACAGCGGAAACAATTAATTTTACCTGGCAACCCACTTTTCATCGTTTCATACGATGTTTATACAAGTATACTAGCTGATTTTACACGGTCCTACCTGGCAATACCCAAACCTTTGAAAGTAGGACAGAAGGACCGACACGTACAAAATACATAAGTCACAGGGTAGGGTCTAAAATACTGATTTAATATTTTTTTCATCAGAAGATCAAACTTAGGATTTGCTAAAGAACAATAGAGCGTAGCATCTTAGGAGTGAAAAGAGCAGATAGAGATTCAGAACAACATTTAGCACTCCATAACTCGCATACCAATGTTGGGTGGGACATGTTTACCTCATCCACTCTGACAGATAGGTGAACATTGCCAAAGCCTGGGTGGGGGGTTGGTTGCCGGGACTTGCACCGAGCACACGTCTGCTGAGTTATTTTTTTAATTATTTCCGTTTTAGAGTAGTCTAAACGTTATTTTTGTGATGGGGAAATAGCTGTGATTCCGATTCAGTGATAAGCGGTCATAAGAAGAGGATTAACTCGGGAGACATCTCCGTTTTCTGAGTTCCAACAACAAACCACCACGTGGAGCGTCTTTAAGTGCCCATCACCCTTAGAGCCGCGTCTTTCACTTGACATTGGCATTTCGCCATTTTTTTTATTGAAGATTCTTCCATTTTTCACTTGACATTGGCAAAATCACGCTCGTTATGAGATGTGGAATGCCAAATAGAAAAATAGAATAGAAAGCCTGGGTACCAGAAGGTCGCAGAGGCCGAGTAAAAAGGATGGCGAGACGAGCTCTATTACTTTCTTGAGGAATAGAATAAGGCAGGTCCAGAGAAGGAATACAAATGGCGTAACAGAGGGTAGGTCTTTGCCTAGGCTGGCAAATAATTGACAACAATAAACACAGAGAGTTCCATCCGAAGTTCTCGCTGAGGTCTACAGTATGGGAGTGTTCAAGAAGAGATTGAAAAGGGTTTTGAAGTTCAGCAAAGCATTGATAGCACCCCTGATGTAGCAAATGACCATAGACGGCGGTAACCATTATCCATCAGGTAGGCCGTCAGCCTTATTTCTACCCTTTACAATAATAATAAAAAAAAACATTAAAAACGACGTTGATGTGAATATATAGGGTTCTTCTAAAATACCTTAAAAAAAATTAACAGTGGCTTCTACTCATGAAACTGAATAACTTTCCCCAAGGAACCTATACTGAATTCGCAAAAAAAATTGTACTTCCCATACAAAATTGGCGGATGGGTTGATTTTATAAAAAAAAATCTGATATTTCATAATGAATCTATATAATATTCATCAAATTCAGGTCACAATCGACGAATATTCCACAGTAAATACATACATACAAAAAAAGATACGGTGGAATTGAGACCCTGCTCCTTATTTGAACGTTCGTTGCGTCATTACCTAATATCAAAATTCTTAGAACCTTTTGTTTTTGCGTCTTGCGATGCTTATTTTTTTATTAAGTCCATGTAAAAAGTGTGGTCCACTTAATGTGCCCTGTTTTATTGTCAAACTACCTTAACATCGGAACTTACAATCTGAAAGCTTTTAACGATAATCCCACTAGGGTGATGGTTTATTTATACTTACTTTTCTTTTCGGCCCAATAACTTAATATTGGTTCTTAAGGACAAGCCTGCCGGAGTTGAAAGTGTAACCACTGCTGTGAAAAATCTGAACAGATGCACATATACAAGGTGTTAAAAAATGCGTTTGAAATTTTAAGGGGTTACTCAGAATGAAGTATAGAATCCAGGAAAAATATTGAAAAAATCCTCTCTTTAATTAGTTTTTTTCAGTATTTCATACAAATTCTTGATTCACTAGTCAAATTTAGTGTGAGAATCTGAAAAAAATAATTGAAGAGCGGATTTTTTCAGTATGTTTCCTAGGTTCTATACTTGATTCTGAGTAATCCCTTAAAATTTCAAACGCACTTTTTTAACACTTTTTTATTTTAGCTGTAGATGAATCAGAACTTACGAAAATTAATCGTGACAGTTTCGATTCTGCTCAGCAAGGTGCGCCTAAAGAAGTTTTCACTTCAAAAAGAAATGCAGATTTTAATTTGGTAACATCTCTGAAGCTTCAAAGCAAAAATAAATCAACTTGACAACTTAAAATGAAATATGTATCAACAAACTATAACAGAATAGAAAATTTATAAATTATTCGGGACAAATCACATACGTTTATCTGGTCTCAATTTAAGACTCTGTTCCATCTTCTTCTTCTTATCCAGCGGCATAATTTAACTGTATCGTGCTGTACGATCACTCGGTGGTTTCCTTGTGTTGCACTTAATATCACCTATGGTCTCGTGGTATGTGTTATGTGAGCCAGAGATCGATATACGAGTCGATACATATCAAATGAGCTTAAGTCCACCACTGCTATAAGATTCACTTTTGAAATGAAAGTTTACTTATAATATTGACTTTTAAAGTGAGCTGGTAAACTTTAATTTTAAAAGAGAACCTTATAGCAGTGGTGGACTTAAGCTCATTTGATATGTATCGGCTCATACATGCATTTAAACGATAGATATTAAACATAGAGACACGGAGAAAACAAACTGTCCATCCCAACGGTGACGATCGAACCCTGGGCACACATTTGTGTCATGAGCAGATATTAATTGAATCGAACTGGTTAGTATTTTCGTTTCTTTTTTTTTGTAGTTTCACGTACATCTAGTAGTCCGTGGCTACTCTTAACTGTAAACTAGTCTGTGGTTTAATATGACTGGATCCTTTTCTAGCAAGTGGTCCAGAAGGACTCGTCCAGCGGTGGACGTCATTGTTTATTGTTAAGCCCTCCACTGTTGGTTGGAACTTAAAAACAACTAAGTCGTTAAGTACTTACTTTTCAAGGAAATCCCAACGAAAGCTTTGATGTTTATTGAAAAGTTTTGTTTTGGAAATTTATAAGGGTACTTTCTATCATAAATAACATGGTTTTTGGGCAATAATCTATTACGTTATTTATAAATTAATTCGAAGGAACCGATCAGGTTTTCAAACGTACTTTTTTACACTCTGTATAGGCTGTACGGATGACTGATTACAAATGATCACGATTTAGTGACATATTATTCTAGAATTCTTGGTTGTTATTGGAGTGGCCAGTCTCGTAAGATACGTTATTATCCCCTAAGTATCATAAAATAAATTGAACAATTACGCTTTCACAAAACCTATTAATATCTGGCACACAGAGAATTTTCATTGCTCCATACAAATCAGCAACAAACGTTCACAATCAGTAGCCAAAAATAAAGGTAGGTATGTTTCATATAAATTACTATAATAGACAAAGATTAAGTAAACTAGGTTTTTGTCACTATATTTTTTGGGCGACATTATCCAACCACTTACAATACAGTAATTTTATTCAACTACAATTATTAGTGTTATGCTGGCCGTAAAATTGTAGACCAATCGGCTTCATTAATTACCATGACTCGGGTATTAATATGGTAAAAACCGGTTTTTAGAAAAATTCAACTGCT
This sequence comes from Coleophora deauratella, assembly GCA_958295455.1. Lineage (NCBI taxonomy): Eukaryota > Metazoa > Arthropoda > Insecta > Lepidoptera > Coleophoridae > Coleophora > Coleophora deauratella. The sequence goes on along the minus strand of OY282403.1, from coordinate 3,819,110 downwards.
TAAAATTATACCCCATGTCAGCCTGACATAATGACGATCTAATTACACCTTATATTCCAAAAGGAAACGCCCGATGTTTAAAAATAATTTAATAAAATATAATTTTCCTTGCTTTTTTTCTTGCAAGAGTTCTCAGGTAAAATCACAAAAAAAATACTCCCATACAACGTTGATCATTAAGGTAAATTATTTATATGGAAAGTGCATTTTTTAGAAGTTTAATGAAAATTTCAAAAAAACCCTTTAATTATTACTACACTCCTTTATTTCAACCTTTAAACATATAACAATTCCAGATTGTATACCGTTATACTCGAGAGGAAAGCGACTATACCAAAGCATAGAGGTGTGGTGGTGCTCTTTACCAAAAAGGGTATTAACAAGAACTGAAGAAATACCTCTATGTACTCTGGAAATACAGAACAATCTCATTTCTGAGTCATGTCTACAAGACATGATTCTTTTATTTCAGGTATTCATTACAAATCATCTCGCAATCAGGCTCAACAACTTCTGGCTGCCCGAACAAGCCGGTATTCGAATAGGTTTCAGTACCATAGAACAGCGGTTCCCAAATGATGGTCCGCGGAACCCTAGGGTTCCGTGGGAGGTTCGCAGGGGTTCCGAGACTTAGGCCTTATTCTCAGTTCAATATAATTCGGTACCGATCTGTGCAACACATAGTGCATTCCTACTCTTTCGCGCATACGCTAACAATAATTTCAATCATTGAATAAGTTTTGGATGGGACTTAAAAATGAATATTCCCTTTGACGAGGTAGGTTTCCGCCGAAAATTTGTAGGTCAGTTAGGGTTCCACAGCAAAAAAAAATTGTGAACCGTTGCCATAGACCACATACATACATACACTGTGACAAATAATACAGAAAACTAAAGAGTATAATCAACCACTATGCTTAGGCGAATCGCATACTGAGGCTGAAAATGTACTAGAAATGTATGAAAACCGCGCTAGCCCGTGTGCAAGGCTAGCGGCGGTTGGCGGGCAACCGCGTACCAGGCGGTAGCCGCCGCGGCTACATACAATTCTAGTACATTTTCCAACCGCGGCGGCTACCGCCGTGGTTGGAAACCGCCTCCCGTGTGATAATCGCCTTAGACTATGAAAAAGCATTGATGGGTTGGGAAAGATTTATTTCAACGTCTATAAAAACACACGCGTGGCGCGAAACAAATGGCGCACGATCTGGGTCCATGGCAGTCAAAAGGTTAATATCTTCATAATCTGGACAACATTACACAAATGACCTAATTCTACCCATTTTATAGCCTGAAACGGCTGCTATAATACTAGACACAAACTTGGAAGCCTGCGATAAACATAAAATATGATTTTCAATCTTCTCCGCCGTCAAGATCTTCTATTAGGGTAATTTACTAAACTTTCGCCTTAAATATTAAAAGCTGAAAATGTGTTGCGTTGCTAAAAGCAATAACTTCTAATAAATTAGATTTGGTCGGAAGAAACCTAATTCGTTGAACGGGCTTCTAGTTGTTACAGAGAATTTTTGATAAGCAAGTATTTACCTTTGAGGATACAGGGTGTAACAAAATAAAATACGTGTACTACCTATTCATAATAAACAATTGTTGGTCCATAACTTTTCTGAAATCGCAAAAAGTTTTGGACTCTTAATACATAATTTACCAAACAGATGACTAATTTGAAATTTGGCGGTTCTATCCGTTAACGGGTCTTATGCGTATTTTGTTACACCTGTATATCACATACGCTCTACTTACAAAATTTTATATTTAAAAAAATCCTTTCTCATTAATGTAAACTATACGATCCGGATAAATATTCTCTCAAAACCTCAACTGTAAACAAAAACGGTCCTATATTTGAACGTTAACTGCCAATTCGTATACGGTTGTCTGTTTGTTAGTTTGTTAACATTATGCATGGATGGTTACTAAACAAAAACGCCCCAAATGCATCGAAAACAATATGGGATGCTAATTTTGCTGTCCGTGTTTGGAATATGTGACGCCCAATCACGCTAATATTAATATTGACCGGTTTTTTAGTACTTACAGTAGTTTACTTAGGTTCTTCATTTTGCATTCAAATACTTCGTTAACAGAGCATATAATTTTTTGCCAATGAGCAATAAATTGAAATATGTTTTTTTTTCTGTTTCTGTGCTATCAGGAACTTTATAAGTGTATGTTTTGAAGTGTGTTTATTGGGCTCAACTTCTTACCTCGCAAACCCTTCTCAAAACGTAGAGTCTACCGCGTGGTAGTGACTTTGTGCGAGGAAAAACAAGGATTTAAAAAATGCTTTACTTACTTTTAAAAATATTCTCCTTTTTGATTTAGCTAACCGATACCTGCTTTGTCCCGTAAAACTGATATTCCATGAAGAAAAACGCAACTTCAAAAACTTCATACTTATACTAAATCAATGGTTGTTATGAGAGTTGGCATACATATAAGATGTATTTTTAAGAGTATTATGTTCGAATATGGTAGCTGGATGCTCCAGATGCCACTTATATTCTAAATGTCACGAAAAAGTGATGACTGATTACCTACGTATTTCCTGATCAGAGTCGAGGAATTTCCCAAGCGTTACAAGTAATTTTATTCCAAAATTTTAATAATAAATACGACTTTCTTTATTAACGCCGCTTTATTATTATTTTTTAGCTCTGACATAACTTTATTAAGTAAAGTTTGGTCTTGCATTAATTTTGGATTGTTGTAAATTGTTGTAAACCGACTATTATATTATTATTATTATTATTACTTAGATTGATTTAATGTAATGTAATGTAATGTTTACTATGGGTCCTGTGCCTGAAAATAAAACAATTTTATTTATTTATTTATTATTTATTTATTAAAATTTGCCAAGTTTGTTATTGAAATAACGCCCCATACTTCACACAAATAAAACGTTTTCTTTAATGTCACTGAAAGGCGATTTGGGTTTTAAAAATGGTCGTTTGTCAAACAGACAAAACGTCCTCGCTTTGTCCTGTTCGCTGGCCAATACATTTATCATAAGCATTTCAGTGGAGACTAGAGATGGGACTTAGTGTTGTGTAAATCGTTTTATCGATATGTATATTGTGTAAACTTTACTGTACAGATAGGGTCCAACTAAGAATGTTTCAGCATTTGTTGTTGCTACGCTGCATTTGGATGGATGGATTTCTGTAAGTTAAACTGAACAATTTTCCCATTACTTGGTTGAAATCTGAAAAATAAACAAACTATCCCATCAGCTGATTCATTTTTATCTACATACCTATAACTTTTTTAAACCAGATGGAATATATAGCCTCAATAATCCTGCGGTAGACTTATTATAAAACTTACAGTTAAATTGTAGCTCTAGCTATAAAACGATTGTTAAATTTTATCGACATACAGTTACAGTCCCGTCACTGACAAAAACACAATAGAAACCTTGTTTATGGATTCCCACATAGCTAGCAAAGTAGCCTATTGGGATTGTTTTGTCCTGGATTTAGGGGAAAATAGAAAAAACGCATAAACAGGATTACTGTCTGTCTGTGACAGTCCTATCATTTAGTCGAAATATATTTGGCTCTCGAAATGAAATATGGTTCCCATTTAAGTATTTCAATAAAAATATTTTCAATAATGTATTGGCAAATACCTAAATGATTGAACTTCATAAACTTTGAAAACAAAATCATCAATACTTTCATGTAAAATTGTTATCAAATCAGCCCTTCCTAATAACTCAGCGTTCAATGTTCAATTTCCCATTTCCCACCTCATAGCTCGAGCATGCCAATAAAAACTCCGCGGCAGGTAGTTAATAGTTAATTGGATCGAAACAAGACTACAATTAGGTCGTGATTTCGCGCCTCCTCGTTTCTACGTGTTTTATTGCATTCGTGCGCGAAGTTCCCAAACTTTTTGTTTGTTAGTAATAGAATAATGGTGGAAAGAAGCTATGTTCTCATTTTCTCACCGTGGGAGAGCCATGCTTCGGCACGAATGGGCCGGCTCGACCGGAGTGATACCACGGCCTTACAGAAAACCGGCGTGAAGCAACGCTTGCGTTGTGTTTCGCCGAGTGAGTGAGGATACCGGAGGCCCAACATCCCCCCCCCAAGTCCCCCCCATCCCCCCATCCCATTTCAAAGGTCGGCAACGCACTTGTGACTTCTCTGGTGTTGCGGGTGTCTATGGGCGGCGTTAATCGCTTACCATCAGGTGATCCGTCTGCTCGTTTGCCACCTATCACATTAAAAATAATAATAATTAAGAGTTAGTAAATTTGGATATAACTTTGTATTTTAGTTTTTTTTTTTCACTTGCGGGTCGCGCACTGCGCTCTCTTAATGATAATCACAAAAATTCATAGTGGGGCTCGCTAGTTATGCAGATAATACTGAAAAAACTCAGGTAGGTAGCGTGATAGACACAGAACGCACTCGAGTCATGAAAGTAGAGTCCTACCGAAAAAATAGAAGAGTTTTTTCCTATTTTATTACCTGTTCCAGTCTTCTCAGGTAATGAGATTCCAAGTAATATTTTAACAGTCTAAGCATTACATTAGGCAATCTTAGTTGATTAAATCTAGCTAGCAAAGTTGCTAAATTTGGAAAATTTATTCTAGGATTTAGTATTTCAGTTTTCAAGTTTCCTTAGGCAATGCGCTTACATGAAAATTCGTTGCGAGAATAATCGGCAATATTAGCTCATCTGTGACATACTAAGCTGAAATAAGAGAGAGCGAAACGCTATGTCATTTATTTGCTGCACAGTTTTAACTGTCATCACAAATTCTCTTCTATTTTTATTGTCATGTACAAAAAATATACAGGGTGTAACAGAAAGGTGTGACAATACTTCAAGGTTGGCTTTTACCCATCAAACTGAACAACTTTTTTTTTACAACTTTGTTGAAATCGCAAAGAAATTTTCGGACTTTTCATACAAACTTGGTTCGCCAGCTGATCGATTTGTATGAAAAGTCCAAAAAAAATTTTGCGATTTAAACAAAGTTGTAGAACAAAAGTTGTTCAGTTTGATGGGTAAAAGCCAACCTTGAAGTATTATCACACCTTTCTGTTACACCCTGTATAAAGCGGTCGTAGCTCAGTGCGGCTTACGTGGGTTGATCACGCAAATTAACTGACTGCAAATACGGTCATAACCTAGATGGCATTGACTATTATTGGCCTGAAACTTTTGACACTGGGGCTGGCCACTCGCCCCACAACCTCCACCAATCCGGACTTGGCGTGGTGGGTGTGGAGTATGGCCTAACTCCCCGAGCTATGGGACGTGCCCCAGAAGTAGGGTTGACAGGATGTTTACGTATATACATTCTATTCATATTTAAATATATTTTATACATGACTTTTGTATAATTATGTATTTATTACAATAAAGTATATTGAATTGAATTGAAATGTGAAGTCTTTGCACCTTTTTGACATAACGTTGCCTGAGAGTGAAAACCTCGTGTATGTGGAAAGAATCATTTTTCAGGAGGAAAGAAAAGCCTCGTCGTAAAAAATTTTGTTACTACTTCATTTTGTCCCTTTAAGTGTGTCATTAGCTAATTTGATGAGGTTTCAAATGCTATTAAAATTCATTTTGAAATGACTCTTCTTAAATTTGTTAAAAGCTACAAGTATTGTCATAATAAGAGATAAATTAGCAATTTTGCGTTCCCGATGTGAAACTCTCAGGCGACGACAAACGATAAATAATTGACAAATCTGGTAGACAATATACTTACCAAAGAGCCTTTACAATCTAATTCATAACTATTATAACTAAAGGTCCTAACCAGAGGTCGTGTGTTCAAATCCTGGCCAGTGCACCAATGAGTTTTTCGAAACTTACGTGCATTTTCATACCGACTGCTTTAACGGTGAAGGAAAACATCGTGAGGAAACCTGCACATCTGATTTCTAGATGTGTATGATGGTCGCGTTGCACACGTCCGTAGGTGTAAATCTAAATCGCATCAAAAACATAAATGTGAAAATGGGAGCCAAGTTCAATATTATGATATGGTGTGGTTGTCAACTTTACTGAGAAAAGAATTGAGATCTAAATGGATGCCAAGTTCTGTAGATAATCCTGAAATTTATTTATAAGAACGTATAACATTCTTAAGTAAATTTAAAACACAATTTCTAGTTTTTTACTGCTACAACAATGTTTGCTATTTAAAAATATGACTTTCTAAATTTAAATAGTAGAATTATTTACACAAAGCAAATAACTTATGATCTGTTTAACCTCATCATTGACTTGGCTAGTTTTACCAGCACATGAAATATTAAGAAGAATAGAACCTTATAGTATAAAAATAAGAACTTGCGTATAATATAAAGATGATACGTTGATAAACCAAATTTAAGATGACTAGTATGTGAATTCTTTTATTTTTGTTTCATTCCAAGAATCTTTTATTTTTGTTTCGTCTTGCTATTTTCCTGTTTTCCATTTACTAAACTGTATAATATTATCTTTATTTCACCATTGCATAACAACCTCGATAGCTCACTTAATATAGGAGTCGCACATGTAACGCGCAGATGCGAGTTCGAGCCCCGGGATAAGTTACTTTTTGAGCCTTTTTTTTTATTTTTTTTAACACATGTTTTTTTAATTTTTCCGTTATCAGTACATGAAATACTAGCCGCACACCAAATTTATTGCATTGCTAGAAGTACCTTAGCTTTTTGATGACGGTGAGTGTGTCATTAAATCATAAAAATATTGTATTAAAAAAAAAAATTTTCTTAGAAATTCAATGTTTTCTGATTTTTTCCTTTGCATACACACAATTACCTAGCTTGATGCAAAATTTGAACTTTCTAGGTCATCTGGAAGTGGGTAAGCTTTTTGATCTATATAGTGATATATCAGTGAGTCAGTCATAAAAATGTAGATTTTCGGACGTTAAAATCTATACCAACCGTTTGAGTTGTGTTTATAAAATTTTGAGTGCTCGTTTATCTAGGAAGTCTTAATAGATAAACCAAATTTGGTGTGTTTATGTTCAATAGATTTTGAGTTATGAAGGTGACAAAAGTGGCTCCAAATGGTTCGTGTAATATTACACACGGAGCTACTCGCCAGTTCTTTTTTGACGTGAACTTGGCTGGACACGCTCCGCGTATCTAGATGCCCTACACGTGACCGCGGGTGATGCTAAGTGCAACACTAGGCAACCGCCGTCTATACCTTGTGGATAGAACGGTTAAATGTGCCACACGATAAGAAGAAGAAGAATAACTAAAGGTGATAAACGAAAAATTCCCAAATTTCTAAAAATACCAACTTTGCCAACAATACTGAAAAACATTGCAATATGGAAGATTTATACCTAAAGTAGGTAAAAATTAACACTCAGTATCGTAAATCGATATGTACACTCCAGGTGGTCAATTGAATATTTTATTACCTATAAGTAAGAATATTTTATTAGCTACTAATTTTTTACGCAGCGGTGTAACAAAATAGGTGTAAGTACTTATTCTACGTTTTTCCTGAAACCGCAAAAAAAAAAATTACTTACTTACCTTTTGATCAACTGGTACACCATTAATGACGTTTGATAAGGTTTTGTATATTCCTAAAGTGCTGTAAAGAAGTGGTATTTTTTTTGTTGAAAATTTTAAAATAAAAAAAATATGCCAAGTGCTTACCAACGATTTTATAGTACTTATTACCCATGAAATTTAATCTGTATCCTCTAACTCGAGATTTTATATTTAAATTAGGTGATTTAAACATTATTTTAAATAGTGATTTCATAAATAATAATCGTCTTTTTATACAAACTTGGCTCACAAGCTGATCGATGAGTATGAATAGTTCATACAGTTTTCTTTTGTCATTTTAGAAAAAAATGTAGGTTTTCATGTATGTATGTAATATACAAGGCAACTAGTTATCTAGGTACCTTATACATACTGGCTGTCTAGAACATTTACTAATGAGTTAATTGTTTGCAGAATCGATCAAACTCAAAAACTCAAAATGTTTTTTATTTAAGTAGATGCTTTACACATGCTTTTAAATCGTCAATATTTTTTCTACCTAGTACAAAGTCCCTACCACGCGGGACTTGTACACTCAACGTTTCGGGAAGTGTTTGCGAAGAGAGAAGAAACGTCGAGCCCAAAAGAAACTCGCTTCAACACATTTTTTAAATAAAATCTTAAATTATATTACAATTCATGTCAACAATAAAATTGTGAGCTGGAGGATCTATACATGTCCATATATAATTGCTCACGCTGTATTTGCAGTAAAACCGACCAATTTTATTATGCAGTCGGTGGACTACCTCTACATAAATAATGATAAACAAAGATGAAAATAGTCGCCGAAGCGGCATTTTTCAGAACTGTTTTTTTTTTTTATGGCAGAGGTGGCAAACGAGCAGACGGATCACCTGATGGTAAGCGATTACCGCCGCCCATAGACACCCGCAACACCAGAGGAGTCACAAGTGCGTTGCCGGCCTTTGATTTGGGAGTACGCTCTTTTCTTGAAGGTTTGAATGTCGTATCGGTCCGGAAATACCGCAGGCGACAATTCATTCCACAGTTTGGTTGTGCGAGGCAGAAAGTTTCTAGTGAAACGCACAGTTGTGGACTGCCAACCATCTATGTGATGGGGATGAATATGTTGTCGCGTAGAACGATGGCGGAAAGAGGCGGCAGGGATCAATCCGAACAATTCCTCGGAGCACTCCCCATTGTACATGCGATAGAGAATGCAGAGCGAGGCTACATCTCTACGCAGCGCCAGGGAGTCAAGCCGATCTGAAATATCCTGGCAGTCGACGATTCGAGTTGCCCTTCGTTGAATGCGGTCCAGAGGGAGAAGCTGCAAGAACTGTGCAATTATTCATATTTTTTTTAGTGATTTTTCGCTAATTTTACTAGAGAGCTTGCATTTTTAAATTGCAATAAAAAATAAATTGGCTACCCAGTACGGAACCCAGTTTACATTTGATCATTTTGCGCTTTATTTTGTGTCTTATTTTGGATGATATTAACTGGTGCAGAAAAATGCTCCTCCAAATAACATCTAGATATAAATCGTTAACACCCAATGTCGTACCCACTGCTGGGGCACTGGACTCTTCCCATACCTCGGGAAGATATAAATATAATATCATTTTTTTTTAATTATAGCAAAACCTGTATAAGCAAAACCTATAAAAACTAACGAAAAATTTTGTAGTACGAAATAACTCCGAACCAATCCAAATGCAAACCTTGCACTCAGCCGCTTAACCCTTGTAACTGACGCTATCGCACACATTGCGACTAGCGTTGCGACCGCGTCAACTTCTGTCTATTTGGCAATAGCGATAAAAGCGCCAAGTTTGAAACTGCGGTTACGGAACGGGAAAGTTTCGGAACACGCCATGTTTTCCACAGACTTCCTATTTCAGTTGTTCTTATCTTTTATTTTACTGGCGTGTATTGACGCTTCTAACTACGATTACATTGATAACTATTAAGGAACCTTTTAATCCCCGACAAAAAAGAGGAGCGTTTTAAGTTTAATGTATGATAAAAATACGTTTTTATGTTAACCACCCATATTGTCCCCGGTGCAGGGACAAGGGTCTCTTCCCATATCTCAGGAAGGTTAGGCCATACTCCAAACATGGGGGCCAAGTCCGGATTGGTGGAGGTTATGGGGCTAGTAGCCAACCCCAGTGTCAGAAGTTTACTAGCCGCCTATAAGGCCTCCGACATGGCTTAACGACTGCTATCTAGCGATAGCATCCGGCACCAACAGCTTCATGCGTATTGCGAAGCACGAAAACGTTTTTTAACTTGCAAAAAGAAAAATTGTATTCCTATGCCACGATTTATTCCTATACCGATTGACTGATCTGATCGTCTAGATAGAGTAGATTTTTTAAATAAATTTACTATTAATTTTTTTGGGAAGTTTGTTCAGTTTCATTAATCACATTTTTGTTTCATTTGCTGCAAAAAAGTTATTAAAATTTAAATAGAATTGCTGATGACTATTACGAATCAATTTAAATAGACAGAAAAATCTAACTGGACTGCTACAACCAGCTTAAAGACCGGATCATATTGGAAAGCGGATCATTTTAGTTCAGCTCGAGCTTGTTAACAAGCAAGGCTCTCGTGATGAAATAGGTCGAAAGGTAATTACTGGTAATCCCAGTGACTGATGTAGGGCAAAAAGTACTAAAAGAACTGACCCACTTAGATGGACTGAGCGTATTGATGTTTCATGTTAAAATAAAGTAAAAATAAATAAATAAAATAAAATAGTAGGTTGATTAGATAAATATCCGGGACCAATCACAGATCCAGCCCTAAACTAGGATTCCCTGCTGATTATGGGAACCAGACATACAGACAAATATAATGCACCCAGACAGAGAGCAAACAAATCTGTTCATCACAGAAATATTTGCCTTGGGTGGAAATCGAACCTATGACCATCAAGATCAGTAGTCAAGAGCACTTACCACTGGAGCCACCGAAGTAGTCAATTAGTGATAAGGAGGTAAATAGGGTATTTGTAGCATTGTTGCTAACTCCACAGTAGTGACTTGGTCCTCTCCCTAGAGGTCCGGGTTCAAATCCTTTTTCGACACATCCGTTCATTATTTACTGGTGAAGGAAAACGTCGTCGTAAGGAAGTCTTTACATCTATTTGCTAGGTTATACGAAGTTGAAGATAGATCGAAGGTCGCGTTGCATACATCCGTAAATGTATGCGGCCGTGGGTGAATATAAGTGCAGCACTAGGCATCTGTCATAGCTTTGTTTTTATGTGATAGGTGGCAAAGGAGCAGATGGATCACCCTGATGGTAAGCGATTACCGCCTCCCATAGACACCCGCAACACCGAAGACGTCACAAGTGCGTTGCCGACCTTTGAATTTGCTACAGCGCGGGGCGGTCTAATCCCTTGGAGACAGCAAGATATTAGGTAATCATTTCTTATCTTAACTTATTTTCTGTAGGAGGGTACGTGACAATAGCTATAATCTTACCAGAATCTAGTTATATTATAATTTAATCGAAACGGAGACCGAAATGTATCTCCGACAGGTGTTTCTCCGTCGAATGGTTCGTCGACAAAATGTTTCGTTTTTAATTAATTCGATAAGAACCTTTTAGCTACGAACGTTTCATCTCAAAATATTTCATTCATTTGGAAATTCCATTGTCAATTGATTAGTTTTTTTATCCTCTGTTGTTAAGCTCTTAGCGTCTTCTTAAACTTTTCTATACAAATTCGGATTCTGGTAACGACTCGGCTATGAAATGGGAAAACCTATCATAAACCGTTACTAACAAATCAAAAACTTGCAACCGGGCTAGCGTGCAATGCAGTTAACCCGTGCAACGCCGCCACCACTCATTTGGCCGCTGGTTCCGCCCCTTGCTGGTAAAGTCACACTTTAACCCCCACCTCGCTATTACTCCATTAATTTGCCGTTCTGCTCGCATGCTAATGTATTGTTTCCATAATTTCTAATGCATTGTGAATGTCACAATGATTTTGCTTATTGCAGTTTTTATTCTATAGTCAAGTAGGTTTATACTATATGCTTTTAATTTGTAAAATGTCTGGCTTTATAAAAAAACACGTGTTTATTTATATTATATATTTTTTTATTACTTCGGACGTGCATATGAATGAATGAAATGTTTAGTATTTTTTTATATGTTCATATTTTCGTTTGATCGATTTTTATGAAGTGCTTTTATTTCAAATTTTATATTTTTTTATAACAAAACTAGTCCATTTTCATGGAAAGGAGCTCACCATAAACTGTTGCTGTAACATAACAGAATCAGTCAAAAATAGCATCTGTCAAAATTAGAATCTGTCGTTCTTTTCTCATCTGTCAAATCCAAAATTTGTCGAAAGTCGAAAATCTTTTTTAATTCTAACCTGTGTGTATATGTACTAGATATAGTAACTAATCAAGATGATGAATTAACAAACACCACTATTTACATGCCCACGCAAATGGATGACATATTTGTCCAGACTCGAACTCCGCCGATTATGCTCACAACATCATTGATCAATCAGATTGTCATCGACGTATGTCAGTTATGTCGGTGTTGTTTTGTTGGCTCAGTCGATGTGACTTGACGCGTTTGACAAGTGACAAACTTGCTGACGTTTGTCGAGTTTGTGATATTGAATTTTTTTTGACAGGTTCCTGCTTTTTCTTTGTCTCTGTTAAATTCTTAATTCTAAAAGGATATATAACTTCTTTCCAATTTAATGAACTTAATTCATATAATTATCTTACCTTTTTATACAATGTGATTTTGCAGTGGCAGATATGCATATTCCCAGGCTATTATTCGGATTACGGACCAATTTCGTCAACTTTAGTTCTGGTATTTTTTAAATTAACGACAAAAAAATGGATTCTCCAAATAAAAACGGTTAATTCGAGCAACGATTGTAAATTTTTGTCGAAAAGTGGTAGAACAAAAGTTGACACAGACCCGAATGTTAATCTTCATATTTACCATAAAAAAATCGCCAGTTATCTGTCGTTCTATATCCAACAAGAACCAACCGCCACCGAAGCCGTGTCTATCAATCTACGAGAATGAACAAACAAGGCACACGGAATACATTACTCGGAGTGATGGGATTCCGCACAAACAGACAAACATGGACATCTTTCAGACTAGGATGTGTAGATAGCAAAACAAGAGGGACTCGTAATGTATAATGTTTAATACTGCATTTCACTTTAATAATAGAGACACTGAGATAGAAAAGAACGAGTATGTTACATCACAGTGTGTATACATCACGGTGGCACAGTGGTTAGTGCTCCTGACTACTGATCCGAGAGTCTTGGGTTCGATCCCCATCCGGGGAAAACATTTCTGTGATGAGCAGATTTGTTTGCCCTGTGTCTGGGCGTATTATATCTACAGGGTGTAACAGAAGTGTGTGACAATACTTCAAGGTTGGCTTTTACCCATCAAACTGAACAACTTTTGTTCTACTACTTTGTTGAAATCGCAAATTTTTTTTTGGACTTTTCATACAAATCGATCAGCTGGCGAACCAAGTTTGTATGAAAAGTCCAAAAATTTTTTTGCGATTTCATAAAGTTGTAGAACAAAAGTTGTTCAGTTTGATGGTTAAAAGCCAACCTTGAAGTATTGTCACACACTTCTGTTACACCCTGTATATATGTATGTATTTAAACGTATATGTGTATTTATATCAGTCTCTGGTTTCCATTATATAGGGAATCCAAGTTTGGGGCTAGATTTGATTTGTCCCGGATATTTAGTTACTTATTTATTTATTTTATTTTATTAGTACTACACACAGTATGGACACTCCCTGCCCCTCTCTCAAGGCAATCTCACCCCCCTCTGCGGGTAAGATATTATTTTTATACACTCTTTTTATGTATACTTAGTGATAATAACGCAACATTTGTATGGAATATCTGGGGTGTGGTTACGTAAAGTGGAGGTAGTTTATGGAAAAAAATAAACTAAGAAAAGTATATTTTAAGATCTATTTTAGAAACCACCAACCAACAAACAAACTTTGACATGGATTTTATTGTATTATACAGGGTGTAACAAAAGGTGTGGTGATACTTCAAGGTTGGCTTCTACTCATCAAACTGAACAACTTTTGTTCTATAAGTTTGCAGTTCATACAAATCGATTAACTGGCGAGCCAGTTTGTATGAAAGTCTAAACATTTTTTTGGGATTTCATCAAAGTCGTGGAACAAAAGTTGTTCAGTTTGGTGAGTAGAAGCCCACCAAACTGAACAACTTTTGTTCCACGACTTTGTTGGTTGGTTAGTTACACCCTGTATAAAGGAGTCAGAAGACTGACGCAAATAAGCAAGGATTGTGCCCACAAATCTCGGTAATAGAGACTCGCCTACGCTTTCCTTTCCTACCTTTGCTAATAAATGATGTAATGTGTGTCAATAAAGTGCAGATGCACATTTGCGTCTAATCAGCAAGGATGCTGAATATATGTGCGAGTATAAAGTGTAAACATTTAACCAAATAGTCCTTACAGAATCACAACACTAAGCTTGACAACTCACCACACATATCTTCATCTTATTCTTTTTCTTTTCTTCATATATTCTTCTTTTGCTTCTGTGTTCTTATTGTAGTGAGCCTATAAAGAGATCGAGAAAAGAAGGCGTTGTCATATATGAAACTGCACCATATCGCTTCTGTCGTGCGTTTTCAATTCCAGTGGCGACATCAATTGGTGAAACTGAGCCGCTGAAATAATTGACAACCATTATCAGCCGAAGGACGTCGACTGCTGGACAAAGGACTCCCCCAAGGATTTCCACATCGACCGGTGCTGCGGCTGCTGCGTTTAAAAACAACAGACTTTATTCGCAAAAATCCACAAAACGTAACTTACCGCCGAATAAAAGAAAACTGCGAAAACTATAATTTTGCTGTTTTTTTTAAGATGCTGAACCAATTTTGATAGAATTTATATGCGACCACTCAGAGACATTGTTTGTCGCATACAAATAAGAATAATTAAAGTTGGTGAAGATATCGCGAAGAACTTGTATACACACAAAAAATACACATGCCTAGTCAAAAATTGAGTATCTCCTTTATTTGGTAATCGGGGTAAAAAGAAGCAGGCGGTGGCCGGCCATATTTTAGCCGCACCTTATCGCTCCAGAATCGCTTGGGGATTTTCAGCGAAAACTATTACAGAGAGCGCTTGCAGCGATTGATATTCATACGACTCAATTTTATTTCTGTATTCGGAAAATCTCGGAACTAAAGGCGGCTGGCATGTCCTGGGAGCACGTGAAGTCTGCAGCTGGGAACAGATCCAATTGGAAAAAAGTAGTCTCGGCCCTATGCATCCCTAGCTGTTACAGGACTTAAAGAGATTCAGAAAAATCGTCCTCCTTGTGATATAATTTCTTTGGTTTCTTAATTTCATTTTCTTTATAGAAAGTAGCTAAAAATATGTTTTCTATCATTGCAATGCTGGGGTACAATATGCAAACATAACCTGTGATGCAGAAAGTTAAAAATTACACTGTTTCCGAAATTTTAATGATTATCTATGAAGTTTCGATACATAGTTATCAAATAAGTTAAAGCGCAAATTTTGATTTATTATTACAACGACTTAAATCGCTTACATCGACAGGAGGTGCGAAGAATCCCCGGTACACCACGCTACCAAAACCGAAGAAGGTTGCGGGAAGCCGCTGGATACGGGTAGCGCGGGATCGACCTATCGGTGTGAAAATCCTTGGGGGAGGCCTTTGTCCAGCAGTGGACGTTTTTCGGCTGATGATGATGATGACATCGTTTACAGGCTTTTTGATATATATTATCTCAATCACACATTCGCCCTCTGGCGCGCAAGAAGGGTAGTTAAAATCCTGAATGTAAAGCGTTATTGTTTCACGCACGTGTGTGTTGATTTTGCCATTGCAATTTGGCATTGGGGTTCGTCACTAGCCCCACAACCTCCACCAATCTGGACTTGGCCCCCGTGTGTGGAGTATGGCCTAACTTTCCCGAGGTTTGGGAAGAGATCCGTGCCTATACAGTGGGGACTATATATATTTGGTTGTTGACATTAAGCTGTACTAGTCACACCAACTCACCCGACCGTGCTTATCGTATTACCAAAAATAGCCCATCAACGTATCACGATCACGATAAAACCTCGTCCTCGCAACCAAATTTTTCCTCCATGTCCCAGCCAGCTTAAACTATGCCGAATTACGAATGCAGAGATTTGCATCATACATGAATTATGTATGTGTGTGGAACAAAACTCTTTTGACGAAAAAGGAAACTTTTCTGCATGGCTTGTCTTGTTTTGAGTGAATTTTACTTACAAAGATATTCCCCGTATAAAAATTTGACTTTGTACGAAATAGTTTCGTTTTATATAAAAATATACTTGCCCAAATAAATTCTAACTAAAATTGATGTGCCATTGGAATTGTACAAAAGGTTTATTCAAATTGAACAGGCGTTGGGTTATAGGATCTACAAAGTGCGATGTGGGAAGGTAACACTCGAACTAACTTACAGAGGGTATTCATTTTAGGCCACGCACACACGAAAGTCTAGATAAATAGTGGTTCTACGACTAGCGGTCAAAATTACCACGTGTATAACATGTACGCGATAAAACGATAGAAAGTGATCATTACTAAGCAACTTTTTCATACAGAGCAAAACTGTTTGAGTTTCCACAGTGGTTTTACCATAAATAATTATAAGAAGCTTAAAGTAATTTAGTATTACACTTCATTGAATGCTGTTTGTACTTACTGGAAATTTTTCAATGTCATCTAAACAGCCAGTAGGTACTTACACTATAGTATTACTTATTTTAACGAAAACATTCAATTTTTATAACTGAACCTTGTAATAAAACTTTTTATTTATTATATTTATTTGTCAACTAAAACTCAAAGACCTATCACCTCACCTGTTGTAGGTCGCATTAACTCTGAAGTGCCCATGTTAATTCAAAACCAATATCGATTATCAATTTATTTGGAGGGTTCAAGGGGATTATTTATCTAGTTATTCACAAGTCCTTGACCCGAGGTCTTTGGAGGTTTAATAGCTTTACTGGGTAGCAACGGAATTAAACAGCTAAACAAGTAATTGATTCTCCCTAATCGTAAAACAGATTTCTTGTTATTTTCTATTTAGATGTTATTGTTGTCAATGTTACAGTGTTTTCAAAAGTTGCTGTTAATGGTCGACAATATTTCCTCAGCGCTACAAATCTTTCAGCTATAAAACAATACTGTGTAATTTCATGAAACTTGCGTTTATAGTATAGAGGAGTGTAAAGGGTTATTAAATTTTACATGGAAAATAGATTTTCCAACGAGTTCTAAAATCTGGTTACATATGAAGTCCACGCGAACGAAGTCGCGGGTACTCCACTAGTCTATATTATAAACGAAATATTATGTTTTTGGGTTTATAAGTACAAAAAACTTATTTCTTTTGATCCTGAGCGTGATTCTTAGCTTTATACAAGGCGATATTTTTATGACAGATGGATAGATATCCTGGATGTCTACAAATATTAGCAGGTTTTTAAACTCTTCATACAAATCGATCGTCGAATTGATCATTTTTGCATGGAAATTCCAAAATGTATTATATTTAAAAAGCGTTACAATAAAAATTATAGCATTTGACCCGCATAATAGCACTTTGGCCATTGAAATGTCACTAGTTCCACCTTGTAATCTTAACTAGTTAAGGTGTTCATAAATACTGAATTAACTCGTGCGGAAGCCATTTTTCAAAAGTAATTGCGAATTCTTCAAGTGCACAATTTAAATCACGAATGCATTTTGTACGAATAATAATGAAAATGAAATAAAAAGTAACCCGACAATAATCATACTTGAAATGTATATTTTCTAAAGGACATATTTTTTCTCATAATAAGATATTCGTTTTACGATTTTTGCGGAATATCGTGAAATTACTAGCTTCTCATGAAACAACGCATCGCGCTCTTACAGTGACATAAATACACAATGGAGCACACCGAGCAAATTATCTGTATTTAGAGATGTGTACAGTGTACAGTAACATACAATAATTACTTACCACCATACTTTGCTAGTTCAATAACCCAAATTAAATAGGTATGTACATACCATGTGATATTTCTACCCTTTTGTCACAGTCGAATAAAAAAACCTACCTAACTATAACTCTCCACCAAAATTTTCAAGCGAAATACTTTCAGATTTCAACTTTAGATATCTGAGCAAATTAACTTGGTCTAATTGGTGTTTACACAGATAACACAATCTCGCAAAGTTTGGCTACCGGAGAACTCGGATTGCTGGCGGCTAGGCCTAGGAGGTCACGATCCGGGTAAGATTACACTGCGCTCCTGGTAACTACTTTACTACGGTTTTGTAGTGTGACCGTTTATCGGGAACGTTTTCGGACATGATGATCATCTCAAGACAACTGATAAGTTTAGGGTCCTTTTTAAATACCTAAAAAAAGTTAACAGTAGCTCCTAATTATGAAACTGAAGAACTTTCCCCGGGGAACTTATACTCAGTTTGCAAAAAAATGTTGGACTTCCAATTCGTGGTAGGGACTTTGTACTAGGTAGAAAAAAATATTGACGATTTAAAAGCATGTATAAAGCATCTACTTAAATAAAAAACATTTTGATTTTGATTCCTCATAGTATTGTAATTTGATCAATTGCAATACTATGAGGAGACCAAATTTTTTTTCGAATTGAGTATAGGTTCCTTAGTTAAAGTTGTTCAGTTTTATGAGTGGTAAGGAATTTTAGGTATTTTTATAATAATAAATATTATGTTACCACCCCCGACACTAACATTCGAACAATTCGAATAACAATTATCGGCAAAAAATAAGACGATGAGACCTACTTTCAAGTAAAAATCAATTATCTAAAATCGTCGCACCTCTTAAGTATCGGCCCGATACTAACACCTACGCATAGCCATCATAATATCGTACCCCTCTTTGTGTCAAAGTTAAAAAAGTAATGCATTTAAAACAGTCATGTTTTATTGTTTAAAAAAATATATTTTTTTAATGAAGAGTCCCATAGGGAAATAATTTGATTTATTAAAGTTGCTTTTTATGGGTATCATTTAAACGGTTAGCAAAATATTCGTATTTCGGTGAGCAGAAAAATGTATTTGCTCGTCAAAAATAACTAGTTAATCAGCCACTTATGGCCAGCAAACATTTCAGATTCGATCAGCAATTAATGTCATACTGGATTACTCAAACTTTTATTGGACAGCCAATTAATTGTTTTGGCTGCATCAGGTGAGGTACATTTAATCAAATTTTAGTTAGCAGAAATATTATTTTCTTCTGGAAATAAACTTGACTTATCATATCAGTTATCAAGCTTTCTTTGTTTGAATGGGTGTAATAAAGTGATATAGGCAGCGATCGTAGCTACTATGTGCGGCTTGCGTGGTCGTGTCGATCACGTAGGTTACCTGACTACAGACACGGATATAACCTGGATGACTATTAGTGGCATTTATTTCGACCGTTTCCGTGCTTTGCTCCGCTTTCGCTCGCCTACTTTAAAACAAACGCAACTCAAATATTTATATAGCTAACTATTTATAAGATATGCCTACCTATTAGATAAACTGCCTACAGACATGTTTTCTCTGCTGACCAATTATAAAATCTTGCTAACCAAGTAATTATTTTGCCGACCAAATAGATAATTATTTTGCCGCGCGAATGTTTATGAGCATACACATAGGTACTAGTTAAATTTAATATTTTTTACACAATATAAATATTCATCTAAAAAATATTAATATAAATATTAATATAAATATTAATATTTTTTGCAGATCAAGGGTTGCAGCCAGATTTTTATTTATTGCAAACAAAATATTTGTTTGCTGTCAAAATGATTAAACAGCAGATTTTTGTTGCTAACCAAATTAAATATTGGCAAACCATTTAATTACTTCTCCTTATTAATAATAATTTACTCATAAAGTCATGTTTATTGAATGAATAATTGACCGGTCAGTAAATTATTTGTAAGAGTTTTAAAATTCGTGTATTCGTATTAATGGTCTTGCGCATGGAAAAATTAAAAAAAAAAATTAAAATAGAGTAACTTTTTATTCACAGACAAGTTGAATTAGGTATATGCTACTGATACTACTGGAGCAAAAATAATGTTTTACTATACATAAAAAGTTATAAAAAGTAAATGATAAATTATAATAAAGAGTATTTGAATTTGAATTATTCACAATTATTCTGGGAAGTCCGATATTTCAATTTCCCGTACAAATTCTTGATCAGTGAATCAAGAATTTGTACGGGAAATTCAGATTTAGTATGGGAAACTGAATAAAAAATGTTGATCGGATTTTTTTCAATATTTTTCCTGTATTCTATGTTTGATTCTGAGTAACTCCTTAAAATTTCAAAACCACTTTTTTGAACTATTCTTCTGCTTTACCTATTTCAGAAAATAAAACTCTGTTTATAAATAAGATACATCTTAACACCAATGACACAGAAAAATATCAAGGCTAAGCTCAAAATAAGTACGTACGACGAAGGAGGACGGGTAAGAAAATAATAAGCTTACTTTACCAAACGGGGGCGTGGGCGTTCCAGAACATTCTTCTAAACTTCAAGACACAGATTGTATCGAGTTTCTACAGTGATTGATTGCGAACGTTTTCAAGGGTGAGTAAACAAAATATGAGGTGCTTTTAACGCATTGTTGCAAGACTGAAAAGGTGTTTATTAATTTCACAATGAAAAGCTTTGTGACTTGAGAAAATAGGATACATTTTTGGGTATAAATAACATTTCAATGTACTGAAATGAAAATGGTGTTGTGAGATATATCTAGAGAATTACATTTATCGGAGTATCGTAGTAAAACTAGAGGGGCGTTTTCCATACGAACTTTTTAACTACCTTTTTCACCCACTTAGGAATAGATTTAAAAAAAAAAACATTTTTAGTGCTGCTACACCCTATAAGAACCGTACGTGCCCGTTTTCAACTTTATAGCTAGTGTCTTTATTAAACACGTTATAGATTGGATACAAAATACATTAATTAAAGTTGGATTTTATAATAAACTAGTATATTAAATATAGAATACACACCTTTCTTTCAAATTACGTTTACGAGATTTAAGCTAAAATGCCCACTGATGGCTCTAGCAGTTCTAATTTGACAGCCTATATTCACTTTAGGAAGTTTCTGTCTAATAAAATTTTTATTTGTATTATTGTCAGCTATTGATTCATGCAAGTTTCATGGGTAACCGCTATTGTGCAAAAAATGGTGGACAGTAATTAGGCCAGGATTAATACTAAAATATTCCAAGTCCTTTGAGAATTCAAAAGATTTCAAACCGAGAAAGACTGTCCAAAAACTTCACACAATCGTGTTTACCCTAAAACGACAAGTCACATATGACGACGGAGGTATTAAATTCAACTAATTCCGGGACAAATCGCGCCACTTCGCTAAGTGGGGTCCAAGAGACCCCTACAGAGCTGGGATGGTTATGAGCTGGCGATAGGGAAAGGGTTACTCGTACGTATTGTATTAAAATTTATTGATGGCCCAGTTATAGGAGTTTACTATTATTGCTTTTGTAAGATGTTATAGAAGTAGCATTAGGCAAACGTGTTGTTAGTTTTCAAATTAATTATTAGTTTTAGGCCACGATTTTTTCCCATTGAACGAAAATTTGTAGTTAATTCAATTGCTCGACCGTCTTTATGACATAAATTCAGTGATATCTGCTACTTAAAAAAATATAATCCATTATAGGTAGGTACAAAACTTGGTTGATAAACTTTTAAGTTCCATTTTCGAATCAATATTTTATCTTCTCTGAAAATAAAAGAGCATTTTAAAATCTGGTATTATTGCCGAGATATTATTATATTTTTGAAATATTGGTAAAATTTAGGGATGTAAAATGTGCTTAATTTTAAATGGCTAAACCATATAAACAAATCATTTTATCATAGATTTTCCATTATCTCTTGGATATCGAACATGATCCTACTAGCATATATAAACATAGTGACCTCATCAGTATTTCATGGACAGTCAGGTGGAAATGTCAGTCAATCATATTATTTATTTACATACCTATTTACCCATATCCAAATAAATACGCTTTAGGTAGCCAAATGTACTTGAATTGACTCACCACATAAATGATTTTCTTTTGTGTTTTCAACCCTGCTCTTAATATGCAAATTTTAAAGTCCAACAACCGACTTCAGGAACTAAAGACATTCCACCTTAAAACTTTAAAAAATGTTAAGAAACCCAACCTGAAATTACCATTTACAAGAAACCCTTTTCGATAAGCAAAGTGCATGTTGTCATTAAGGCATAATGCTCGCTTGATTGTGGCTCAGAAAACTATTACGGCGATGCAAATTACAGGGGTCAAAACCCGTCGGGCTAAAGCGAACTAAGTTCATAATTTATATTGTAGTGGAAACACAGGACACAGTGCAGAAAATCTTCATACGAACTCTGGAACAACTGCCGCTTTTGCGTTGCAACATAATGAAGTTGAGGATAGACTGTGTCCGAAATGGCTTTCTGGTGTACTTGTCTGGACTGTGACTTGTAATGCTTGCTACCGCATTACTAATTGATAAGTGACCTATTTTAAACGCAAGTCGGTCTCGTGGATAAGATTTAGCTTGTAGTACTAAAATTGGCTTCTGTCCATAATGAATGTACAGAATAATTCGTTTTGAAATTTTAAGAAATACTCATTACAGGCATACAAAAAACACATGATTTTGTACATTATGTTTTATTAAAGGTAGTTATTATTCTATTCAGAATTTGTCGCTATGAAACTTAAATGATGATGAATCTTATTGAGTGATTTTGACATCTTACCAAATGAAAATGTATTTTTAAATAATTTTTAAGAGATTTTGGTGACCCTATCTTACTTTTAAAACTTACTATCGGTAAATCATTAGCATCCAGAGGTAAGTGAGATGAAAATGACAAAGATAGAAACATGCTTACCAAAAAACCATTTACGCAGTTGAAAAACTAGCTATAATTGTCTTTACAACTTGAAGGTGGTAAAAGCTAAAATGGAAAAACAAACATTAATAAACTTAAAAGCAATTACATATTATTACCGTAAATGTGTTATATTAAAAGGATTTGGCAAATGTGATGTGTACATGACAAAATTGCCCTTTTAAACTTCTTTCCCTTGCCATTTGCGTATTCACACATTATTTTCTAAATTCGGAATAATATTAAGTATACCATTACTAAGTTTTTTTGTGACGATGATTTTGTGGCCTTATGTGTTACTTAGTATAACCAAGTACTATAATCTAATCGGTGGTATAACTCATTAGAATTTAGCATTTGGAGTGTTGTAAAGATTTAGTGGAACCGGACTGGTTGTTTTCAAGTTTGAATTAAAGGTTTGTTTGGGAGAAAGGTTCTTAAAGGAACCCTTATAAGCGATACTTAAAACATTGACGTATACGTAAATGTCCGTATTCCAAGACCAAATGAAAATATTTACACTAGATTTTGCCCGCGCTTCCGCCGTAAATCGTTTTTATGACTGTCCTCGAGTGTGTTCAGAAATATTGTTTCAGATTTCCCCAACATTCTGTGTTCTGCTATTTTATTATTTAGCTAGCCTTTCTTTAACTATATTCCTTACATCGCTTAAGTAGTTTAAGCATAAAATAACTCAAAACGTTTCTCAGATCTCTCGGGAATCATGATTTTTCCAGAATTTTCCAAATAGTGCTCCGTATCACATCCCAACTCTGTTCACTATCTCCGTGAAAAAAATCATGTCGATCCGTTGCTCTTTCAAATAGGACATACATACACATTGTTGCATAGCTTGCCCATATATAATTTCTATACAACAAAAGCAGCTATTGTTGTATACAGTTGTTAAAAAAATTTTAAGGGGTTGCTCAGAATCAAGTATAGAATCCAGGAAAAATATTGAAAAAATTCGCTCTTCAATTTTTTTTTGCAGTTTTTCATACAAATTCTCGATTCACTATTTAGATTTAGTATGAGAATCTGAAAAAAATAATTGAAGAGCGGATTTTTTCAATATTTTTCCTGGGTTCTGTACTTGATTCTGAGTAAGCCCTTAAAATTTCAAACGCACTTTTTTTAACACCCTGTATAAATTATTTAAGGGCAATTTATTTTACTGGAATAAAACTTATCATATATTTAAATCCAGTGTGTTTGATATCAATAAGACCTACCTTTCATCCAAATACGTTCAGCAGCAGTTCTACGGTGAAAGTGGAAATTTTATCCAAATTCGTGCAGCAGTTCAACGGTGAAAGTGGAAATTTCTTCCAAATTCAGGCAGCAGTTCTACGGTGAAAGTGAAAATTTCATCCAAATTCATGCAGCAGTTACGGTAAAAGTGGATTTTTTATTAATGATGAGATTATTGTAAAATATGGTTCGGTTTTTCTCTCTTTAAAATATTTATTAATACCTACTTATACACATACTCAAACATACAATAATTTGTCATTTGCCGACCGTAACAAATACTAGCAAAGACATCAGAAAATTATGCAATATACCACCCACAGACTTGTACAAAAAGGTTAGAAGTCTGTAAGCATCATACTACATTAAAACATATAGCGTTTATTTAACGTGGAACGTTTTGATACTGGAATGATTTATTCAGGATTTTCGTGATTCCAGGCTCTACTTGTGAATATTTATTATTGTACTTTAGATCAATTTTTCGAATATCATATAAGGCTCTGTATGTATTTCAATGAGACAGTCACCAATTTAATATATTACATATAGCGAAAATCTAAATAATATGAGTATTTGCCACTTTGTCGTCAAAATATCCTAAATTAGTTACAATTGTATAACTAAAATTTCTTATTTGGTACAGTCAGATAGCTAGAAAAAAAAATAGATTTTCGAACAATATATCTAACAAAAAAAGTATATTAATAACACATGAATGCATAAACCCTAAAAAAATTTAACATTTGGATTTTCCGCCCATTTAAATACGTTCAATCTGAAACTTCAAAATGAATATTTCTCACATGACAAATATATTTCCACTTAGAAGTAAAAATGGGTGAGGTATAATCTCCTTGTTAAAAATAAATATTATATTTTTATCGGAACATAAATACAAGTAAAGTACTGGCACAAATACAGTTTTCCTCTGTACCTACCAAATATTTTATTAAGAGGTAATTAATAACGAAAATAGGACTTATGTAACTTATTAAAGGAGTTGGGTAGCGAGCAACCCACATCCTCTAATATTATTACGACATTATATTTCAGTGGGTAAATAATATTAAGGCAATATTAGAAATTTTCCTTGTGTGGATTATTAACACCGAAGATATTTTTAGTTACTCCGAAGATAATCTCTCTTTGCTGTTATGTGGTAGGTACATATTATTAACCATGTTATTTGATAAAATCCCAGGACTGTTAGCATCCTTCAGATTAGGTATTTATCAATACAGAGTGTAACAAAATTGGTGTAGGACCCGTTAACTGGGGATTCTACTCATCGTACTGAACAACTTTAGTTCTACGACTTTGCTCAAATCGCAAAAAAAAATTGGAAAAGTACGATGAGTAGAATTCCTACACCAATTTTCAGCAGTCTCCTTCTGAATTTGAGTATTTTTATTTTTATTAGTAGATTATATATTTTTCGGGTAGCAACCAGAACCAATGGCTTACCGCGGTTAAATAGTCGACATAAATGCCACTAGTCTAACCCAAGTTACGACCGTTTCTGTAGTCGGTTAACCTGCATGATCGACACGATACCACCCAAGCATTCATCATTATCATATTATCATTATCTTATTAGTCATTATCTAGGTAAATACAGATTTTTAAGTTATGTCAGTCTTAAGCTATTGATTTAGGAGTTGCAACGGATTATTTAGTTCATTCAAAGCAATTTTTGGTACTTTTGATCAGTTACTAGATTTTTAGTCCATACATTTTGACTTTTGCTTGTGGATAACAAAAATCCCTTGGCATGATTTCACCTAAACGTGTGTGGTGATAATGCGGATACACGGAAACCAGATTACCAAGTTTTTTTCTTTTTCCTGGTTTGTGTGGAAACAAATGTCACAATTTCCAAAGCCAACCATCACCAATCGACTATCCTACAACGAACATGTTTTCCCGCCAAAAAGAACAAACCTTTTGTTAAAACATCAACTGACACACTATAAACACAATGTCAGCAAAACCATTTTTTACCCGATCGAAGGCCTAAAGGCACATCCACATTGTACGGGAAAACGATCATTTTGACAGTTTACAAATCGGCGGCGTGCACAGTGTACATTGTTGTGGTTCCGTGTTAACAACAAAACGTTTAATTAATCACGGGACCCGTTAGCGGTGTCGTTTGAGAGTGGGTGTGGTGCCTGTGCTAGCGAGACTGAATCGTTCCATTCAAGCTCTAAACCAGCGAAAAGAGACCGATATATACGAGTAAAAATTCCCAATGTATCTCAGTCTCTTTGTACAGATTTTGTTAATCAAGATCCCCTTCCAAAACCAAAGTAAGATTTACCTGACAAAAATCTGTCCCTTCCATGCTTAACATATTTACAATTAAGGTAAAATTGCTGTCACCAAAGTGTTTCAGAACGCTTTCCAGGATGATCGTCGAGTCGCTGGCCTGTCAAAGTCAAAACTGTCATAAGACTGACCGTCCCAGCTGCCGAGCTAACAGAGAAAATAAATGCATGGTGAAATATTATTACCACTTCAACAAGGCATATCTTCAGACATTAACAACGCGACTAGATTCATTGATAAGTGTTTCTAAATTATTTGATCAACTGCGAGGAAAGAAAGTCACAGTGCTCGCTATAACAGAGGCTCAACCCAGCGAAGCTTGAAATTAATTTGGGTCGATCCTGTCGGTGTCGCAGCGACGCTACACGGCTGATTGGATCAGCGCCTTAAATAGATACCGGCTTTCTGAAACGGGCAGGCCTTCCAAATAGACCGGAAAAAAACCTTGACTGGTTGGGAACATATTTACGAGAATTATTCGTTTACGGGAACTAATACAACTTAGCTTTCTTAACTCTTTTTACATGACTGCCAGTATAGTGTAACGTCCGTTCTATTATTGTAACCTGAATTACAGTAAGAACTGAAGTTAAAATTATCCTTAGATTCGTAAATTCAGATAGTATTTTTTGTTTTTGTTTAACTGTTTAGGTTAGGTGATCTACCTAGATTACATTCTAAAATTCATGAAAAACTGGCAATCTTTTAAATTATTTATGTAGGATTTTTCAAAAAAGAATGTTTATTTTAATATCAGTATCAGATGAATTACAACCATTTACATTAAAACCATTTGTTTATTTGTTCTCCGTAATACAGCTACATAGATATACAGTTTTATCAAGCGTTTGCACTACGGGAACGAGTGCATTTACGATTATGAGGGCAGAAAATACCTGTATGTATCCAAAAGAACTTCTCTGAAAGTTCCCTTCAAATTATTATTATATTAG
Organism: Coleophora deauratella; assembly: GCA_958295455.1. Taxonomy (NCBI): domain Eukaryota; kingdom Metazoa; phylum Arthropoda; class Insecta; order Lepidoptera; family Coleophoridae; genus Coleophora; species Coleophora deauratella. The sequence goes on along the minus strand of OY282403.1, from coordinate 3,791,933 downwards.
AAGTGATATATTTACTTAAAATGCAGGAAATACAGGATGTTAAAAAGTGCGTTTGTTTTAAATTGAATGATTAGAGCATATTTTGCAAAATTAATGATGGTTTTAATATTTTTATATTTATTTTCAGTCTGCTCGTTTGCGGTGCCAAACTCACATTTAGTAAATCACTTTTGGATTAAGAATTGTAAATCGAATTTCTACGGCCAAGTTTCATATACAGAGTGTTAAAAAAAGGACATGAGTAACACCTTAAAATTTCGAATGTAATTGAAATTTTATAATAACAGACACAAGAAGGACGAAGAAGCAGAAGTACTAATGAAAAGTATTTGTTTGTTTGATGTCGTGAAGCAACGCTTGCGTTGTGTTTCACCGAGTGAGTGAGGGCACCGGAGGCCCAACCTCCCCCTCTTCCCAATTCACCCCATCTCCCATCCCATTTCAAAGGTCTGCAACGCACTTGTGACTCCTCTGGTGTTACGGGTGTCTATGGGCGGCGGTAATCGCTTACCATCAGGTGAACCATCTGCTCGTTTGTCACCTATCACAAAAAAAACATATATTCAACAACTAATGGTACTGATAGTAATACCTGAAAACCTCGAACTTTTTTCAAAATTCAGAACATCCGTTTCGACTATCCACAAAACTGAGCGAAATAAACCGCAAAAGTTCCAACAGAAAATCAGCTTTTCAATTAACCTTTCGCACCGTTTTCAAATATATTTTTAACTTAAGTTTCAAATTACTGAAATTTCATTGGATTTAAGTGTCGGATAGCATGAGCAGTTTCTGTAACGTTAAAGTAACTAACAATATCTAAAAATCTTTTTGACCCTAAGTAAAGTCAAATAACTCGTTTCAGACTTCACTTAATTAGGTACTGAATTGTTTTTACCACACATAATATGTAGCCAAGAGCCAATGAGATGTAACCTGTTTTCAAGTAAAGGAAATATGTATTCAAGTTGGTCCACCCTCTTGAGAGCAACGGTACTATAGACAGACACACATATACATACATATTATATATCAAACAATTTTTTTTATTTTTATTCTGTAGGAAGCTGGTGAAGGTTGCAGGAAGGCGCTGGATGCGAGCAGCACAAGACCGGTCGGTGTGGAACTCCTTAGGGGAGGCCTTTGTCCAGCAGTAGACGTCTTTCAGCTAATGATGATGATGATTGTGTTTAAAAGCGTCCGCTTGTGGGACGAGCTAAAGCGAAAAGAAAGTGTCAACTTGACAGCTAGTGTAGTCAGATGATGGTCCGTTAAAAGTGGTATATGCGCACTGCGAAGGCACAACGCATACTCGGCGCGACGAAAGTATCGCGGCGAGAACGCGATGTGACAAAATCAAACTTAATAACACTCCTCGGGGGTTAAAAAGGACAACCCTATTTAGTATCTAGTAATTTAATAAACTTCCCATTTTCCATAGAATGTTGGAGTCGGAGTTCACTGCTTAAAGAGAGCACTGAAAGATCTTAGTAGAAAATTCGCAACGCAATATTTCTTGCAACGCACTTGTGACTCCTATGGTGTTGAGGGTGTCTATGTGTGTGTGTGTGTGTGTGTATGCATGTTCGTTTGCGTGTGTGTGTGTATGGGTGTGTTTTCATGTATGCGATTGTCTCGTAAAATATTGAGAGAAACTGTTTAATAGGAAAATTTTTAACTTAAGAATTTTGACTAGGTTCTGTCTATTGTTTTCAGAGTTTAGGTTGTATCTTACTTTAAAAAAAGTCAAAGCAATCCCGTCTTTGATATAGCCGAAACTACCTCTCGAGTACAAGGTAAAAATATGCAAAGTCTTCATTTAAAAAAAAAAGAGATACATTGAAAATTATTTTTCATCTTACTGAAGAGACTTAAGAAAGTAAGTCTTAAGAAAATATGCTCACTTTTTTCTCGGTTGATTTACATCAAACGTATAAGCTATGGTTAATTAGGGTTTAACCCTAATCATACTTGTAGGATCAATCGTATTATATGTTATTTCTTTGAAATACCACTAAACTTCTAAATAAATAAAGTCATGCTTTGGCTTTATTCGTAGTATATAATAACCATAACAGTTGAGTTTTATATTCCCCAAGGAGAGATAATCACCAGTTCTGCTATCGATTTTTCATTTATTTTGTACAATTTTCTCTGTGCTTTATTGCTGTGTAATATACCTTTATTACTCTACGTACCATTCGTAATAACACAATTATTATGTCGTTCGTGTCGTGACTTGGCAACACGTGAATTGTAAAGAGCTTGAAATAATTCTGCTTTTATCATGTCATGACGATAACCATACTGGCCAAGTGAGAGTCAGACTCGCTATCGCTTACATAAATGTCGCTTTTAGCGATTAGACCGCCCGATTGTCCTACTTGTTTCTTTTTCTTTTGTTGTTTTTTATGTGTTTCTTCGTTTTGTAGTCAATAAAGAGTATTATGAACACAGGAAAAAAAATGATTTTAAATTTATTTTTTTGGAATGTTAGCGTAAATCTGACTCACACTTGGCCAGTTTGTATCAAATGGTATTTTGTTATAAAAATACTATTTATTTATTTAAAGTTTTTTTTATAAATAAACGTTATAACATTAGCAAAGCAAATTGACAAACTAATTTAAAAAAACTGAATATAAAATCACACGTCACTCATTTGTCACCAGCCAGTCTGTTCCACGCACCACGGAGACTCTCCCTGTCCCTGTGATATGAGAACTCTTCTCTTCTAACACTATCATTTGTTGATTTCAGTAACTCATACCATACCATACCATACCATACCATACCATACCATACCATCAAGTTTGAATGAATCTTGTAAGTTTTCACGATAGAGTTAAACCAAAAACGAAAAACACGTATATTGGGAAAGAGGATTACTCTTACACTTCCAAAGAACTTCCAATTGACTTTGAAAGAAGGAGGAAGTTCTGAATTCGTTGTGAACCAATTTTAATCATTCTTTTCTAATTCAGTATATTATGACTCCGAGGTGGTTTCATATAAAGTGTATCAAAATCGGTTCAGTTGTTTATAAGCAAAACAACAAAAACAAAAACATCTCAATTTTTAATACCTAAAAAAATGGAGTTTACTTACTTTTATTTTAGACATTGCTTTAATCTAATTAATTATGAAATATGAAAAGACCTCAAAATTACGTAACGCTATTTACAGAAGCTAATTACCGTTTAAAAATAGCCTAATATTGAGCCGCATAAAATAAACGCGTATCTGACGATTTTGTTTAATTATTTTCAACGTGAATTTATGAGATAGGGAGTGTCGATATCAGTATGGCGGCAGACGGGGCGGAAAATCGGGCCGGTCGCGTTGGTCGGTCGGCTATATTCTCCGCGGATAAAATTTTGATGCTGGAAAATTGATTACTTATAGGTACTTGGAAGTTTTTAAGACTTCATTTCGTGGGAAGGTCGAAATAAGAACACTTAGATAATATTATAATTTTTTACTTATTGACTTTAACTATAAAACTGAAACGATTTTAAATCTAGGGCTGCTTTGGCTAAGGCTTCTTGCTCATACAGCCTTGTCGTAGGTGACGCTTCTTTTTGTTATGTCGACGTCTTTCGTACCTCATTGATATTTCCGAAAATAGTAGAACTTTTAACGACAGATACCTATGAACATAAACGACAGACTTTTACAATAGACATTTTTAATGAAGTGAATACTGTATACACGAGACAAACAGTATAGCTTAAGAAGCCTTACCTCTCTCCTTATGAAAATAAAATTGTCTTTGGTTTGCCAATCTCTTGACAACTGGTCACTTAGAAGTCACACAGGGGGGTGAGGTAGCCTTCAGAGAGCAGCAAGAAGTGTCCATACTGTATAATGTCCGAATACTGCGCTCTTACACACAAACACCTACACACACACACACACACACACACAGACACACACACACACACACACAGATGCGCAAACGTCAGACATACAAAGTGTTATAGAGGCTTTACTGACCTCTTAAAAAACTCAAGATAATTCAATCTCATCACGTCTTTCAAACGCATGGCAATATCTAAATTGTCTGCCTAAAACCTAACATTCCGTGGTTCACCTAAACTCTAACCTAAATATTATTTACCACCGAAAGTGCCACAGAAAAATGTACGTGTAAAATCAGTAGAAATCAGCCATCGTTACACACTTTCACGCACGTACGGCGAGAAAAATGCGAGCCTTTTTCAGACCCTGGCAGCGAGTGTGATCCTGGAATACACTCACGAAATTTTGAAATAAGGCTTCGGTCATAGAGGATAAAATTTTGATTTGAGGTCACTCCAAAATTGTTTAGCATTAGTATTATTGGAGCATTCGCAAAAAAGACCAACCTCGTCAAAGTTTCAAAATCATTAACAAAAAACTGCGATTTGATTACTTATCGTTCTTTGGGGTAACTTATTTGAAAAGAAGACCAACTAAAGCCGTTGTTCGTTTCAAATTTGACCATATTTAGTAATGTAGAGTGATCAGGTGGAATCTACATCTACAAGCAGTGAGCATTTCGTAGAAGATGCTCAGGCAATGGCGAGTAAAGTGAAGAAAGTCGATAAAAACGATTGCGTAAAAAATGAAGAGATAATAAAGTTAACCTATCGGTTAAATACTGTGCCTAATTAAGTGGCACTTGGATCTTCCACCTTCAATAATTAAGTATACATTTTATACAACAGAAATAAAGTTAAAAACATAAAAATGACTTCCCAGACAATACATACACATTCAACAGAGCGTAGGCGATTTGCAGACTCGGTATGGAACTTAAACAGTACTTTTTATTTCGATTGTATAGGCACAGATTTTGTATAGGCTACTTTAGGAAAGTTGTTCAGTATTATGATTCTATCTATCTATCTATCAGCCGAAAGACGTCCACTGCTGGACAAAGGCCTCCCCCAAGGATTTCCACACCGACCGGTCCTGTGCGGCTCGCATCCAGCGGCTTCCTGCAACCTTTACCAGGTCGTCGGTCCACCGAGTCGGGGGCCTGCCCACACTGCGCCTTCCGGTGCGCGGTCGCCATTCGAGAACTTTACTGCCCCAACGGCCATCTGTTCTACGAGCTATGTGCCCTGCCCACTGCCACTTAAGTCTAGCGATTCTGAGAGCTATGTCGGTAACTTTAGTTCTCCTACGTATCTCCTCATTTCTGATTCGATCACGTAGGGAAACACCAAGCATAGCACGCTCCATCGCCCTTTGGGTGACTTTGAGCCTTCTTATAAGGCCCATAGTAAGCGACCATGTCTCGGATCCATATGTCATCACTGGCAACACACACTGGTCAAAGACTTTAGTCTTGAGGGACTGCGGTATTTTGGACGTAAAGATATTGCGAAGCTTCCCGAACGCTGCCCAGCCGAGTTGGATTCGACGATTGATCTCTTTCTCGAAGTTGGACCTACCTAACTGGACTGTTTGTCCCAGGTATACATATTCGTCAACAACTTCGAGTGTAGAGTCTCCAACCTTCAGAGGAGTGGGTGTAACACGGACGTTTGACATGATTTTCGTCTTATCCATGTTCATTTTAAGACCCACTTGTTGGGAGACTCTACTAAGTCCTTCGAGCATTGCGCCTAGGTCTTCCAAGGTCTCAGCCATGATCACGATATCGTCAGCAAATCGAAGGTGAGTGATGTACTCGCCATTGATGTTAATGCCGAGTCCTCTCCAGTCCAGAAGCTTGAAAACGTCTTCCAGTGCAGCGGTGAACAGTTTCGGAGATATAACGTCTCCCTGTCTCACCCCACGCTGCAGCCGGATAGGTTTCGAATTCTGATCCTGGAGGTGGACCGACATGGTGGCGTTTTCATACAAGCACTTCAACACTTCGATGTATCGATAATCAATTTGGCACCGTTGGAGAGACTGCAACACAGCCCAGGTCTCGATCGAATCAAAGGCTTTCTCATAGTCCACAAACGCCAAGCATAGTGGCCGATTATACTCTTCGGTCTTCTGTATAATCTGCCGCAGCGTATGTATGTGGTCTATGGTACTGAAGCCTTTTCGGAAACCGGCTTGTTCGGGAGGCTGGAAGTCGTCAAACCTGCGTGCGAGACGATTCGTAATGACTCTCGAAAACAGCTTGTAGACATGGCTCAGGAGTGAGATGGGTCTGTAATTCTTCAGCAGAGACTTATCACCCTTCTTGAAGAAGAGCACCACCACACTCCTGTGCCATGCTGTAGGCGTTCGTCCCTCGAGCATGACGGAATTAAATAGCTTCTGAAGAGCTATAAGTACCGGTTCTCCACCTGCTTTCAGAAGCTCAGCCGTAATTCCATCATCACCCGGTGCCTTGTTGTTCTTAAGCTGTTTGAGAGTCATTCTAATCTCGCACAGGCTGACGTCTGGGATATCTTCGGTATAGTGTCGGGACAATCTGGCTCTCGGGTCTTCAGCCAGATTGCTGACAGGTAAGCGTGTAGTCATGTATAATTGTCCGTAGAATTTCTCAACCTCTTCCAACAGCTCGGGCTTGGACGACACGACTCTGCCATCCTCGGTCTTCAGCTTTGTCAGTTGGCTTTGACCAGCAGACAGATCCCTTGCGAATACTTTTGACCCTTTATTGCGCTCGATAGCCTCTTTAATACGGTTGGTATTAAATTGGCGTATATCACGGGTCAAGGACTTGGAGATCTGTCTGTTTAGTCGCCGATACTGACAAGCATCTTCAGAGGATTTCAGAATCAGGCTTCGTCTTTCCTCCATGAGCTTGCTGGTGAGGTCCGAGATACGAGATGTTCTTTTTAAACGGCCGGTTTTGAAGGCCTTATTCCCAGCCGTTTGGACAATTTCCATGAACCTGTCGTTATAATTGTCCACATTTTCGCATTCTCCTAGGCATTCGAAGCAGTATTATGATTAGTACGCATTATTTTCAAATTTCAATGAATAAAACTTCGCCTCTTAATTGTATGAAAAAGATATCAATTTAAACAAAATTGATTTACAACTTTGTTTAAATTGATATCTTTTTCATACAATTCAGAGCCTGTATCTTTTTTGCATCTATAAAAGCAAAATATACATTATTTGGCGAATAAGATTGCTTTTCCCCTTTTTGGACTGTAAAGAAAATAAAAAGAAACTCAAAGAGCCCCCCTTACACTTCACACGTTTCACTTCCTCTTTGTACTTAACACGTGCGTGCAAGTAAAATTCTTCATTCTTCATCATAGATGATCCAAACAGTTTACTCAGTACGTAGATAGGGATATTCAGATATTGTTATTTTGTGGAAGACTCTTTGTCATTCTTTAGTTCTTTTTTACCTTATTAACTGTCTTGATAGTAAACATAAATATTTTGATTTGTTTTTTTCTCTGATACCTATATTCACAAATAAATGGGTTTGTATTTTTTTTTGTATTTGCTATTTTTGTGGCAATCAATTGAGATAATAATAAAAATAATTAGTAAGATAATTATTGAGAAGCTGTCTTTGGCATTTATAGTGATACGGATAAATATTTTTCTGATGTAAGTACGTTGTATGGACAAATATACATAGAATACTAGAAAATGCCTAAATAGAGTAACTTTACGATAAACATAATATGAGAGTACCGAGCGATAATAGCGCCTTTTCTTTTATTAATTCTCTCATTTTGGTTTGGCTTATAATTAAGATGAGTCCAGTACTATTTTGAAATGAAAAAAAAAATGAAACAATATTTATTTGGAACCAAAAACTTAAAATTTAGACATGTGTGTTCGATAACAGCAGCATTAGCTTTCGCTATGTCGCTGTAGTTAGCGCCCACCCCTGGTGGTTTTATGTATTAAATAACTCTAACGATACAATATTGCACGCTGTACACCCACAGCTTTATACAGCAAAAACCTTTCAATTGACTACCAAGTGATAAATGTCAAACGTGCTTTTAGAATCTCAAACTATTTCGTAAATTACATGTGATTTCGTGTGAATTATAGACCAACACTTTTCTTAACTGAACCTTATTTAAGGGAAGCTTCGAATGGAATAGTTACTTACATTCTATTTATTTTTATGTTGCGTACCTTATTCGCAAATACATATATTATATGTCTAGATTGTGCGTGTAACATTATGCTTTTTTAAATTCACAATTGGTAAGCATTTGGCGTTATCTCACTTGGTGGTAAGTGACAATAATGCCGAAGATTGAAGCGGGCTTACCAAGATTCCCCAACGCAATGGGGAACTCTGCCTATCTTATCTCCATGCCTGAACACATTAACGTTGACGTTTGGCGGCAAGACTTAGACAAGATGGTGGTATGCCTTGATGCCTTACCACCAACCAAACCGATTCCTACAAAGTTGGACCTTGCCGGAAATCGAAACCGCGACCTACTGATGTGAAGCGATTAGACTAGCTACTACAGTACGGAGGCGGTCGATGTTTAAATAATTTGTCAATTAACATGACAATATGACAATTGACAACTGGATAATTTGTTCATTCAATATGATATGAAATTATTTTTTTTTACCTTTATTTGGGTAAATTTGCCAGCAATGAGGAAGTAAACTTTCGTCTTCAGTCAGTAAGACGTTTTTGAAAGATTTAACAGATTCATTAATTAAATGAACTGTCGAAGAACAGATTTTCGATGAACCGAGCTATCGCTGAAACAAAAATAGCTTAATGGAAGCTTTGCATAATCGAACGATCGATTGATCGTCATCGATGTTAAGGACACTCGATAAAAAGTGTTTCGAAATCATGTAGGTAACCCTTTTGAGGGTGTGCTGAGGTAGAGAAGTGAAACCAAATCTTTAGTAGTAAAGTTAAATAGACGATAATTTTTCCATTTCCTATTTTGTAAAGTATGTTTCTGTGACTGTCCAACGTAGCAATAGTACATACCCGACCTCAATTAAAATAAATAAATAAAAGAAGTAAAAATAGAAGAAAAAATAATAATTTAAATTAAAAGTAGAAGCGTGTTATAATAGTAATTGTACGATCTTTCCTTCATGAATCGAACTCCTTATATATATATATATATTTTAACGAAAAATATTATTTGCCGATTTCAGCTGAGTTTTTTCAAAAAGTTATTGTTACAGTCATTTCAAATTTTTAAAGGTCCTTTTTGTGTGGGAGTCGTAAGCTTAGTGAATGTTATTATATTTTGACAGCTTTCTTGACCTTATTCTACTTTTCTTCTTTCTATCTTATTGAAAGAATCAACATTTCACTACAAATAGTAAATGTTAAGCCATTTGGCTTATTTTGGCAACGAAACATAAGATATTCTGGAACTGGAGCGCCGTCCGTATGCAGGCCAGGTAATATTCGTTCTACTCGATATCGGGTACAATATATTTGCATAGTTTTATCACGTATAGGTTGGCGCGATGCGAGAGCAAATATGCATTCTAGAATAGAGTTGGATTATTGTTCGGATATGGATACAAAATGTCCTTTTTCCTATCATTTTTATCTGTAGCTGACCGTAATGTAACCGATACGAGTTATTTGATAAGCCCGTTCATTATAATTAATTTACGGGGTGTAGTCGTATTGCCCGCATAAAATGGGCAATTTCATACAAACTGCATCATTAATCACTTTTCTCGGTGTTGCTAAAAATAATGAAACAGATGATTAGTAAGGCATCGATTTATGAAACTGATTTAAAATGCATTTTATTCTTAAAAATAATTTTATCACCTTAACCGTCGCTCTTGGTCGTTATTCATAATGACCGGTCCGTATTAATCCTGTTGGCGATATAACTATTACATTATCTATGGCAGCAACAAAATGTTTCAAAATAATATGCAATTAAAGATTTTTTCAATTGTTCTATCAAAAATATAGTTTAAAAGAAAGGTCTTATAGTTTAATAAAATAAAAGTTTTTTGTATTCAAATGACTAGGACCTATTTACGACAGGATGTAATAAAATATGAGTACCTAATAAAATATGAGTGACATTCACCTGGAATTATTAATCATAATAAAATACTTACCAACTTTTCCTTAGATACCCATAGTTAATTCAATAAAATATGAGTTTGGGCTTTTACGAATTAGTCAGCTGTTAGGTTTTGTATGAGGAGGCCGATTCTTTTAAATAAAACCAGCAAGAAACGAAGAACGTACAAAAATCGGAAATTGTGTTGAAACTACAGTTGACGGCCCTACACCTATTTTATAACATCATGTTATAATCTAAGACGTAGATAAAAATCGTTAGATGAACATTTTGGTACCTAAATGTCTCCCGAATTTATTGTAATAATATCCGGGACAAACCACACATGGTCATCTGGCCCCAAACTAGGATTCCCTGTATTATGGAACCAGAGATTGATATAGTACATACATATATACATTTAAATATATGCGTATATAATACACCCAGAAACAGAGCAAACATATCTGCTCATCACAGAATTTTTCGGATCAGTAGTCAGAAATACTAACCACTGAGCCACCGAGTCAGTCTACGGACAAGTATCCCAAATTAGAATTAAGTAACAAAAATGACACCACTAATCTAAACGATCTCAAATGTTTGCACAACTCTTGACTTTTTTCAAACACTGCTTGATTTTTGTTCAGATCAGATAAATACATACATAAAAGTAAGATTTATTTGTTTGATCCTGTGTGTGTAGTATTTGCACTATCAATAACCAAAATAAACAAATACTATCCAGAACGAATAAAATTAGTTTTAGTTGCCTAAAAATAACTTGAAATAACTTGAAAATAAATGGAAATTATACGAAAAACTAGTGAGTGCTCGGTGCGCGAGCTTCATGCTGCTCGCAGTTAACATTTTTATAAGTTTCACACAAATAATTGACCCCGACAAGTTGTTCCTGATATCTGTAATATTCTGTATACACAAAAGCAGCGGAGAAACCAACAGACGAACCAACGAACGAAGCAACGAACGAACCAACAAACGAACGAACAGATGAGCCAATGAACAAACCAATGGACGAAGATACGAACGAATCAATGAAAAAACTAAACGATCGTCCGTTTCGTTTTTTTATACTTAAAATTCAGACGAATTAACGCAACTTTGCAGCCGTCATTTTGAATAGATATATACTTAGTTTTATTAAAAATTTTGACCCACAGTTTTAATAAGCGATCACAATTTTGATTAAACAACACAAATTCCTGACGGTTTTTCAGTGTAATAAATCGTTAAAACTGTAGACTATATATATCCAAATGAAGCTATAAAATCCTTCATTTTAATAGCTAAAGAGTGCGCAGTAAAAAGTCACATTACACTACAGACGCAAAAAAATTAAATGTTTTATTCATGTCATTTTAAATTCTTGTTATGTGGCGGGATAAAATCTGTGCTGATTTATGGGATAAGTGTGTTTGTATTGACATTTCAAATGGGTGTATGGCGTGAAGGGTGTAAGATCATTAATAATAGGATCTCATAGCTTCTACCACAGCAATTTCAGTTTTGATTAAAAAATCTAAAAATCGATAAAAATCGTTGACAACCCTACTGCTGTGGCACGGCTCTCTTTCCATACCTCGGGAAGATTAGGCCATACTCTACACACGGGGGGCAAGTCCGGATTGGTGAAGCTTGTGAGGCAAATGTACAACTCCAGTGTCAGAAGTTTTCAATGAGGCCTCTGAAATGGCTTAACGACTGAAATATACAGGGTTATTTTTTGACCCCCCACCAAAACACAGTAACTTCTACTCATGAAACTAAAAAACTTTCCCTAAATAACCAATGGTCAATTAGCAAAAATATTTTGGGCATCTCGTGATCGTGGATCACGTGATTAAATTAGTATGAAAGGTCAAAAAAAATTTGCGAATTGACCATGGGTTATTTGCGGAAAGTTGCTCAGTTTCATGAGTAGAAGCCACTGTGAAGTTTTGGTGAGGGGTCCAAAAATAATCCTGTATATACGTCTTAATGACAGTGACTGTCGTCAGTTAATCTGCTGCGAGATCGACACGACCGACCACTCGAGCTGCACTGAAACGTAACCGTTTAAAATTGAGATTTTTACCCAAAAAATATTTTTATCCGTACTGATCCATGTTAAATACCTATCTATGCTTACAATTTTTGTTTGAAAAAGGGGATTTTAAATAGTCTGTCTTAACGGAAAGTAAGGTTTATATCGGATATTAGGCGACATCTGACTTACCTGTACCACGTAGATACCCACTATAATAGTGTTGCTATTTTATATTTTATTTCCTACAATTCTTTAGACTTATAAACTACTTAACCGACTTTGAGCCCAAACAGCATACTGTTTTCCATCTGACAACTAGATCCCTTTGTGTTCACTGTCTCTAGAATCGAAACGTGAGCCTAACGCCCTTATTAATAATGCACAGTTTAGTCCATTGTTGTCCGGTCCAGAAGTGCGAAGGGCCGAGTCCGTGGATATGACGAGGGTAGATTTAATTGACACCTTACTCGTACCAATGTTAAAAAAATTGATTTCCGCTGTGTATGTGACATACGTAATTTTAGACTAATACGTATGTTACATTTCAAATTATATTTTTCTGTAAAAGTTGTATCAAACGTAGAGCTAAAAAGCTAACCAATTTTATAATAAATAAATTAACTGCATAAAAGTATATTTTGTCAATTTAGAGTTCAAGGCTCAAGACGAATACTTTATACAGTGCCAATCACTAAAATAGCCTTACCACTTTTGCTTCAGTTATTAATATGTTAAGAGTATATTACAACAACTAACATCAGAACTGTCATTAACTCATATAGTTGTGTTGTTTTAATTAATGTACATGACTGAAAATAAAATGCTACAGAGGAAAATATAATTTAATCATGTTTTTGGTCGTTCACATGAATAGCCTCACTTAATTAAAAAAATATATTATTTAACATGTAATCATTTTTGTCGCTTACTATTACTTCGAAAAGTTACCATCACTTTCAAAAACTTGGAAATTTCCATAAAAAATATGAGTAAGGGCAAAATGTGACGAAAAGTCGAAAGTGAGTTTCATAGACTTACATACTGCTCTTATCGTAAGCACGGCATAAATGCACAAAAATTATTAGGTGTTTTCAAAAAAAGTACGTTTGAAATTTTAAGGGGTTACTCAGAATACATGAAAAATATTGAAAAAATACAAATAAAATACAATAGTATACACTCGTACTCGTCGTAGTACCCGCAACTGAAGCACCTACGTCTCCAGGTGCGCGGTCGCCACTTGAGAACTTTCCTGCCCCAACTATCGCCCAAAATATCGTTTTTTTTATCGCAATTGACGGTTAACAGATGTCATACGTATAAAACAACGTGAAAAAAATACTTATTTAATTTAATGTAATTTATTCAGTTCGATTTCACAGCAATACATCTGTTTTACTACCTACAATTTGTAGGCCAAATTAAAAGATCATTATTTATTATTAACATTGTAACTGCCTTCTCCACTTCAATATTTCCTGTTCACATGGCAACACCGACGGCATTTAGCATTTGACCCTATAACTACTCAACCCATATCAATGGGGGTTAGCGAACAATGCCCCAAGTGAATGGGTAACACTGTTTGTTCCCGAAATACCGGGATAATGGCATATAGTCGCAGCTTTATGTCAAAGTGATATATTAGACAGCTCTAAGGAAATTAGCTGATTCTGTGTTTCTTCAAATGAAGGTTTAATGTACTAGTGAGGTTTAAACAGTTTATAAAATAAACTATTTGGGTCACTTACAAATAAACATAGCACCAACCAAAGTACTTTTTTAGAATAATTACTTATGGATTCTTAGGGAAAATGGTAGAAGGAAAATAGTAATATTCGGGTGTAAAAAAATACCTAGGTGAAGTTAAAACAGGCGTTCTACTCATAATACTGAACAACTTTTTTGGTTTGCAAAATGTCAATAAAACAGAAGGAAAAAAGCCTCTGTTTAAACGTAATTTTGTTATAGTATCTTTTAAACTTTTAAAACCCAATTTTGTCGTATGTAGAAAATCTTCAACTGTTTTACAGAATTGTTACTTCATACAAAATGAGAACGTATGAATTATACTGCCAGACAAATTAAACAAAAACCAGGGGAAACGTTAATTTCTCTTATCCCATTTTACATAGAGTAGCCGTTACGAAAATGAATCTCGACAAGGTATAGGTACCTTTCGTTTCTACATAGGCAGTTAAGGTTGAAAAGCTGCCAAGAGTAATTCAGGTCTCTTTGTGAATGAGGTTCTGTATTAAGTGGTATTAATATAACTGACATCGCGCTGATGACACGAGACAGTCTGTAAGCGAGATTTTTCCAGATTCTACCACGGGTACCTATATTTTTAAACTTGGGTACTTTTAATGTATTTATTACTAACATAAAAGTTCACTGTTTCAAATCTACGATTTACCAAACGATTAAAGACAATCTCCAAAGCAATCTATTATACCTTTTAAATACTATCTTTTTTTAAACTATTAGTAAGCTCTTGGCGTATCTCTCTCTCGGAAGTATCTCACCTGGTGGTACGTGATGATGATGCCGAAAATGGAAGCGGGACAAAGATTCCCCAACACAACGGGGAACTGTCTTATCTCCATGCCAGAATACATCAATGCTATCAACATTGATGTTTGGTGGCCAGACTTACTAAAGACGGTGGAAGTTAGCCAAGCGGGCTCAGAAAATGCCATACCACCAACCAAACCAAGTTCTACAAAGATGGACCCCGTCGGGAATCGAACCCGCGACCTCCTGATGTGAAGCTAGCACTAAGCCATGGAGGCGGTTATTAAAGATTGACTTACGTATATCGTAAACCATTGTAGTTGAAAACTTATAAATTAGAACATGAAGATATTGGAAATGCACACTTCCGGAATCAGTTAATAGCGCACAGTCATATCAGAGGAACTTGCGAAATCACCTACTTTCCAAAAAAAATATCATCATCAGCCGAAAGACGTCCACTGCTGGACATAGGCCTCCCCCAAGGATTTCCACACCGACCGGTCCTGTGCGGCTCGCATCCAGCGGCTTCCCGCAACCTTCACCAGGTGGTCGGTCCACCGACTCGGAGGCCTGCCTACAATTCTGAATCTACAGCCATACAATACAAAGAAAAACAAAGTTCCACGGGATGTCGTGGGTACTTCACGAGTCCCAAATAAAATTGAAACTTATTCGCAAAAAATGCAATAGAAATAGTCCTAATGACAAGTTTCACGGAACCCTAAATCGAGTCCATATTGAAGGTGCCGTATAGTTTTTATTTAGTTCCATTCTATTCGCTCGCAGTAACGAGTTTGGTTCGTCTATTTTTTAAAGTTGCACTTTTCCTAGCAGTTTTCAGGAAAGAGAAGAAAAAGTAGTTTTTAGCTGCACATTTTCAGTAACAAGTGATCTTAAAATGTTCTATTTTTGATTTTAAAATACTTTGTTAGCATATCAGTATACGATACCCGAAACCCGAGAACGGCACACTGACACTAAAGCAGCCAACATGTAGCGTTATACACCCATACACTCACACGCCATACACACTTTGATGAACTGTATATTATGAATATTTTTTTTGAAATGAATATTTTTATTTAATAAAATTAACCCATGGGGGACTTACTTTTTTATCTACGTATATACTAAGGGAAGGAAATGCGTCCATAGTTATAGTCTATGACAATAGTTTAGGAGTACGGTGTTTACACTTTTATTATGCCAAATAATCAATCTATTTTTTTCTATTTTTATTGAATTTAAAAAATAACAGTTGTCATGTGTTTCTTTAATCCCCGACAAAAAGAGGGGTTTATAAGTTTGAAGTGTAACGTGTTTTTATCAGTAGCATCTCTATTTTCAAACAGGTGGATGGTTTTTCCTTCATTTCAAGGTTTTGTCTCGGTGTTTCTTAACCATGATAAGTTAAGGGTTTTTTATAGTATTATACCTGAATCAAGACCCAAAAACAACTGAATATTGGCCTGCTTGGCTCTTTGCGGTCTTGTCAAACTGTTTGGAGTTCGCACAGGTCATTCTTTAACTAAAGACGTGCAACGGGACGTTGATCTCTCATCCTGATAAATTTAATGCTCTGTTCATTAGACATCTTTTTTTTTTACCCTCAATTGGTAAGCCCTTGGCATCATCTCACCTGATGGTAAGTGACGATGATGCCGAAGATGGAAGCGGGCTTACCAAGATTCCCCAACGCAATGGGGAACTGGCTATCTTATCTTCATGCCGGAACACATCAATGCTGTTAACATTGATGTTTGGCGGCAAGACTTAGATAAGATGGTGGTAGCTAGCCAGGCGGGCTCAGAAAATGCCCTACCACCAACCAAACCGAGTCCACAAAGTTGGACCCCGCCGGGAATCGAACCCGCGACCTCCTGATGTGAAGCGAGCGGCAAGCCACTACGCTACGGAGGCGGTCGACAATCTTCCTCTATTTATCATCATTATCATCATCAGCTGTGTACGTCCGGTGACTACACCGGACGTACACAGCTGGACATAGGCCTTTCCCATAGACTTTCACTCACAATTTCCGAGCCACATGCACCCACTGGCTTTCTGCAAGCCTGATCAGATCATCAGTCCAACCGATATTTATATAGGGTCCCTCTAAAATACCTAATAATTAATTAGAATGAGGACTCCAAAATTTTTTTGCGAATTGAGTATTGGGTTCCTTGGGGAAAGTTGTTCATTTTCATGAGTAGAAGCCGTGGTTTTTGTTTCAGGTACTTCATAAGAACCCTATATGTGTATAATATTATTCCAATAACAAATTAGAAAATCTTATATTTCAGAAAATATTTATTAATTGATTCATAAAATTACTTTTGTTTTCCTCAAACAAATATATAATCAAATTAAAACCAGAATAAAATTATCGTAAATTCTATGTTTATTTTTCTAATAGAATACATTTTCTTCCTTAATCTTAGTACAAAGCGCTTATAATATAAAAGATTAGGGTGTAATCCCCCGTGCCATGCCGGTGCCAGATGTCTCCAATTACAAGGTGAATTATTAGAGTTACGTTTAAACGTTATAAGCCAAAAAGTTTTGGGGAAAATACTTGCATAAAATTTGCATTTACAGATGCTCGCTTTAGGGCCTCTGTATATCCGCCTACCGCAACAGCAGGTAATATTTACATCTCTACTATTATTAAAGTGTATTTATTTGGAAATGGCCGAACATGTCAATTAAACATTTTGTAGTTACTTACATTTGGACTTCGAGCGTGACCCTTCTAACGTAGACATTAGACACATAGCGATCTCATCACTATTTCAAAGATAATCTAACGTTTCTTTTCATAAATGGCCATTAAAAAAATACTAGATGGACAGATAATGGTGCAATGGTGCAATGAATCCATACATGATGCTGAAATTGTACCGCCAGGTTACAAAATCATACGTTGTGACAGAGCAGATGGTCGCAAACATGGGGGTGCGTTTCTAGTGGCCACACAACGGTTTGATCTACGTAAAGTGCCGATACCGGGTGATACTCGTGTAGTAATAGATGAATGTTCTTTCGAATTGGTATGTGTTACAGTAAATTTAAAAAGTAGATTTTTGTTTTTATGCTGTTGCTTGTACATTCCACCAGGTAGTAGTGAAAATGAGTATATGGTTTTATTTAGAATAATAGAACAATTGTGCACGATGTACAAGGAAGTTTTGGTATTAGGAGATTTTAATTTATATTCTAGTCCAGCAGCAGTAAATAATTATTATGAATACTTTATCTCATTTTGCGAATTCACACAGTATAATTCACACAGTCAGTTGGATCTAGTGTTGAGTGAGGGGTCCCGAGGGGAGGTGTTAGTAACGGCGGCGGCAGACGAGGCTCTCGTAAAGGCAGATCCGCTGCATCCACCGCTCGCCGTGCGGATGCCCATTGCGTCCCGTGACAGTGCAAGCCCTGCGCGCCGGCCAGCGCAGCATAGGACACGACTCGGACCTCAATGGAATTTTTTTAAAGCGGATTATCCGTCGTTGTATGAAATGATTGCGTCAGTGGATTGGAGCCTCATGTACGAAATGCATGAGCCCGAAGAAGCTTTAGACTATTTTTATGTCACTGTTAATAGTATTTTAGATGAATGCGTTCCGAGAAGAATTCAAAAAGGCTATGAATCAAAATATCAATATCCGGAATGGTATACGAGGGATGTTATTCAAGCTATAAAATTAAAAGCGGATCTACATAAGCAATACAAAATATCTAACCTTCAGTGTGATTACGAGAGATTTGCTAGGTGTAGGGCGAGCGTAAAACGAGAAATACAACAAGCGCATGAACAACATCTTAGTAAAATACAGACTAGATTTGCAAAGGATCCCAAATCATTTTGGCAATATATTAGTTCTAGGAAAAGCTTTAAGAGCAAACATAGTATTGAGAAGGACGGGAAAACGCTAAATGAACAGGAGTGTGCTACAGAGTTTGCGGCTTTCTTCCAGTCTGTATACAGTAAGAAACCAGCGAAGCTGGACGTCGCGGCAGCACAGGCGAGCGCCAGCGCGAGCAGCGCGCGAGTGAGTCTCGCCGGCTTGACGGTGGATGAAGTAAGTGCTGCGCTCTCACGCCTGAAGCCGAAACACTCGACGGGTCCGGATGGGATACCTCCGTTCTTGTTTAGGGATTGTCACAGGGTACTGGTTCAGCCGTTGCACCACATTTTTAATGTATGCATAAAATCTGCATACTTTCCCGCTCGCTGGAAAATTACTCGAGTAATTCCAGTTCCGAAGGGCAGAGCTGGGTCAGACGTCAGTGGGTATCGGCCAGTGGCGGTGCTGTCGACAGCGGCGAAGGTGCTGGAATCCGCTATCCAGCGCAGCGTTTATGAGCAGGTGAAGGGGGCGCTGTCGGAGGCGCAGCACGGGTTTCGGCCGGCGCGCAGCACCACCACAAACCTGCTGGATTTCATGAGCTATGTGGCGCCAGCCGTAGATGCGGGTGTGCAAGTTGACGCTGCTTATTTCGACTTCAAAAAAGCGTTCGACTCTGTCGATAACGACATCTTACTTAAAAAACTCGCAGACGTCGGTTGCACCCCGCATCTCCTGGAATTTTTTGCTAGTTATATGAGAGATAGGCGGCAGTTTGTTGACTATGATGGTTGCGAGTCTGAGCCGTACTTGACGAGGTCTGGGGTAAGCCAGGGCAGCAACTTGGGACCACTCGAATTTAACTTAATGGTCAATGACTTGCCAGAAGTAGTCAAGCATGCAACCTGCTTGTTATTTGCTGATGATCTCAAGTTGTTGCTAGCGGTTGGGG
Organism: Coleophora deauratella; assembly: GCA_958295455.1. NCBI lineage: Eukaryota > Metazoa > Arthropoda > Insecta > Lepidoptera > Coleophoridae > Coleophora > Coleophora deauratella. Next base: position 3,772,610 of record OY282403.1, on the reverse strand, counting down.
ATGACTCAGACTGCGCACGCCTCCAAAGTGACATTGACAGAGTGGTGGAATGGAGCAAAGTTAATAAACTCTACTTCAACTTGTCCAAGTGCTCGATTGTCACATTCAGTCGCTCTCGGCGTCCTTTACAACACGAGTACAAGGTGGACGAGGTGGTGATGCAGCGAGTAGGCCAAGTGCGCGACCTGGGAGTTCACCTTAATACAGAATTGAGCTTTAGGGAGCATATAGTCAAAATCTGTAAAAAGGCTTATAGGAACCTTGGCTTTATTCTTAGATAGACCAGTGGCTTCACAAACTTATTGGCAATAAAGGCTTTATATGACGCTTTGGTCAGAAGTCACTTGGAGTATGGTGCAATCGTATGGGCTCCACATGAAGCCAAATATAGCACCATGATGGAGCGAATTCAAAACAAATTCACGCGACATTTGTATTTGCGGCTGTACGGGATTTATCCATTCTATCCATTGATGTATCCCACTCTATTCGTACTGGGAATGGTCGGATACAACAAATTGGAAGTACGAAGGGATTTCACTCTCGTCGAATATTTGGTGAGAGTATTGAGGGGGATGACGTATAACCCAGGGGTACTGAGTCAGATACGGCTGTGCGTGCCCGATGGGTACGTGCGCCGGCGCCGGCGGCCGCGCCTGCTGGCCGTGCCCGCCGCGCGCACCAATCTGGTGGCCAAAGGGCCGCTCACGAGAGCTATTCAGACTCTCAACGCGGTGGCAGAGTTAACTGATATATTCGTGTGTTCGAGATGTGAATTCGCAAGATGGGCCTTTTATATTATTTGTTATGCCATGTGATCTTATTTTTTTCTATATTTTGCTTTTCTTTTGTGTAATGTATGTAATACTTATTCCATATCTATCGCATTAGGATATTACCTGTAAAGATAGCTATAAGAAGATAAATAAAAAAAAAAAAAAAAAATAATAATAATTTTGTGCGCCTTGCAGGAAGTTTCAAGGTGTTGGCGTAGGTAGTATCTTAGAATCGAAAAAGTTCTACATGGAAGTGGAAATCTATGGGGAAGAAAGACCTCTATCCTCCTAAGGCCCCAATGCCTACTCGTAGTACCAAATGTCAATAGTCATTCAGACCCAAAGTCGTTTTTAATTATTTTTTATGTCCTCCTAAGGCTCCAAGGCCTGCTCAAAGGACTAAACGTCAGTAGTAATTCAGACCCAAGGTCCTTTTGTTATTTTTTTATGGCATGTACGGCCCAGCGTTCTTCTAGTAGGGCATAATTCGATATTAACTAAAAGTCCTATTGTTAGGACCTTGGGCGGTAATTATTAGAAAGCCAAAAAAGTCTTGGACCTTAGGAGGCTATCATGACTTAGGCTCAGCTGATTGTCAACACTTGACGTCTTGTAACTAAGATGATGATACTGACCCATTAAGTGTTGGAAATGTGATTCCTAGAAGCTCAGCCTATGATTTTCGCATCAGTACAGCGCGACATCGGAAGCAGGGTACTAACAAGTAGTTAATCAAAAGTTTGCTAGAAGCTGGGTACCTAACACAGAAACTTGTGCACTAGCACTGAATATGAATTAGATTCGAGATCGACTTACATATTGATGATCTTCTAAAGTGCATAACTGTAAGTGTATAAGTCGAAGGAACCGAGACTGTAATAGAATCAATAAATTTATAATAATACCAAATAAAAAAGTATACACGCACAACAACAAAAAATAATATACAAAATAAAATACAAAGTAGAACGGTCTGGGCATTCATAGAATATTAAAAGCAATTTCTAACATAAAACCCGGTTGCTTATAGAGGAAGCAGTTGGACACCTTGCTTGTATTGTTATTAGTTTGGGAGCTATCAAGTATAAATAAATATATGAAGTACTTTTGGGTACACTTTTAAAAACGAACTACAAGTTAAATAGAAGTGAATCAAGTGGAAAGAAGGAGAAAATTTTCACAAATATGTCAAAGAAAACATCGTGGCTACCCAAGCTAAATGAAAACTTAAGAAATTTTAAATTCAGATTAAAACTAATTCAATAGACCGTAGCTAAAAGCAAAACAAAGACTGCCAATAATAGTCAGTACTATAACTACCTCAAACTTGCGTGCTTATGACCATTACTTGACTTTATGGTCAAAATATGGTAAAAGTTGTTGCTTGTAAAACAATTTTTAAACAAAAAAGTATTTTAAACAATTTTGTGAAGTAGGTACTTTATATTTATAGTTTTATATTTGAGTAGGTGTTTTGTAGTAGGAGGATCTTTTGTTTCGGTTTAGGGAAAAATTATATTGCCGCTTGATAAAAGTGTTTCAAGTTTTTTACTGTATCTACCAATTACAATTTTGAAATATATATTTTTAAAAATAATAAAGTTTTTCGAAAAAGATAATTTGGCTTACTTAATATTTTTACGTTTTGCTAATATTTCATTAAAATTGGGCTGTTCGTTTTCAAGCCATCTTAAACAAGATTTTTTTAAGCAGATGGTGAAAAAAATATTGTGACGAAACCTGGACAAGTAAAGATGAAAGTTTGTGACAAATACATTTCTTAATTCTTTTACGTAGTTGTTTAGCAGAGGCTGGCTTTATTCATTTATACTCAGACGAAATATTTAGAGTAAATATTACCTCGCGTAAATTCCTGTCAAGATTTCCTTTGACCTTCATTCCGGCGGTTTAAATTTTAATGACACCCTTCCGAGGACAAAAGAATATTTTAAGTAGAAAAATGTTTTGGCCTGAAAAGATTTATGAAGCTAAATATTTCACTGAGGTAGAAATTTGTCTCCTGTGTTGTGTACAAAAAAAATCTTTGGGGGACTAGACCGCATGGAAGTTACGATGCCCCAGAATTCACATTGGTTCTTTCGCCTACTTACTTTTGATGCTGGAAAATCGAGGGGATCCCGAGGGAACTAGGGGTCCTTTGATTTTACTTCGATTGGACGTGTCGGTACCGTTCTGTGGTTCAGCTATATCAGGAAATAAAAAATGTATATTGGGTATACACCACATGTAAAAAAAAAATGCTACATGTTTTGGATGTTGTGCATGTTTTTTAAAAATGTTGTTATCTATCAAAACTGTTTGAAAATGCTCAATATTGGTACGTGAACTTTCGGATTTTATGGATATATTTATTACTATTGTAGCTTATTATAAAATACTATATTTATTATGCAATAGGTCCTAGTGATGTAAATAGAAAAAAATAAAAAAACATTTTTTTACAATTTTAAAAAACATAAATGAAATAACAACGTCGTTGTTTTGGGTTCCGTAGTCAACAAGGAACCCTTATAGTTTCGCCATGTATGTCTGTCTATCTGTCTGTCTGTTCGCGGCTTAGTTCAGAGCCTTTTAATACTAGAGAGCTGTAATTTGGTACGGATATGCATATTAATCACACTGACAAAGTGGTAAAATAAAATCTTGATTTTTTTTTTGCAGAGAACCTCCCTCACACGTGAAGGTGGGATGAAATTTATTTTTTATCGACTATCCCATATTGTGGGGTGTCGTGGGATAGGTATTTCAAAATTTGGGTTTGTGAAAACCATTTTTCGATTTAGGGATCCGTTTTCGAAATATTAAGCTTTAAAGTGTATTTTTTTATTAAAGTTATGTGCCCCCCTGCCAGCTAAATGGTAATTTCTAGAAATGTGAAAAAATTCACGACACTAACGAAGTCAAAAGGAAAACTATGACAGCTAAGTAGACTTTACAAGTTAACGAGTAGTAGTCAATTTGGTAAGACCGTAGGTTTTTCCCCTTGAAGCAGTGTCTGTCGAAGTATGTACTACGGAACCCTACACTGCGCGTGGCCCGACACGCGCTTGACCGCTTTTTTCTAAAGTTTTTTTTAAGAGAATGAAAAATAAACTGTAATGGAGCAAAACATCAAAAGTGATGGTTTTCTTATAATTTTAATTGATTAAATCAATTAAATTCTTCATTTGCAAAAAATCTAAATCAAAACATAAACCAAACAAGGATTGGAGAAATCCTGTCCCTCAATAAACATCAAACATTAGTATTTTAGGCTATTTGATAAAAAAAACTTTTGTTCCAAATGTTCAAAATTGATAAACAAAACATTAACTAATACTTATTTAACGATAACCACCTAAGGATATTTTTACTTTTATACACTTGAAAAAAAACCGACCGTATGACCGTCAGTTAACATGCGTAATAAAAATAAAAGATTTATTTTTAAAAATGCGTTAAGTTACTTTTTTCTTACTTCATTCGTAATCAAAATTTAAATCTTTCGTCTTACCTATTCTCGAAGTGAACATTACACTTGTAATACTTAAAGTAGGTAAGTCCTTCCCCTTCACCTATCTATTTTGAATGATTTTAAACTCTAAATTCAATATATCACAAAAAATTGTACAATATTATGTTGAATCTAGCTTGCAAACCACAAGCGTGGAATAGTTTTCAATATTTAGTAAGTTTTAAGACTCAGACAAAATATATTTAAAACAAAGCAATGAATGAAAACCATATTTTTTGAAAAACAAGAGATTATTAAGCATTTCCTGCACCCTTATGATACAATAAGCTTGATAAAGGGACATCACGTACGTAAAGGAACTGTATTACACAAATACAAAGTAAAGCTTTCATATTTTCCAGAAAAACAGTCAGATACACATACCTACCAACTTTCAAAAACATCAAAAACTGATTCGTAGTCTTGCGATATACATATTTTTTAAATATACAAAGCATTTCATCTATTTAAAGTGTTTTTTTTTTATCCACAATTGGTAATCCCTTCGCATCATCTCACCTGGTGGTAAGTCATGTATTTATTTACACTTTATTGTACACCTCAGAGATATCTGTACCCCTACTAAAACTATTCGTGATACATTGTTTTATTACGGAGAGGTTCAGATATCTTAACAGACAACAGACAGAAAATAGACAAAGACAGACATGAATAAGGAAAGAATATACAAAAGGTGTTTATTTTTACAGAAAGACCTTGGACTGTGAAAGTTGTAGAAAAATGGCAGAAAAGACGTGAACAAAACGTAATGATGATGCCAAATATGGAAGTTACTTACTTGTTTGAAAAAACAAAAAAAAATCCTATAGGTGCCTTGGGGTAAGTAGTTTAGTTTCTTATGTAGAAATCACGGTTTAAATAGTTTCACCTGATTTTGTTACACCTTGTATAATATATGGTATAATCAATTTTGAATTTAAGGATTTTTGGAAAAGAGATAATAGGAAACGAACTAAGATTTCTTTCTACTGGCTGTTAATCGATTTAAATTAAGTTTCTCAAAAAAAAAGTTACACGGTACCGACAGATACGAGTATACCTAACTCGATTATAGGTTAAACTACATTATTTTAAAATTAGCCGGATAGTTTCTTAAAAATTCAAAGACCAGGTTTTCACGTTCAAACGCTGGTATGTAATACAAGCTTTACAAAGATACTTCATTCAAAACGTGTAGTAGAGATATTTCAATATCGATGTCGGAGATCATATCTATTTTCCATATAGACAAGATACATATTTTCAGTAACATGTCTAGCTAAATATCAGAGATTTTCAACAAAGCCAACATTAATTGTTATTTAAGAAATCATCTTCAATCGACTGACTCGGTGGCTCAGTTGACTGACTCGGTGGCTCAAAGGTTAGTGCTCCTGACCACTGATCCGAGAGTCGTGGGATCGATCCCCACACAGGGAAAACTTTTCTGTGATGAGCAATTGAGCAGAATTGTTTGCTCTGAGTCTGGGTGTATTATATCTATATATGTATGTATTTAAATGTATATGTGTATGTATATCAGTCTCTGGTTCCCATAGCACAGGGAATCCTAGTTTGGGGCCAGATGACCGTGTGTGATTTGTCCCGAATATTATATTATTATATTATCGTGAGGAAACCAACACATCTGATAACTACAACTATTAGTAGTGTGTATGAAAGTTGCGATGCACACGTCTGTCGCTCTATCTATAAATCTAAAATGTCTTACAAAGTGATCGATAATTTTAATAGATGAAAATAGATAGATTATATAATTTGTATAAAGGTTGTTTTTAAATGTACACTACATATTTGAATTGGGCTTATACTCATGAAATTGAACAACTTTCTCCAAGAAAGCCATAATCAATCAATTCGCGAAAAACACCATAGATTTAACGGGGACAAATCACACACGGTTAACTAGCTCCAAACTAGGATTCCCTGTACTACGTCTAATACGGGAACCAGAAACTGATATACATACAAATTTACGTTTTAAATACATACATATAGAGATATAATACACCCAGACACAGAGCAAACAAATCTGCTCATCACATAAATTTTTGCCCTGGGTGGGGATCGAACCCACGACTCAGAACAGTAGTCAGGAGCGCTAACCGCTGAGCCACCGATTCAGTCAAACTCAAACAAACAACTTGATCAGCCGATCAACAAACTTATTATGGAAGGTTCATTTTTTCTCAAATTGACTATGGAGTTGTACTTTGTAAAACCAAACATTTTTCCCATAAAACTCGCAGTCACTTCGCGAAAAAAAAATGGATTCCCATACTAAGTTGACCGATCAGATGATCGAATTTTTGAGAAGTCTAATTTTTCTTTTTGCGAATTGACTGTGGGTTTCTTGGGGAAAGAATTTTCAGTTTTATGAGTATAGGAGTCCAGTTTACATAGTTTCAGTACTTACCTTAAAAAAAACCCTATATTCTACTAACAGTATTTTGGAAGTAGTGCTGTTTGCTAACAAATAATGAATGAATGAAAAACCTTTATTGCACAACATAAATAGGAAAGATTTAACAATATACATGAAAATAAAGTTATACATGTATAAATAATAAGGACTCACTCTAAAATAAATGATTAATAATAATAATTGTGAAACACGATAATAAAAAATACTAAGGTGAAGATATCTAAATAATAAATAATAGGGACTCACTCTAAATTAAATGATTAATAATAATAATTGCTAAACACGATAAGAAAAAATACTAAGGTGAAGATACCTAATGAATCGAATGATTTTATTATTCTAATTAACAAGACAGACAGGGGACTCTGCCGGTGATTAATAACTGGGATTACAAGGAAAAAATCCTTCGAGGGACCCCTCCGAAGAAAATTAGTCGGACAAGCTTTATGCCCGAGCGGATTTCGTGAGGTATCGACAGAACTGATGTAACTGAAGTTTTTTTTAAAATGTCATATAGGTGGCAAACGAGCAGACGGATCACCTGATGGTAAGCGATAACCGCCGCCCATAGACACCCGCAACACCAGAGGAGTCACGAGTGCGTTGCCAACCAATTAGTAAGCCCTTGGCATCATCTTACCTGATGGTAAGTGATGATGATGCCGAAGATGGAAGCGGGCTTACCAAGATTCCCCAACGCAATGGGGAACTGGCACTCATATCTTCATGCCGGAACACATCAATGCTGGTAACATTGATGTTTGGCGGCAAGACTTAGATAAGACGGTGGTAGCTAGCCAGGCGGGCTCAGAAAATGCCCTACCACCAACCGAAGGGAGTCCTACAAAGTAGGACCCCGCCGGGATCGAACCCGCGACCTCCTGATGCGAAGCGAGCGGACTAGCGACTAGGCTACGGAGGCGCCTAAAATAGATTAGATTTGTGATATTTTAAGAACTCAGCGCAAAGTTATGTAATAAATAAAAATGCTGAGATGAATCAAATAGAAAAAAATCGTGAAAAAGCTACTTCTGGAAAAAAATGTTTTAATCCACTTTTCAAACCTTTTATTTATTAATTTATATATTTTTTATTTATTTCGTCTTTGTTTACTCGAATGCTTTTTGGGTGGATATATTGATGGATTTTGGAGTGCGAGGTATTGTTTTTGATAAACATTTATCGAGTTGGAATTAAAAAAAAAACTCATTGTTATTTACTACTTCGTAAAAAGTTCCCACCATTCAAAAGTTTACATTATTGGTGAGTATAATTTGAACATCTGTACAGGGTGTAACACAATTAGTATAGAACTCGTTAACTGGGGATTCTACTCATCATACTGAACAACTTTTGTTCTACGACTTTGCTCAAATCGCAAAATTAAAAAATACAAAAATAGCAAAACAGATGATCAGTTTGTATGAAATGTCAAATATTTTTGTGATTTTAGAAAAGTCGTAGAACAAAAGTTGTTCAGTGCGATGAGTAGAATCCCCAGTTAACGGGTCCTACACCAATTTTGTTACACCCTGTAAAAGGCCTAACAAAATCAGCAACTATTTTATTCACACTGGCGTTTATTATAACTGAACAACTTTTCCCAAGAAACTCATTGTCAATTTAAGATTTTTTAACTCTTCTTACAAGTCGACTTAATATGGGAAGTAATTTTTTTCTTTGTGAATTAACTATGGAAGTTGTTCAGTTTCATGAGCTGAAGCCACAGTTTAAATAGTTTAAGGTGAATTTGTTAGATCTTATAGAATACAAATGTGAGTGAAACTGGCATAACGTAAATTATAGAATTTACCAAAATCTGAGTTACTGTGTTTCCCCACACAGACTTTGCCGACCAAAAGTACTTACGAAAACCTTACAAGGGTTGATACGAAACCCAATTAAATCTTTGGCCACCTCCGAACACGACCTTCAGATGAAGTTTTTCTGGACGAACAAATATATAACACATGTAAAACCAAATTCAATCCAAAAAGGACATTTGGAAGAAGCAAAATAGTTACAGGTAACGCAAAAGCGAAATAGGGAGTGACCAAAAGATTAACAATCTTTTCGTGGAAATCTGTAAGCCTTAACACTATAAAAGTTTTATCGCTTGAAGTATGGATAAGCTGCTGAGTTCCCAAATCAGTAAAATTAAAAAAATGTGGTTAAGGCTGCTTTTCCGCCAGAAATGTGCGAGGAAGCGGAGCGGTGTGCGAGGAAAAATTCCACCAATAGAATCGCTTCATTTTCCTAGCCTCGCTTAACACAGCACAGGTGGAAAAGGGATTAGTGAAGCGAGGTCTTTTGTACTGAGAAATGTGTGCGAGGGATGTGTTGCGATAAATACTAGATAAATACATCCTCGTACGAGACACTTTCCTCGCACATGTTTAGTGGAAAACCCCACACATTTCCACAGCACAGCTAGGTACACATCCTCGTACGACACATTTTCCTCGCACATCTCTGGTGGAAAATCAGTCTAAGCGTCCACCGACAAAAGCCTAGCTCTTGAGATAAAGAAGAAGAAGCAGTTGTTAGTTCCAGTTGCTATCACTAGATGGCAGTTATTCACCCCGTGTGAGGAGTATGGGCTAATCTTTCCGAAGTATGGAAAGAGACCCGTGACCCTCAGTTGGGCGGGCGTAAAACTCTTAAACTGAACAACCTTTTATTTTATTTACGTAGTTTAATAGATAATAGTTCATATTATGACGTAGAGCTAAGCGGTCTGGCTAATATTGTTATTAGTGATTCTATGAGTTATTCTATCGTGATTTTGGATAGCCAAATGTTTCTTGGACATTGCTACCGAGCAATAAGATCAACCATTTCATTAAATTACTTTTATTGTAATTTTCCGATTCGATTTTTATTTCAAGGGCAATAAAGTACAGAACTGAATTGAATATTAGTATCTAAACTTTATGTATTCTGTGCTTGAGTTTTTTCTCATTAGCTGAAATCTCAAAAAAAGGTTATCGCCAAATTTTGTATGATAAGTTCATACTTTTTACTAGAGATAATTTTAAGATATTTTTTCTTTGAAAGTGGCAAATTGTCTCGTCAAATCGCTGTAATTTGTGTTTGACAGTAAATTTCCTATTTTTACAATCTTCATATTTCATATTAGTATGTAAGTAGCGGAGATTAAGAGATTTCGAGGAAAATAGGAAGGCTAATAGCTGATAAGATTAAACAGATCTAAGGACAGATGTTCGCTATTTCATAAGCAATATCTCATCAGATGGTACATGATGATGATGCCAAATATAGGAACGAGCTAACTAGTAAATCTCAACCATAGATAACTGTATAATAGTTAGAATTACCCTTAGCAAAGACATTTCGTCTCGCTTCGCACTAAGTATGCAAGTTCTGAGTGGTAGCGAATTAAACTGGTAGAAAAAAAATGATGATATATGTATAAGAGTGTGTATTTATTTAAATATTAACCCTCCTTCTTGCTTCGCCGTAGTCGGGTAAAAAACATTTTGTATTTTTAATTTTTGAGAATGAGGATCTACTAATTTATTTCAAATAATAATAAATCTCACAAAACATCAAGAGAAGACAGCGAGTGTCTTTTTTACCGACTTCAAAAAAGGAGGAGGTTCTCAATTCGACTGTATGTTGTTTTTTTTGTATGTTTGTTACGCGATTACTCCGCCAATTATAAATCGATTTTATGGATTCTTTTTTTATTTGGTAGAAAATACTTCAGAGGTGGTCCCATATAAATTTTATCTAAATTAATGCAGCGGTTTTTGAAAAACTCAATAAAAACAAAAAAAGAAATAGCAAAATTGTAGCTGTTACGATTGAAGTCTGTTTTTATTTTTGCGTTTTTGATTATCTTCATTAATGTTGCTAAAATTTACGACAATTTCAGTTGTATCTTATCGGTTCTGTTAATCATTCACTAGATACCCTGAACCTAAATCAAAATTATATATCGACTGTGCATATATCATTAAATATATCACAAGTTCAGGCTCATATATTTCATAGAATCCAGGATATTCTAGATAGCTACCGGCCATATTGGTGACTATAAATATTCATCGTATCCCGATTTAGACTTTGACTGTACTGGTGCAATAAATTTAAGGATAAGCCTGAACTGTGAGATCATTCATTAATTTTAGTTCCATTGAATGGACTATACTAAATAGGTGTAGTCCTGGCGCTTCTGACTCATCATACTATACAACTTTTGATGTAGGACCTGTTAAAATCAACAAAACATGTACGGATTCCATATAAAGGCCAAGCAGCTGATTGCTATATCCATAGTAGTATTATCATCGTATTGCTTACTAACAGTGTTTTTCCTCATTTCCTCTGCCCCTCCTATTATCAGCCTCCATCCGTGTTTGTCGAATAAACTTATTTCCTTTCTTTTTTATTTATTTTTTACCCTCAATTGGTAAGCCCTTGGCATCATCTGACCTGATGGTAAGTGATGATGATGCCGAAGATTCCCCAACGCAATGGGGAACTGGCTATCTTATCTTCATGCTGGAACACATCAATGCTGTTAACATTGATGTTTGGCGGCAAGACTTAAATAAGATGGTGGTAGCTAGCCTTTTACATTCCGTAAAATCTCTTACTAAGACATCAATTACACAATCATCCGGTTTTCTGTAAAATTATACAATTAATATTATTTCAAAACAGGATTACGCCGCTTTACTGTGTCACAGACATCTAAATTTATGAAGGTTTCTTTAATTGATTATCTTCAGTCTCAAGTGTTTAAAATTATTGAAAACATTTCAAATGTTTAACCTCTTTGTGTATGTGTTTTTGTTAAATATGCAAAATAAAACACCCTCACTTTTTATTTATCCTATCCTGCTAATTTATAAATGTGAAATTTTGCATGTTTGAATTGATTTGAATGTTTGGCACCAAGATAATTATAATACATTCTATTCGATATTTCTCGAGATAATTGGTTATTTCTCCATTAGTTTTAAAAGGTTGCACGTTACTGTATGAATGAAGCCTTTTATTACGTCGAGTTGAAAACTCATTTTTCAAAATTGGTGATAAAAAAAGCTCCAAAAAGTTGGGGTTAAAAAATATTTATTACTTATCACTTTACACAATACTTTATTACTTGTCATTTGTAAATGATTACTTAGGCTAGACTTTAGATCAATGACTGCAAACTGGAAACAAAAGCAGAACTACTGGAGTCTCTATTCTGTGTCGGTGATTCAACACAATAACCTTTGTTCCCAACGTGCGGACCTCAGAGCTAGATACTCTGTGGTTACTCTATTGATATGAACCAGCCGGACTCGGTTTGTTTATTGATGGGATTTTGATTTGGTCGGCACTAGCCAGTGGGCTTAGTTTAGGCTACCTAGTTTCTATAGATTGCAATCAATTCGAGCTTGTTGTGTATGATAGCCGCATCAATTCATTTGACTGGGATTTAGTTTATCTAATATGGGTATGATCCTAGCTTTAGGCACATCCTGGACACTCCATTCAAATTGTCCGAATAATTTGCCTACTACATGAGGAACTTTTCTCTCCCTTCATCTTTGCAAGGAAGTTTAAAATTAAATGTTAAAGATTCCCAGTCAAGCTGGGGTGACTATATTAATACTCATTTTGAAGTTCTTACGTCGTCGCTGGCAAAATTTGCGTCTTACGCTAACACCTACAAGCAACCCCACAAATACTTATTGCGTTGCAAATTATAAATACTTCTGCGAAACCATTTAATTTTGATCAAAACCATCTCTTACATCTATTTCTTTACTTGAGGCATACATACCTTCAAATTACGGTATTAAGATGAGGTTTTTTCCGCCCCTACCTATATTAAGCCTACAGGCGCTCAATATGAATAATAATGGGGCGTTTTTGGTGTCTTAAGGTTTCCTTTCAGGGAAGAGGCGGTTTCTGAATACGAATTGCCTAATTAATTGGACCTGTATACGTGGGTTGGGAAAAGGATTTAGGTAGGCACTAACATAATAATCTTTGTCGGCAGTAACTTGAGTTTTAATATGAAATATGACGATTGCAAAGTTTTTATTTAATTGGATCATTCACATTTAAACGTTCAATCAAAGCAAATACTCTTTATTGTCATACAATACAAAAATAACAAAAGAAAAAGAAACCAGTAGTAGAGTCTGGGCGGTCTCATCGCTAAAAGCAATTTCATCCAGACAACTCGTTGTAATTCATTACTTTTGTTAAGTAGCCTCGTAATTTTTTTTTTTCGTAAGTATCTACACGTATGTGTTGCGGGTGTCTATGGGCGGCGGTAATCGCTTACCATCAGGTGATCCGTCTGCTCGTTTGCCACCTCTGCCATGTTTATTGTATGTTGTGTATAAATTACGAACACACTGAAATTAAGTTCATAAAAATATTGAAACATATGGCTCATATTATAACATGTTTCCTTAGGTGTATATTTTGGTCGCACAAACAAAATAGAGCGAGACGAAGAATTTTCTTGTAACCAGACGATCAAGAGCATCCGCCGAAATTCCCAAATGTGAATATTAGAGCATCTCCCATCTTATCTACAGAGAGATATGGCGGGGAAAACAGCACATTTCAAGTATTAACTCTGCCTTAGGGACACAATTTCCCGAACCGCAGACCCCAGACGTAATCAACTGAAGTGGCAATGAATACGATAAATAAATTCTTCAGGCATTAAACCTAGATGACATCGATGTAAGTAGATAAAAGACGAGCCTTTTCGAAACTTCGCCACCATAAAATAAATGACGCTGGTAGCCCGAAGAACTTTTTCGCCCCACGTTTGTTAATTGTAAAGAGGTTTTTTCCAAACTAACGTCCAATTAATACTTTCATCGGAGAACAAGGCCAAGTCCCATAAAAAGTATTTCTAGGGAATCAGGTAATTATGATTACGATGGTAAGCCAGAAGCTAAAACTTAAGTTTCGAAAATTAATGTTTAATATCCTCCATATTAAACTTCATGTGATGGTTATGCTACAATTTATTTAGGAGAAAGGCAAACCCAGTAACAATGTACTTCCAACTGCAAACCTTCAAAAAAAGCCTCTATAACTCTAGAAACATTAAGCTTTGTCGTAATCGGGTAAAAAACACAATCCCTTATTTAATAAACAAGTAATAACTACTATCTTCATCTAAGATCGTGATGCTATAAGCGGTACCACTGAGAGTATCAAATGGTGCTATTTTAAAACATCCTCGGTCCCATCTTTACGAAATACAGACGAAACTTTGACACGAGGCATTTTTACGGGGCATCATAAAGACATTAGCAGGCGACTCAATAAATTCAGCGTCGGGAGTGTTAAAAGGAAGGCGTTTTCAAATGTCTCATACTGTACTGTACCTATTTCGTGTAATAAAGTCTTGCGGAATAGCATCCATGAGACGTGAGGTCGGCTGCAGGAGATAAGAAATATTTAAGATATGGCATAGAACATCTTACATTATCTGTAGGGTTGACTGAGGCATCCCTTTACATGAGTGCAATCATGAACTAGATAATTATCACTTGATCATTGAGTCGCCCGTTATTGCTTGCAGTGTTTTTCGGGAACTTTTTTGCCCATCGCTTATAGGTTTTGAGAACTTTATGGAGTTGTAACTCATTAACAACCCATAGCATCCCCACTGTTGGAGATAGTTATGTATTGTATTGGAGTCCTGTTTTCGTATCTAGACTCCGTTATGATCCATTATACGGGCAGGTGTGATTGACTAGTCCAGCTTGAACTCTATTCAGCACAGAAGTCTCCTGGGACACTCACATGCTTCTCAGAGCTTGTGTCCTAAAAGATTTTTTCCGTTGTTTAGTCAGTCAGACCAGTATATTGTCTTTTCAGCACAGAAGTCTCCTGGGACACTCACATGCTTCTCAGAGCTTGTGTCCTAAAAGATTGTTTCCGTTTTTAGTCAGTCAGACCAGTATATTCTAGGATCGAGTGACTAATCGTTATTTAAAGAACTACCTAAAAATTTGGAGTCAAACAAGCATTAAGCCCGAGCCGACGATATTTAAGTACCCCCGAGCTTAGTAGCGATTTTTAGTGATAATTAATTCGACATATCCAAATTTCTTCTTAGTCCGTATCGGCGTCTTCGTCGCATCGATGTTACAGTACGTCTGGTTCGCCCCATTATGTGGGGATCAAATGGGCTATTGCGCTCCGGCCCACCGCGACGACATTAAGCAAAATTTTATTTTCCCATTTATATTTACATCGACAGGGTATCACAAGACTGCTGTTCTAGTTTTTAAGGCTAGCCGCCTTAAAGCTGCTGGAATATCGTGGTTGAGGACCTTTGTTCAAATGTTTTTTTTTTCGTTTGAAAAAGTAAAAAAAAAAATTTCAAAAAAACTGCAGGTTGCATTGACAGGTTTTTGATAAAGATTCGCCCAAAATTACATGTCATCGTATCATAACTTAATTCGTTATTTCATGAACGACCACTTAAAATTGCGAAAAATCCGGAAAATTGCTTAATTAATATTTAACTACAGTAATTTTTCTAAAACACTGTTTCGGTTCATAAACGTTACTTTTGATTAATTAAAAACTCTTTATTACTGATATTCAACATACATATTACTATATAGATTATAAAATATTCTTTTTTGTATTCCATTAATGTCTCCGCGAGCAAAGTCCAGAGACAATCACTAGCTAGCTGTTACCACCTTATAAAAGTTACTACATCTCAGTCTGCAAAAATATCTTCGGAAATGTACTTCCAACATATAAATGAAATCCATTTAGATTTTTACAGTCCTCTTTCAGTTTGTCGCGTTATAACAGTAAAGTTTTGTGAAGATTCAATTTGGTGATATTCTACTTATTATTATTTTTTATAAACGAAGTAAAAAGTGTAATGTGCTTTTTCTTCTTTCTTCTTGTTTGGAGCCTCGGGATATTTTACATTTAAACTGTAGTGACCTAATGTAGTCTGTAGGCAGTACTTATAAATTAATACTGTGTCATACTGATTGGCAGATGTAACAGCCTAAACCATTTAAAATAGAAACTAGAAAAAAATTAACTTATGTATCATATGTTAATAAAAGGGTGCAAAGAACTAAATATTATTATTTAAATATCAACCCAAATTCAGTAAAATGGGTAAAAAGGAAAATATATAGGTTGTTATGAAAAAAAGTACTTATTTTTCTCCTACTTTTTGAGGAGGGGGCGTTAGCTGTCATCTTGGATTAAGTTGTTCTTGTTATTTTATTCAAAGCTTCACACAGCATACATAATTTATAATACGATATCAAATCTAATGTACTTTAATTTTCTAAGTGGATGACTGTTACAAATAAAAACATAAAATATCTGTAAACCAATAATATTCTTAAGTCCCGTCATGTGTTTAGATAGTACAGACCCTTATCTGATAACTAGGTATGCATAGGAAAACTAATTAGTAATATTTAATTAAGAGATGGAGATTCCTTTGATTACATAGTGGTTGGATGTGGAACATCTGGCAGTGTAATTGCAAACCGTCTGACTGAAATTGAGGATATAAACGTTTTGTGCATAGAAGCTAGTGGAGATCCCCCTTTGAGTTCAATGGTATGTTTTGAAATTAGACGCATAATAATGAAGTCGTGGCTAAGTGCGGCTTGGGCACTGCACTCCCTCAGAGGCGTTCATAAAGCGACATCCACGCGGGCAAAACCTGTGACAGACTCCGTGGCTCAGTGCGGCTTGCGCACTGCACTCCCTCAGAGACAGTCATAAAGCGACATCCACGTGGGCAAAACCTGTGACAGACTCGGTGGCTCAGTGGTTAGCGCTCCTGACTACTGATCCGAGAGTCGTCAGTTCGATCCCCAGGGCAAACATTTCTATGATGAGCAGATTTGTTTGCTCTGTGTCTGAGTGTATTATATCTATGATATATATGTATGTATTTACGTATATGTTTATGTATATCAGTCTCTGGTTCCCATAATACAGGGAATCCTAGTTTGGGGCCAGATGACCGTGTGTGATTTGTCCGGGTTATTTATTTAAAACCGCGGGCAAAAGCTATATACAGTTATATACAGGGTCATTGGTAATTCGACGTGATCCTTCAAAGGGGTTATACTAGAGGTCATTTGCAACAAATTAAGTCCAGTTAACCAGGGGTCAAAAATGTTTGGTTACTGAGATATTACAGTTTTTAGATTTTTTTGAAATTTTCTACCTTGTTACCAAAAACAATTAATTATGAAAAAACTATTACACCCGTTTACATTAAATTGATACTTTTTTAAAAGCTGAGAAATGAGCGCTTGCTTTGAAAAAAAATCCTTGCCCCAAACCTCACAGTCTCAAAACTAAACGGTCTTAAGTTGCATAAAATTTTATTTTGTATAAATTTTCCATAAGTTATTGAGTATTACTAGAAAAAAATGTAGTGAACTTGGCGTACAAATTGATGACAGAAGTTCCTTGTTTCATAAGCTTTCTAAAAAGGTACAAATGTTACCAATTTTTGCACGGGGTCGAAAAAAAATCCATTAAACCAAAAAAGTAACACATTTTTTCCATACATATCCTGCACGGTGCCGCCCTCTCTTTTACTCGTGTCGTGCATCACTCGTGAACTTAACATGATTCGATAATTTTTAGCAATCTTCGCGACAGTTTGTGGACATGTTCTCGTACGGTTTCCAACCAGAAGGTTAGTTCGTGCGTACAGAAAAGTCACAGTATTTGTTAAATAATAGTTGATATCCTTGTTAATTGACTAAAACTACGTTTAAAAACTTTTAATTTTGATATGCGTGGTTTTGGGACGCTTTTTCAGCACGAACATAGCGGTCGTGGTTCAGTGTAGCTTGCTTGGTCTCATCGAACACGCAGGTTAACTGACTACAGACACGGTCAAAACCTGGATGAGTTTTCACTGTAAGTGGCAGTTATTCGACCGTCCCCGTGCTTCGCAAGCCACGTTAAGCCATTGGCACCGGCTGCTATCATTAGATGGCAGTTGTTAAGCCATGTCGGAGGCATTAATAAGGATATTAACTATTATTTAACGAATACTGTGACTTTTCTGTCCGCACAAACTAACCATCTGATTGGAAACTGTGCGAGTTCGTGTCCACGATCTGTCCCGAAGATTGCTACAAATTATCGAATCATGTTAAGCTCACGAGTCACGCACAACACGAATAAAAGAGAGGACGGCACCGTGCAGGATATGTATGGAAAAAATGTGTTACTTGTTTGGTTTAATGTTTTTTTTTTCGACCCCGTGCAAAAATTGGTAACATTTGTACATTTTTAGAAAGCTTATGAAACAAGGAACTTTTGTCATTAACTTGTACGCCAAGTTCACTACATTTTTTTCTAGTAATACTCAATTACTTATGGACAATTTATACAAAATAATATTTTTATACAACTTAAGACCGTTTAGTTTTGAGACTTTGTGAGTTTTGGGGAAGGATTTTTTTCAAAGCAAGCACCCATTTCTCAGCTTTTAAAAATGTATCAATTTAATGTAAACGGTGTAATAGTTTTTTCATAATTAATTGTTTTTGGTAACAAGGTAGAAAATTTCAAAAAAATCTAAAAACAGTCATATTTCAGTAACCATACATTTTTGACCCCTGGTTAACTGGACCTAATTTATTGCAAATGAACTCTAGTATAACCCCTTTGAAGGATCACGTCGAATTACCAATCACCCTGTATATAAAATTATTATCACAGCTATATAAAACTATATAGTTCATATTAATTGTTCGGCAATGGACCTTATTGACTGATGATGATGATTAATAAGAAAGCAGTAATTTTAACGCTGATCTAAAAACTTAATATCAAAATTACTCGTAATGAATGAATGAAAAGTTAATAAATCAAAATAATTCGATAAAACATTAATAACACCTGCTTGGAACAATGCCAGTATTGTAAGAAAAGGGCAGATATAATTTATGGTATTTTATAATTGCTTACAAGTGACTATTAATTTGGTAATTTTAGAATCGTGACTAATTACTAAAAGAGGGGAGAGAAACCTACCTATACATGATGTTAAAAAAGTGCGTTTGAAATTGTAAGGAGATGCTCAGAATCAAGTTCGCATTTTTCTAACAACCTGTATTTATATTTGTAAAACTATTTCTCGAGTTTCTCTTCGAGTCGAGCCTATATTATAAGGTCTGTAAATAAACTAATTAAGTATATTTTCCAGGTTCTTTTTAATACATAGTAGATAGAATAGACAGATAAAACAATAAATGACATAAAAAACAAAACTCTAAACGGCCAGTGGGCCTCATATGGAATCTCCACATCTTCCCGGCGGCAAACAGTGCGTGGACCTGCCCACGAGTATACTTACACATGCTGCTCTAGACAGTCCGTCTATTCCCGGATATAACTGCATATCCAAATCCAAGGGCCAATATAATCTCTTTACTCCGTCATCTCCTATCAAAACAACATCTCCAACCTTAACTGATTGTGCTCTATATTTACTAGGCCTTTGTGCCAGCAAAGCTATATACTTGCTACGAAAACGCTGTTTTATGTCTCTGTTTAGCCGGTTGAGATAACACCAACGTGCAGCAAGGATAGGTCCATTAACTCGATCAAATATGTTATGTAAGCTCCCTCCAGAAGTATTATCTGGACTCAAGCACAGATCTGTACACAATTCGACATAGTCAAGTGTGGTCTTACACAAATTTCGTCGAAAAAGCTCCTTGAGACAGCGGATCATTCCTTTCCAGAATCCTCCCCACCAGGGTACTGACGGGCATATATGACGCCACTCTATTTTATTTATACTCAGTTTGCTCTTTAATACATTTGCTTTTAATACACCACCAAATAAGTTATGAGTCAATTCTTGTCGACGCTCTGAGTTCAAACGCAACTTTTCGACAATGTTGTTCTTGATAAATGAGCGCTGAGCACCTGTATCTAAAAGTGCGCGCGCAGTGCACACGTTGTCATCATTAATAATATTTACTTTAAGAGTTTGAAGAAGAATGGATTTTTTAGGGGTTATAGTGTGATGCAAAACTTCGTTGTTTCCATTTTCTGCGGTTGAAAGGCTTTGTTTTTCTTTTATAGAACTCAAATTTTCGCATAGTATAGGAAAGTGTCTTCTCTGACATATGACACATTTCACAAACTTTCTGCATCTCTTTGCGCTATGACCAGCTACCAAACAGATCAAACAAGCCTTTTTTTGCTTAAGAAACTCTTTTCTCTCAGTTAAAGTCTTCTTTATAGCCACATGACACTCAGAACTTGAGTGGTTGGTTTTTTCACACCATATACAAACTTTTTCAAAATGTTTAGTCAATTCCTTTCCACTATTCTTCTCAGTGGTGGCGAAACAAGCTGTAGCAGGCGTGGAAGAAGAAGCGATTCCGTCTGTAAAACCAGCTCGCGCTAATCGTATCCTTTCTTCCGACTCCACCTCTTGTTTTAAAAAACTGAGTAGTTCGGGAAGCGGGTTAAGAATATTGTTTTTTCTAAATTGTGATCTATTCCACGCTCATAATATATCTTCCGGTAGAGAAGATTCCACTAATGGAAACAGGAACGCTGCGTATTTTTCTTGAGTTACGCCAAGCGTTTCAAGGGCCATTATCTGCGTCATAAGCTTGTCATATAGAGAGCGCACAGATAATTTTAGTGCTCCTTTCGCTTGCGTCAGAATCATTTGCAGTAGTTCACGCACATAGTGTTCAATTATTACCTCGTCTCGGCCAAATCTCTCCTTTAATTGCTCAATAGCTTTTCTGTAATTAGCTCCTATTGGTGGATAGCTTTCTACAAGTTCTCGCGCTGCAGAGCCGTACTCCATGGCTTGCAGGAGATACAAAAACTTGTCCTCATCTTCCATGTTTCCATCTTGATCTATTTTTTTAAACTGGGACCAAAATGTAATCCATTGACTAACCTCGCCACCGAATTTAGGGAGCTCCAAATTAGGAAGCTTGAACTTGGAGAATCTGCCAGTGTGGTCATTACCTTTGACTGTCTTTGTTGCGCTGGAATCCGTATCTGATGCATCGCGAAGTAAACCTTTTACTGTCTCACTTAACGCGTACCAACGAGATATGTAGGCGTCAGACTCGTCCACTTCCTTGTCGACCTCGCTGTCTGTGTGCTCGGGCATATCCAATATGAGAGCAATGACTTTGTTTTGTATTGCCGACAAGGATTCATAGCAAGACTTCAACTTCTCGTACTCGGCGGAGATCGACGATTTACCATCGCCATTTTCGATATTTTTGTCTAAATTGTTGGCAAAAATGGTAAATCGCCGTCGTTCGATGCGCCTTTCCTGCCGCGCTCGCTCCATCTAATATTATTATTATCTTCACGGTCGCCACAATGTAAATAAACTAATTAAGTATATTTTCCAGGTTCTTTTTAATACATAGTAGATAGAATAGACAGATAAAACAATAAATGACATAAAAAACAAAACTCTAAACGGCCAGTGGGCCTCATATGGAATCTCCACAAGGTCCTTATCAAATATCTTTAAAAAAAAATACCGCGGTTTTTACTTATGAAACTGAAGAACTTTTTGGTGTCCTCCTACTCATTGATCAACTGAACCGCCAATTTTGTATGGAAACTCCAAAATTTTTTGCCATATATTTTTTTTTGGTTTTTGGGTTATTTGAGTTATCCTGTTTTTGAGAAAAAGCACGATTTTGGGCTTAATACAATTTAATTATAAAAAAAAACTACGTAATTTCAATTTCATTTATTTAAGACCAACTTAGGATCACAATACATATATTGTTAGCATATACTTAAAATATGTTAGTTTTCATATCTATTACAAAAATTACAAAAATTTAATTTCTTAATTTAGCAAAAACAGGTCCGAGTACCGCCACGTGAACACTGCAGCAGTGATTCACGTAACAGCAATCAAACCTGTCCGCTATCATGGCCAGGATAGTGTTGGAGCTGCCGCGCACTCTGCGTACCAGGGACGCGCACCTTTTTCGCATGATGGAGTAAAAACAATCAACACGCGCCTCCGCGAACATTCCCGAGGCACTGCAGAAACTCGGCAACCCCATCAATACCCTGAACGCATTATTATACTGGATTCGAAGGGCGTTGTAAGCCTTCTGAGTATAGTTGGCCCACAGGCTGCACGCGTAGAAGGATGGACAGAATGCCCTAAAAAGGGTAAGCTTTACATCCCTCGAGCTTCGAGCGAACCTGCGAGCCAACATGTTTGCTCTTACCGACAACGCCCTTCGCTCCCTCTCGATATCATCATCGTCTTTGAGGTCGGCGGTAATCATGTGACCCAAGTATTTGAATTTGTGGACTCGCTGCAGTGCAGCGCCATTTAGAAATATGGGCGGTACCTTAGTAATAAAAAAAAATAAAAAAGTCAGTAATAAAAAATATATTTTGTTTTGGGTATAGGTTCCTTGAAAGGCGTTAATTTTCATGAATAGAAGCCACTGTTAAAAATTTAAGGTTTTTTAGAAGGACCTTATACAATTGGAGTAATTTTATTAATGGCTCCCCATACTTATCGTTAATATTTTAACGGTCAATTTGCAAATTTACAGTGGAATTGGAAATCGGGTACATCGACCATTTTGGTGGTGGGGGGGGAAGATATTTTAGATATATCATTTGTGTACGCTTTTCTCTTGTACAATAACAAAATGATGTAGAAATAACTTTAAGGCTGGCTTCTATTTAAAAACCTAATAACTTATTCTATGATTTTGTAAAAAATACATAAAAAGGACTTTCCATACAAACTAGTTGTATAAAAAGTAAAAAAAATGCATTTGTAATATTTCAGCCTAATATGTAGTAGAAAACATGAAGCCACTTCCACACATTATAAACATAAACAGATGTCTCACAAAAATACAGAAGTTAAGTAAAGTTTACCAATATTTTGCTACAGTTAACTACTCATAAACGTCCCCTCTTCTGGGCTTACGGGTCTCTTCTCATAGCTTATCAATTGTGGATTTAAAAAAAGTTTGCGAAAATTAGGTCATACTCCACATAAGGGGCCAAGTCGAGATTGGTGTACTTTTTGGTGCTAGTGGCCAGCCGTGTGTCAGAACTTTACAAGCCGACTTCAAGCCTCTGACATAGCTAACAACTGTCTCTAGTGATAGCAGCCACCAACGGCTTAACGTGCCTTGCGAAGCCCGAAAACGGTCGAAATAAATGCCACTAACAGTCAAACCTATCCAGGTTATGACCGTGTCTGTAGTCAGTTAACCTGCGTGATCGACGTGACCACGCAAGCCGCACTTCGGCACGACCGTTTTTACAGTCTATAGACGAAATTCTCATACTTATTGGCCTCGACAATTATTGTTCGATAGAGACAAATCTTTTGCCGCTAATAGAACTTCCAATTACGACCTAATTACTGACTGGCAGGAAACTTTGTTAGCAAACAGAGACACATGCGATAACTAAGTTCTAGTTGTTGAACTAGTCTGGAAGCCGTGATTCAGTAAGTCCTACTTTAGTTTTCTAAGATATCTTACGTACAGCTAGAGATAAGAAAAAAACGTTCTTGTGTACGATAAAGCTTAAACACAAAAGAAATATATATTTTAGTTAATTTGTTTACAACCCATAACGTTCCCACTGCAGGGGCACGGGGCTCTTTCCATACATTAGGTAGGTTAGGCCATACTCCACACACGGGGGCCAAGTCCGGATTGTTGGAGGTTGTAGGGCTAGTGACCAACCCTAATGTCATAACTTTTTAAGCCGCCTATATAAGGCCTCCGACATGGCTTAACGACTGCTATCTAGTGATATCAGTGGGCACTAACGGCTTGACGTGCCTTGCGAAGCACGGAAACGCTCGTGCCACTAACAATCAGACCCAGGTTATGACCGTGTGTGTAGTCAGTTAACCTGTGTGATCGACGCGACCACGCCCGCCGCACTGAGCCACGACCACTTCATTATATTTAGCTCAAGATTATAAAATTACGTCTAAAATTAATTTTTTTGTTGAACATTACTATATGTATATTTTAAGAAATACGTGATACGTAAATGATCACAAAATATTTTATTTCAAAATAAAAGGAAATGAAATAACTTTTGCATTACTAACGGAGTCGGATAATCTTTATTCCAAGGGGTAGGGGGCTCGGCAGTTGTAAAGATGCAGGGGGAAAGAGATGGAAAATAGCACTCCACATGGTGAAACAGATGTCCCAACCATTAACACTGATATTGGAAGTATTAGCTCGCATTATCACCCCCTAAGACTTTGTCCGCATTTTGATGTGTTCTTTCGTTCCGGTGACACGGGGTAATTTTAATAAGAAAGATATTTTAAAAATACAGAATTTAGAAAATTTAGTCAATATCGGTATTAAAAACTCATATTATCCCTTTGTGTCGTCCATTTAGGTAACTTCAAACAGCATTTACGTTAAATATATATTTTTAAAGAAGTAAAAAACATCTCCGACTTTGTTTACCAAACTAAGATTTCATTTATTTGCATTTAGTAAGATAGTTGAAAAGATTAACAAGTAAAAATGTTCTCTTACTGCTCACAATCGATTCTGAGAAAAATGAGATCAAAGAAATAAAAAATAAAAAAATTCCAGCTAAGTGGCTTGTAACAAGAAAAAGTATTTTAAATGCGATAGTCATCAACTTCACATAGTAGGTAAGTCTCTCTACTGTCACAGTACATAAGTATAAAGTTCGCTGCTTTAAATGATTACTCAGAAAATATGTTTCATTTTTATCACTCCTCGTGCATCAGTTCCATAAAAAATATATTTTAAGTAAGAATTTTATTCTAAAAGAAAGCTTCGTCTGGTCTGTTCAAAAGTTTTATCATTTTCATTGGCACGAACAGTTATTGAAAGGAGCTCATAAAAAATAACGCAGTAAATTTATGGGGAAAGTTTGTACACAAAATAAAGACAACATTTTGGGTGAATTAATGCTAATATAAATTGAGTGAAAGTTATAAACTTTTGTTCTACTCTACACCTAGCTGAAACCGTGAATACAAATTATATTATA
Source organism: Coleophora deauratella (assembly GCA_958295455.1). Classification (NCBI taxonomy): domain Eukaryota; kingdom Metazoa; phylum Arthropoda; class Insecta; order Lepidoptera; family Coleophoridae; genus Coleophora; species Coleophora deauratella. The sequence goes on along the minus strand of OY282403.1, from coordinate 3,747,802 downwards.
ATTATTTAATTAAGTAGCTTTGGTTAGCTGAACTGTCTGTATGAGAAGTACAAAATTATTTATGAATTAACCACTTTTTAAAAACAAGTTAATAATTCTATAGACTCTCCATACAAATCGATACTCGGATAAGGCGGATATCACACTGCAGCGGAAACCGATCCGGTGTGCGGAGCTGCGGTTTTTTACTTTGACAGTGTCAAGTAAAAAATCGAAGAACTGCACACCGGAGCGGTTTCCAGTGCAGTGTGATATCCGCCTCAACTTGTAAAAGTTGTCACATTTGTTTGATGCGATTTAAGGCTTTGCCACACCAAAGGCAGGTCAGACGCGGGGCAGGTCAGTAGCAGCGCGGGACACGGCACACTGAATGCAGACGGCAGTTCCAACGCGGTTTTAACGCGGGCCCGCGTTAAAATCGCATTCAGTGTGACGTTGACGGGTGGAGGTTAGTTGGCTGCAAGAAGTCGAACGGATTCTTGCTGCTTTTAGCTCTAAGTCGAAAAAGAGAATTTTACTTGAATGTTACATTTCTATAATATTTGTCTCGAAAATCGTATATATTTTTGTTCCCACGCATTAATTTGATATTTTTTTTGTTTAAATCCATCAAATGGTTGTAAAAAAATACAACTGTTGTGTAACCGCGTCGATGCGCTGCGCTGCACTGCGACTGCCCCGCCCCCAGTGTGGCATGCTAACATGGTTGCCATAGTTATACAGCAGCGCGGGCCCGCGTTCAAACTGCGCCGCGCCGCGACTGCGCTGCTTCTGACCCGCGCTCGCGCTGCCTGGTTTGTCGTCCGGCAGTTGCAGAGCGGCGCGGCGCAGCGAAGTTTGAGCGCGGGCCCGCGTTCAAATTGGGTGTGACGTGCTTCATATAATTTCTTGTATTACAACATGCGCGGGCCCGCATTTAAACCGCGCTGCTACTGACCTGCTTTTGGTTTGCCCAAGCCTTTATAACATAACATGCATATATTTCAGTGAAGTGCCCATGGCCACTTCCACTTTTATATACTGTTAGCTACGTCAGTGTCTTCTAATTATCGTCTAAGTAGATATTTTCTCTTTTCGGGCTAGATCACGTAAAGAAATCCCAAAGTGATATAATAGACAAATCCCCGTTACCATTTCACGTAACCGTTCAAAACAAAAGGCCTACAAAGAGGATGTTCCGAAACACATTCGCATATATCATCATTACCCGTACTACTGACCAATTTGCAACAAACGTGCCCCGGATTAAATCCACCGTTTGTGGGTTTGTTACCAAAGAGTTTTGTTACGTTTTATTTTGTTTTTATTTTTTTCGGTTTTATAAATCTCTGTGTTAGGATGGGGACACGAAAAGCTGAGTCGTTTACATTTAGAAACTGCGTAAGTGTGTATTCGGTTGTTTTCCTCTCTAGTTTATTAAGAAAACAAATTATTTGACTAGTGTTATGTTGTTGTATGTAGATTGTTCAAGGGTTGCTAGTTATAGTCACTTAGTTTACAAGACATACAAACCAAACTATTTCTGTAAGTAGGTATTAGGGTTCGTTAAGTGGTAAGTTTTATCACTATTCAAAAAAAAATGTGTTGCAGGGAGTTTCTTTAGGGCCCGTCGTTTCTTCTCACTCCGCAAACACTTCCCGAAACGGCGGGTATACGAGGGCCGAGTGGTAGGAACCTCGTATTAGGTAGATAAAAGAATGACTTTCGAAAAGTGTACACTGCTATGTACTTCGAATAAAATATTTTCATTTTCTCTTTTTTCTCTATCAGAGTCATGGAAGCCATGCAGAGTCGTAATATGGCAACGTGATAATAGAGCATAAAAATTGATAAAATCAGAGACAAAAAGAGATTTTTCAATAATAACACGTAGAGACCTGGTTTAGTAGATAGATGAACAAAAATACTTTACTGTACATTTCTATGTTTTAAAAACTGAATGTTTTTTTTACCTTTTATCACATCTATTATGCCATTAAGCCGTTTAAGCCGAAAAACGAAAAAAATAAAATTCTCTAAATCTAAATAACATGTGTAGTAACGCTCCAGACGCCTCGACGACTAGTAAAAAAATAACTTAACCTCATTTTCCTTTCAAAGTAAGTCCTTCCAAGCATATTTACATATATCGGATTAGACGTTAACAGAGTGACATATTTTAGAGCCCTCGCCCCAGGTAAGTATGGAAATCTAAAAATCTTTTCGGTGTTCGCCGCAGAAAAGTAAAACACACTGTATAAACGGACCATTACCGGGCCAAACGAGCTTACCTTGTGGATTTGGCGGGATTAGTGAAGGTTACTTGCGAGCTCTCTGAGGCTCTTGTAGTCCAAACAGGATTTGCTCTGAGGCTCACTCGCAGATAAATATATTTATCACTTTGACATTACCTATATAGGTACTATAATACAATAAATATTTTATTAACAATTGACGTACCTAGTGTATATATTGTATTAGCAGTATTGGCCGAATAAATTCCTTTTTAACCGACTTAAAAAAAAAGGAGGAGGTTCTCAGTTCGTCGGAATCTTTTTTTTTTATGTATGTTCACCGATTACTCGAAGACGCCTGAACCGATTTGGAAAATTCATTTTTTGTTTAAAAGGGTATACTTCACTGGTGGTTCCATATAAATTTTATCGAAATCGATTCAGCGGTTTTTGAGAAAATCAACAAAAACATATCAAAATTGGAGTTGTTGCGATTGAAGTCGGTTGTTTTTAACGTATTCAGCGTGGTCAATTATATTTTTTAGAAAGGGCGTGAAGGAGTTTTGGCTGGCTGAAGCTAAGATTGGGTACGCTAGGACGAAGACGACATTTTTAGTTCCGAACATTATATTATTCCGTTATGTGTTGATTTCGTGTATTGTTTCATAACGATTTTATTTACATAAAATACTTTAATAATATTTTAATTTAAATAATAAGGCTGAAGATGGAAGCGGACTAATCAAAATTTCTCAAAGCCATAAATATAATATAAAGATTAACCTCGCTGGAAATCGAACCCGTTACCATAGAGCGGTCGCATATTGGGTCAGGGAAGTCCATACTGAATATAAGTAGTATTAAGTATATATCTGTACTCTGCTGCTTGTGTCCCGGTGCCGTGGCATTTCCATCAGATCAAAAACAAACATCTTTTTTATTTAAGTAGAATATTAGATGCTTTACACATATTTTTAAATCATCATATTTTTCTACCTAGTACAAAGTTCCTACCACTCGGAACTTGTACACTCAACGTTTCGGGAAGTGTTAGCGGAGCGAGAAGAAACGTCGAGCCCAAAAAAAACTCGCCCCAACACATTTTTTGAAATAAAAACTTAATAGCTATTACAATTGATGTTACTACTAAAGCTATGAGCCGGAGGATCTATACATAATAATAAATAAATAAATAAAATAAAATATCTTTATTTCTCCAAATAGGTAGTACACATTTTTTTCTGTGGCTGGAGCCTCATTTTAAGCTGAAAATGCCTGTGTCAGGAGGCACCGCTCTTCTTATCTTTGCGTGAACGACTTATACTTACTCAGTCTCGAATAAGCTACTTCAATATTATTTCTATTTTTAAGGTTAAAATTATAGGCTTCAGTTCGTAAGTTCCCCTAAGATCGTATTTACTTGTTAGGTACAAACGCCTTATGAACAAGCCTAAATTTACAATTTCTCCCTGAATTTAAACGAGTATTTGTTGCGTTAATAACAATCTTTATTTATGTTTATCCAATATTTTAATGAAAAATGAAACGGGCGGCTGCTCCAAGATTTCCATTGTAAACAATGTAGGTAAATTAATTTTTGGATTACATTTCCATTGGAATGTTGGATATTTTTAGGTTAGAGTTAAAGGAAACTTAACCTACAGTGTTAGGATAAGCAATTTATTCATTCTTATTATTTATTTATTTAAAAAACATACATTATAACAGGCAAAGACATAGATATAATTTAATAGTGTAATGTTTGAAATTGTAATGTAATGTGTGCTAGATAAAGTGGCTATTGTAGTCTGCCGTACAAATTAAGAACACAGCAAGTGAAAGATTTGGTGCGAATGATATTGAACCCTATCCGAAACGCGGTACAAGGTTCAAAATCATTCGTGCCAAATCTGCCAGTTAATGTGTTCTTAATTTGTACGGCAGTAGTGGAGACTGCATTTAGGCAAACGTGATCCCTGATATAAATGCTAGCGACCGACAGCTACAAAGTAAATTATAACATTTGGGTAATCTGTTAAAATTACCCAATTCCCTTGACTTATTTGAAAGACAGTCTAAATTTGGTTTATAAGTAATAACATAAAGTTTCTTCTTCTATAAACCTTAATATTTTATTCAAGTCTGGAAAGTAAATTGTTCTAAACCTAGATTCAGATTTGACAGGCACGAAATAATCTCCCGAAATAACCGTTTTGCTATTCTCGAACAGCTTTTAAGTGAGTACCTTCGAAGAAAATAACATTAGCGAGAAACTGATTTTCATTTATTCAGATTTCGCTTTGTCTACAAAATATTGCTGATGAACTAACCGAAGGCTTTTTTCAATTTCAGGCCACGTATTCTTGCGGTAACACGAGTCTAAAATTCTTCTAAGTACCTTCACCTTACCTGTGAGTTCCCAATTGGATTGCTTTCACAATCATACCTCGATGAAAATTTTTTTTTCTCGATTTATGCAGAAACTTTTGATATCCCTAGAAGTTTGTGGTACCTACTTGCCGACAAGGTCTTTCAAATTTCAAGCAATATTGTCTGCATGCTTTTTGTTTTCTATTTTTGGCAGCTCTGCGTCTCCTTAACTCCATTACAGACGGTACAGTGTTTATGGAGAGGTCAGTCTACTTATGGCAGCTTTGCTGCGTGGATAAGCATACGAGAAGTGGCAGTAAACGTCCAAAGCACTTGTAGTGAAACGTTTTTATAGTCTAATAGGCCACTAATTTGATGAAATTCTACACAAAAGCTTAGTTTATCTGAACTCTAAACTACCTACGCATTAATTGTGTAACAATTATCTGGATTTTCGCATATGTACTGAATAACATCACAAGAGAGTCTGCGATGTACATAATCTTGTTTTCTGTATTCCCCGTGTCAAATAACCTTTAATACTATTGAATTACTTATGAATAATAGAATAAAACAAAAAACCGTACCACACTACAATAATTTAGACTCCAAGGACGAAGATATCCCCAGACACCCTTGTTTTTGTTTTTATAAATGGCTGTTTGATTAGAAAACTTCTAGCAATAACTAAACGCTTAAAGGCAAATAATCAATTAACAAGACAAAATATTATAAACGTATTAACATTGTAAGTATTTTAGAGTATTTATTGTCTTTTTGTGAAACATAGATGTTTTTGCAAATCGCACAGCGAAGAAGATCTGAATAAGCTATCCCAGTATCTTAGAATATTCATACAAATCCCAAAAACCTCGGCGCACAGGTAGGTATTTGATATTCTGTGGCACTACAGAAAAATACTTTGCTAAAGAAAAATTATACTATGCCTTTTAAACCTGTCATAAGCACAAGCCACGGAGACAGTCTCCTTTAATAAAATACACATTTTATTTTTACAGGTTTCAAAATATAAGTACCGTTACTCTATAGATGAGTTTAACTGAATGATTTTGAAACTTGATTTTGTAAGAATCAGAAACCAAAGGAATAACATTTTTATTTGTGATTTTTAAAGAACCAAGTAAAATTAAGTTATAATCAGATGAAAAGCGGCCATCAAATAAGTATTATTTTGATGTTACAATATTCAGTTGAAAAATTAAATAACAGTTAAAAGTAACTTGAATTATAATGCGAAATTAAAGCAATAAATAAATAATACCGTCAGTTTATTTTGCTTTGAGTTGGTTTCTTAATTAACTTGTAGGTATTCTCTCCCGCAAATTAAGGCTGGAATATGAAAAGGCTGGATACGGGCAGCGCAGGACCGGTCGGTGTGGAGATCCTTGGGGGAGGCCTTTGTCCAGCAGTGGACGTCTTTCGGCTGATGATGATGATGAAAAAGCTCGCCGTATTTGCCACCGACTGACCCGGTGGCTCAGTGGTTAGTGCTCCTGACTACGAATCCGAGAGTCATGGGTTCGATCCCCACCCAGGACAAACGTTTCTGTGATGAGCAGATTTGTTTGCTCTGTGTCTGGGTGTATTATATCTATATATGTATGTATTTAAATGTATATGTGTATGTATATCAGTCTCTGGTTTCCATAATTTAGGGAATCCTAGTATGGGGCCAAATGACAGTGTGTGATTTGTCCCGGGTTTATTTATTATTATTTATTTCAGTAAAGGTGACTTGCGAAGCACGTAAAGATTCAAGTAAAACAATCAAACCCATCTAGATAATGGCCATGTATGTAGGTATGTAAAAGAATAACGCTACGACGTAAGCCAAACTGAGCCACGGCCGCTTTTTTCTTGTTTCTAGTCTATTTTAATAAAGCACTATCATAAGTTAGTTAATGTGTTCCAAACACTAAGTTAGCCACTAACCTTTCCAGCTACCTATCCTTCTAAAATAGATACCTAAAAAAGTTAACAGTGGCTTTTACTCATGAAAACGAACAACTATTCCCAAAGAACCTTTACTTACTCAATTCACAAAAAAATTTTGGACTTCCCATGCAAACTTGATCAATTAGTATTAGTATGAGGACTTCAATTTTGTTTTTATTAAGTACATGTTTCTCGAGGAGAGTTGTTCAGTTTCGTGAGTAGAAGCCGTGGTTAAATTTTTTTAGGTATTTCATATCGACTCTTGTAAGGAAAAGTTGACTAAGCGACATATCGTCCCTCGCACGATTAACTCTCCTAATATCTCAGATTTTTTTATGATTTGAGTTTGGACTTTTTCTAATTGAAATACGGTTGCTTTTAAGAACTTGAGAAAAATTTGATAGGTGTGTTGTCATGCAAGGGACAATATGGCGCTTAGTCAACTTTTCCTTTCAAGCGTCGATATGGAACCTAAATAGAGATCTGGTATCCAGATCTGTTTGCCTGTTATACCAGTAATTACACTGATTAGCTCGCTCCACCTGGCGGAATATAGCACGGTTGTTGTTGACAGGTATATCCAATTAGACCTCACATAGTATTTAGTTAGGTCTTAAGTAGTTAGGTATAGTTAGAGGTGGTGTGTTCAGATGTACAACCAAAAAAAGTTTGCGATAAAAAAAATGTGACATTAGTGTCAACTCTCATTTACCTACTACGTTCATTGGAAAACAACGATTGATACGACTAATTGATAAACCATTATGACGAAAAAAAATGCACCAGATATTATATGAAGGTAATCTTTCTTGTGATCTGGAGGTATGTTAAGAGGTCCTGAACATTGTGAAAACCTAGTCTGTAAATGTTAAAGAAAGTAACTAACGTATTTTAAAATAATGTTATACCGTGGGAGAGCCATGCTTCGGCACGAATGGGCCAGCTCGACCGGAGTGATACCACGGCCTCACAGGAAACCGGCGTGAAGCAACGCTTGCGTTGTGTTTCGCCGAGTGAGTGAAGGTACCGGAGGCCCAACCTCCCCCCCCCCCCATTCCCCCCATCCCATTTCAAAGGTTGGCAACGCACTTGTGACTCTTCTGGTGTTGCGGGTGTCTATGGGCGGTGGTAATCGCTTACCATCAGGTGATCCGTCTGCTCGTTTGCCACCTATCACATAAAAAAAAACCTGCAATCGGATTAATTGTATGTTTGTCAGTACCGAGTTACTTTTTTTGAAATACTGAACTAAAATCTATTAATAACCAGTAGAAATACGATATGTTTTAGTACTTTGTGCTAAAACAAGTCATGTTCAGCGAATCGATAAAATATGATAAATTTCGTTTCGAAAAAATTCCTTGCGGTACCGACTTCGATTATAATAATAGTCTATTCTCAAGAAAACAAAGAAAATTTGATAATTCTTGTACTCGTATATTTCGAAAAATATCGCAAGAATCAGTTTTTGATGTCCAAGGGAAGCAAATTAATCTTAGGTTCCAAACTATATACAATATAATATATATAATAAAATATTTATTTTATATATAATATAATAATGGATTTAACTGTTAGTGGTATTTATCTCGACCATTACAGTGCTTCGCAAGGTACGTAAAGCCGTTGGTCGTGACTCAGTGGGCTTGCGTGGTTACGTCGATCATGCAGGTTAAATGACTACAGACACGGTCAAGACCCGGACGGGTTGGACTCTTAGAGGTATTTATCTCGACCGTTCCCGTACTTCGCAAGGTTCGTTAAGCCGTTGTTCGTGACTAAGTGGGACTTGCGTGGTCGCGTCGACCATGCAGGTTAAGTGACTACAGTCACGGTCACGACCAGGATGGTTTGACTGTTAGTGGCAATTATCTCGACCGTTTCCGTGCTTCGCAAGGAACGTTAAGATAAGCAGCTTGAAAACTTCTGAGTACTGAGTTAGCCATTAAACCTACAACCTTCATCAATCCAGACTCGGCCCCTGTGTGTGGAGTATGGCCTAAACTTCCCGAGATATGGGTCGAGATCCGTGCCACTGCATTGGAAAAGGTCGTTAACAGATACAATAAATACTTTTGCTGACTTAGTTAGTCACTTAGGTTTTTTTGAAAATTCATCCCCCAACGAGTTAAAATATGGGGTAAGAATAACATGAAAGTTAACATAGTATGGAGCTCGCCTTTTCCTTCATTCGATGTACTTGCACGCAAATATTTCTGAAATACATTAATTAGCGTTTAGTCAAATCAAAATTAAAGAAATCATTCCTCGGTTTATTCAAGTTGGCAGGGCGTAACAAAAATAAAATGATGAGTGCGCCAAGCACCACAAACGACGTCAACGCGGGCGAAGCCGGAACGAGGCGGGAAAGCTAGTAAGCTATACTGACTCCTTAAGTGGAACAAAATTTTTTTGCAAATGAAGTTACTACGGACTGAAAACTAGTTAAATAAATATAAAATTATCTTGTATGTTTCCGTCAAAAAAGATATTCCGACTAAAATATAAGTTTCGAAGAAGAATTTTCTCCCTGCGGGCGTGGGCTAAAAGGACATATGCCAAACAATGTGTCAAACTTTTACAAGATGTAAACAAAGCAGGTAGGCGTTTAATGCGGTTTTCTGCGGTTTATTGAAATCCACCTCAGGGGTGTGGGTGTTCTTTATAAAACATTATACAAATGATAAATGTTCGTTCTTTTAATGATCTTGATATAATACACAGATATATATATATATATATATATATCTCTCTCTCTCTCTCTCTCTCTTTAGGTCCTGTAACACCTAAGGGTGCATAGGCCGAGACTACTTTTTTCCACTCAGATCTGATCCCAGCTGTGGACTCCACGTGCTCCCAGTACACAGATATACAGGATGTTAAAAAAGTGCATTTGAAATTTTATGGGGTTACTCAGAATCAAGTATAGAATACAGGAAAAACATTTAAAAAAATCCGATCTTCAAAGGCCTCCCCCAAGGATTACCACACTGACCGGTCCTGAGCGGCTCGCATCCAGCGGCTTCCCGCAACCTTCACCAAGTCGTCGGTCCACCGAGTCGGAGACCTGCCCACACTGCGTCTTCCGGTGCGCGGTCGCCACTCGAGAACTTTACTGCCCCAACGGCCATCTGTTCTACGAGCTATGTGCCCTGCCCACTGCCACTTAAGTCTAGCTTCCCATACAAATTCTTGATTCACTAATCAGATTTAGTATGGGAAACTAGAAAAAAATTGTACATCGGATTTTTCTATATTTTGCCTGTATTCTATACTTGATTCAGAGTAACCCCTTAAATTTAAAACGCACTTTTTTAACATACTGTATAATAGATGTAGCTAAACGTTAATGTAGGTTTATACTCAGGTATGAAATTGAACTTTCTTCATCGACTTTGCCGGAATAGCAAAAATATTTTAAACTTTTCATACTAATCATCTTTTAGTTATTTTGAATAGAAAGTCGAAATTTGCTTTGTAACTTTCTGTTTGTTTTATTTTACAGAAACACGATCGTTAAACTAGAGCTTCTCCTCATAATACTGAACAAAGGAGAATGGGTAACTTTGTATGGGCACGGTACCCAATGCACTGTAGCATTATGTATGAACTATGATATATATTGCGTGGAGTAGTTTAATTTAGCCTAAGATAGTATGCCTTAATTCACTTGGAGAAAAATATATGTTTGCTGAAAGATGAACTGATTTTCGTATTAATTAAATATTTGTTCCGGAAATGTAAGAGAAACTAGTTTTTTTCTCAAAATGAATTTAGACAAGCGCCCTTAGGACAAATTAGACTACTCGATTAGGGCAACTCATACCGACATTGATTAAAATCACAAAATGCTACAATTCACTTTGTGTTTAGGTACGCTCTTACCCACTGTCTTTTTAATTCTACGACTTTGCTGCAATGTCAATTTTTTTTATTTCCATATAAAGTTAGTTTCTCATAAAAATTGCGATTTGAACAAAGTCCTAGGATGAAAGTTTTCATTTAGTATGAATTTAAAAAAATAACTGTTAATTGCCTAAACACCCTGTGTACTTACTAAAATACATTCTCGTTTCGTTCACTTCAAGACCCCTACTTTGAATAATACAACTACTTTATCAAAACAAACCTCTCTCGGGACCGACCGGTGCGAAATGGACGACCTGGTTGGTCCTCGAGTAAAGTCGATAATTTGACATATCTACAGCACTGTTTGAAAAGAAAAATGAACTTTATCATAACTTAAATAACTTCTGATACCCAAAGAGGATCCTTTCGATATTTAAATATGGATATATGTTTTCCTTTGTAGTTATCGTTATCTTATCATCGATTTGGAAAAACAGTAGAATGATATAATAAGTCTTAAAAAAACTCGTTAGTCACCTAAGCCCAAGGTTAAAATAAAATGGAGGTAGAGAGTTATGTTTAGTAGAATGTCACCCATATCAGACTGAATCATAAGCACATAAGGCGAAAAGGTTTATTTATTCGCATTTAGCGATATCTACTGAAAAATATAAAAACTAAAGGGTGTCACACACTAGCGCTATACTGTGCTATAAAATCCGCCACACTCATGGACGGCAATAATAGCATGCTGCCTCTAACTTCACGGTCACCCCACTCCGTCCGTGAGTGTGGTGGATTTTATAGCACAGTACAGCGCCAATGTGTGACGCCCTTATATTACTGACTGTTAAGGTTTTATGAGGAAAGCTGTTCAGTTTCATGAGCTGCAGCAGTATCTGTCTTTACCGCTTGTCAGAGAATAAAAAGTCACTCTGTATACTGACTTACTTGACTATATGTCCTAAGTCCCCTAGGTGGGGCAGAGGGCGTCTACAGTGCGTCACCATTGCGTTCTATCTTGGGCTACGCGCTTCACTTCGGGCCATGATAACCCGATCTTCTTTATATCAGCTGCCACTGAGCGCCGCCAGGATTGTTTGGGATGGCCACGTTTTCTCTTCCCTTGTGGGGTCCACTCTAGCGCCTGTCTAGGTATATGAGTGGGGTCCCTTCTGAGAGTGTGGCCAATCCAGGTCCACTTGCGATGAGTGATCTGCTGACCAATCGGTGTTTCACGACACATTTCCCAGAGTTGCTCGTTGGAAATTTTCTCGGGCCAGAAGATTCCGAGTATTTGTCGGAGACACCGGTTGACGAAGACTTGACACTCTGTATAAGGTCTAACAAAATCAGCTGTAACTATTTAATCTTGTACTTTACTGAAGAAACTGAACAACTTTCCCCAAGAAACCCATAGTAAGTTCGCGAAAAATGTTTTGACTTTTCTTATAAGTCGGTCTTTTGATTAATCTGTCTACATATAACGCGAAATCAAAATTAAATTTCGCGAAATGACTACTTTAAGGAATAGCTGAATGATATTATAATTATACTTACTGAAAACCTTCCAAAAAATGTATCTAATCGCCATTTTATTGGACTCTTCCTTCATACAAACTCATCAACTATTTTGAATGGAGAGTTATTTCCTGTGGTATTTCCGGATCGATACGACATTCAAACCTTCAAGAAAAGAAAGTACTCCCATATCAAAGGCCGGCAACGCACTTGTGACTCCTCTGGTGTTGCGGGTGTCTATGGGCGGCGGTAATCGCTTACAATCAGGTGATCCATCCGCTCGTTTGCCACCTCTGCCATAAAAAAAAGTTAAAATATTATATTTTTCGGATTTCAGCAGCCGTTTAACAAAAGTTTTTTCTGTATGAAAAGTATGTAGGTTACGGATTTCACACCTCCATATTTCGGTACACCTGTATAAATGACGTCATGCAACCAATACAAATGAAAGAATGATTTGAAAAAGTATCAATTTATTATTTTCACACTTATTTCCAGAACAAATTTATTTACATCTTAGGTACCCTATATCTGTAATTATTCTATCGTATTTAAACGTTAGGCTTACGATACATATATTTTATAGAATTATATTATAGTAAATTAGCAAATTATAATACAAAAATATTTTTGGATTTAGTAGCACATATATCATAAAACAAAGTGAGTAATTAGAATAAAATTGCGACAAATAGAATAGGTACATTGTACATTTTAATGAAAAATAAAATAAATTCTAATATTGGAAAAAATCAAGGTATTTTTAGTAGCATACAAGTGGTTCAGAGTAGACTGTTCGTTAATTTAAAAAATATAGTTATAACATTCTAGAACTTTGCTGACATTGGCAAAAAAAATAGCTCAGTAAAAAATTGAACTTACTTTAAACCTTCGTAAGTATAGCCTACTTTTAACACTATTTAAAAACACACTGTATTTCGAATGCAGTATGTTTTTATCCCGTAATTTTTGTGCTCATTTGCTCATATAAAATAAAAACTACACTATAATACCCTATTATAATACGCATACCTACTTATTGTATTTGATAAGCCTTTCCTCTTACAATAATATTTGGTTGGGCCCACAAAATTGATCTTACTTTCGTACTTATACATTATACTCAAATTCAATGTGGTTTTTTTTTCTATTCATTATTTACAATTAAACTTTAATACAGGATGTTAAAAAAGTTCGTTTGGGATTTAAAGGGGCTACTCAGAATCAAGTATGTAAAGAATACAAGAAAAATTTAAAAAAATCCGGTCTACAACTTTTTTTTTTCAGTTTCCCATACAAATTCTTGATCCACTAGTATGGGAAACTGAACAAAAAGATTTCCTGTATTCTATACTAGATTCTGAGTAACCACTTAAAATCTCAAACGCACTTTTTTAACACTCTGTATATGTATAATATAGTAGATTAGTACACGTGGTAACACTACCAAAGATTCAGTCAGCTCGCCTTAAGTCTCTACCTACACCTGCAGTCTAAATATTAGAAAGTTTCTAAGCCTAAAATAAAAGTACTGTTAAAAACACAATATGCCAATTTTACAAAAAAATACTTTCTCACGTCTCAATCATAATCGCTTCTTTCCGTGTTAATATAATCTTTGGTAAAATCATTAAATCTTTGGTGACACCACGCTTTGTGCCAAATCCGTTCCATTCCGTTCCGGTAGCACAATGAGCATAAGTTTATCTGTAAGAGCATTGGTGACTGCGGAAAAACAAGGTGGTCAATGATGAGGCATGCCCGTCGTAGCACCTTGCATGCGACGGTTCTCTGAGGTATCCGCGGTCTGCTACTATGGATTCCCTTTGGAGCCTACCAGGTACAGCCAATATACTCGAAGGTGCAGCATCTATCGACCAACTGTCATTATGCATCTGAAACCTACCCGAGACAGTGGCTACGTAGATGCAATCAGGGAGGGAGAGACAAACAAACCAACAAATATTGTCAAATCAAGAAAAATGTTTAAAGTATGATAAAAACCATGTAAAATTCTAAAGACTGTACATTGCGTGCAAAAACACCTAACCGCTTTCAAGCAATTTCTCGTGTCGTGACCAATCAAGGAATGAGTGATTAATTAGCCAATTACAAAGCTTCGCAGCTGTCTTTCTTTCGCGCAACTGCTTCTGATATTTATAAGTGATTTTATGGAACTGAGAGAACTGGATCGTAAGTATATGAATGTTGTAAGATTACCAAGACTGAAAAAAAGTATTTTTTATTCGTCCGCCTAGTTTGGGGCCAGGTGACCGTGTGTGATTTGTCCCGGATATTATTATTATTATTATTATTTATTATTATTATTCCATATTTACACAGACTTGTTTAATTAGGGTTAAATGCAATGCAAGTTATAAATATTCTTACGTGTGATGGAGTCTATTGTTCTTTATAATATTTTCCCTTTACTGTTTATTATAATTAGAATTCCTTCTTCCTTCTTCTATGCTAAACATCTACATCAGAGATTGATTTAAATAGGAATGTTAGGCTGAAACAGCATTTTCTTTGAAATTAAAAAAGTATTAACCATTTTTAAGCTAAATTTTGTATTTATACAGTCTCACTTTGTATTCAAATATTGATGTTACATACATACAAAACTCAACAACCCAAACAGGACAAAACTTTGAAGCAAAAAAATATTCTCATATTAATTGACAGTTTTATTTTTATCCCAATCAAATAGTAAAAATATTTTGTGCTCATAATTCAAATATATAAAATCATCAATTTCCGGTAAAAAAAACAGAAGCATCATAAAAATGGAATTAAAAGTTTACCTGTGTAACTAACATAACTTTTTTATGTTGGTAACTTTTGCTGAAACAATTTTAACAGTGGCTTTTACTTATGAAACTGAACTACTTTTTCTAAAGAATCCATAGTCAATTCGCGAATTTTTTTTATCTTTGTAACAAGTTGATCAATTGATGGGCCAAGTTACATAGTAAGGGACGTTCCAATTTTATTTTTGCGGGTGAGCTATGGGATCCTTAGAGGAAGTTGTTCAGTTTCCTCGTATTGTAGTTTAAGAAAGTTCAGTAAAAAATTAATTGTATTTGTATTTGAACTATAAACAGTAAAATAAACAAATACACTTTGAAAACTTATAAAGGGAAAGTTACCATACTTTTTATATGGAAAAAACCAGATCAAACGTATATAAGGTAAAGACTCCAATTATGGACAAGCCCACAGTATTTATATTAACAGTAATGTCAAAGGAAAGTTATTTGTGGAATGTCTAAAGACAGTAAGTAAGAGAGCCGCCGTACATTGCATGCAGGCCTAGCAAATGTGGCATTTAGCTCCTAATTCCGTAAGGGACGGCCAAATTAATTCTGAAATATTAATTACTTGCGTAACGAATACACAGTTGTACACAAACAAATAAATTAATTGTTTTCTTCGGATCATACTGAATTAATTGAAATAGTTTTGAATACAAATTCTACTTTTGCAATATTTCGTATCATAATCGTAGTAATATCGTTTAGGTTTAATTAAATATATGCAATATTTATAATATCTAGAAGAGAATCACAATTAAATATAATAATTTTCGAGACGTGAAAAACAGCAGTATTTTTTTTTACTCCACTAGATAAATGCTTCTAAGAGTCAAACCCATGTGTGTAGTCGGTTAACCTGCGTGATCGACACGACCATGCAATCAGCACTGAGCCACGTTCTCTTTTGTTAACACAATTACTTTAATTAATTCACTAGTATAACTTAACCTACCTGATGTTACTCAAAATACTCTATTTACAGTCAGTTAACAGTTTAAAGAAAATCCGCTACGATATCTGTACAGACATCAACAATGTTATCAAACTTAGCAAGAAGGATATCTTGTTTTGACTCGAAGATGCTTTATAGTACTTTACTTCGTCCTGTGTCGGTGAGGAGTACGGCTCCTCATAACTCAGTTTTTTCGGACAAGGAAGCATCTCTGTCGGTATGTCCAGAAGTTTCCTGCGATACTCTGGTTTATTCTCATCAATTCCTGTTTCCTGATCTTGCATAGTTTCATCGTAAAATGTATCCTCTTCAACATCAGGTTCTAGTTCATCATAGGTTTTATCTATATTCTTATTGGTGGTTACAATTTTGGGAACATCGTTGACTTTTACAACTTTGATGACGGCTAAGTTGCTTTTTAGATTGTTGTCCATGGTACAGCTGAGTCGGTCTAGAGAAAACTTAACTCTTTTGCTTCGTGTTTCATTTCGCAGTTTGTAGAGCCAGGAGAGTCGGCAGTCGCAAATCAGCTTGTTTCCTGTGGACAAAATCGTTTGTTAAAGTAATTATTGTAACTCTCAAAAAGTGTAGTATAAAATGTCAATTAAAAGTAAATATATCTGCAAAAAAAAAATTGTGAATTAAAAGTACACGACGAGAAATCATAAAGACCCTTAATATTACTCAGTGTCTTTTATAATTATCTATCAAGATGATAAAATAAAAAGAGCTTAATAGAAGTCTGACAATCGCACAGACAAATAAAATAAAACAATAAAGGTAGCCAACCTAACTCAAATATTAGAAAAATAGATAGATAGAAAGCTTTATTTGTACAACTGCACACAAAAAATACAATAAAAAATAAAAACTGAACAACAAAGAAAAGATAAAAAATAAGATGATGCATGCATGACATAACAAAACTAAAATAAACAACTAACAAAGAAGCGTGTGCTGCAGTAGTGCAGATAGGCCATAGCTTAGCAGGGAATTTACGACAATAGCAGTAGAAAGAAATTATATTTAATAAACAATTGTCGATAGCAACCATCTTTACCTTTCATTACCTTCAATATGAAGAAAACAAACCCAGTAAATTACAAAGATCTACAATTATTTATTATGAACAACACAGATTAACATAAGACCCCAAGTCTGATAAATGGTTATGTTCAACCTCTAGATGTCAGCTATTCGAGAAGACAAATTATTTGTGATCTTAATGTTAAATTGCTCGTACCTATTATGGAGTTGTTACAGTAATGGAAGTTTGGAGTTTGAGAGTGACCTTGCCTAGATCTGTCTCGAAGTTTCGGTTTAGTCTCCAGTTGGAACACAATTCTACAGATTACTTGAGCTTATAGGTCAAATTCAGTTCAAACTCCTTTGAGTATAAGTTTATTTTTCAATTTTATTTGTAATTTTGCAATATGCTAACAGTCATCAACAGCAAAAGTATATATCAAATTTTATCTATTTTACTAAATAAGGGTTTTGTTAATCCACAATTGGTAAGCCCTTGGCGTTATCCATTATCTTAACTGATAGTATTAAAAATAAGAATATTAAATTATGTTTTCGTACGAAATTCAAATTAACGCATACTTACGATACTAACAGAGATGAAATTACATGAAATTTTATTATTTGAAACAGAGCGAATATTTTTGTCAAAACCAAAATCTATTGGATAAAAACAACCGTTAGTTTCGTATTGGTTAAAGTGGTAAAGGGTAAAGTGAGTTAACCAAAAAAATGATTAAGATATTCGAGATTGCGAGTGACACTTGTAACATACAAACCACAAATTTAAATGACAAATTAGGCAAAAACAGACAATTAACATTTGGGAACCACTTAAATAACTCGCAATGGCAGTACTAACTGTTTGGTCACCGAAAATAGAACGGGCTACGAGAAAATATAGCCGCTATTAAAGTGTCGCTGCGTGCAAACCAATGTGTTTTAAATGGCTAATACCACTGCTATCTGACTTATTGTACCTTCTTGTGACAATTTACAAAGCTACGAGACAGAGATCACAACACGGAACAGACGAAATTGCACCGTCGAAGAAGAAATAATACGAGTATTAACTGCATGACAGAATGTATGAAGTAAACCTGACCTCTCTATAATTGACCACGCTGAATACGTTAAAAACAACCGACTTCAATCGCAACAACTCCAATTTTGCTATGTTTTTGTTGATTTTCTCAAAAACCGCTAAATCGATTTCGATAAAATTTATATGGGACCACGTGTGAAGTATACCCTTTAAACAAATAAAGAATTTTCGAAAACGGTTCAGGCGTCTTCAAGTAATCGGTGAACATACATAAAAAAAAATTAAAAAAAAATATCCAACGAATGAGAACCTCCTCCTTTTTTTGAAGTTGGTTGAAAAGGCGCTATCAGAATACCCTTGGAGAATAATACAGGATACAAATGGAATTGTGCACCTTTATAAAGGGGGTTTTAAAGGTGCTGGCATTATTTAAACAAAGACTTCTACTCATGAACTTTAATAACTTTACCCAAGAAGAATTTCGGTAATCCGCTCTTTATATTCAAAACTTTACGCGATTATTCTTTGATACTGCATCATATTGTTTTTTTTACTATTATTATATCTATTCTATGTATTTCATCTACAATTCCTACTTATATAAAACATCGATAGCAAATTCATGGTTTATTTAGCAGTTCTCCAAATTTTTTAGATCATTAGCGTTGCTTGTCATGACACTACTGTGACAAAATATACATAATAACCTTTTTCATTTTTCTTTTTATCGAGTGGCCCAACTTAAACGTGCTATCACAAGTGTAGTATTGTATAATATTTAGATTTTCCTTTATTTATTATGTTCATAACTCACGACAGGACAAGGTACTTATAATGGTTTTTTGTTTTAAGGAAAAAAAGTTGAAATTATTTATAAGATTAAATTTATGCTTTAACATATTTTTTTAGATACAAGAGTTTTAAACAACATGAAAAAGCTTTGAACGCAGTGGAATAAACGAAACCAATGTGTTTTAAACCTGATTTATTTGAATGTCGGTTAACGCTAATAAAGGCTTTCAAACTACAGCCTAAAAGTTCAGCGCCAATTGCGTGTGTGCGATTATACAACACCCTGTAACTTTTAAATGGTTTCAACATAACAAATGTATAAGTTATACCTATAATAAGCTGTGAGACTATAGATAGGTCAGTCCACCTGGTAAGGAGCTATCTGATACTAAGTTATTCGGTCTATTTGGCCTAAATGCGAGAACCTTTTTTTGTAGGTTACCTATTCGGTTGTAGGTTCTGTAAGCTACACATATCTGGCCGACTGAAACACTTTAAACAAGTGTAGGTAATTATATCAAAATATTTTTTTATTGGTATAAAAATTAAAAAGGTTTACGGCCCACCTAGTGAAAAGTCCGAATGGCTCTGTGGCTACCGATTTGCGCTAAGCAACTACTGTCACATCCACTCGTCTTTTTACAAAAACGGAGCCATACTGTAGGTACCACATTTCTATAATATACAGGATTGTGAAATTCTTCATCGATGGTCGGCTAGAAATCTCCTTGAATAGTGGCACTGTATATAATGGGTGAAATTTTATTCGTTGCATTCTCGTTAATTGTGGTTTCTACTCATGAAAGTGAACAACTTTGCCCAAGGAACTCATAGTCAATTCGCAAAAAAAATGTTGAAGACCTCTTCATACAAAAATGGTCGATTAGCTGATGAATTTGTATGAAGAGTCAATTTTTTTTGGACGTTGACTATAGGTCCCTTGGTAAAAGTTGTTCAGTTTCATGAGTAGAAACCACAGGTAACGGGAATGCAACGAATAAAATTTCACCCAGTATACAGGAAGTAAGGGACAGGTTTCCGAAAACTTTAAGGGAGGAAACGAAAAAAAAATCGGCTTCTCCATACAAAATTATAAACTTGATTGGACAGTTTGTATGGAGAAGCAGATTTTTTTTTCGTTTCCTGAAAAAAATTCTTGTGGAAAGTTGTTCCGTTTCGTCTACTGAGCAAGCCCTTAAAGTTTTCGGAAACCTGTCCCTTACACCCTGTATACCGTGCCACTATTCAAGGAGATTTCTAGCCGACCATCGATGAAGAATTTCACGGGGTTATTATTGTCCAAAACCGCGTAGCCAAAGCAATCTACTATGAAGACATAAGTTAATACGTATAAACAGACCTTTATGATCAATTACGTTTATACGGGTGTGTTATTCTTTTCGTGGACATTTATTGGGTCATTCTCCTTAATTGGCGTTATATCTAGTTAATTAATAGACCATATGAAACTGAACGTGATATTACACGGCATATTCTTTGCAACATGATAAAATTACTAATATTAGTAATTGGTATGATTCTTGCATAATGAATACATGAATTGAATGATATTGATTTTCTTTGGAATGAAAGTTGACAGTATTTTAAATTTTTGAGTTATTATTACAGTACTTTAAATTTTTGACTCCCAAATTTTATGAGTGTTTTAGTTAGGTATAATGAATGAATAAATAAATAACTCCACTTTTTATTTTTAAAATAGTTCGATATTTCTCGAGATAATTGCTTAGATCTCGCTAACGTTACGCTGTTTAGGTAGGCACAAATAATAGTACTACGGGTACAAAGCTTTTCCATAAGTTAAACTTAATTTTTTTAAATTAATTGTCACCTTTTTGGCATAGGCACTCACGTCAAAATCTACATATCTTTACTTATAGTTTGAACTTTAAACCATATACCTATACGTATAAAGTCAAGTCTAAATTAAATATATCAGAGAAGTATAGTTTCTAGCGGGAATGGACTCAGAATTTTGAAAGATAGCTATTTATAAATTTTATTACAGAAAAACAAAATTTATAAATCTTCTTTCAAAAGGTGCCTTTTGAGCGTAAACATTACTTAATTAATTATGTGGGTATGCCAATCGTATTTCCATAATGACATCTAAAAAAACAAATTACGCAAGATTACAATCCAATCAGCTTTATAAGTACCGTTTTATTTTGTAGGCAGCTTTATACTCAATACGCAATTTATACTTTCTCTGTTTAGGTAGAGAAACTACCCATAATAATGCATGGTGTAAAAAGAACTTATCGAGTTTCGGCTCTACCCTGGTACTCCCATGGCCCGGACCAAGGGAGCCGTAGGCGGCAAACACGATGAGGAAAGGAGAGGAGGATATGAGTTAATGGATACTGGATCTGCGGCTGGACTTCCGCCTCTGCTGGAGCCTTGAGCGCTCGAGCCGAGGTCGGTCGGGTGAATTTACGAGAAGAAACAAGATAAAGGATTTGTCACAATGGATGCGTTCTGCAGTCTGCGGTCAGGTCAAAGCGATCGCAGCCCACATTAGATATGAACAACATCGTCGGTCAGGGCAACCGGTCAGCGGTCCGGTCAGGGCAACCAATCCGCCAGCCCGCACCCGCCGCCCGCTGCACGCTGCCCGCGCCCGCCGCCCGCTTGCCCGGTGCATTCTCTGCGTTTTTTCACGTGACATTCCGGTCAGATCGCATCTATACAGAAAATATGGAGACCGACGATGTTGTTCATATCTAATACGGGCTGCGATCGTTTTGACGTGACCGCAGACCGCAGACCGCATCCAGTATAACAAATCATTTAATGCGAACTTTGTTTAATGCTTCAGATCATAGAAAATAAAACAAAACTGATGAAGTAAACAACACTCTTTCAAAGATACTCAACAGGTTCACTGTAAACAATCTACTTTCAAATGCTAAAAAAACTAAAAGTATAAAATTCGCATTACCAAACGTTAGAAATATTGACGCAAGTGTAATCATAGATAGTAATGAATTGGAATTTGTTAATAGTACATAGTACTGTTTTCCTAGGTATAACTTTAGATGCTACATTGCAATGGGGTCCACATATAGAAACTTTAGCGGGAAAGCTTAGTTCAGCTGCTTATGCCGTCAAAAAAATTAGGCAGTTAACAGATGTAGACACTGCACGGCTAGTGTATTTTAGTAATTTCCATAGTATTATGTCTTAGGGAATTTTACTTTGGGGACTTGCAGCTGATATCGAAACTATTTTCGTTTTACAAAAAAGGGCAGTCCGCGCAATCTATCAGATGCGATCCTGCGAGTCGTTGAGGGATAAGTTTAAGGAAATTAATATCTTAACGGTTGCTAGTCAATTCATATATTATGAGAACATTATGCACGTCCGCAAGAATCTGCATTTGTTTCGTAAAACCAGTGACAGGCATGATTTAAACCTAAGGAAAATAAATAACATTGATATTGCCTATTCGAGACTGAGCAAAGTTAAAAAGTCGTTTGTGGGGCAATGTTTACGATTATATAATATAATACCAGAAAATGTAACAAATCTGCCTGAAAACAAATTCGAAATGCATGTAAAAAAATGACTGTGCTCAAAAGGTTATTATAAGATAATAATGTGAATGACAAAGACATTTGGAAATGTATTGCTCTTCCTGATAACTTTATTGTTGATAACATACATTGTATTAGTAATTAAGTATTATTTTTAAAAATGTGTTGAAGCGAGTTTCTATTAGGCTCGACGTTTCTTCTCGCTTCGGAAACACTTCCCGAAACGTTGAGTGTACAAGTTCCGCGTGGTAGGAACTTTGTACTAGATATAAAAAAAGACGATTTAAAAGTAAGTGCAAAACATCTACTTAAATAAAAAACCTTTGATTTTGATTTTGACATAGTACACAAATATTACAATAAAACTTTTTGCTGTGCTGTGCAGTTTATTTTTAAAGGAATATTCAGTACCTTCAATAGAAACCACATATCTCCCTTTACTTTTATTATTAATTCTCCGTCCCTTTTAAAAGGTTTAATGGTTCGCTTCGCTCTTTAAGTTAGCTTACGTTTCAATCAATATGACGTCTTGCCGTTGCAATTATCAGCAAGTGTAGATTCTCATGTCAGTAATTCATATTCACAAATGCAAAGGACTGATTGCACAATGTTGGGTGGTTCCTGAACCTACTCTGTTATTACCATAGAAAACCCATTTTATTTAGCATTCTGTGGTATGATATTTTCCATGGGTTTTACTCAATAACGACGTTTCATGTTTAGTATTTTTACATCTTTCTTTAAAAGCTTAATCACTAGTTACAGATAAAGTCAGAGTGAAATAATCGCGGTAGATATGTTTTTGTGTTTTACAAGACCGGTTCTGCCTATTCGTATTATTATACGAGGGCTTTCGTTGAACCAAGTCCTTATTATTTATTTTCTGTGACAAATATATGTATGTCACGTAAATAAATCGGGATTTCACGAATTTGCAAGTATTTTCACAAAAAAAGATAAAATCACGTATATCCCAATATTACGATATGTGACCCGGAAATATCACAAAAACTGATTTAATGCGTAAAATTACGTAAATCTCGCGCTCTTGAGAAACATCGGACACGTTCGCTCATTTCATAAAATTTACACTATTTTACGGACAGAAAGCGTTTTTTCGTAAATTCACTGTTTACAACGCTAGAAAAAAATTATCGATTAAGCGATGTTCTGAAATTCGTAGAATTACGCGTTTATTCAGGAAATAACGCATTATGCAATACATAAAATTTTATTCGTTTCTTTTCCGCTAACTGTGACTCAAGTTATTGTATAAATTTCGGCAGAAAACCTCCATTCGCAAATTAAATGTGTTGTTTTTCTTATATTACTTGTGATTAATCACCAGATTCGCAAACTTTTTGGTACTTTTGAAAGCCGACGTTGCAATATTGCCTGTTAGCTAAGTAAATGTCATGCATTTTACTTCATATACATGTGAGTATGTTCTACCATGCTACGCTTGCAATGAAGTTTTTTAATCTATTGGGATCAAAACTATCCCAGTTTTCAAGCTATACATTGTAGATTTAATATAAAATTTTATAGAGATGAGCTAAACTGTCAACTCAGTTGCAGACTCGATCTCCCACTGAAAAAAAAATTGTTAATATACATCAAAATTTTTTTTAATATTATCAAGTCACTTGTTTATATACGAGCGCACAAAGCTTTGTGATTCCGGGAATCAAGCCTTCTTGATTGAGAAACGAAAGAAGCATACATAGTACATTCCAATAAGTAATTGTCAGCTTAATCAATTCAAACCATTATTTTATAATATTTTATTGGATGAACTAAGTGTAATGTGTAGTAATAAAGCAACTTGATGGATCTAAATAAGTTGATGATAGAACTGACTATGCCTCGACATGAATAAAGTAAACTTTATAAATTCAGCACTTTCAATTTGATAAACGTTCAATCATTTCAGCTTTATTGTGGCTAGAAACCGTCAATTATTGTTTATGATATTTCCTTGAATGATTCAGTCATATTTTTTTCAATCAAGCAAGATTGTAACTTATTTAGCCATGATTTTTTTCAGTATAATATTTATGATGTAACTATGATGTAACCTTTTGTTTGGCTATGGATTACTTCTGAAGTCTTGTGAAAGTTAGTTCATACTCCACACACGAGACAATTCCGAATTTATCCCCCAGACCGCATATAATGTTGTTTATAAGGGTTCCAAAACAAAATACAACTTAGTACTGTTCGCGCCATAGTTACAACACTAGAATATTGGAACAACACCCGGCGATTTCTTACTTATAGATTTCAGATTTAAACAGTCTGTTTACCCACTTAAGTATCAATATTCAAAGAATCCTTAATTAGTGCTCGTTTTGGGGAAAATTAGTTCCAATTTCGAGTTTCTGTCTTCGATTACTTAGGCTTTGCTTTGTCTGTAGTAAGTTAGTGACAATATCATAGTCCAGTTAACGAGGAGTGCGTTTCTATGGAGACATTAATTCCTCGGTCCAAATTTTATATACAGGTGAAATCGAAATAGCGGACCAAATTTATACTGTGGCTTCGAGTCATGATACTGAACAACTTTCTCTAAGGAATCAATTCAATCGGAGTAAAAAAAAATTGGACTTTCCATACAAAGTTGGCTACCAAGATCATCGATTTGTATGAAGGGTCCAAATTTTTTTTGCTCCAATTGAATTAGTTTCTTGGAAAAAGCTGTTCAGTTCCATGAACAAAACCCATAGTTAAAATGTACTCGCGATTTCAATTATCCCTGTATAGTATGATAGAGTAAATGTAATTACCTGACGTGGAAGTTAACCAAAACTGACATTAAAAAAATTCAGGCCATTATTTCTCACACATATACGGAACCCTAAAAGTGTCTACAGAGAAAATGTACTTCTTACCATATTAACATTTAATTTTTCTTAAAAAAAAACGTTAGATAAGATTATTTGTAGAAGGGCTTAAGTGCTTTATATTGGTAATTTCTTAAACTCCTTTGTTTATTAAAAACGCAACTGTTTGGACATGGAAACGGTTTTTTCTTAGACACTTAGGATGTCATATAAATGTATGTATGAAACTAGGACCAAAAATTTTCACTGTTTTTTTTTTACTTCGGTTATGCAAAATCATTTGAAATCCTGTATTTCTTACGTGCAAATGTAACTATCATATACTACAAATAAATTGTGGCTAAACGAATTGATTTGATTCACTTGCTTCGTTGACTGGACTAGTCAGGTTAAACGAGACGGACTTTTCCCCAAAAAACTAAGAATCAGCTTAAAGCGAGATGTGACCACATCCGTGGTCTAGTGGATAGTCTACATGCTTCACATCGGGAGGTCGCGGGTTCGACTCCTAGCGTGGTCCAACTTTATAGGACCCAGTTTGGTTGGTTGGCTAGCTACCACCGTCTTATCAGATCTTATTTAAGTCTTGCCGCCAAACATCAATGTTCATAGCATTGATATGTTCCGGCATGGAGTTAAGATAGCCAGTTCTCCATTGTGTTAAGGAATCTTGGTAAGCCCGCTTCCATCTTCGGCATCATCATCACTTACCACCAGGTGAGATGACGCCAAGGGCTTACCAATAAAAAATAAATAAAAAAAACACTTGCGAATGCAAACACTGCAAGGTTTTGCCCTATATATAGGGTTTCGTATCCCATCCGTTTTTACATAACCATATTACAATACAATATTATATTTAATTTGCTATCTTAAGCTGTCCGTCCGTCCGTTCATTCGTGCGACCTTTATGTTAGTTATTAGCTTGTATCTTTTGAACCGTAATAGCCGACTAGTACATGTAGTATTGTATTATTATGGTATGACTACCGTATTATTATAGCTTTTATGACTTTATTTTTGGCAGATGTTCTAACAAATATAAAAATAGGTGCTCCCAAGAAGGAATGTGGATTATTTTTTCTACCTTTTACTCTGTCTTTAAACCAGAAATATTATCAAGCTTCAAAGTTTCTGTCAGTGCTTACTCTAGCGTCAAACGACAAATTATAAATAAAAATCGGTAATAATATTTTGTATTTATTATTGTGTGAATGAATAAAGAAAATGCTTTATTATTATTAAATAAATTGTGTGGTAGTACGTGACTATGCGCAAGTTTGACTCGCACTTGACTAGTTTTTCATTTTGTCTCATTTTTCATTTCTTTTTGTTCAAGCACTGGTGTCGCTAAGGGCTGCTAATGAGCGACCGAGTTTTATAAAATTATTAACAAAATCTGTACCTATCTACCTCATAAAATATTTCACGATGAATAACTTAGAAGGCTTAGGTACCTTTTCCAGAAATTACATTAAAATGTTATCGTACTTATCAATATTAGCGCTAAAACAATCAAATCAATTTACTTCTATAGAAACATTTTCTACTGAAACAAGGCAATCAATCTTTTGACCTTGAGCACAAGTAAATAAGTAAAAACAATTCTAAGAACGACTAAAGATTTTCCATTAAAAACTGATTCCATTTTCTAAGATGAAGTTACGAATGGCGATAGACAGCGTAAAAAAATGCATAAAATATAATTTGGGCATAAAAATAAAATGAACATTAAAAACATACAAAAGCAATTTGACAAAGTGAAAATAATAATCCCTGAGATACTCACCATCTAAAGAGATTAACGCGTAATTCGACTTCATGTTCTCCAAAATGTCTTCGACAACTTCTTGGCTTACTGTTTCCAAATAATTGTTTCTCAAATCTAATACGTTCAACTTCTGAGTGTCTTCGAACAGTCCGTCGTCTAGTGTTGTCAGCTTATTGTAAGCCATTGAAAGTTTCCGGAGCTGAGACAATCCTCCAAAACCTCTGTCTGATACGAACTCAATTTCGTTACCATCCAAGTATAACTCCTGTAAATTCCAAAGCTCCGCAAACGCCAAATCACCTATCATCTTTAATTTATTATTCCTCATGTCCAAACTTATCAGTATTGACAGACCCTGAAAGTTCTCTCTCACGACAACAGTCAACAAATTACTGTCCAGGTCCAGTTTTATTAAATTATTTAAATGCTTGAAACAGCCATCATGCAAGACGGTAAGACTGTTTTTAGATAAATGCAAATTCTGTAAATTCGGTAGCATGTAAAACACGTCCCGTTGAAGCTCGGATATCTGATTCTCCGTTAGGCTTACGTTGGATAGCATTATTAGGTGAGCGAAAGCCATTTTTTCCAGTTTTTTAATCTTGTTTTTCGGTAGCGATATTTCTCTCAATGTAGTCGAGTTCGTGAATGCAAATGACGGGATTGTCGCGATGTTCGCGTACTGTATATTCAAATTCTGCAGTTTGTCTAATCTGACTATTACTTTAGCTGGAATGTACGTGAGACCGCCATCGGCTCGTACGTTGAAACTAAGCCTCTCTATTTTCGGTTGCGAATAGAAATTCGACCAAAACGGATCATCCTCCGCTATGCCACCATTGAATACCCAGCAATCGGCTTTCGTTGCTGTTTTTATCTTTATACTTTCACAGTAGCAATGTACTTTTGATACTCTATCCTGAATATCGCAAATATTCACGTAGTGTGAATATATTCCTTTGTCTTTCCATCTCCTTTTATCGTTTTGTCGGCTCTCTGTGAGGTTGATTTCGACGGTTGCAAAAGCGATCATTAGGATTAGATATTTGAAGTCCATTGTTGCTTTTCACATCGGTATTTTATCTGTAACAAAAGAACGGATGTCAGTAACTACATAAGTACTTTTAAGTAGGCTTTGTTTTCTTTTTCTCCTTAATTCTGTTTCCCCCATTTAGGGACTGATTAGATTGTATAGGGCGGCGCTAAGGTGCCGTTAAGGCGCTTTAATCGATGCCATTGAGATTGTTCGAAAAGTTGGAAATTCAAATTAAGCTCTTTGACTTTTCTCGGCCACTGCTTAATGTGAAATGTTCTAAGGATGAATTCTAAGAACGACGAATTTGAATTTTGTACTTCAGTTAAAGCTAACGTTTCTCATAATACCTCACTTATTACTCTATTACAGTAAAATTGGCGAAAATATGGTTCTTCAATAGACGCCGTGAATATAACAGTAATAATTAAATTAAACAGAAATAAGAGAAACAGTGCTTAAAATACCGGTAGTGTAATTTATTTTAGCAAATACCCTCTATACACATGCATTATGTAGTAAATATTAATCAAGTAAGTGAGAGATGTGCAAGTAATGCACATGATGTAATGATGTAAATTCAATTGCCATAAAAATTTTTAACCTCCGATTACCTACATCCGTTCAGGAATCGATATTTGAAACAACTCCTCTACACTCTATAAGAAATGTATGTTCTAATAACCAAGTTTCAATCTTAAATTGTTAATTTGGGCTATTCGTCGTCTATAGATTAATAAGTTAGGTCTTTCATGAGTTAGTAGTGTCACGTGTTTCATGTAAAATTGACTGAGTAAAGTTTTTTAGAGGCCAAATGAGTCAATTTTTTCTACCAAAAAAATTTATGAAATTATCTGAAAATCATGAAATATTCAAATTCAAATATACTCTATTGCACTAAACTTTTTTATCAGTTAGTATTATGTGAAATATTAGTATGTATAAGCTGTGGTAAAGGTGTGGAATCTACATCGTTTCACTGTAGAATTTAGCTTTTAGCGATAAGACCGCCCAGATTGTACTACTTGTTTCTTTTTCTTTTTTGGTTTCTATGTGTTATGTGTATTTGTATTGTAGTCAATAAAGAGTATTTGATTTGATTTGATTTGATTTGATTTCATGCAACTGTGATTTTCTTTTGTATTTAGAAAAACATTTTGACTCACTAGCTGTAGATGATGAAGCTGTTTTATTTAGAAAGAGTTCCAGAGCACTTTTCTGACATTTTTTTTCTCTCACAGCAAGATAGTCTATTGTAAATCTTCTAAATGTGAAAGAAACGGGTTTTTGTCAGGTAAATCTTACCTTCGTTCTGGAACGGGACCTTTCTAACTTTCATGACATTTGCCAGCTTTTCAAGTAAGTATTCTGTGAAAATTTTAATCAAACAAATAGAAGAATGGCGCTGGCTTAGTAAAAGGGTTTCGTTGGCAAGGATTGTAGGATATAGTAATAGGACAACAATTTGCAAAATGCGCTGTGTTAACTTGTTCAAGCATTTAACTATTATAGGACTTCTTTGTTACGTCGTTAAGTACATATAAATAAATATCCCGGAACAAATCAATTGCATGGATAATCTGATTAAAATAAATGAACTGAAAATGTACAATGGGGAGTGCTCCGAGGAATTGTTCGGATTGATCCCTGCCGCCTCTTTTCGCTATCGTTCTACGCGACAATATATTCATCCCCATCACATAGATGGTTGGCAGTCCACAACTGTGCGTTTCACTAGAAACCTTCTGCCTCGCACAACCAAACTGTGGAATGAATTGTCGCCTGCGGTATTTCCGGACCGAAACGACATTCAAACCTTCAAGAAAAGAGCGTACTCCCATATCAAAGGCCGACAACGCACTTGTGACTCCTCTGATGTTGCGGGTGTCTATGGGCGGTGGTAATCGCTTACCATCAGGTGATCTGTCTGCTCGTTTGCCACCTCTGCCATAAAAAAAAATAGAAAAAATCACACACGGTGATGTGGACCTAAATTGGGATTCCATGTATTATGAGAACCGATATAACTGATATAAATACTTATAAAAATATATACAGGGTGTAACAGAATTGTGTGACAATACTTCAAGGTTGGCTTTTACCCATCAAACTGAACAACTTTTGTTCTACAACTTTGTTGAAATCGCAAAATTTTTTTTGGACTTTTCATACAAATCGATCAGCTGGCGAACCAAGTTTGTATGAAGAGTCCAAAAAATTTTTTGCATTTTCAACAAAGTTGTAGAACAAAAGTTGTTCAGTTTGATGGGTAAAAGCCAACCTTGAAGTATTGTCACACACTTCTGTTACACCCTGTATAAACACATACATATCGAGATTAAATACACCCAGACTCATAGCAAACAAAGGTCATCACAGAAATGTATGCTCTGAGTAGGAATCGAACCTATTACTCACGGATCAGCAGTCAGTAGCGCTGACCACTGACCCACCGAGTCGACATATATCATTTCATGGTGTTATACGTTTCAAGATGGGCTCAACCGTTTTTAGTCCAATTATTAATAGTAATAGGCTTAAGGTCCACAGCTGGGGTAAGTAATTAACTCGTTCTCATTAATTTAGCTCCGTCAGGATGCTGGCGTAACAAAAGGACTAAATTGAGTCTTTGTTAAGACAATAATCATAATTGCGATGACTCTTGTTCTAAACAGATCTTTTGAGACGAAATTTTACAAACTACGAGTAAATTATCTGTTATGTTAAGTACTTTAAATTAAAGTTGACGTTTTCTTTATTACATTTATTTCGAACAACACTTTCAATTCTATAATAAATATTCTTGAAGTGACACAGGGTGACTGAATAATTTTGAAAGACTTGAACCGTAACTAGAAAGACGGATGTGATCTGAATTCTGGAGCATAATGCCGATATTTCTCACGCCAGGATTTCACACTGACACGATCTCATCTTGAAAACATTTCATAGAAGATTAATTCATTGTCCAGTAATCGATCTAATCTCACTAATATTGTAAATGCGAAAGTATGGATGTTTGTCTGTTTATTTATTTACTCGTATTTGTTTGTTGTACTTTCACGCCGAAACTACTGAACACATTTGGATGAAGGAGACGTTTCACGGGGTTATGGAGTTTGAGCCTGGGTCTGCGTCCGAAACACCATAGATAGATCATTAGAAACATAGGTAGTCTTTTCTAATTGTACATTTTCTTTGATTTACTTTCGTTGCTAGGTACATCTAGATTCTCACATTTAACAATGGCAACACATAAATTACCAACATGGCGAGCTTAACTAGTTTACGTTCAGAAACTACATTTTGTTCAATAATTGCATCTATGTTACATTTACATGAGCTTTAGATGTCCGACAAGTAGCTTGTGAAAGAGGCAATGCATATCCGCAGATTTTAAAAATTACACCAATGTCAGACTGAAGGATGTTCAGTTCAGTCAGTCACAGAAAGCATCTGAGTAATATGTGGACGAAGCCGTAATTTCTGAACGTGACCCACCATGGTTACGTACGATGCAAGCCTCTGTATTACCATAAATACTGTAAAAAGTGTTGACAAAAAATTACGCTTGTACCACGCAACCCTGCTTGTAATATTTTTTCATTATTTTTCCTAGAAAGCCTATATTTTTCTATATATTTTATACTCTGCATAGTGAAACGTGTACTTTGGCAGGTAAATAGATAAAGCACTCGGCTAACACATATATCCTTTTTATCCCGGAAAACTTGTTCCCGGAGGTATGGCTAAAAACGTATTTTTTACTTTATCACTAGATGGCGCTACCTTAATATTTTATTTCTCCCTGGACCCAATTTTGAAGTCCATGCAGACGAAGTCGCGGGCGGAAGCTAGTAGTGAAATAATGCAAGTTTGAATCAAGAGCGATTGCAAATTATCTCTCGCGCAGTCGCCACTCCACAAAGCATCAGTCCTGATCAATAAAATCTTGCTACATGATGACTCAATTGATCTGTTCGCAACACCCGAGCATGGATTTCTCACTTTGGCAGGACAATATATCGAGTCAATTATCACCCCAAGCTGTATTACATAGGCATTTTTAAACAAAAACTATATATAATCTAACCTATATTTAAAAAAGATGTATTGTGTAATATATTCATAAGGTAGACTAATGTGATTGGCTGGGCTGTTAATACTGGTCTTCAAATAAATAAATAAAAAAAAAAAAAAAAATTACGACGGAAGTCCCATGCAATCTAATTGCAAAAAAGTTATAATTTTTAAAATTACAATTCCAGGAACAGTGTAGGTACTAGTTACCTACTATGACATCCCACCACAACCAACCATAAAAATCGATAGCATAAAAGTAATTCTGTTTCATATTAGTGTGTGTGTAACTTCCGAGTGGTAGGAACTTTATACTGAATAAAAAGACGATTTACAAGAATACGTCAGCATCTACTTAAATGAAAAGATTTTGACTTTAACTTTATTCTTATTCTAAAATAATCTTGGCTTGTCAAATGATATTAATTATCACTTAGTAATTGTATATTTACAATATTAAACAATTAAAATATGCAACTATGCCGATTAGTAGTGTTATAAACACCCTGCAAATAATTATATTTCTGAACGGAGCTGAGTTTAATTATAACTACAAATTGAGATATCTTGCCTTTGTTCTCCATCGCCTTTGGATTATTTAATGAGTCAGTCTTTCCGGTTAATAATTAAATCCAGAGGTATGTTTCTACATTGATGCTATAATAACGTTAACAACCCATTGCGTTCCCTCTTCTAAGTCACGAGCGTATCGTCATATCTCGAGAAGATTGAGACATTGCTTCAAATCTGAATTGATGGAGATTGTATGACTAGTGGAGACATTTAAGTTAGCAGTTTTAATCGACTAATAAGGCCTTAAACATAACAATTGCATTACTAACCTTATACTTTCATCTAGCAGATTAAAATTACATGCAATCTTCATACAGTGTGGCACGTCGCGCAGCTTGTATGTAATCATTGTATGAAAATAACATACTTTTGACAGCAATGGGTTCCAGAGGTAAGGTGGCAATAATTGAGAACATTTCAAATCTTTGAAACTGTTTGAAACCCAATTTTATATGCCGATTTTATTAGATATTTTTCGAGATAATTTCATTTTTCTCGTTACCTTTCAATACTCAATACTTTATAAGCATACCATAATGTACTATTTATAAGTACATATACTACCATAATAAACATATTAGCATACTTTTCGATCAGGTGAAGTTCCTAACTTTAAAAGAAATCCTGTTTGACATAGGCATCTTAAAATAATGCATGCTATAAAAGCCTTGTTAAGCCTCCAATGGAGGAAAAAAATATAATTTAAAAAATAACATCATCTCGAGGAATATGTAATTAATTATTGAAAAAAAATTAAAGTGAATAGTGTTTTACTTGTAAATATTCTAAAAAATACACTCATAAAAAATAGGGGTAAGAATTTTAAAATGCTGTCAATTTGCTACAAATTCGAGGGTTAAATTATGGATTTGTACAATAACCGCGACCAAAGGTGAATGATCCGCCAATTACCAGGCACAATTTAATCTGAAACAACTAAACTACACAATCCCTAACCACAACATTAATATGAACAACACAATATGTTATAGTAATTAACCATATATACGGAAACTAAAGTACAGTACACAATATGAGAATAGAGCAGTAGGAGCAAAACCCGGGTGACAAATTTATTAGCCCTCTGATAATTAACGCGGAATATTGTCACGGATGTATTGTAGAAACACTGGATGTGGTTGCGTCTAGTAGCACCTATTGTTGACCAAGGAAATAATAAATATTCCGGGTCAGCTGACCGATACAAAACTTTAAGTCTTTTGTTGCTGTGTTTCTCAATATTCATAAACAGAAATATAGTCTCCTGTATTTCTGCTTATACTATTGTATTATGACTATTACTTCGAAACCTGATTTTTTTGTAACTGAACAATTTTCTCCACTACTTAAAGGTTTTTTTTTAAATCTTCTAACAAGTCAGTCATCTTAGTATGGAAAGATGGACAGTGAGATTTTCCGCGACTTGACGTTCACTAGATTTCTTAGGGAAAATTCTTCAGTTTGTTGAGAAGAAGTTAGTTTTAGCTAGTTTTGTTAGCCCTAATATCTCTTAGCTATCCTAGTACATGAGAATGCTAGTTTGGGGCCAGATGACCGTGGCTCAATTGTCCCGGAAAATTTATTATTTATTTTATTTATGACGAATCCAGTCAAACTTTATATGCGTGCCCAAAGATAATTAAAGCTAGTGCATTGTGCATGCGACCGTCGCAGGGTGGTCATAATAAGCGCCTTTGACCAAGAGCCGTGAGTTGTTTCCAGGTGGTTCCGTAATCAGTATATTTATTACGTATTTTGAACTTTATGTAACATGATAAGATCTGCATTTTGTTACACATCGTTTATTTCCTATTTATAACGTGGCTGACAGAGTAAAATATCTTCGCTTGAGTAAACCAGGTGGAAAGAATATAAAGGATGTTCAAAGTTGTAGAACAAAAGTTCTACAGTATGATGAGTAGAAGCATAGTAAAAATAATATAGTAATTTTATCTTCATACTATTTTATATTATAAAGGCATAATGATTGCTTTACGTCAATTATCTAAGCTTATCTATCAAAATTGTCAAACGCCAGGACATAATTTCTACCCTCATAAGAAAGATGGCCGCAAATTATATGGAGTTTCCGTATACTTTGCGGCCTTCTTTCTTAATTGGCTATAGTTATGCCATAACGATCCAACTGACTTTAAAGTAAGTAAGGGATAATATACTTCATATCAGTGACATAAAATACATTATCCCGTACTTATGTTATAGTAGTTTGCCAGTGACATAAAGTACATTATCCCGTACTCACTTTAAAGCCAGCTGGATCGTTATGGCATAACTACGGCCAATTATGAGGGCAGATTTCTACTTTTGATCGGCTCGCCGCACCGTGTGAACGTAACGTCTGGTTTCGAAGTACTGACAAAGACAATTGCTAACGTGGCCATAATTGGTACGTTATACAGGCTGTTACAAAATAGATGTAGTAGCCGTTAATTGGGCCTTCTACCTAATTACTGGACAAGTTTTGTTCTACATCTTTGCTGAAATTGCGAGAAATTTGCTGACTATTCATACAAATCGATCATCTGTTTAGCCAATTTTGTATGGAGGGGCCAAAAATTTTGCCATTTGGCCATTTTTGTTTGTAAATTCAAAAAAACCGTGGAGCAAATTTTGTTCAGTGTGATGAGTAAAAGCCCCACTTAACGTGTTCTACACCCTGTATATTTAATTCAATAATATTCAGTTATTCACTAACTTCTCTTTCGACATTTAGTAATTAGCACTGATTAGAGAAAAATATTACTAATTGATGGAATAAGCTATGCTGTTCCAGTAATTATTTGTTAATTACGATAATATATCGACAGGTGAGAATGCCCACAATTTTGAGCAATCGTGGATATAAAATAGAAAGTAATAGAACTACCTTATTTGTAAGTCAATTTTGGCATTGGAATTACTTTTACATTAGAATTTTGACTCTGGCAAACTACATTTATTCTACTTAAATAATTGACGACCTTAAACAAACAAACAGACTTGCCTTTTTTATAGTTTCTTGATTATTGTTTTACATTTTCCCCTTTTATAGCAAAACTGAGAGCTGGAACTGTACATATTGTACTTGTAGTGTCTTGGAGTATTCTGTTATGCTACACAATGTATCTTTATTAATAAATAAATAAATATTATTTATACAGTCGCACTCATTTTATTCTCGGATTCTATTGTGAATTTTGATAAAAGTACACATCTAACGTATCCCTCGAATTTTGCTTTTATTTTTATTTTTCGAACAGCAGCCGAGTGGCTAAAATTGTGTATCTCCCCTGTCATATTTCACCGTACTAAGGGTGATAACATTTTCAAATGCGACCAAGTTTCGCCGCAAAGTTACGGGAACGAGGTAGTTTTTCAAAGCTGCGACTCGGCGCGTGATGTATTTTACGATTATTTTTGTTTGGCCGTTCTAACAACATGCTGTACCTAGTTTCAGTGCTTTATTTAAAACTCTGGACGGTTTAGGAGTTGAATTAACTATTATTTTTCTGTGAACACCTGGTGTTGGGAACTTCCTATGGGAACCTCTGCCCACTGCTATACAAATGCATGGTGTTAATTGTGTCGCAATACTTCAAACTGGGCTTTGCTAGTGTTATATTATATTATTATTATCATATTATAATATGAACAAGTTTTTTTAAAACCCACTCTTTATTTTAAATCCACAATTGGTTAGCCCTTGGCATGATTTCACCTGATAATAAGTTATAATAACTGCAAAAGGTAGATTTAGGATTACCTAACTATACTGATATTAATATATGACGTGGAGCGTCTTTCGTGATTCTCTTTGTTTTTTGGGTACGCGCATTACTGTCGCCCCGCGCTCAATTTGTTTTTTTTTAATATATTAAAGTTCTTTTAATTGGCTACGATTCGTAAACCACAGCGACCAAAGTGTATACTCGTAAAATCAGATACTAACTATGTTAAAGTGCGATTAAGGATGCTAACAGATAATTATTACGTGTAAAATGTAAAACTATTATTTGACCCAATAATAGCCTGCGGCATATTTGTTTATAATCGCTATTTACAAAAAAAAACATCCTGTATATTAAACTGTGTATTAAAAGGTAACTGCCATGACCCAGAAAAGATGCCTCACCAAAATATAGGCATACTCTGAAATAACTGCTCTACTCATAGTAAACAACCTCCGCAAAAAATCTATACTTATTTCGCAAAAAAAGTTTGTAGTTCTTTTATATTCATCAAGCTGAGTCACCAACTTTGACTTAGAATTATTTTTTTTTTAATAAAGTATAGGTTTTTAGGGAAAGTTGTTCAGTTTGATTAATAGATTTTTTTTCTGATATTTGAGACAAACCTTTATAGGGTAGTGACTCGTCACTGTTTCTCTCCATGTTGTTCATATCTTTTGAAGCATATTTAATATTTACATCATCATTCATTACTAACCCAAGCGTCCCACTACTAAATACAGATCTCTTTTCTTGTTTAATAATCGACAACGCTAAAAACGTCAAAAAGCCGACTTCAATCGTGTAACATACGGGTCAAACTGAGAACCTCATTTCTTTGAAGTCGATTAAAATACTAAAATACTTTTCTGAAAACCGCATTAAAATCGGTTCAGCCAAACGCGAGATAATCGCGGACAAACATACATACATACATACATACATACAGGTCAAACTGAGAACCTCCTTTTTTTTGAAGTCGGTTAAAAATAATATTTATTAAAGGAAATATGTACATTGAGCGTTTCAGTCCACCCGCATGCCCTACTTACCTACTTGATCGATCCAGCCACAATACCTAGATGTAGGTACTAAATATAGGTTACCTAGCTTTTAGATAATAATAAGTAATATGCTTCTTATACGTGAAACAGAATACTAAAAGGATTATTAACTTTACGGTACACATTTCTTGGTTAGAAATAGCATTAAGAAACCTCATTATTAATGTATATTAGAGTGTCAAATTAGTAATGGCTGAAATATGATACGTAGCCGTTAAAGTAATTGCGAGTTGTGAATACAATACAAGATAAACATATGAAATACTAGCTTTTGTCCGCGGCTCCGCCCGCATGGATATCTTTTTTTACTGTTTTTATGTAAAAGAAAACGTAATGGATTATTCTAAAACCCTTTTAAACTATGTTCTGCTATGTTGAGCCCTAGTACATATTTAATTTTATGTTTTGCCAAATTACAGTAACATCGATCGGTTAAGTAGTTTCGGCATGAAATTATATCAAGAGTATTTCCAATTCCCTGGAGAACATACATCCTTTACATACATACAGTCCCTGATACGTTTTCGGCAGCATCGTCACTTAACATCAGGTGAGGTATTGCCAAACGCACTCAAGTATTAAATAAAAGAATAAAATAAAAAACTCTTAATTTTTCCGAGATTCCATTTGATGCCAGTTCCCCATTGCGTTGGGGAATCTGGGTAAGCCCGCTTCCATCTTCGTCAGCATTATCACTTACCACCATGGGCTTACTAACCAAAGACAAAAAGATGTAAAATTATATTTTCGCTTCGCTCACATTGTCTATGCAATAGCTTTCCTTTTTTTCTTTCTGTTAACCCAGTACTTACTTCATCTATCAACCTACCAAACAACCAAATCTATTCAGTTGTTTCGGTGTGAAAGTGGAATAAACATACAGACATCCCATACTATCACATCTATTTTATTAGTGAGATGAGATGAGATATACGAAGTACAATTCCATTAGCCCATACTTTGGGAAAATCAAATAAAACGCCTACGCGAGCTGGTGTTCTACGGCTACGGTGTTTAAGTACACTGAAAAAAATTATTGTTAATATACATCAAAAAAATGTTTAATATTATCAAGTCACTTGTTTATACAGGATGTTAAAAAAGTGCGTTTGAAATTTTAAGGGGTTACTCAGAATCAAGTACAGAACCCAGGAAAAATATTGAAAAAATCCGCTCTTCAATTATTTTTTTCAGATTCTCATACTAAATCTAAATAGTGAATCGAGAATTTGTATGAAAAACTGCAAAAAAAAAATTGAAGAGCGAATTTTTTCAATATTTTTCCTGGATTCTATACTTGATTCTGAGTAACCCCTTAAAATTTCAAACGCACTTTTTTTAACACCCTGTATACGAGCGCACAAAGCTTTGTGATTCCGGGAATCAAGCCTTCTTGATTGAGAAACGAAACAAGCATACATAGCACATTCCAATAAGTAATTGTCGGCTTAATCAATTCTAATCATTATTTTATAATATTTTATAGGATGAACTTAGTGTAATAGTAATAATAAAGCAACTTGATGGATCTAAAGAATCAAATAATCAGATCTATCATCAGATAGAACTGACTATGCCTCGACATGAATAAAGTAAACTTATAAAATTCAGCACTTTCAATTTGATAAACGTTCAATCATTTCAGCTTTATTGTGGCAAGAAACCGTCAATTATTGTTTTTGATATTTCCTTGAATTATTCAGTCACATTTTTTTCAATCAAGCAAGATTGTAACTTATTTAGCCATGATATTTTCAGTGTAGTTGATTAAGATAACAATTGACAACGCTGAACACGTTAAAACAACCGACTTCAATCGTAACAACAAAAATTTTGCTATGATTTTTGGTTTTATAGATTTTTTCAAAAAGCGCTTGATTCAGTTAAAAATTTGGGACCACCTCTAAAGTATTACCTAACAAACAAAAAAGACTCATCAAAATCGGTTCATAATTGGCGGAGTAAACAACACACAGTCGAAATGAGAACCTCCTCCTTTTTTGAAGTCGGTTAAAAATACACTATTACGGGCACAGACCAGACATAAATGCGAGCGCCACGTTACGACTAACAAACAGTAGCAAATAATTTTAACTAACTGAATTAAATATCGTTGAGAGTGTGGATGCACGCATCAGCTGAGAGTGTGGATGCACGCATCAGCTGAGAGTGTGGATGCACGCATAAGCTGAGAGTGTGGATGCACGCATCAGCTGAGAGTGTGGATGCACGCATCAGCTGAGAGTGTGGACGCATGGATCAGCTCGCGAGCACGTTAATGAGATGAGATATTTTTTATTTTATTTTATTTAGATGATTAACAGACAAATAACAATATTTAGGTAAATACAAAATGGATCAAACAATGCTAATTATAAATCTTCACCATATTCGCTAAAACATATTCGGGATAAAACTATTATTTTTGTTCCCACGCCCGCCCTGTATTAAATCGGTTAAGTAGTTATAGCAATAAAAAGCATTTCTCTGTCAAGTTGCATTATTTTGGGTTCAGGTGTAATTCCTGAGGGGTTCGATATTTTTACAGGATAAAATTTAGCCTATGTTACATTCCCTCTCCGTCAACTCTGTACAAAAAATAATGTCAACCCGTTTCTCCATTGCAATTAGAAAGAATGACAAACAAGGTAATTGTTATCTTCAGTCGGTCGTGGCTCACTGCTGTTTGCGTGGTCGCGTAGATCACGCAGGTTAACTGACTACAGACACGGTCACAACTGAGATGGGTTTGACTGGTATTTATCTCGACCGTTTCCGTGCTTCGCAAGGCACATTAAGCCGTTAATGTCGGCTATTATCGCTCGATGGCAGTCATTAAACCATGTCGGAGGCCTTATAGGCGGCTTGAAAACTTCTGACATTGGCCACTAGCCCCACAACCTCCACCAATCCGGACTTGCCCCCCATGTGTGGAGTATTGGCCTAACCTTACCAATGTATGGGAAGAGACCCGTGCCCCTGTAGTGGGACGTAATTGGTTGTTAACACGATCGTAATCTTATCATGTAAGTGAGTGTAAGACAGTATAACTACCATTTCCTATTTACAATATTACACAACTTCACTGTTAAACTACTTTCAAGCTAATAACTTGAAACCTGCTAAAAATGTTATTCATCAAACGAAAAGTACTAACTACTAACACATTTTGGGTTTTAGACAAGTGAACTCTTTCATACGAGTTCCCGCCGCGGCGCTTAGTTCTAAACGAGAAAGTTCCAATGGCATTCCACTACGGTCTTGCTTTTACTATCTACTACTATAAAAGAAAGAAAGAAAGAATGGCGGTTTCTATTATTTCATCAATGACAATACTAATAGAGGTGAGGGATCAAGAACATCGAATGGGATCATAAAAAAGTTAGCGAGTAAAATTAATGTTGACAGGTACATACATCGCGTCGGTTTTACTGCGTTAAATCGAATACAATATATCTTTTTTTCTATTCCATCGTAATTTACTTTATTCAAAAACAAAATGTACGTATAAATAACTTCTTTCTTATAGTATTATCGTCATTTGTTACCAAAGGGATACAGGTCATAACTTCCTTATCTTGGATTTTACAAGATTTTAGTTTATGTACTTTTAGAAAATAGTGTCGATAAGTTTGGCCTAATGTGTTACTACTTTAATGCCTCTTTGCTAATCATCAATTTCGTCATTGGCGAGAATAGCATTAGAACGATCTTTCAGGCCGCTGTAGAACAAGTCCTTCGGAAGGAGCAGAGCTAACCGTGGCTAATTTGAGTTCCACTAAAGTTTTATTAGTTTTTGTTCAGTTTGTACGAGCGATGTTTCGCTACGTTCTGCGAAATCTCGTCACTGTTTCACTATAACTCAACTATTTTATATATATAAAGTACTTTACCACTGTATACATATAGGATTTATTTGGACCCCGCACCAAAACTTCACAGTGGCTTCTATTCATGAAACTGAGCAACACATAGTAGTCACGTGACCACGTGATCAAATTAGTATGAAATAGTATGAAATGTCACATTTTTTTTGCGAATTGACCATAACTTCCATGAGAAAAGTTGTTCAGTTTCGTAATTAGAAGCCACTATGAAGTTTTTATCGGGGGTCCAAAAATAACCCTGTATATATTTTATTTTATTTTATTTTATTTTATTTATTCGGAAAACAAACGGTTTTAAATGTCTATGTCATAATGCTAATTATAGTATAAATTAACCACTTATATGTATAAGTATCAGTACTGTCATACATCATTGACACTCATTGCCCCTGTCGGAAGGCGATCTCATTTACGCCTATACAAACATCATATTTTCATGTAATTAGATAGTAAAATTAAATAGTAAGTAGGTAATTATATAACGTCATTTTGTTGGAGTTACCGGGCGTGACTTTACTACGAATATCGTTACATACACTGGTGGACTAAAAAATCGACTCAAGATTTGTTGCTCGACTTTTGAAAAAATAACTCAGTCTACAAAACTGCTAAACACTAAAAGCAGAAAACTAGAAAACCATCAAACTTAAATCATAAACAGTAAACACACAGTTTTTGAACTTTTGGTTTAGTTTTATTTTGCTAGATTGAGTTAATTTTACAAAAGTCGTGCATGAAACTTTGAGTCGATTTTTTTGTCCATGAGTTAATGCTGTAACGGAACGATATCAGCCAATTTTTTAAGATGGACGTGAAAGTTAACAGCTTCTATATTGACAACTGTTTTCATTTTCGTCATGGTTTGAAGGCTGTATGCGGAAACTCCACTTTGCGGCCGTCTTTATTATGAGGGCTGTATTATGTATGGTGCCTGCCTGTGGCAACTGGATGACAACTAATTAAAAAAAAAATCAACTCGACCTGATGGAAAGGCCTCATAGTCTTCATACCCTGTATACAGTCTAGAAAAAAGAAGTAATTATCTCGAGAAAAATGTAATAAAAAAAATGTAGCTGTTTTATTTTTGCATATTTTAGATAAAACTCTCACTAAATGAGGGGGTCAATTTTTTTTATTGTTTTCAGTGTTGACGAGAGTCAATGAAGTGAGTAAAATAATCTACGATTTACAATTTCAGTAAAGAACCAAACTTGTGCAGGTTCACGCGCAAAGATCAACCTTCCTTTAGAATCAACATTTATATTTTTATCACATTGTATATAACGTAATTTGCCAGTACAAGTAGATCATTATAAGCTTTTTAGCTTTTACATGACTGTGGGGCTGTTAGTTTTGACAAAAGTTTTGATAAAAAAATACATGTTTTTTATACATTAATCAATATTTTGTAAGAACAATTCGTATCAATTTGAAATCTGCGAGTTCCAAATATATCACTTCTAAATGGCGTGATTAATTATGTACGATAAACCATTAGTAATAATCATCCTTCATATTTTTTATTTGACTGATTACCTACTCATAGAGTCATTAGTCATTACAGTCGTTTATTTAACACTAGCTTGTGACCATGACTTCGCCTGCGGAGTCTTCAAATTTTATTGCCGTCTGAGAAATTGGTTTGCCACCCGCAAAGGGTTCGCGAATGTTACAATGAGTTTTTGTGACTGCATGAAAAATAAATTGTAAACTATCGTTCGCTAAACTGATCTCGCAATAAAATTTCGAAAAACCTTTTCTTTATTTTCTTATCCCATCTTAATTTTTTTATCAATAAAAACAATAAAATTAGTCACTTGGTGACGCCAAAATACGACGACGTCACGTATAAGTATTTCAAACATTTTTAGAACAAAATATTGTTTTTGACAAATGACTGGTAGTCGTTATTATTATTATTGTTGTTCCAAATCGGGAATGCAGTGTTTGATATTTGACTTGTCAAAACTTCAAACTTGTCAAAAAGTCACATATTTGAACTGGTTCCAGTGAGCAACGACACGCGACCGAAGATTATTTAAAAGCTGCATCAATTAAGCTCAACTTCGGTCGTCTATTTGTATCTTCGTAATCTGAATTTGTACAAGAAATATTAATAATGAAATGTAATTTATTTTATTTATATGATCTCATTGCGTTCTAAATATTGGTTTTGTTTTATTTATTTATTTGGTAAACAATAATAACCTTTGTATTCCACAAAGGAATAATTAATGAATTTATTTATCACAGTAGTTACAGACAATATTTATGTATACCAGCACAAAACGGCCTGTTATTCTTATTAAAAATACAAATTTTACAAAAGGATTTTAAGTTTGATTTGTTTATATGGACAAACAGAATTACTTCCAGTTATTATTTACAGAGCAGAGATAAAATAATTATTTTGTCAAGCATCCAAATAAATTATTAAGTATTTTGACAAATGTCTGTTATTTTACTGTCAGTACACTTATGTTTCGTAGTGGTTTGGTATCATAATAAGTGAGTTACCATAAATCATA
The DNA here is from genome assembly GCA_958295455.1 of Coleophora deauratella. Lineage (NCBI taxonomy): Eukaryota > Metazoa > Arthropoda > Insecta > Lepidoptera > Coleophoridae > Coleophora > Coleophora deauratella. Next base: position 3,704,195 of record OY282403.1, on the reverse strand, counting down.
TTTAAACGTTTTTCCAACAGTACTTAAATTATCACTTAAGTGACACAAAAAATGTTTACATTAGGCAAAATGTCTATTGTAGAAAACTCTGTCAATTATGTCCATATCTGTCGTTAGAAGTTCTACTGTTTTCGGAAATATCAGTTACTAAAGACGTCAACATAAGAAATACTTTAGAAATACTTTTTTTAGTCTGAGACATTAGGTATGAGAAAAAATATTTTGTGTCTATAAGCTGGATACGGTGCGGTAGCATATATTTTACAAGGAGGGTATATGTATAACCAGAGACAAGACTTATATCTTGCCTACCTTAAGGTACGATATAGAGAGAGAGAGCCCTACAAAGATCAAATCCGGTACTAATTTATGTGAATTCTGTAGAGTTTGTAAAGATACTTGGACAGAAAGGGATGAAACCACCACTACTATTCCTAAAATTAGACTGATAGCTCCTTTCTAAGATCCCTTGTTCTAAGTCCCCCGAGCGCTTGTAATAACTTGTCCCAAAGATGTAAGATTTTAAAACTTTTTTCATGGTTGTCATTACGTAAAATTCGTGTTTAGTAGTTTTTTAATAACTATTTATTTCATTATTGTAAGTGACAAACAAGTATTGGTATAAACTATAATAAAAAATATGGGCCCTAAGACAGCGTAATCTATTACAATTTAAAGAAAACTAAAAAAGTTAAGAAAAATACTTATTGAGTTCCGGTCAGTTAATGTAGAAGAGAGAGATAGATCGTTTACGTTTATACAAATTTAAACATGTTTTTAAAAACCAAACAACCTTGACTGCTTTTTTACCCACACAAATATTTAATTTGTCAGGCAGTGTGTACGTTATTATAATATACAGGGTGTTTAATTCTTTTTAATATATATATATATATAAGCTATATATATATATAAATATAAGCTATATATATATATATATATATATATAGCTTATATTTTATTATTGAACTCTTCATACTTACAAACTGATCAGATGTTTGGGAAATTTTGTATGGAATTTTCAATTGTTTTTTTGACTATATAAGTCTCTCTCTCTCTCATCGTGTGGCGGAATTTAACCGTCCTATCCACTCGGTATAGGCGGCGGTTGCCTGGTGTTGCACTTAACACTTGCACTTAACATCACCCTCGGTCACGTGTAGGGCATTTTAGATTTACACCTACGGACGTGTGCAACGCGGCCATCATATACAACTGGAAATCAGATGTGCAGGTTTCCTCGCGACGTTTTCCTTCACCGTTAAAGCAGCCGGTATGAAAATGCACGTAAGGTTCGAAAAACTCATTGGTGCTCTGTCCAGGATTTGAACCCGAGACCTCTGGTTAGGAGGACGGAGTCACTAACCGCAGAGCCACCGACGCTAAATAATACTATATCAGTAAAATCGTAGCACTCAAATCATTATTTTTTTATGTAGTATAATCATGTTTTTTTATTTATCGCCAAAAAACCAATTTTATTCTTCATATAAAATTGGCTAAACAGCTGATCAATTTGAATGAAGAGTCCTTTCAAAAAAAATATTGTGAGAGTGAGATTTCAAGATTTGATAGCTCTTCAGAAGCTATTTAATTCCGTCATGCTCGAGGGACGAACGCCTACAGCATGGCACAGGAGTGTGGTGGTGCTCTTCTTCAAGAAGGGTGATAAGTCTCTGCTGAAGAATTACAGACCCATCTCACTCCTGAGCCATGTCTACAAGCTGTTTTCGAGAGTCATTACGAATCGTCTCGCACGCAGGTTTGACGACTTCCAGCCTCCCGAACAAGCCGGTTTCCGAAAAGGCTTCAGTACCATAGACCACATACATACGCTGCGGCAGATTATACAGAAGACCGAAGAGCATAATCGGCCACTATGCTTGGCGTTTGTGGACTATGAGAAAGCCTTTGATTCGATCGAGACCTGGGCTGTGTTGCAGTCTCTCCAACGGTGCCAAATTGATTATCGATACATCGAAGTGTTGAAGTGCTTGTATGAAAACGCCACCATGTCGGTCCACCTCCAGGATCAGAATTCGAAACCTATCCGGCTGCAGCGTGGGGTGAGACAGGGAGACGTTATATCTCCGAAACTGTTCACCGCTGCACTGGAAGACGTTTTCAAGCTTCTGGACTGGAGAGGACTCGGCATTAACATCAATGGCGAGTACATCACTCACCTTCGATTTGCTGACGATATCGTGATCATGGCTGAGACCTTGGAAGACCTAGGCGCAATGCTCGAAGGACTTAGTAGAGTCTCCCAACAAGTGGGTCTTAAAATGAACATGGATAAGACGAAAATCATGTCAAACGTCCGTGTTACACCCACTCCTCTGAAGGTTGGAGACTCTACACTCGAAGTTGTTGACGAATATGTATACCTGGGACAAACAGTCCAGTTAGGTAGGTCCAACTTCGAGAAAGAGATCAATCGTCGAATCCAACTCGGCTGGGCAGCGTTCGGGAAGCTTCGCAATATCTTTACGTCCAAAATACCGCAGTCCCTCAAGACTAAAGTCTTTGACCAGTGTGTGTTGCCAGTGATGACATATGGATCCGAGACATGGTCGCTTACTATGGGCCTTATAAGAAGGCTCAAAGTCACCCAAAGGGCGATGGAGCGTGCTATGCTTGGTGTTTCCCTACGTGATCGAATCAGAAATGAGGAGATACGTAGGAGAACTAAAGTTACCGACATAGCTCTCAGAATCGCTAGACTTAAGTGGCAGTGGGCAGGGCACATAGCTCGTAGAACAGATGGCCGTTGGGGCAGTAAAGTTCTCGAATGGCGACCGCGCACCGGAAGGCGCAGTGTGGGCAGGCCCCCGACTCGGTGGACCGACGACCTGGTAAAGGTTGCAGGAAGCCGCTGGATGCGAGCCGCACAGGACCGGTCGGTGTGGAAATCCTTGGGGGAGGCCTTTGTCCAGCAGTGGACGTCTTTCGGCTGATAGATAGATAGATAGATAGAGATTTCAAGAGCACATAAAACGGACACGGAATCAAACCAATTCATGCGCTTCAGAGTCTAGTATGTATTTAAATGGAAGTTAAGCTCAAATTCAATGCATTTAACTGTGAACATTGGGTATCGAATCGACCCCACATTTACTAATGAACTGACTGTCCTATAGCGCTGCGCCGGTTTTTGCCGTACAATTAAACCATATCCGGACGTGCACAGTGGTTTGTTGCTTTTGGTCCCTGGTGGCATTTGGTAGACTGCGTCTGTAATTTTAAGAGCTTTAGAGCGGAGAATGATTTATTTGATGATAATAAAGATATTTTTAAACTCCACGATATTATAGCTTTAATATAACTTTAATATTTTACTTTTCAATAATTTAAATACATCAAAAAATAAACGAATTAAACCGGCCTGTATAATACAATAACATACAAATAAAAAATAAATATAAACAGACCACTCCTAAAGACTTTACGATGAGTTCCACTCATGAAATTATTTCCGCTTGGTCAGCCAAGTTTTCCCAAGGAACCCATTGAATTTTCTATTTATTTATACTCTCCATACAAATCGGCTAACTGACAGTTTTTTTATCCTCAATTGATAAGCTCTTGGCATCATCTCACCTGATGGTAAGTGATGGTGATGCCGAAGATGGAAGCGGGCTTACCAGGAATCCCTAACGCAATGAGGAACTGGCTATCTTATCTTCATGCCGGAACACATCAATGCTGTTAACATTGATGTTTGGCGGCAAGACTTAGATAAGATGGTGGTAACTAGCCAGGCGGGCTCAGAAAATGCCCTACCACCAACCAAACCGAGTCCACAAAGTTGGACCCCGCCGCGAATCGAACCCGCGACCTCCTGATGTGAAGCAAGCGGCAAGCCACTACGCTACGGAGGCGGTTTTTTTATGAGTTCGGTATATATCCAATAGGAGTTTCATAGGAGCGGTGTTTTTACACCCCGTATTTTGTACACAGCCAAAACTGACGTTATTTTATATTTTTCTCAAAGTCAAAATTACACTTTGCACGAAATGCCACCGACTTATCCGGACGTTTTGCGGTGGAACCGTATCGCTGTGCAATACGTTAATCTGTCAATTGTTAGTCGAATTTAAATTGCTATGAGTGTTGTTATACGGTGATTTTAGCTTTTGTTTTAATCAATAGTGTGTAAAATTATGTTAGACCAATGAGCTTTTGTATACAACAGGGGCGTTTAGGTAAATTACAATTTGTATCATCGTGTTGAATGGTATAAATACCTAACGATTTTGCCTCGAGGAAGAGGAAACTCCTCTTCAAATGATTTGCGGTTGCTAGGCACTAGTCTAAGTCAGAAGCCGATCTCTAGATGGATCAATGGTAACTTGGTTTCTTGGTAATTTTGTCGTGTTACTGTAACCAATAAACGTGTTTTCTTTTCTTTCTTTCTAACTCCAGAGGTCACCAGAGAACTCGATCCAAAGTGCCTTCTACAGTTCATCAGAACTATCGGCCTTGAGAAATAATATCGGTATTTCTAAATATTGGACAGTGGTCACAATTTATAGATCTACTCAGGTCGCAGTGATCTATTCGGGCCCACATCCAGTCCTTTCACAAATAATAATAACTACTAATGACAATGACATTCTGTTATGTTTTTTAAGGGAAATGGATATATGTAGATAAGATATTATAGTGGTCACTAAAGGGCGTCACACATTAGCGTTATACTGTGCTATAAAATCCGCCACACTCATGGACGGATGGCGAGGCTTGAGGCTTCTAACTTCACGGTCCCCCACTCGACTCGCCATCCGTCCATGAGTGTGGCGGATATTATAGCACAGTATAGCGCCCTTGAGAGAGGCGAGGGAGTTTCGCGGCCAAAACAAATTATGTTAAGTTATACATATTTCATTAAACAAAGTGATGGGTCGACTATTGATTTTGCCGAATAGTCGGTTCTTTAGCTGATTAAAACTTCCATTCCACTTCAAAAGTTTTAGAACAAAAGATATTTGGTTTCATAAGTAGAAGCCAACCCTGATGTGTTGCGTCATATTTTTGTTACACCCTGTAATTATATTGATATTGTAGCGTACACTGAGTCCACAGAAAATTGTTTTTCTTTTCTTTTTCCAACTATTTTTAACATTAGAATATAAAAGTATATTAAATAAAATAAGGGTTAATTTTTAAAGCTTCACTGCCACTGTTTTAACTTGATCAACTTTCCCAAAAAACTCATAGTCAATTACAAGTTCATTTCTTTTTTCGCGAAATGACTGTGAGCATAATGGGGAAAGTTGTTTAGATACACGGGTAGAATCCCTAGTTTAAATAATTGTAGCACATTTTAAAACACCTCTATATAAAAAAAGAACCCTATAAAAACTATAGAGTGACCACTGCGCTCTAGGTTTGGCCCGTGTGTCCGCCCGCGTGTTTTTTTTTTGTTATGTTTATTCGCCACATTTAGGTTATGAATGCATGACGTATTCTAACAAGGTAATCGCTTTCTTCTATAATAGCTCGCGATAACAGTAAAGATATCGCAACGTATACGATCCATAACCTGCCTATAGGTAGGCATAACAGTAAAGATATCGCAACGTATACGATCCATAACCTGCCTACCTATCTAAAGTTAAAACAGTCAGCTTTCAAAATTCAAATTCAAAATTCAAAATTCATTTATTTGTGGAACATAGGTGAAATAACAGATGTATCGTTTGTATGTAGTGTCCAATATGTCCTGCCATAAAAGGCGTACAAATATAGAAATTGGATACACAAAAAAAGATAAGATTAGCTAAATTATTGAAACTGATGATTATGAATTTACTTATTACATTAATTTAATATTTAAAAAATACCAATTCATTTAATTAATTAATAATTATGTCTAGTAACTTTGTATTATAACATTGTAACGATCTTATCATAAAAAACTTTGATTGATTTTTAAAATACATACAATTCGTTAAGATACATTAAATTCATACAAAATACAACACATTACAGATATTATCATTTCATTACATTTATCCACAATTTATGCTAATTTGTCATTGAGAAAGTCATTAATGGAATAATAACATTTATTTAATAGAAATTTATTTAATGCACATTTGAACAATCGTAGGTCACTAATTTCACGGATAACTTTAGGAGTCTTATTATAAATTTTTGGTGCCATTGCAAAAACACTGTTATGAACAAGTGATGTCTTCGTGGGCACAAGACAGAGTTTATCACAGTGTCGCTCTCTGGTTACAAAATCAAACTTTTTGATGTTATTTTTCACAAACATGACTGTTTCAAATATATAAAGAGATGGTACCGTCAATATCCTGAGATTTCTAAAATGTTCTTTACAGCTGTCAGTACGCTTAATATTACAAATTGCTCTTATACACCGTTTCTGAGCCTTTAAGACCGTATCCTTGTATGGTGCATTACCCCAGAAAATTATTCCGTAACGTAAAGTTGATGCTACATAGCCATGATAAGCAGACAGGACGGCAGTTTGGTTAACAACCTTGGTTAGTTTGTGTAACATAAAACTAAACTGATTAAGTTTTTTGCATACCTCGTCCAGATGCGTATTCCATTTCATTTTATTATCAATATTCAATCCCAGGAATTTTGTTTCAAAAGTTTCCCCTACCCTTTCGCCGTTATGACTAATGTTTAGGTCACAGTGATAAGTATCGCGTTGTTTAAAATTAATTATCTTAGTCTTTTCTTTGTAAGACGTAAGACGATATTTTTCATATTTAACTGTATAACTGAACTGTCATTGTGAATTTCTAAACCAATTGATTACATTTGAAATTACAATGAAAATTCAGGTTTCTGTTAAAATGTTATCAAGAGCCGAAAAAAAAAACAATGTTTTACCTTGTTGTCAGGCAAACAGACGATTAACCTAGTTGTGGGATAAGTAGTAACCATTTATATTAAGTACTTAGCTGCTAAGCTAGACTAGGTCTGAAGTAATAGGTTGGAAAGGCAAAAATAAAGCTTAGGTCTTTAATGCTAGTAAGTAATTGTCGTTCGTCGGAGCTTTGTTCGTTTCTTCATAATTTATTGATAGGTGAACATGTCTAGGCTGTTATTATGTTATGTCCATTTCTTTATTGCCGGCTGTAGTTAATTAATTGTGGTTTTCTTTTATTGAGGTAATTTTTACACAGGTGTAAATAATATAAGAAGACCTCTTTCGGAAACTAAAAAAGGCTTGATGGTTTCTTTTAGTGCAGATTCATTATATTTGTCATAATTCTTAAACTGACATCGAGTTTTGTGTTTTGTTTTGGTTCGGTTATTTTTACACAGTGTCATAAATTCTTAAACTGACAATGGTGTCGATTCGATTTTTACGATTAAACTTATTTAACAGGACTAAACTAAATTTAAGTGTCCTGTCCTTGTCTTTTCGATATAGAAATAAAAAGACAGAACACTTAAATTAAGTTTAATCCTGTCAAATAAGTTTAATCGTGAAAACCGAATCGACACCATTGTGTTTTTGTGTTTTGTTTTAGTTCGGTTATTTTTACACAGCGTCATAATAATAATAATAACAATAATAATAAAATAATAATAACAATAATAATAATAAAATGCGTAGGGATGTGACGACCCCATCGCCACTGATGTAGAGGCTGCAGTGACAGCGCAGCCTCTTCATCAGTGTAATTAGTCAGTACCCCCTGGACTAGGTGTTGACCGTGCCGAATTCCAATTTGACCCCGGGTACAAAAATAAAGGGGTCCATAACGGTCAAGCGTAAAAAGATGATGGAAAGCAACAATAATGAAGGTCGCATAGGGTCGCTGCCCGGGGGCCGCCGTACATGTATGGGGCAATGGAGTACGATCCTTAGTCTCCATGGTCAGCGGTTGTCGAATGCGGAAGACCGGATTTGGATAAAGAGGGGTATATTCCAGGGCGACTGTCTGAGTCCACTTTGGTTTTGCCTGTCTCTGAATCCACTCAGCTTTTTGCTAGAGAAATCAGGGACGGGATTTCAGTTTCAGAGAGGGGGCTTACGCATGACCCACCTTTTGTACATGGATGATCTCAAGCTGTTCGCCCCAAATGCAACACGGTTGGAGGAGCTGTTGAGAATTACTTGCAATTTCAGCAGCTCCATCAACATGGAGCTAGGGGTGGATAAGTGTGCGATCCTTCATGTGGAGACAGGTAGGGTGGTGCATTCGAATGGAGTCAATAGTGACTCCATGAACATTCGTACCCTCTCTGAGACTGAGACATACCGGTATCTGGGTATGTTGCAGAGCATTGGTGTGAACGAAACGGAGGTAAAACAGGCAGTATGTGACGTGTTTTGGGAGCGCCTGACAAAAGTTTTTAATAGCTATTTGTCGGGCGTTAACAAGATACGTGCAATCAATGCTTGGGTCATCCCCGTTCTTCTGTACACCTTCGGCATACTCAGATGGACACAGACTGAATTGGATGCCCTGGATCGGAAGGTCCGCACTACTATGACACTCCACAGAATGCATCATCCGAGGTCGTCAGTGATGAGGCTGTATATTCCGCGGAAGAATGGCGGTCGTGGCCTTCTATGTGCAAAACAAATGCACAACCGTGAAATATGCAGCCTCCGAAGCTATTTCCTGGCGAAAGTCGACAGTGATTTGCATAGAGTTGTCATAGTATGTGATAAAGGACTAACCCCTTTATCCATGGCCCAAGAGAACTGGCAAGCGCCGGCTGTACTTAGCACTGTTGAGCGAGAAGCCATTTGGAAAGAGAAAGAGCTGCACGGAAGGTTCTTTAAGGCTTTCTACAAGTCCTTCGTAGATCAGAAGGCTTCCGTGCACTGGTTGCGCTTCGGAGACCTCTTTGCGGAGACCGAGGGTTTTGTCTGTGCAATACAGGATCAGGTTATAAAGACGAACAACTACAGGAGGTTCATAATGAAAGACGGTACCTTGGACGTATGTCGGTTGTGCCGTGAGCCAGGTGAAACCCTGCGCCATATAACCTCCGGTTGTTCGATTCTTTGTAACACTGAGTATTTGCACAGACATAACCAAGCAGCCAGGATCCTGCATCAAGAGATCGCTCTAAAGTATGGCTTCATAGCTCGGCGGTTGCCATATTACAAGTATACGCCGGAGTCAGTTCTCGAAAACGACCGCGCCAAGCTCTACTGGGACCGAGACATCATCACGGATAGGTCTGTTGATCATAACAGACCTGATATCGTGTTGATGGATCGGGCGCAGTCAAGGGTGTTTTTGGTGGATATCACTATTCCACACGACGAAAACCTCGTGCAAGCCGATGCCGACAAGAGGTTACGGTACCTTAACCTGGCGCACGAGGTTACGGATGTGTGGCAAGTGCAATCCACTGAAATCATTCCTGTAGTCCTGTCCGTTAATGGTTTGATCCCCACTGACCTGGATCGTAACCTTAGGCGGTTGGGACTTCGAGGCAGACCGATAATAGCGGCTATGCAAAAGGCAGTCCTCCTCGACAATGCCCGGATTGTCCGACGCTTTCTCTCCTCGTCGCACTGACCTCCAGCCGACTGTGCTTCTGCTGGAGTAGCTCCTGCCACTTCGCCGAGCGCGAAGTGGTCAGAGTAGCCCTAATTCATATTTCAAAATAATAATAATATCTGGGACAAATTACACACGGTCATCTGGCCCCAAACTAGGATTCCCTGTACCTTGGGAACCAGAGACTGATATACATACACATATACATTTAAATACATACATATATAGATATAATACACCCAGACTCAGAGCAAACAATTCTGCTCATCACAGAAAAGTTTGCCCTGTGTGGGGATCGAACCCACGACTCTCGGATCAGAGGTCAGGATCGCTAACCACTTAGCCACCGAGTGAGTCAGTCATCATAATTCTTAAGTTGACATTGAGTTTTTGTGTTTTGTTTTAGTCCGGTAATTTTTACAGAGGCTGTAAATTTATATAAGAAGACTTCTTTCGAAAACTTAAACTAGGGCTTGTCACCACACTGATCAACTTTTCCGAAGAAAGTCCTTTTAATTCCTAATAACTGAAGCGTTTAGTGGAATACCACTGAAGCTAAGTGGTAAATTCTAAACATGTGGTTTCCTAATGGTAGAAGCTGATTACTACAACTAGGTTAAACTAATTTGTATACATTAGACAGTTAATGGATAGGTAGGATCGAATTGATTACTAGTTATTATGTAGTAACAAAATCAAAATTATAGGGTGGCTTTAAATTAGTTCTTGATACGAAAGGCTAATGTGCTCATGATAACAAACAACTTTTCCCAAGGAACCCATAGACCAACTGCAAAAAAAAATTTGAATCTCCATACAAATCGATCAACCGACCGGTCAAATTATTATGAAGAGTCGAATTTTTTTTTTGCGATCTTGTTATGGGTTCCTAAGGGAAAATTCTTTGTTATCTTGAGCACATGCACACCCTTTCGTATCAAGAACTAATTTAAAGTCATCCGTTATAATGTCGTACTGACAGGATAAAGCGTAAGTTTGAGGCAAGTAATAAAAAGGAAATGTTACATACATCTTATACAGGGTGTAACAAAATTGATGTAGGATCCGTTAACTGGAGATTCTACTCATCGTACTGAACAACTTTTGTTCTACAACTTTGCTCAAATCGTAAAAAAAAAATTTGGACTCCATACAAAAATGACAAAAAATGGCAAAACACATGATCTATTTGTATGGAGAGTCCAGAATTTTTTTTGCGATTTGAGCAAAGTCGTAGAACAAAAGTTGTTCAGTACGATGAGTAGAATCCCCAGTTAACGGGTCCTACACCAATTTTGTTACACCCTGTATAGGTGTGAAACTACTTTTACTTTTTTACCTACGTCACAGAATACCCAATAGTACAAGTATTCTTAAACTAAGTACGCTTTAATGAAGCACTCTTAAACTAAGTACGCTGTAAACTAATACTGAACAGTTTTTGAGCGAACAATTTGAATCCCTCCATACCAAAAGTTGATATATTTGCATGAAATGAACTAAACTTGTTCAGTTTGATAAGTAAAAACTCACCTTTAAGTAGTACTACGCCTTTTTGTTATATCCTTATGCTGTTCTTATCCTACAGATTAAGACGCAACTTCTACAGTAATATACATCTAGTTATCACATATACAAGTGTCCTTCAGAGCTATAGAATTGTTTTGAGAAACTTCTCTTTCCAACCCTGGACATTATCTTGTAACCTCTAGAAAGGACGGCCGAGTCACTGCCCTGGAATACAGACGCTGTGAAAAGGAAACATCATAATATCTGTACATCAAAGCTACCTTCACAATGTTAAGTACTATTTATAGCTAAAGTAATTACTTAAGCTTTCATTCGGTTGGCACACGAAGTCTCCCGTACAAACTTAACTTAACTAGCTTTGGTCCAAAGTTTGCTCTCGTGGATGTTGATTTCATGACCATGGAGGTGCGCAGTACGCGAGTGCGTCTCGCGAGCATGGAAATGAGTTTTTTGGGATAAAACTAGACTGTGTTATTCTCCATTCTCTATTTAATTTTTATATTAAAAAATCGGCTAAGGATTTATTTCGAGCGTTTCCCTGCTTTGCAAGGCACATTAAGATATAAGTGCTTGTCGCTGTCACCAGATGGCAGTTGTTAAGCCATATTGGAAGCCTTAGAAGTTGACCACTAGCCCCAGAACCTCCACTAATCCGGACTCATCCCCCGTGTGTGGAATATAAGGCCTTATCCTTCCTAAGGTATGCAAAGGGATCCGTGTCCCTGCAGTCGGACAATACAGTGATTTTATTATATGCATTTGACACTTACTAAAATTTCGCGTGTTGCTTTAGTAAAATAAGGTTTTATTTAAATGTACCTGTTCATTTTTAACCAAAAATAGTTTGAAAGGTTATATCTTGTAGGACCTCAAATCACAGAAAGTTTTATTGTTGCAAGGCTATATTAAAAGGTTATTTCCCCTTTTCCATGATTATCGACGTACAATGTACATGTTTATGTTAGACATAAACTTTATTGTTGACCCAAGAATTGCTTCGAGGCTTGGTCATCGTAAATATCACAAAGTAGGTTTGGTCAATAAGTTTTCGGTCCAATTTAGGTAAAATTTAGGGATGGCATTAATTTCAGACTACCACAAAGACACACTTAATTAAATAATGTGTTTTTTTAGTATTTTTTATCAACAACTATTAGTATTTAATATTTAAAAGTAATTGGGTCAGTGCGACTACGTATTTAACCGCGTAGGTTAACTGACTACAGTCTCGGTCGGAACTTGGATTGGTTTGACTGCTACTGGCACTTCCTTCCACAGTTTGCGTGATTCGCAAGCAACGCTAAGCCATCAGCCAGCCGGAGTGATACCACGGCCTCACAGAAAACCGGCGTGAAGCAACGCTTGCGTTGTGTTTCGTCGAGTGAGTGAGGGTACCGAAGGCCCAAACCTCCCCCCCTCCCCAATTCCCCCAATCCCCCATCCCATTTCAAAGGTCGGCAACGCACTTGTGACTCCTCTGGTGTTGCGGGTGTCTATGGGCGGCGGTAATCACTTACCATCAGGTGATCCGTCGGTTCGTTTGCCACCTATCACATAAAAAAAAAACATGGGCGGCTTGAAACTTTCTGACACTGGGGTTGGCCATCAGCCCCACAACTTCCAGTAATCTAAAACTCTTATGGTCTAACCTTTTCAAGGTGAGGACGATATGGTTTATTAATGTCAGTATTTAATGCAAATTTTGACTGCCTTATTTTGCTGTGAAATTTGGATAACCCGTTGCCTTTTATCGATTTTGAGTTTATATGTATATAGCCTTGAAGGCTCATAGTGATAGTATCACCATGAAAAAGCGTAATTACAAAAATACTGATAATTTATAGTACTTCATGTGCTACCTCAATTATATTGAAAGAAAAAAAAAGTTATGGGACGAGATCCGTGCCCCTGCAGTGAGGACGATATGGGTTGTTAACAGTAAAAACAATTTGGAGCCTCCTTATTGTTTTTATTTATCTCTCGTCAAAACTGAACAAGGATTTCTATTCATTAATTGGAAATACTTTTCTCAAAAACTTTTTGACCTTTTCATACAAATTGGACCATCATCAGCTGGTCAATCTCAAATATTTGAATTAAAAACTAACAATAATATAAGTATTTTTAAATTTTTTATTTTTAAGTTTTTTTTTTAATTTCGATTGCCATCCCTATATACAGTATGGACACTCCCTGCCGCTCTCTGAATAATATCTCACCCCCCCTGTGTGACCGATCTGTGACTATTTGTCAAAGGGTTGGCAAACCAAAGCACAGTATAATAACCAAAGACAATTTTATTTTTTTAAGGCAAGAGCTTAAGGCTCCTAAGGCTATACAGCCTTGTCTGGTATATACAGCCATTACTTCATTTGTAAAAGGCTAGCTAACAATAAAGACAATGAGGGCTAAATTGTATCTCGATTCAACCATAGTACATCACGCACACATTTACTTACATGTGTACAAACATGAATGTCTATGTAGTAAACAATGGCGCGAAATTTGTATTAAGTGTCGGGGATGTACTAAACAACTTTCTCCAAGGTTGGGTACCTTGTGTGTTTTTTTAAATCCCCTTACTAAATTGGTTAATCAACTTGATCAATTTGGAAAAATTGTAGGGTTCTGTAAGGATATTTTTCAGTTTCATAACTTATTATAATATCTTGTCCAAAACGAAGTCGGCCGATCAGCTGATCGGTTTATAATTATGCAAAGTCCACTATTTCGTGATTTGTCGATAGACGTAGCACAAAAGTAATTCAGCTTCATGCGTGACAGCTTTAATTATTGCTTTTATGTTTCCGCTTTATTTTCATTTGTTATTTATTTATTTACTTATTTGTCATTTATTTATTTACACTTTTTTGTACATAATAAAAAATATATATATAATTATAACTAGTGTACATAATTATGGGACTGTACAGGTAGGCGGTCTTATATATTTTGTGTTTGTGCTTCATTGTTATTTTTAACCGAGTTCAAAAAAGGAGGAGGTTCTCAATTCGTCGGAATCTTTTTTTTTTATGTATATTCACCGATTACTCGAAGACGCCTGAACCGATTTGGAAAATTCTTTTTTTGTTTAAAAGGGTATACTTCACAGGTGGTCCCATATAATTTTTTTATAAAATTCATCGGTTTTTAAGAAAATCAACAAAAAAATAGCAAAATTGGAGTTGTTGCGATTGAAGTCGGTTGTTTTAACGTATTCAGCGTGGTCAATTATTTATTATTATCTATGATACGATAGATAGATAGATAGATAAACAGTTTTAATAATTGTATTTGCTCACACACATATGCCATATTTAAAAAATATATACAACGCCACTTACCTCCCAAGAGGAAATGTTTATTAGGACACAAAAATAATTTTCAACGTTAAACGGAAAACAAAAAGTGATCCTAATTAATTTTAATGTTGTTGTAGATAGATAAAAAACGTAAAATTATAATAATAATGTCGTTTTACAGAAAGGGGCCGAGAGTTGAACGCCCCTGCTTGTGAGCACGCGTCGTACTATTAGTTTTAATTAACCACATCACTATCGGTCTAATCAAAATTAATGTAAGTACTTTTATTCATAAACTAGTGAAACGCCTGCGACTTCATACGCGTTAACTTCGGATGTATAAACAGCCTATACAGGGTGTAATAAAAAGGTGTGGTGATATGAAGATGGGCTTCTACTGAACAACGTTTGTTCTACAACTTGTTGAAATCGCAAAAAAATGACTTTTTATACAAATCGATCAGCATGCGAAACAAGTTTGTATGAGAAGTATTTTTTTGCGATTTCAACAAAGTTGTAGAACAGAAGTTGTTCAATTTGGTGAGTAGAAGCCCACCTTGAAGTATCACAACACTTTTTTGTTACACCCTGTAAAGTCGATTATACATTTAAATTGAGAAAGAAACATTCAAAAGATACAATGGATGAGTCTCACGTTAATATCATTTTATGACTGTCGTAGGGTGCGCAGTGCGCGAGTCGTAAGTGGCTCGCGAGCACAAATAAGAGTTTTTCGGGATAAAACTGTCCTATATGTTATTCATTGTCCCCTATCTAATAAATCAGTTGAGTCAGGAGTAAGTAAGTTGGTAGTTGTAGTAATAAATAGCGACGCTTTATTAATTCGTATTTTTTTAAGTTTCCGGTGTAACTTCTAAGGGAATTCAATATTTTTACGGGATAAAAAAGGCACATTCAATTTCTATAATATTTAAGCCTAATGTCTTAACTTTAACTGCAGTACATTATGCTATATCGTCCCTCGCACCACTAAGTCACGTATCTCAGTTTTTTGATGATTTGAGTTAGGACTGCCGCTGACTTCCTTGTGTCGTTCTCTATGTTTTCCTTTAACTCACGCTTCTGTATGAATAGTGGTTCTCATGATATTGGTATTTACATAGTTAACGTATCTCATAAAAATCCAGGAAAAAATTCAACTAAGTGACGTAACTCACTTAGGGTTTTTAGTCAAAACCTGTTTTAAGACTTTGATAAAATATTATATCCTATATCATATAGGATTTTTAGTAAAATGTTATTTACATAGGTAATGAGATACAATACGATATTATTATACTGTTCTTTAATTTGGCGGGAGATAGACAGTTAATATGCTGTTAGGCCGCGGGTGCACTCATCTGATCCGGTCAGATCCGACAGCTTAGCCCCGTCCACCTGTCGGTCCTCTTAAAACTGTCGGATGTACGCGGGTGCACTGGTCCGGTAAATTGTCGGACGGAAACAGTCATGCCACCTTTTTAGCCATAAAGTAAGCGTCGTCGCGTCGTTGTTATTGAATAGTGTTGTGCGCAGTACATGTGTGCCCGGCTTTTAGCCAACGCCAATTAGTGACGTTATTGTTATTAATACAGTGTAGAAGTATAAGCATACCTATGCTTGATTTGTGATGTATTAAAACACTTGGTTACCTACCTAGGTAACCAAGTGTTTAATACATCTAAAATTGTGGTTATATCATACAACGTTTCATATTAAAAATACCATATCATTATATGAAACTGCATATTCTAAAAGTGTATGTTAATTTCTATAGGTCAAAAAATAAAAACGAACCTTGTATTTTTTTACCAAAAACACATTACATTAAAACAAGAAGAGGCTTGGGTGGCTACAGTACAGAACCTAAATATGTAAATATTATTGAAAATCAAAGTATTTTTTATCTAAGAAGATGCTTTGCACATTTTCTTAAACCGTATTTTTTTCTATTAATGCTAAAATACCATAATATACATACACACATATGCATTTGAATATTCCATAAATTTACATTGATTTCTGCAGGTACCTATAAAACATTATCATATTAATATATAAGGTGCTACTTTATTAGTGCCCGATATTTTAGTCAGTGCTTGTACTCCTGATTCTGATCAACTTTCCCCAAAAACCCATAGTCAAATCGAAAAAAAATTTTTGGGCTCTTCATACTAATTTGGCCGCTCGGCTGATCGATTTGTATGAAGAGTCCAAAAATTTTTTTTCGATTTGACTATGGGTTTCTTGGGGAAAGTTGATCAGAATCAGGAGTAGAAGCACTGACTAAAATATCGGGCACTAATAAAGTAGCACCTTATATATGTAAATCGATAACTAAACTCTACATGTCGATGAATTACGCAAAACTCTTCGTCTCGTCCTGTAAGGATGTCAGTGTCCGACTGTGTCGGATGAGTGCAGCACGTTCATAGAAAATGAAAAAATTTCGTGGAATATAGCCACAAAGGCAATAGTGTCTTTTTTCTACGAGGATGTGAACTATAACTGTTTAAAACTGTCCGCGGAAAAAGGGCTGAGTGGCGCTTGTGCCCCGCCCCGCCCCCGCGCAGCAGGGAAGAAAATAGCCACTGTGGCTGTTGTGGCTGTTTTCGGCGGGTATTTCAGGAAATTTTTTAAATGCTTATTTTCTAGTCGATGGAGATCGCTTTTCTGTGATTTTTTGATTGAATATGATGTAAAATGGGTAACGGATTTTAATTATGCAATAAAAATAAAAAGCCACAACAGCCATTGTGGCTTTATTCGTAGGATACGACGATCTGTCGGATCTGATCGGATTGGATGAGTGCGCCCGCGCCTTTAGGATGTTTGCGGGGGTGAACGACGGTGGCGCAGGGAAGTTCTGAAGTTCTTTAATGATTAGTTATATTTTATTACATACAGGTTGAAAACAATACTGTTGCTCCTACCATATAAGGTTTGATGATGCGTACAAACAAAGTACAAACTAATATTATGTAACAAATCTTTTATGTGGGAAATTTTCATATTTTCATAATAAAACTATGATCAGTTTGGAGTGTTTATTTTCATAAACTAGTGTAACTGTAGGATCGTAAGTGGAAAATGATTCGGATATTGAAAAACAAAGTTATCACAAAGTCACGTATCTGTTTTCAAAAATCAAAAAAAATATTACTAATACAATTAAGTGAGTAGGTAATATATCAAATGAAAGCAGAAACTTTCCTCTATATATAGGTATATTAGTTTTATTTCAGCATGTCTTTGGAATTAAAATATAATTAAAGTTTGAAATTCCCTAACTGAAAAACGGTTGTTTTGAAGAACTTGCAAAAATGAGATACGTGAGTTAGTGGTGCGAGGGACGATATATTTAAAACTGTTTGTTGGACATTTATCAAGAACGGGGAGGAACTTTTAATAAACGAAATAGCTCTCTGATTGATTCCACTGTGCGCAGGTGAGCGACCCCAGCTAATTAATTAAATTACTTTATACAGGGTGGAATAAAAATGTTGATACATTGGAACATATGGGGGAGACACACGCACGCGACTAGTAAGTACTTAATATTAGAACAAAGACTTAATATTTTAAGGGAGTTATGTATCCGTAAAGTTTCCGCACGTTTTCCTGACCTAATACATTAGTCATCATCATAACAAAATATTTAAATACACTTTAATAATAATAACATTCGCTTGTAGGTATACTTGTAGGTACTGGTATATTAGGTTTTGGTGTAATAATAGTCTACAACGACGGTATTTTAGTAGTAAATAACAAGAAAAATGCTTTAATTCCAGCTACTTATTTTTTTTCGTGTCCTTGACCTCATGGTACAACGTGTAATTAAATGCTGAGGGTATAATAATAAAAAAAACTGATATTTTATGGCGTAATTCAGTTCAGCCCTACAATTTATTTTACAATATTTTCTTTTTTTTTTTTTTTTTTTTTTTTTTATGGCATAGGTGGCAAACGAGCAGACGGATCACCTGATGGTAAGCGATTACCGCCGCCCATAGACACCCGCAACACCAGAGGAGTCACAAGTGCGTTGCCGGCCTTTGATATGGGAGTACGCTCTTTTCTTGAAGGTTTGAATGTCGTATCGGTCCGGAAATACCGCAGGCGACAATTCATTCCATAGTTTGGTTGTGCGAGGCAGAAAGTTTCTAGTGAAACGCACAGTTGTGGACTGCCAACCATCTATGTGATGGGGATGAATATATTGTCGCGTAGAACGATGGCGAAAAGAGGCGGCAGGGATCAATCCGAACAATTCCTCGGAGCACTCCCCATTGTACATGCGATAGAGAATACTCTTAATTTCATTTTTTAATAGAGATGAGTTAATACTAGTTGTAATATAGAATCTATAACACTATAGTTTTTACCTACTCATTATACAACTAATTGATTGTGATTATTAAACTCTTGTGATTTTTAAACTTTGACAATTTTTTTTTTAATTTTTAATAGCCAGCGCAATAATAGGCATTCCATCTTAGCCCTCAAGATTGGCAAGGCACTGATAACTCTTTTGGTGTTATAAGTGCTTATATAATAATATAAACACGATGATTAGAAGCCTCATTTAACGGGTCATACGTCTATTTTGTTATACCCTGTTTAAGTATTTAATTAATGAGGTAACTATGCCATATGCCCCGTGTGTTACGCCCTAAACACCACAGAGGCGACGGAAACGGGCGTTACACATGCTATCACATTGCACCTTCAACACGGAAGCGTAAATCTGCCTTCTTGTATAATACATAATTGTATAATGTATGACTTTCTCAGACTAAAAAATATCTTTATTTCATCTATGATAACTTTATTTACTATACGAAGTCAGACTGACAGCTTGACATTTGCCATTATTACTTCTACTGAAATGAAATAAAGACTTTTTAGTCTGCCGAAGAAAGTGACCGAAGTCATTGTTCTAGCAATTTTTTTAAATCAACCCAACCCATTAGACAAGTCAAATATTATACTAAGAAAACCACTGAACTGATATCCACCAAACATAAACCAAGTAAAGAACTACCGCAATTTTACTAAGTGTGTGTTCATAACGATTGGTTTCAACTGTTTCCTTGTGTGAGTTCGTCGTAGATGTGTGCTATGCATGTTGCACTCGCTTAAAACAAGAAAACCGTAAATGTGTTCTGTGCGTGTTTACCTCATCCCCCTAAATTTGCCTGAAAAAATCTGGAGCAAAGATCAGCGCAAGGCGTCTTCAGTTATATTAGGTATGCTCTAAGGCTGTAACTCCAGTTCCTGAAGTGCAGTGTATCCTATATTTTATGTTTATGTTTTTATCACATATGCTTATCCCCCTAGGATGCATTCATGTCTGCAGGACAAACGAGCGGAGTGCAGCGACTTATCATACCTAGTGTAAACGATTACTTAGCAGACTACGATATGAAAATATACGAGGTGTTAAAAAGAGTGAGTTTGAAATTTTATGGGGTTACTCAGAATCATCTAAAGAATACAGGAAAAATATTGGTAAAAGCCGATCCACAATTCCTTTTTCAGTTTCACATACAAATGTTTGATTCACTATTCAGATTTATTATGAGAAACTAATGGAAATAGTAAAATAAAAAAATATATTATGGATCGACTTTTTTCAATATTTTTCCTGAATTTTATACTTAACTCTCAGTAATCCCTTAAAATTTCAAACGCATTTTTTAACATCCTGTATATTTACGTATGCAATTTATTGTAAATAGTTCCCACTGATCATTTTTAATGACAATTGGTAAGTCCTTGACATCATCTCACTTAGTGGTGACATGCATTTAACGTGCTCCAGTTGTAAATCTTATTCACAAACAGGCTAGCTACCGGGTAACAACACGCTAAAAATGTAAATGCGGATCGAGCAGTGAGATAAGGTTACGTTTATCATAGCATATAAAAAAAAAACTTGTCTCTGATTATACCTGCTCTGGTAAAAAGGAACCGTTAAAAAGGAAGTCATCAATGAGTGGAAACTTCTTATTTAAACTGAGGCTTCTATAAAAATGTAAAATCTTTAAAAAATATATTAATTAACTTAGACTTGCTTTGATATATACCTTATACACACACAACACAATACTTGTTTCTTATATGCCAACTTCTATTCTATCGCTTTTTAAATAAACGACAATAATTTGGATTTTTCATACAAGAATAAAAATAAACCTGAATTTTCCATACAAATAGATCGTCAGATTGACTATTTAGTCAATCTGACGATCTATTTGTATGGAAAATTCAGGTTTATTTTAAAATTGGTCAAGTGATCTGAATGAAAGACTGTGTTTGTTCATATACGTATCTGCCATTAAAACATCACCTCATATATAGTTCGCGTCACGTAAAAAGAGCGCTGGCTGGCGTTCCGAGGATGCACTCTGACAGCAACTATTTAGTACCCTCTCTTTCACACTTACGCGATTTATATTATGCTGTCCTGTTGTCAGAGTGAACTGTTGTGCCCTCGGAACGCCCGCCAGCGCTCTTTTTACGTGACGCGAGCTGTACCTAAGTTACAAAAAATATAAGAAAAGACCTTATTTTCACGCCTTAACAACTACTTTTAACTATAATAGATATTAGGCGTAAAATATCTGAAATGTACTATCCATTGCAGGCTAGAATGTTTCCCCAAAGGTCGCTAAGAAAGTTGAAGGGCGGGCAAAAGGTTAAGCTATCAAAACCTCCATTATGTAAGTAGATAATACAGAAGCGCCGTTTGTCACGCTTGACAATGTGTACTTAAGTCCGCTGGATCAAAGTTGGAGTAGTGTCATGTCATGGATTTGTTGAAGCTTGTATTAATGGCCTTTATGTTTGATAGTTTATGGAGCAATATTTGAATTACTATTCCATATTGTTTGGACTAATTATATGATTTGGTGCCCGCGACCATGTCGGGTAGAAGTTAGGAAGCCCTCAGAACCTTATTGCCTTTGTTCATTTACAAATTAAACTCTACCTATCTATGCATCGCTTTCATTGCATTAAGATTGGTCTAGCCGTCCATTGCACGATTCATTAAGTAACGAACATACTTTCACAATTTGAATGGTTATTAGTGAAAAATATTCTAATAAAGAACAAGACAACATTTTTACAAGACTAAGAGCTTAGGAAGTTTTACATGGATTTCAAATAGGCAGGAGACCTATATTTGTATTGGCCGCACTAGACGTCGCTTAACCTGCATCTAAATTCCACCTTACTTTAGAATCCCTTCAAATCTGCCAATGTCTCTCTAATATTATTTTAATGTTACGGAAAGGTTAATAAAAAAGGTTAACCTCTACTGAATTCATTCGAAAACCGAGATTTAATTAACCGTGTAAGTACTTGTACAGTCAGCAAAAAAGTGCGGCACGAATATACACAACGAAATGAATATACAGTCCGAAACACAATTTAGTTATTTCACAGTGAAATAACATGCGTTATGCATTTATAATTAACCGAATGTTGCAGCAAACAGCTTTATTTGTACTTACCTTTGTGCCACGCGACTTGGCACAAACTTTTCATACAAGGGCACCGTAAAAATGGAGGGCAAATAACATAGATCATACGTGGCTTTTGTTTGTTATTTGTTCTTTTTTATTGTTTGGAAAAAAAGGAATAGTTACTAGACCATTAAAACAGATGAACCTAAAATGCGCGTGACGCGACACGCACTTGACCTCATTTTTTATCCTTAATGGAAAACCCTTGGCATCATCTCACCTGATGGTAAATTGTCAAAATTAAAAAATCTTCATCCCCAAATTTTATGTGTTTAAAAAAGCATTAATACGACATACCTACATATTTTAAGGCTGCTTATGAATGTATTAATAAACCTACCTATACATAAAGCACTCACAGTAATTAGGAGAAAAATATTAAATGTTCTCATTTGTGTTCGCGAGATGAGTGTGCTTGATGTTGTGTTAATTCCTGTTTAGAGTATCGGGATTCGTATGTTTTTTAACCGACTTCAAAAAAAAGGAGGAGGTTCTCAATTCGTCGGAATCTTTTTTTATTATTATTTTTTTTATGTATGTTCACCGATTGATTACTCGAAGACGCCTGAACCGATTTGGAAAATTCTTTTTTGTTTAAAAGAGTATACTTCACAGGTGGTCCCATATAAATTTTATCGAAATCGATTTAGCGGTTTTTGAGAAAATTAACAAAAACATAGCAAAACTGGAGTTGTTGCGATTGAAATCGGTTGTTTTTAACGTATTCAGCGTGGTCAATTATTGCATATTGCCGTGAATTTCAGGAAATTAAGAGCGTACTCCCAAATCAAAGGCCGGCAACGCACTTGTGACTCCTCTGGTGTTGCGGGTGTCTATGGGCGGCGGTAATCGCTTACCATCAGGTGATCCGTCTGCTCGTTTGCCACCTCTGCCATAAAAAAAAAAAAAAAAAAAAAAAAAAAAAAAGCTAAGGGTTAAAGTACATCTGGCCGCAGGGAATCTCGTTTTCCTGTAGCGCTATCTTTTTCTTTCGGTCAGTAACATCGTTCGCTAGAGCGAGAAGAGAATACGAGTGGCTTTCGCACCGGCGATGCGGAAGAGTGCGGGCGCCCTAACTTCAACCCAAAAAAGCGTCTATGCAGGGTTATTTTTGGACACCTCACCAAATCTTCACAGTGGCTTCTACTCATGAAACTGAGCAACTTTCCCCAAGTAACCAAAATTTTTGAACCACACTAATTTGATCACGTGATCGGCCTATTTTGTATGGATCGCCAAAGAATTTTTGCGAATTATTTGGGGAAAGTTGCTCAGTTTCATGAGTAGAAGCCACTGTGAAGTTTTGTCCACCAAGTGGGTCTAAAAATAACCCTGTAAACTCGGCCTACTCCGAACTAAGTTCACTCCCGAAATTCGAGGCCTCATATTCCCGGGATCATCGTTCTTTTCCCGGGAAAAGAGCAGTTCAGGATGTAAACCCGAGTTAGTTGACATCAGGGACGCCAACTACGTGGGTGCTCGGGGGCTTGGGCACCCACGAGACTCAAACAGTGGTTGCGGAGCACCAACGAGAAGAGGC
This sequence comes from Coleophora deauratella, assembly GCA_958295455.1. Lineage (NCBI taxonomy): Eukaryota > Metazoa > Arthropoda > Insecta > Lepidoptera > Coleophoridae > Coleophora > Coleophora deauratella. The sequence continues at coordinate 3,680,773 of OY282403.1, read as the reverse complement.
ATAAATCTGATCAGTGATTACTGTATCTTGTCCCTGTACACAAAAATTTTCGCGCTCGCTTCGCTCGCGTAATTATGTATGTACACGACAATCATGTTGCCTCGTGAAGAAAGAAATACGTATTGTAAAGGAGCGTTATTTTAGATATTTTTTTCTTAACACAATTTGTAAAGGTCTGTTTTTTTTCTCAAAAAATGGCTCTGATGGTTTTGGATGAAACGTTATAAAATACCAGACCTGCAAGGTACAATTAAAACTGTTCAAAAGTTCTATCAATTTGAGGAGCTTTGAAAGATAAATTGGAAAAACTTTTATACATATATGTATAAGTATATAACCTGGCTTTACACGATTAGCCGAAAACAAATACCATAATAAAATCTAAAAATTTTTAAGGACCCTGCCCCTTTGTTTTGAAATCTGGGTACGCAACTAAACTTCGTAACATATCTATTACTCGAGCCACCCGTTTCCAAACTTAACCCGCCATTTCTCCCTCTTCTGCGCCCAGTCTATAGTGGACTTTACTAGTGGATAAAGGGCCTACAGACGTGGATTTCTTAAGGTACAATTCCGAGACGGGCTGCAGGCGACAACCGCAGGCGACACTGCGGCCGGCCGCTGCGGTCGACCGCATGTCGCTGCCGCCGTCATTCCAAACGCGTCTGCACTTCAGTCAGCTTTTGTACCCTGTCGTTTCCGTACCTTCGAGCAAGTCAGAATATCGGACGTGTTTAACAATAATTTACTTATAGTGTGTCATTTGTTAGAGGAGGAAGATGACGACGAATTGTTGTTATTATATGCAAAAAAAGAAAAGAAATGCGTGTAACCGCTCTGCGGTCGGCCGCACTACTGGTCCTGAGACTTGCAGTCGCTGCATGTAGCCGCCGCATGACGCCTGCCGCGGCCGCAGGCGACATGTCGCCGCGCTCGGAATAACTTTCATAGAGATTCATAGAAACTAGTAGTGTAACTTGCGGTCGATAAATGCGGTCTGTCGCCTGTCGCGTGTGGTCGGCGACTTGCACCCGGTCTCGGACTTGTACCTTTAGGGCATCAAATACTCTTAAGTTGCACCCCATGATCCCAATCAAAATCTCTAATTCCATTTTTCGGCATGCCAATACTTAATTCGTTTCTTCAAAATAAAAAAAATATATCTAGGTATGCACGGTTATGTCTAAATGTAACCTTTGTACAAGAGCATAATTACGAGCAAATAAATAAATTTATCGAAGGAATATAACTTCTGTATATGGAGGGGGCGCCACCATTAGATCTCGCACCACCTAAAACTTTTTCGGGCACCCACGAGGCTTTCTGAAACCCGGCGCCCCTGGTTGACATGCCTTCGCAAGTAACAAATTATTACTCGTATAAGTACATAAGCTTATTATTTTTCACACAAGAAAGTTCGACCGGCCATGACTGTTACGAGCCAAATAACAAGCGTAGTAGATACGATAGTACTGATTGATTATATCTATAATAGCAGCTTTTGATCATTGTCTCCCACGCATTGGAAAAACAGGATAAAAGTATCCTTGTATGGTATTTATATGATACAACATTTCATAGAGGTTATTTCCGAATATTTTTATTGGAAAGAAAACTAAAAGATGATTTTGATAAAATTATCAAATGGCATTTTTTCTGTGTTTTTCCAGATTTTATTCCTTTTCTTTTAATAACATGTTTTAATAATGACGTAGCTGAATTTATACAAAATAGTGTATTCCTACATTAGGGTGTCCCTTATATGGACGAAAAAAAATTTTTTTGGGTTATAGAAACGCATACCCCCTAATTCTTTGTTAAATATTAAGCCTTACATAAATATACAATTTTAACTCTCTAGGTTAATATTAACCCGTGCCGACAAGGTCCCAATTATTTTATAAAAGTAGCTATTTTTGAGTATTTCTTGATATGTAGCTAGATCGTTGTTAATATGCATATCTTGGGTAAAAATTGACGAAACAAAAAATGTAAGTAATGCTTTTAATTGAAAAACAAATAAAATTATGCAATTATTCAGGGTACTTCTTTTTTAAAGTCTCTTTTTTGCAGTCTGGATACAGCTTTCTATGCTCTTGCACACAGCGTAACAAGAATTGTTTGTTCTTCTGCGGTAATTAAACCATGAAAGTCTTGCATAAGCTTTACAGCTCTTTCAGCTGTGTCATTTACAGCTTTTAAGCTTAACACCTTCCTCTTAGCTTCGATGAAAGCTGCATTATGGTCCCACGAAGATACGTTTTCTTCAAGAAAACTGGTATCAATTTTTAATCGCGATAATCATTTTTTGCTTTTAGCTGACACGAAATCGCTCAACGACTTCCCTGTAACGATATGATTAGTAGGTATTTCAAGGAAATTAACCAAATTTAGAACAAACAACTCAGTTAAAATATTTAAAAAAAACTCTTACCATACAAAGAGGCAGACATCTCTTCTTTCGATGCAACATATCGCTTCCCGAAGTCATATGCATTTTCTCTTTCTAAGTTTGTTACCATATTCGCCTTGGTTTCTTCATCAACATCATCATCAAAGAGTGATAATATCACCACTTCTTCTGATAAATACCATAGGTGTTGACTGAACTTACTCAGAGCCGCTTTGGAAATTACTTTGTCAACATTTTCATAGTCTTTCAACGTTTTTAAAAAACGCAAATCTTGATTCGGTGCCTTCACTGTCAAACTGCATCCGAGCCAGGGCTTCACATAAATTGCCACAATAAATAAACAAACATCTTGCAATGCTCGTTTGTCTTTAACGCTCATTTTGAATTGAGACTGCAGCAAACATATTTTCAAAGAATAAATAGCTCTTGCCATCCATCGTGCTTGATGCATTGCGCCAGGAGGACGAATTTTAATTTTACCCTCATTATCTCCTCCCAAGTAAATAATGGATAGCTCGATTAGTTCTCGATAATCGTCCCGTACGATGGATTTCTGCAGTTCATGTTTGAAAAAGGTCAGCAATCCCTTAATGGTCGCATCAGAAAGATGCTGTTTAACGAAATCTATGCATGATTCGACAGCCTCAGGATTAATGTTCTTCCAGCTGTCTCTAAGCTTTTTGAATAATGGGATATCGGGACTGCTAGTGACTTGGTGAATCTTTGATTCAAATACATTTTTGAGGATCAATTCATACACATGATGGCGGCAAGCAAACAGTAATAATTCTCTTTCTAATTTTTGTTCCAAAAGCACACAAGCTCCATTTATGCGCCCTGTATTAGATGCTGTTGTATCACAACACATAATTTGAACCTTATCAGTAAGGTTCCAATCATGAAGCGCGTTTGAAACAGCTTTAGCTTGATCTTTACCGGAAGAACTATCTAGTTTTGGTACTGCAAGAAGTTGCTCCTTCTCTCCAAAGGAAATAAGGATCGGCAGGCGTTCCTCTTTAGAACTTCTCACATCTAGGCCGGGTAACAATTTTCCATCCCAATGAACTGTAACTACTTCTGGCACGTTATTCTGAAAATCGGATTTTATAGATTCTGCTCTATCCTTTCTTATCTGTGTTCGAATACGTTGAATAGAAGATTTGTTAATTGGATATTCGTCGCAACAAAGACCTAGTGCTTCTATTACTGCTTGAATTATATAAACTGAATCTCTTATGCTTAGTTGACATCTGTCTAAAGCTGCAACTAACTTAGGTGTGATAAAATCTTTCCTTCCTCTTTTTGTAGTAGTTACCGAACTTTCAGATTGAGATGTGGCAGGCAAAGGTTCCTCCAGGCTTTCTTCAGAGCTGGTAAATTGGCCTTCATGTAGTTCTTGTGGGGTGTTAAGCTGTGTGAAGTAGAAGATGTCAATGAGCTCGCTGAACTCATTTGCTGGAGCCTCCTTTTCTCCTCTTCTAGTTTTCTCTGCCTTGCCTTTTCTTCCTTCTCAGCTAACTTTTTGTCTACACCTGCCAAGCAACCAAGGCGCCCTGGCTCTCTTTGCTTTTGTAGGAAAATTTTATCTTCTTCAATTTTCATCCTTTTAAGAGCATCAGCGTGAGCGATATCAAATAAATTATCCAAATCCTTTAGAAAATCCTCCTCACGGCGTTTAAAAACATCCTGTGATTTTTTTCGGTTTTTTTGAAGCTCTCGCCAGACTTGATAAAGATCCACAAGCTTCTTCACACAGTTAGGAAGAGCTTTGGTAGGTATTCTAGCCTTTTCCCAGAATATAATACACTCCCGTATTACAAGATTTGCGCTTTCATTGACAGTCAGTTTCACTTCGCGAATATTAAACAATTAGAACTGCGAGAACTTGTCGATTTGACGGCAATTTTGCACCCGTTATTTGGTGATGCACCTCACCAACCAAGAAAATACTCTTTTTAGCGCTTCTCAGTTCCACTGACATCTTCGAAATATAAAATATTACGTGTTAGTTACGCGACAATCCGAGAGTAAGTGACAAACCGAGCGCGCCCGCGCGGTACTTGCGTAGAGGCTTGTATGAAGATGTTCCCGCTCAAGTCGGCACGGGTTGCAGTGCTCCAAATAAGGTAAAAATTTATTTCCGAGTATTTTAGCCTATGCGTTAAAAATAATAACTTAGAAAATTAAGGGACACCCTAACCTACATACTTACTAATATTTTCTATACTTCTTTTTCTTTTGGACTTATTTTTCGAAAAGGCTCATAATAGGGTAATTGACTGTCAGTCAACTGAATTAGGTACATTTTATCAAATGTCAAAAATGACATTTTGTTCTGAATGTTTGTGAAATAAAATAAATATGACGTCATAATTTTGTATAGTCGCCTCCGTGCTCATTAACGTTTTATAAATAAAAAAATTACAGATAATGAAAATCCAAGACGTTTTTATACGATTTCATTAAAAGAGCTACTTAGTGATCATTTTTAATCTATTATTTATTTTTGATGCTTTCAACTACCCAATTGCAAATTATGAAATATACAATATTTCAACGCTACGAGAAATATCGATAAGTCAATTGTACAATTTATAAGTCGCATTCAAGTTAGCTCACATTTCATCCACACCCTGTCAACTAGTATGGCAACACATGCGTGACCAAAATCCCTTTTGTTCTAGTTTATAGTTACGCGTCCGGTTAATTGTTCTGACAACTGGCGCTTGTTTTTTTAGGTAGAAACTTTTTGGAAATTAAATCTATCCAGCCAGTAATTTTGTGCGTACAACTTAATAGGTTCGTTGACCTACGTTTTTATTGTGCCAAAGCATGGTCAGATAGTTATCATATTAAACAAATAAGGAAAGTAGTTTGCCGTGACCCGTGATTTCTATTTATAAAATGTCAATTTAGGATTTTCAGGTTTATTAATAGACGAAATCTATTGTAACATTTTTTAACGTCATCTCTCTCACTAGCTTTTCCTGACTAACGTAGTGGTTAGCCCTCCTGACTTCTACGCTGAGAGTCGTATGGTCGATCACGGCCCAGGCCAGACATTTTTGTTATGTGCTGATTTGTTTAGTCTGTATGTGAGTGTTTTATATAACTATTGATTTTGGCAAATAGTCGTTTTTAAATTGCCGACAAGTCGGCCGACTATTCGGCAGTGTCGATCATTAATCAGAGTCATACAATTATGAACTCCGCCGTCCGCCGAGAATCAAACCCGCGACCTCCTGATTTCAGCGAGTGGCCTAGACAACACCACAAAGTGGAAGAGGCACTTATAACGAATCTTAAAAAAAACATAAAGTCATCAAGTCATGTCATAAACATCTGCACCTAATAATATTGGTAGTGTCTTCATAAAAGGTTATTTTTTACCCTTAATTGGTAAGCCCTTGGCATCATCTCACCTGATGGTAAGTGATGATGATGCCGAAGATGGAAGCGGGCTTACCAAGATTCCCCAACGCAATGGGGAACTGGCTATCTTATCTTCATGCCGGAACACATCAATGCTGTTAACATTGATGTTTGGCGGCAAGACAGATAAGATGGTGGTAGCTAGCCAGGCGGGCTCAGAAAATGCCCTACCACCAACCAAACCCGAGTCCACAAATTGGACCCCGCCGGGAATCGAACCCGCGACCTCCTGATGTGAAGCGAGCGGCAAGCCACTACGGTTTTAAGTTTCAATTACTTAAATAGTAGTGTAATTAGTATTAGTGATGTAACCAGTTTCAGATGCGAATACGAAAGTTAATCCCTGTTAGATGATGCTAGTATATATCTTTTTGCATTTAGTGTCGAAAAAAGGGGATCATAATATTACTTAAACCTGCAGTCTTCACATATATACAGGGTGTAAGGGACAGGTTTCCGAAAACTTTAAGGACTTGCTTCGTAGAGGAAACTGAACAACTTTCCACAAGAATTTTTTTCAGGAAATAAAAAAAATCGACTTCTCCATACAAACTGTCCATCAAGTTTATAATTTTGTATGGAGAAGCTGATTTTTTCTTCGTTTCCTGAAAAAAATTCTTGTGGAACGTTGTTCAGTTTCGTCTACTGAGCAAGCAAGTTTTCGGAAACCTGTCCCTTACACCCTGTATATCATACGTCTTTTTCTTTGGTAGTACTTCATCATCTACCTGCCCTGGTGCCAATCATTTGGGGTCAGTGCAACACTCAGACTAAAAAGTCTTTAATTATGATGCAACATGAATTTTTCTTCCCTAGAATATCACTTTGGTGTGATACATGTATTGGTAGTGATAGTATTGAGCCGCATATTATTAACTTCAAACCTTTGCAAAGAATATGTGTCAAGTTTTGAGACGACAACATGTTGTAGAGTAGACAATTCCGGATTCTGTTATGTAACTAGGTGTCCTCGCGACATCCCTAGTTGAAAGCTGTTCTATCTAGCTGTTAACTTTTGTTACCTAAGTGCTAACTGTAACTGCTGCCATTAAGATTTTTTAACTTGAAAAGATAGCCAATTCAGTTGGAAAATAGCATTTTCTTGTTCTAAAATGGCGTATAAAAAATAATTTCTGAATAAGTTTGTATTCTGTTGTGTAGTTAGTTTTTGTACTAAAAGCTCCTGATATACACGCCCTTTCGCGAGAAATATCCACAAAATTTGAGTGTGAACCATAATATCTAAAACTCAAAAAGCTTTTTTCATAATTATAAAATATAAAATAAATAAATAAATATCCGGGACAAATCACACACGGTCATCTGGCCCCAAAGTAGGATTCCCTGTGTTATGGGAACCAGAGACTGATATTCATACACATATACGTTTAAATACATACATATATAGATATAATACACCCAGACACAGAGCAAACAATTCACTGGTACGTGTACTTAATAAACATAATCACACTTTGAAAAATACACTACACTACACTAAATGCGAGTCAGACCTCAGTCTACTAGAATTCCGTACATATGATCTATATTCCATAACAAAAAATAAATGAGCATTTACAATATTTATTGATTAAATAAAGTACATCGTATGTAAATAAAATTTCTTACTAGTTTACTTTTATGAAAAGACTCTGTAACAAAAATGGTTTCTTTTTAAAAACAATAAAAAAAATGTTGTAGTCTACTCAGTGAACTTTTGTAAATTTTTGATACCCTAAATTTTCATGTGTGTATAATTTAATTTCTAACCCATATTCGGTTTTTTGTCAAATTTTACACAAACTGTCAAAATGTCAGATGTGTTACTCATTCCTTTAACGAGCTGACACACCCAGGACAGACAGAAAGACTGCTGAGTGACAGCAATAAGATGCCGTTTTGTCCTTTGTCTACGAAATCCTAAAAATAACAATGCCGAAAACGCAAAATAAGTATACTAGGTTTTGATATGCATTACGAAACAAAAGTTTTTAAAATACATAGGTGCACAAATAAGAACTTTTCCGAGCTCAGTAATAAAAACTTTTTAACTCAGGTACGTGTAAATATATAGGTACGTGAAATATATAAACTTTTTCAAAGTAACTAGGTACATAGATGTTGCCAGACTGAAACTAACAAGCCAACACAAAGTATGGAATTCAATTTGAGCTCAACAAATGTCAAACGAGCTTTATTTACGTTCAAAGTAAATGGAAAAATGGTGAGACCGCCCTGTAGGTAAGTACATATTTCAAGTTTATTTGCTGGCGAAAAGTTGCCAGTGGTAAAAAGTAAAATACTTTTTTGTTTGTGTTACATTTGGGTCTTTTTATCTAAATGTACAGGTGAATTGAAACGTTATAGAAACCATTTAAGGGGTCTTTTAATAGGGGTCCCTATAAGCACAGATTTACTACGTTGCTATATAGCAATAATGTTCCTACTCGTAGTGGCTAGTCTGGTCGCTTCACATCAAAAGATCGCAGGTTCGATACCCGGCATAACCTTGTAGGACTCGGTTTGGTTGTATGAGACAAAACAGACTGTTTCATAGAAAAAGGATTTAACTGTTCAACAGCATAGTTCAAATTTATTCAGATTAATATTGTTTGATAGTCTAATTGCACTGCGCACTATCAACTACATCATAAAACTGATATAAATATCAATATCTACGCTAGATATCAATGAACGCGTGTGGAGTCGCAGGCAAATGCTAATACATGATAAATTACATATATTACTACCATTACATACAGGCTGTAATTACAGGTACGCACAATAGAACTCCAAGCTCCACTTGGAGATTTTTGAAAGAGTTCGGATAGGAATACACTATTGTGTCAACAATCCATATATTTTTGTAATAGAATAAATGAATATAAATAAAATAAATATAAAATATAAATATTGTCCCCACTGCGGGGGCACGGGTCTCTTTCCATACATCGGGAAGGTTAGGTCATACTCTACACACGGGGGCCAAGTCCGGATTGGTGGAGGCTGTGGGGCTAGTGGCCAACCCCATTGTCAGAAGTTTTCAAGCCGCCTTATAAGGCCTCTGACATGGCTTAACGACTGCCATCTAGCGATAGCAGCCGGCACCAACGATTTAACGTGCCTTGCGAAGCACGGAAACGGTCGAGATAAATGCCACAACCCATCCAGGTTATGACCGTGTCTGTTGTCAGTTAACCTGCGTGATCAACGAGAATACGCAAGCCGCACTGAGCCACGACCGCTTCTATAATGTGACGTAAGCAATTTATCAATCAATCGAGTTCATGCGCTGACGATGACGTGACCACTCATATAAGTCGTGTGTTCTTGACCAATAACATTTTGAAAGAAATTTCTTCTTTGATTACTATTATAATTATAATATTATTTTATTACATTTAATGAAATATAAATGCGAATGCATTCCATATAAGCACTGTAGCTTGGGCTTTTATTAGTGTGCGTACCTTTAACTACACTTTATATATCTATTTAGTAAAATATACATGGATGCTACTATTACGTATATATTAAGTAGAATAAGTACATATTATATAATCACATAGGTAAATAATTACGTATGTTTATTAAAGCTGTGTAATCCTCATGCATCAATATTATAACAAGCTAATTATCACAAAATATTAAGTATTAAGAAGATAATTGGATATCTAGATGAATGTTTCGTGTGCTGTTGTTTACTTAAATAAATGACATTAGTCTACTGCTAGGTACGATATATAGGATGGTCTTAAAATATCTGCTCGGGCGCAAACTGAAGTTTCTAGTTTCTTCACATGAATTTGAACATTTTTTAGAGAGGAACACCTAATCAAAAATTGAGAATCTTGAAATTATTTACCTGCAAGAACCACCTCGCTTTTTATTCCTACAATATGACGTTGCAACCTCAAAACCATTTACGTGTATGCTCTTTTCCTCACCCTGTTTAATAAATGTTTCCGTGAAACAAAGAACATCTGGCTTAACTTTGTTTTTAATTTCCGATAACGTTAATTCTATCCTTTCTTTTTTAGATAATACACCTTGTATATTTTGGTGTAGAATTGTTAAAATACTATTTGCTAATTTGGGCCCGAAAAATTTTTTGTTGCCGTTCTTGTGGCTGCACAGATGAGTTTACAGGTGAAGTCGATTCCTGAGACGACCCCAGATGTGAAGTTTGGCTCGGACAATATACTGCAGTTTCATTTAAAGAAGAAATTTTACATTTTGCCTGAAAATAGTATGGGATAGTACCCTTTTTTGGGTTTACATTCAATTTGTTGCTTAGCAGATTAGAACTTTTCTCTATAATTTTTGCTACTTGATGAGACGATGAGTCAGAGATACGCTTTTTTAGGTTCCGGAATGTCAGGAACCGCCTCCGGTACTCGTCATAATCCATAAACATATTTATTTTATTACAGATGAAATGTACATAATATTCTTTATCATTAAGGTTATTTTTCCAATTGTCAATATTATTGCAATTTGTAAAATGTCTGGTCCATAGTTTAAAATGATTATTTAGTGTCTTTTCATTAAGATAGGGATTATAATTTACTGGAGTTAAAATAACAGAAAAATCTTGCAGCTTATTTATGGCTTTATAAATATTATAACTCTTATGTATTATAGGTATATTTTTACCAATAATATTTTCAAAAATATTAGAAAGAATAATTATCCCGATAAGTACTTTACGAAAATACTAGTCTTAACAATACTCAACTCGAATTTAGAAATGGCTCACTGACTGATCTGGCAATCTTTCCCTAAAACAGTTTAAAAAGCTATTTGAATAATCGACAACGCTGAAAGCGTTAAAAAACCGACTTCAATCGCGTAACATCCCGTATCAAACTGAGAACCTTCTTCTTGAAGTCGGTTAAAATACTAAAACCTTCTCCTAAATGTAACAAATACTTTTCTGAAAACGGCATTAAAATCGGTTCAGCCAAACGCGAGATAATCGCGTTTTTCCCTCGACTTAAGCAAAGCTTTCGAAAGTATCAAAATTACGAAACTCCCTACATCAAACTTAGAGCCACGCAAGTACCATGTAACGTTAGAAACTTCTTAAGATCTTGGTACGGTCACCAAGTAATCAAGTTCAAGTAATCACATTAAATGGGGCGATATGGTATCGGCGTCTACAGACTGACAGCGAGGGTGAGACAGAGCGGTCTTAAGGTGGGTCCACATTTTGTGACAATGTATCGTGACCAGGCTTCAATTCAATTCAATTTATTACAATGATATGTCAAATAGTAAGTACAATGAAAATAAAATACATTATTTCATTAATCAATATTGTATGTGTATAAAAAATATATTACATATTATATGAAATGTTCAAAATTATTTTAATTCTAAGTAAGTGCGTCATTCGTCATTTTTTCACCGTTTCGTCACCTGAGTGCTTATTTTTCCAATCGACCATATTAACGAAAATTACTTTTAAATGCCTAAATTACTAATTAATAATTATTACTAATCCCTCGTTTGCCTTCCTTATCACATAAAAAAAAAAAAAAAAAAAAAAAAAATGCAGTTATCATAAAGTTTAAATTTCCCGTCGATTGATGTATGATTTTTATTATTTAGACCTTAAGAACATTAAAAATATAATTACCTGTTGAAAACGCAATCTATAACAAATCATTTAATTTACATGATAAATAATCAGTAAAAACTTTGTTGTATAAAGTTTTGATTAAGGACATTGAACAAATAAGCACTCAGGTGACGATTTGTAAGCTTAAAACCAAATGAAGGGTACACTACAATAATGATTAATGTCCTTTTTTTCTTTGTTTTAAGATAATTTGGTTTTCAGTTTACAAATGGTGAAAAAATGACGAATGACGCACTTGCTTCGAATTGAAATCATTTTGGACAGTCATCATTTTTGCAGTGAACCCTTCATATGCTAGGATTACAAGTCACATGAGTCAATCAAAGTACTGGGTCAATGAGACTGTTACGATGTAGTAAAGACATTTTTTACGTCATAATAAGCATAAGATAAGTGCCTCTTTTTCAATTTCGTTGACCTTATCAGCAACGTGTATCAGTAATGTTGATGTGAACGATATTTGTAACATAAAACCTCCGTGCGATCCATCCCTAGATGTGTGGGTGTTCGCCGCATTATATCGTAGCATACCCTGTGCAAATGTCACTCAGTTTGGTCTGGCGAAATGTCACAAATGTGAACCCACCTCTATCTCCCTGTACATCTATGATCTTATCAGCGAGCTCAGGACTAGAAAGTGGTGGTCTTATGATCAAAGTCAAAGTCAAAGTCAAAATATTTTTTATTTAAGTAGATGCTGTACGCATACTTTTAAATCGTCATTTTTTTCTACCTAGTACAAAGTTCCTACCACGCGGAACTTGTACATCTTATCAGTGAGCTTAGCAGGACAAGACTGGGACCATGATGGGCTTGCCTTAATAACATCAACAACGCAGGCGACATAACGCAGCTAATGCTAAGTCCCTCGCTTCGACCACTCCTAAAGATATTATGGTGAAAACATAGCTATAAACTGAAACTAATTTATGTTGTTTAAATATAATAATAATATCCGGGACAAATCACACACGGTCATCTGGCCCCAAACTAGAATTCCCTGTATCTTGGGAACCAGAGACTGATATACATAAACATATACATTTAAAAACATACATATATAGATTATACACCCAGACTCAGAGCAAACAATTCTGCTTATCACAGAAAAGTTTGCCCTGTGTGGGGATCGAACCCACTACTCTCGGATCAGAGGTCAGGGTCGCTAACCACTTAGCCACCGAGTCAGTTTCGGTGAATATGATGCAGGTTCTAATAAAATTCCGTTAACAACCCACATCGTCCCCACTGCAGGGGCACGGATCTCTTCCCATATGTCGGGAAGGTTAGGCCCTACTCCACACACGGGGTCCAAGTCCGGATTAGTGGACGTTGTGGGGCTAGTGATCAACCTCAGTGTCAGATGACATTCCACTTATACATTAAACTGAAGATGCTAGTCTAAATATTGCAAAAAAGATGGCTTAGGACACAAAATTTAATTTTACTTAATACCTTAGTAGGTACTGTGTTTCAAAAAATCTATGTAAACCAACATTTCTATAATGACTAGAATACTCTGTTATCTCGTTAAAATTACTTGTTGACATTAATTGATTAATTTTATTTGCAATAAGGGACTATAGTGTCTAATGAATTTGTCTATATTTTATAATACATGTTTACAGGTGTGTACAATACTTTTCCTGTACACATCTATAGCATAGGTGTACATCTGCATCAAAAAAAAATATAAATAAACTAAACAATTTATAGGAAAAAAAACCGACTTCATAAAATAAAAACAAAAAATATATATCAATCTGGCAATAAAAACGGCTCTAACGATATCTCAGTCATAAAAAATAATAAATTTATTCACTTTTTGGTATTTAATTTCTTAAGTAGAAACACCGGTTAAGTTTTGCAGGTATGTTATTTTGTAGCAGTCACCCTATAAATGTATGTGGTATGTATGTATTATTTTTGTAATTAAAACATATTTACGCAAATTGACGGACCTCTAGTTCTCTTAGCACGGGACAACAAACCAAGAGTCCTGCTTGGTTTGTTGTCCCGTATATGAAATAAAGAGCTTCTGCCCGCGACTTCGACTGCGTGGACTTCAGAACTGGGTCCAGCCAGAGAGAAATAAAATCTTAAGGTAGCGCCATCTTGTGATAAAGTAAAAATTTCAGTTTTTAGCCATTCCACCGGTTTTTCCGGGATAAAAAGTATCCTATGTCTTAGCCGAGTGCTTTAGGTATCTACCTACCAAATTTCACCCAAATATGTGTAGTACTTTCGGCGAGAATGTGGAACAAAAAGAAAACAAATAAATAAACACACAAACAAACAAACATCCGTACTTTCGCATTTATAATGTGAGATGAGATGAAATGAGAAATTGGATGCATATGAGTCGAACTCATGCCTCAATTGCGTAATTAACATTGCTACTAGTACAAATATAACAATATTGTCCAAATATACAGGTTTATTTCTAGACCCCCCCCCCCCAAAACATCACAGTGGCGTCTACGAAACTAAGCAACTTTGCCCGAGTAACCAATGGTCAATTCGCAAAAAAATTTTGGCCCTTTCATAATAATTTGATCACGTGATCGGCCTATTTTGTATGGAGATGCCCTAAATTTTTTTACGAATTGACCATTGGTTATTTGGGGAAAGTTGCTCAGTTTCATGAGTAGAAGCCACTGTGAAGTTTTGGTGGGGGGTCTAAAAATAACCCTGTAGAATAGGTGTACACTGAACATTGTTTTACAATTTATTAATGTTGATTCGAATTCGAAAGTCAGTTAACTTGATTATAACCAAAGTGGTTCAATCGCTCTAATTTTTTGCGTTATTTTTGTACCTAATAGACATAAATTTCACACCACCTACCCACACAGTTAAAACAATCATAAATAACACGCATATTACGATATAATAAAAAAATAAATGTCGCGAAATCATTTGAAGTCATTTTTATTTACATGACTTTCATAAAAAAGCAATGCAGCACTAAATAGTTGTACTCGTTTAATAGCATCCATTTAAGTTGCAAGGTTCGGTATTAACCGAACCGAAAACCACTTACTCAAGTTAAAGAACCTTAAAAGAAACGTAACTACAATTCTTCCTTTGCTTATAAATTTTCCATCGATCAAAGTTACACTCCAATCGGTTTAGTACATTTCTCCATTTGAGAAAACCGCGCGCGATACATATACCTAACGGCTAACTTAAGGCAGTAGGAGTTTTTGAACCTTATACAAGCACAAATTTAAATTTTATTTTGAAAATTGTACTCGTTACTGGTACCTATATTAAATAAAAACAAGTAAAACTAAATGTGAGTGGTTACGCAAAAAGGGACCTCAAGGGAAAATAATTTATTTCGAGTAAATCGCGTTTAAAGTTTTGAGTCCAAATGAGATACAAAACTGCCTCGGCTCACAAAAAAATCCATAAAAATAAAAACCTAAACCTAAAAACATTCTGATTAGACCAAAACAAAGCTGAAAGACTACATAAACAAAATTTATGAAAAACAAAAAAACCGTCTCCAATCCCTTCGGGTCCCTTTTTGCGTAACCACTCACAAATAATAATAAAACTTACTACTTAGATTTACCACTATAAGTATACGCAAAAATCAATGAAATTCAGATACCTGGACTTTTTCCTATAGAATCAACGTTCAAAAATCGAATATTAACAATGTACAATAACAACTTCGAAACCCCAGAAGTATAAGACAGGCAATAATAACAATAATACCAACCTGATAAATCCAAATCTCGAACGCACAAAGTTTTTCACACCACGAAAGTTTATCGCGTCGAAAAACTAAGTCGCGACTGACGTAGGGTGGTTCCGGACGCGTATAAAGGTTAACACAAGCGCGCGCCGCGGGTGCCTTACGCAGACTGACTCATGGGGTTAGTTAGAGTGGAGCTTTGTCGGAGCTTCGGGATCGTATTGACTTGCAACTTAAATGGATGCGGCAAGGTATTTTTGGGTGGATGTTTTATTGTTTTCGCCAGTTTATCTATGAAAATTGTGGTAAAAACTGTAATGAAATGATAAGGAATTTAACTGCATTAAAAATGCATTATTAAGTTGAACATATCGCTATCCTGATAAAGTACAATTTTTGATAGGTTTAGGTTTGTTGTAGGATGGGTTCTCGTAATGTAGACAGAGGTTCTGACTCCTTTGGTGTTACGGGTGTCTATGGGCGGCGGTAATAGCTCATCGTCAGGTGATCCGTCTACTCGTTTGCCACCTATCACAAAAAAAATTATTTTTCTATTGATAACAGTTTTTCACCTGAATTTATGAGTGATAATTTAAAATGAGACCTAAATAAAGTACCAGATTTTTGTGTGACTTTATAATATTTTCATCTTTATATAAAAAAAAATTAAGTCAATATTTTTTTATTTCATTCATTTACACATTTGCTTGCATATTTCACAGGAAAATATAACTTTTATTTCTAATTTTTTTTTGAGATACAATAAATTGTTATTCTAGAGTCTACTACTACTATTATAGGTACTATAAAAAGGAATGGCGGTTAAAAGTAAGAGTACCGATGGAAAAGCTATTGACGTTCTGTCATCTGTCTGTTATTAAATTAAATCGAAATCAAAATTTCGAAATTTCGATTTTTTTTTCGATTTCTCGAAATTTATTTCGTTTTGATTTTGCATATATATTGTTTGTTTGTCCTATGTGTATATTATAGAGGTATAGTTCATTCCAATCAAAAAAAAGCAAAAGGTAAACAAACGTAGTATGCAGATGACATTGACATGTGTCAGTTCCATAGTAAGTTTGTTTACGTTTTGCTTTCTTTTGAATGAATGAATGAAAACACTTTATTGCACAACAAAACAGGAAAATAAAAAAAATAAACATTGGAATAAACATTTTTTGATTGGAATGAACCATATATTTAATTGTTCACGATCGATCTGTCTTCGTCGTTCTCATCTTATCCAAATTACTAAGTCATATGCTTAGTCACAGATTATACATTATTTCGGTCACTTATGTCTCTGACACAACTTTCTTCAGTACGTAGGTAATAATGGTAGCTTTCAAATATCGTTTTTTATGATCGTCGTTGAGGATGCGCAGTGCGCGAGCAGCAAGAGACTCACGAGCACGGAATTGAGTTTTTCGGAATAAAAACTATCCCCGTCCTCTAAGTAAGCTATGTGGCCAATTTTAAAGAAGTCAGTTAATTCGTTTGTAACGATAAATGGCGTTGCCTTGTCAAGTTGCGTTTTTTAGGGGTTTACGGCGTAATTACCGAGGAAAACGATACAGGATTAAAATAGCTTATATCGCCTCCGACTCCGTCAATAACTTTGTGCAAAAAATTATGACGGTACTGATCTGTTGCACTGTGAAAGAAGGACAAACACTTTCTCATATTCTTTATTATAGTAATGATAAGATTATAGTTAGGTTAGGAGGAAATCAGCGAGAAATATAGAAAAAATACCTAGTAAGACAAAAATATAATTGACCTGCTATTCGTAAAAGCTCTGGAACAACACATTATTCCACCTTTTAAATCATAAGAGACCAAAATTAAATTTTATCATATGAAATCAATATGCTTGAAATAGGTAAAAACCCGGTACTTTACTTTCTCTCGCTTCCTCTCTCATCTTTAATAAGTTACTCAAAAAAGAATGCTCGCAAAAATTACAGACTCGCGGGTCAGTTGTGCTCCTGGTTACTGATCCAAGGGTCGTGGGTGCGATTCCCATCCCACCCAGGGTAAACATTTCAGTGATGCAGTAAACTTATAAATACTATAGGGGATCTTAGTTTGGGACCGGATTATAGTTAGTGTGTATATTTCATTTAATTTCCACTTAAAACATTTCATTCAATTTGACAGTTAACTGCTAATCATCTGAGTTATTATCAAATTTCAAAAACAACATTCTGTTCCATTAAAGATTCTTTGGTGAGTTTTGTTCTAACGTTGTCTCTGGTTCTAATAATGTTTTAAATTGTGAATGTTGACGTCATTGTTCAATAAAGTAGTTTACATACTAATTACGATTATTTAATATGTACTTGTAATGAAAACCGAGCGAGTAAGTTTTTCCTACAATTTCAATAAAAGAGCTATTTAGTAACCAATATTTCATGTTCTATTTTTGATGCAGTCTGCCCTCGGATTCCCAATTAAAACTGGATATCAAGTTTCAATGATTCGGAAAAAGCAAAGCGTTTGTATCAAAAACCGCAACTAGTTTTCAATTTTACGAACACAGTCTAGGTATCAAATGAACTTTTCGACCAATTTTCCACCTACCAAAAAGGTTTTACTGTTGTCCCGCCGGCGGCCATGTTTTCACACAAACCTAACCCGCGCGCGGTCGCTTCCGAATTCAATTTGAAATACGAACATATACTCTTCATATACCTTCGCCACAACAAGCCAGTATCATAGTTTTTTTTAAATCAATTTACGCTTTTGGTAAAAAAAAAACAGATACGTCTATCTATTTTGCAGGAAACACAAAAATTTGACAGTGCATCGTGGGACGGTTCCGTTTTTACACTATTTTTTTATTTATGCTTTACACATTGTAGCATATAAACTCTTTGTTATTGTTTATTGTCAATATTATTACTATCAGAACCAAACCCGTTAAAACTAAGGACACCATAAAGCACCGAAACGGGAGAGCACGTACGGCAATAGGTACTGCAAATGGTAGAGTAACGAGATAAACATATTGGTCACGTCCGCACGTCCCCACTTGTGGGGCTGCTGGGGCTATGGCGAAAATACATGGATTATTATTAATATGGTGAGATGAGGTGTATTGTTTATGGTTGCCAATATTACTATGAATATATTTTTTTTGTAAGGGAAAATATATCTTGTATATCCCAAATTAATGGCTTCTTAAAAAACTAAATTGACAAACGACGACACCACCTTAAAAAATAGCTCATGTCTGGAACTTTATACTTCTATTACTACACTGAAGTAGATTATACAATTACAGCCACGCTGTGCCTATATTCTAGCGAAACCGTCTAGCATAACACACTTCACACTTCACACTTCACACACCAGGATAAATAATCTGGGTTTGTACAGAAGGTAGAATTTTTCTATTTTTCCCGGAATTAACTACCTAGTATAATACATTCGATTCGTTAAAGCCTTTTTTGAGGAATATAACAAAGAACTTCAGTCGGGAAATATACGAATCCATAGAGGCAGCTTTGAGAAAATAATGGCAAGTGTTTCACTTACTACAAAAAAAGGTTTTCTTTTACTATAGTGGCAACCCTAAAAATGTGAAAGGTGTACCTTGAAAAAGAGACGTAATTCGCAGCCGTTGTAAAAGTAAAGAGTTGTCACTAAAGTAATGAAATTTAAAATTAACCTTTTTCATTTACTGCTTCGAAGAAAACCAACTCGATATTTTATTTTACCTATTTTCAATGTCATATTTATTAAAATTCAAATTCTTACAGACATTATTAGAAGCAACAAGCAAGTAAAAACCCATGTGTTAATGACGTCATATTTGTGTGAAAGGAACAAGAATAGGGTTTTTCACCATTTTTTGAAAAGTATCTCAAATTGATCATTAGGTGGGAAAAAGTCAAAAATATATTTTTTACATTTTTTTGAAACCTATACGTACCCCTAAAATACATTTTAAATTACCATTCCCAATTAGCGCGCGAAAACGCTAGCCGCCATGATGTTTAGGTCGTGACGTCATTTCAGGAGTAAACAAAACAGCTCTGTACTAAAATTTTGACACTTGAAAATGTCATAGTTTACCACTATTGTGACGTCACATCACAACCAGCATGGCGGCTGTCGTTTCAGATATTTGAATAAAAGATTAAAAAACTAGATTTTTGTAAATCAAAAATAAAATGTTTTTTCTCATTTTATTATATAGAAATCATATTAATTCGATTACTTATTACAAATACCACAGTAAATAAGCAGTTTTAGATTTTTTCTTGTATAGAGTAAAATACCTTATTAGAGCATGTATTGAAAAGAGTTTTCAATCAAATCGGCCAGGTTACTATAGTTCATTCCAATCAAAAAAAAGCAAAAGGTAAACAAACGTAGTATGCAGATGACATTGACATGTGTCAGTTTCATAGTAAGTTTGTTTACGTTTTGCTTTTTTTTGATTGGAATGAACCATACATCAAACAAATAAGTTTTACTAAATTATCTGTGGTTCTACAATCTGTTGCAAACTGTGCTACTGAGAATAGAACTCGAACAACTAAGTGCAGCCTCTTTATTATAATGAAGTCTCTACTAAGACACCGTTTCTTTATAAATAGTAAGAAGCATTATTATAGTTTCCGAGAAAGAAAACTGTATTTTTTACCTCTGTCATAATGGCTACTTTATTTTAACCTATAAAGTTTAGAGATCCATAGAAGAGTAGTTTAGAGCTTGACAAATAAAGTCTAGTCTATTTTTGAAAGGTGGGATTAGACTGACGCAACTCAGAATATGAAAACCGTTATACAGTACATATTACACTCCCGATTGTTAAAATGTAGTAAAACCTCTTTGGGCAGGACTTTTATGATGTAATTATTACTACTTACCTACTTATTTATTTGGAATGCTACAGTACCTCATTTTATGGTTCATGCATTTTTGAAAAAATAAATATACATAAATTCGATTTTAAGAATGCTTCTAACAAAATAGATGAATAAGATTATCAGCTATTTGATCAATTTTGTATGGAACGATCAAATATTTTTTGCGATGCCATATCACCAAGTCGTAAAACAAAAGGTATAATGAGTGGAATCGTCACTATACTTGGTGGCTTTTTCTGATACAGAACCCAATTTAAACCTAGTCAGACTACGCTTAATGTTTATTTTTCCCTGTTTCTACTTACGTTGACGACTTCCCACTGATCTAAAGAGGCTCTTAAAGATGTCGGAGATTTCTGTCTAAGGACTAGTTTTTAAATCAATCTTTACAAATAAAAACTTTATTGTTGCCAGTTGCTAAATTAAAATATTGTATTATTAAAACTTATAGGTAGATGTAAAAGTTTGGTATGAGTATCAGTTATAATGTTAATTGATAATGTTTTCTGAAGTAGATATATCTTCCCTCGCACGCTAACTCTCCTATCTCATAACCTTGATGATTTGAGATTGGACTTTAAGTATCTAATTGAAATACGGTTGTTTTTAAGAACTTCAGAAAAATGAGATAGAAGTGTTAGTCGTGCAAGGGACGATATATGGTAGGACTCAAACTAGGGTTAATAACTTTCCCCGAGGGACACATAGACATCATGTAATATTTTTTTGGTCTACTTTTCATAGAAATCTATCAGTTGGTCCGCTAACTTTGTATCTAAATTCCTTCTTTTGTCATCGAAGAACAGTTGTAAAAACTATAACACAAATGACCAATATGTTTTACGTACTACTACTGCTATAAAAAAAAGTGATGGCGGTTTCTATGATTTCGCCAATGACAATATTAATGGAGGTGAAGGATCGAGAAGATCAATTGGAATAATAAAAGAGTTAGAAATTAAAGAGTTAGGATAAATAACATTTTTTTTGCGATTTGAGCAAAGTTGTAGAACAAAAGTTGTTCAGTACCATGAGTAGAATCCCCAGTTAAGGGGTTCTACACCAATTTTGTTACACCCTGTATACAATATTCTACAGGGTGTAACAGAAGTCTGTGACAATACTTCAAGGTTGGCTTTTACCCATCAAACTGAACAACTTTTGTTCTACAACTTTGTTGAAATCGCAAAATTTTTTTTGGAATTTTCATACAAATCGATCAGCTGGCGAACCAAGTTTGTATGAAAAGTCCAAAATTTTTTTTGCGATTTCAACAAAGTTGTAGAACAAAAGTTGTTCAGTTTGATGGGTAAAAGCCAACCTTGAAGTATTGTCACACACTTCTGTTACACCCTGTATAAACAGTGCCTGACTCCGGCGTACTGGAAAAGCTTTTTTATTGACAATCAAATCTATTTTTGTATGGTATTTATTCTTTGGGATTATTTAAGGATTCTGTAATGAGGTAACCCTTATAATATTTTCCTGTCAAAGAACAAGAATAAAAGTGTAGCAGCTCTTCAGGTCTGTTCTAAGTGTACTCAACAACAAGAAAAGAAAAGCTTTACCAAAGAATACAATCACTACGTTTTACTATATTTAAGAGTCGGAAGTGTCATACTTTGGAACTGATTGTTCTGAATGTATAAAAAGTATGCTGTCTTGAACGTTTCATACAATTTTATTCAATGCTTTCCATATTTGGAGACGCGCCCGCCAGCTTGAACTTTATAGAACTCCAAATTTTTGCTTTACAGTGTATACAAAGTCGATACTTGTAGTCACAGACTTGCAGCCCGCTTCCCCGGAGCGACGATATAAAACTTCTTTGCTTGTAGTGTCACTACACCTTTTAACACCCTAAAAATATGTATATCGTACTATCTAATGTCAAATGTATAATCAGCCTACTTACGAGTAATCTTTTCTACGAAGCCCCTCTGAAAAGTTATCGCAGCAATAAAAACTTTGCTCCAAAATGTCAAACAAAAAAAAACAAATAACTCCAGCTACATTCGGCGCTAAAATATCGTCAGGTGCACACGATAGCCTGCGATCGCCGCGTCGTCTCCCTTTATTTATCGGACCCTCCCATTCGTACATCTCTTTACTTATTCTAAATACCAACAAGTCGAGTCAGTCAGTTTTTTCATTTCTTACAGTACACTCTGATTTTTAATTCGGCGGAATTCTAATAGATGTCATTTTGATTTTGACAAATGTGAATGCAGAGGTTGCAAACCAAACTCCTACATAGATTATGAAAAAATATTTTAGACTAACTGAGTATTGTGGTATATAAATAAATAACATTTACTTAAATTAATAAATATTAATCTTTAATAATTATAATTAATGTAACTTAATAAGGTATGTTTTTTTTCAAGAGTACTTTATTTAATTTTGGTTATTGGAAAAATCTATACCAGAAAATTATAAATTATTATTTTCATAATTCTGCCAAATGTGTGCCACCACCGCCACTTTATTGAGTGATGTCAGTGCAATAATAATAACTCAGTGGTATATGTTTTTTTTTTAATAATATTTAAGTTTATAATTAAACGTACATTTTTAAATAACACATTCACTTATATTTGACTGAAGTGTTCTTTCGGAAAATATTTTTTTTCTTTGTGTATTAATTTGCCTCTTTTTGGGACTGATTTTCTACAGTGACAACACGAAGAAACGTCAGAATTCCGCGGAATTAAAAATCAGAGTGTAGTTACTTAGGATTTTTTTAGGTCAGCAAACAATTTTTTTCTTACATTTTTGGATGGAAAAATGTAAGAAAAAAATTGTAAGTAAGTGTACATTTCCAGTGAACCAAAACTTTTATTTCAAAGGGAGAATAGGTGAACTTTAGTCTTTCTGCTCATATGAACAGTAATGACATCAAAAACTTTATCCAAGGAACACATACTCAATTTGCAACAAAAAAAATTTTTTTTTTTATTATTGATTGGTATCACGGTGAAAATTGTTCAGATTCATGTGTATAAAAAACCCCAGCTTGATCCCTGGCAGATATTTTAAGCTCATAAATATTTTCCTAGTGCGCCTGAATATATGTTAGAATAATTTTAAAACACTGTTATACTTACAGTGCTCACCTAAATGCACATATCCGATTATTTCTCCTTTCGGCTTATCTATCCTTATTGTGCGGTAACTTAGAATAAACTCAGAGACCAGATTCTATGGCCCCTCAGTCTGTGGATAAAGACGGCTGATATCCGCATATCGAACCTTTTTGGCGCCAATTATCTTTTTTTACGCGATCCCCGCCATCCGATTTGAATTTAGAAAGCAAGGACCATCGCGATCACAGGTTTCGAATCTCCTTTGTGTTTCGCCGTAGGGGGACGAAAAACGTTTTTTTCTGTTTTTGTTACATATTATGTGGGGATAGGAACTGAACGTGTTTTTTTTTAATAAGGTTTTATACAGGGTTTAGCAAAATTGATGTAGGACCCGTTAACTCCGGATTCTTATCATCGTACTGAACAACTTTCGTTCTACGACTTTACGCAAATCGCAAAAAAAATGTTGGACTCTCTATAATCTATACAAATTGATCATCTGTTTTTCCATTTTTGTATGGAGAGTCCGACATTTTTTTGCGGTTTGCGCAAAATCATAGAACAAAAGTTGTTCAGTACGATGAGTAGAATCCCCAGTTAACACCAACACCAATTTTGTTACATGTATATCTAACAGATTAATATATATCTAGCATAATCTGTTTTTTTCCTAAATTAATGAGTGCAAGTAATTAACAAAAACTTTATACTTAATAAGAGTGCAAAACAAGAAGAGCATTTTTTTTAAACTGTTTAGAGTGATAGTCATAAAAGCTATTGAAACCTCAAAAGTGGTGATTGAATCGTTTTCAGACGTATATTATGCGGAGTATTCATGTTGAATTTCATTTGCCAGCTAACGAAATATCGTAGATGCATCTACTTAAATAAAATCATTTTGAGTTTTTTTTTGCCACTTATAAAACTGAACAACTTTTCCCAAGGAAATCTTAAGTTTGCAAATTACCTTGATCAAATTACTGACAATAATGTATTGATATGGAAACTAAAAAAAAAATGATTATATTCAAAACAGATGAAAATTAATAGTATGTCCCTCTCGGATTGCGACTCAGTGCCGGACCAACTTGACCCGTATGTCAGTACAACTATTTAACACAATACATAAAAGGTACTTGAAAGGTACATGAAAGCTATACCTATTAAAAAAAAATACAGCTGGTGCTTAAAAAAGTAGAATGTCTTCAGATTTATAAGGTTCTTAACCTAAGCTGGAATTTCAGAGGCAAGCTTAATCCTTAATGTAGCGCTTTGGTTGATGATTTACGGGAAAACTGTAGTCAGAGAGGCTGGTAAAACAATAAAGAAAGGACAATGGGTAACAGCGTACCCAAACACAAAGTGAATTTTAGTATTATGAACTATGTCGGTATGAGTTGCCCTAACCTAATGGAGTAGTTTAATTTATCCTAAGAGCGATAGTCTAAATTCACTTAGAGAAAACACCTCGATCCTGTACGAGGAACAAATATTTAATTATTATGAAAATCAGTTCATTTTTCGACAAACATATTTTTTTCTCCAGTGAATTAATGCATATTTACTGTCTTAAGATAAATTACACTACTCCACGAGGGCAACCAAGACCAACATAGTTCATAATGCTACAGTGCATTGGGTAAGTTGCCCATACAAAATTATCCAGTCTCCTTTGCTTACAAAAACGTTGAAAAAGTTTTTTTTACTTAAGCAATCCACAAGCTAAATATTTTGCCATTTCTCAAAACCTCCACTTGTATCATCAAAAAAAGGAAATGTAATCATTACTATCAAAACGACTTTATTAGGAAATTACTCGATAAAAACACGAAATGACCCTTTACGTTCCATGAAAACACTTTCCGCGCCATTTTGTGTCGGCCATTTTGATTTATTTGATGCATTTGTCAGTGTCGACGTATATTATTAGAATATCAAAATGTATTCGTGTATGTTAGTGTGTACATTTATTTTAACGGGAATGAAAAATGTATCGCATTCTTTTATTATGGGGTAAGGGTGAATAAATGGGACGGTCAGCTGAAAAATATTTCATATATACCTACCTAATAAATTGTATGTTATAAGTTTAATGAGTAACCTTAGGGTGATTATCAGGTTTGAACCGACACGACAGCTCCACATGAGATTTCTTTTTGTCGGGTAAATATGACCGTGTGTGACGACTTCCACAAAAAGAGGTTCTCAATTCGACGGTAACTATATTTTTGTGTGTACGTTATGTGTGATTCTTTTTTTATTCGACAGAGATATAGTTAGACGTCAATAGAAAAAAATCGTTTAGTATTTTTTGCTAATTAATAAAACATAAAATACCGAAATTTACAAGGCCGTGGCGGTAGTTACGATTGAAATCGGCTATATTAAAAATAAAATTTAAAAAAATATCTGTTTGAGATTCTTATAACAAGCCCTTTCATTCGATTTTTTCAAATCATTCATTCATTTGCACCCCAAAAGTAACCCCCACCACTCAAAATTAGTTTATTTAGGTTACACGTTTTTTTTATGGCAGAGATGGAAAACGAGCAGACGGATCACCTGATGGTAAGCGATTACCGCCGCCCATAGATACCCGCAACACCAGAGGAGTCACAAGTGCGTTGCCGGCCTTTGATATGGGAGTACGCTCTTTTCTTGAAGTTCCGTTCGAGTCACAAAAATCTATACTGCCCTCGTAAGAAACAAGGCCGCAAAGTATATGGAGTTTCCGTATACATTGCAGCCTTCTTCCTTATGAGGTCACGTAAATCAATTTCATAATATAAAGTATTTAATATAGCGCCTTAATAAACATAAATTTTTTTTTATACAGGATGTAACAAAATTGGTGTAAGACCCGTTAACTAGGGATTCTACTCATCGTACTGAACAACTTTTGGTTTACGACTTTGCTCAAATCGCAAAAATTTTTTTGAACTCTCCATAATAAAATGACGAAACAGATGATCGATTTGTATGGAGAGTCTTAAATTTTTTTTGTGATTTGAGCAAAGCCGTGAAACAAAAGTTGTTCAGTACGATAAGTAGAATACCCAGTTAACGGGTCCTATACTAATTTTGTTACACCCTGTATATGTAATTAAATTGTGTTATTGCTTAGCATTCTTGGTCTATGAAATTCTTTATGTATCTTACCTATCCTTTATTAAGAATATGGGAAATATCTTTACTGAATGTTTTCCTACATAATTTTAATTAATATTATACTATCAATAGGTTTTATCATAATACTTAATATAATATTATTTTTTGCTGCTTAAGATTATTAGTTTTTTTACTACCTACTATAATTTACATTTCTGAGAAGTATATTATTTAATGTAGATATGGGGTCTTGACAAATGTGTAGTAATTTTTAAAATGGAGTATATCAACTAACTAAAGAGCTAGAAATCACGACGCGCCTATCAGATACTTGCCGCACCCGCATGCTCAAATTCCTTTGACACATCGCGCGGAGAGAACCAGAGTCCCTTGAAAAACATATTCTAATGGGCAAAATGGAGGGGAAAAGAAAAAGAGGCCAAGCACCAGCTAGATGGTGTGACTAAAGATTTGCAACTCCACCTGCGTGAAGCTATTCACACCGCTGTGGACAGGGAAAAGTGGAAGTACCTGACTCGGCCAATCTACAGTTCTCACTGACTTGACCTCATGATGGTCACGATCCCAACTTCCTAGGGTTACGACTTAGAAGATATCAACTAACAGTACCTATTAATTGATTTGCACCAAGGGAATAAACACCCAACCCAAAGCCAAAACGAAAGAAATAAGTACAGTTCCCTGTTTAAACAGACTGATCGATCTTAGAATGGGAAACAAAAATATTTTTCAAAAATTGACGTTTCTGTTTGCTTTCTATACACGTGATTATGTAATATGTGGTAGAGATTCCGACTGATTAATTCTGGTAACTTTATGACCAGTAATCGGATAATCAAGCGTTTACTTCCGTATACTTCATTCCAATCAAAAAAAAGCAAAAGGTAAACAAACATAGTATGCAGATGACATTGACATGTGTCAGATCCATAGTAAGTTTGTTTACGTTTTGCTTTTTTTTGATTGGAATGAACCATACACATGATTGTTTTCATTAAAAAAATGGACATGCCTTTCTGATCTGAATAGATTTCATCATTATTATCCAAAGAATCCCGGAACCAATTGAGTCACTAAATTGTTAAAAATTATTATTAAATATATGATTTTTTATTTTTGTTATACAGGTGTTAAAAAAAGTGCGTTTGAAATTTTAAGGGGTTACTCAGAATCAAGTATAGAATCCAGGAAAAATATTGAAAAAATTCGCTCTTCAATTTTTTTTTGCAGTTTTTCATACAAATTCTCGATTCACTATTTAGATTTAGTATGAGAATCTAAAAAAAATAATTGAAGAGCGGATTTTTTCAACATTTTTCCTGGGTTCTGTACTTGATTCTGAGTAACCCCTTAAAATTTCAAACGCATTTTTTTTAACATCCTGTATACCCAGAAGTACTTACGCCAGACTTTGTCCCTTAAACCATGCAATTATATTATTATATTTTTATTTTATATTTCGATTTAACAAACGAAATATAAAACACTTTACCGCACTTCATTTAATCGTGATTCGATTGATTAAATAAATATTGTTTCTCCATAAAGAAAAATCCTACGTTAGCGAATGAAGCATTAATACAGCCTTTTGAGAAGGATTCTGCTTTTAATTTATGTAGATTGATTTAGACATAATCCGTTCTCTAGTCAAAGACATACTAATGAAAATTTGGGACCGATTTTGGCTAAACTAGAATAAAAGCGAAGCTAAAATCCTTCAAAAGATTCTTATTTATATCGTAGCTTCTCAAAATGGCAGTTTCTTCCAATGCCTTTCTCACTCAAGTGTTGTGAGATGATGCCCAGGGCTTATTTTTTTATGGATTTTAAAAAACCTTTATACTTACGAAAGTTATTTTTGTCAGCCATCAGAAACTTCCATCTTCGAATTCATCATCACTTACCACCAGATGTTATAATGCCAAGGGCTTACCATGGGTAAGAAAAAAATATCTACTATCCTCTAGTTCTGCAGAACTTAATACTTTATTGGATGTGTGTGTCGATCCAATATAGATCTAGAGTGATCGGTGGAGCGGAGAAATAAGAGGTTGTTCTTCGTAGTACAGTATCAAACATTTTGACCATTTATTGATTTTGCCTGCCTGATATACAATATTCGCGTATCACAGTTGGTGGAGTATTAAATTATGATAACATAAAATCACATTTCCGAAGGTAGTTGGATAATTGAAATGTGTAGGTGTCCCTACAACTTACTTAATTACTTACTTTGATAATACTTACAAATTCAACAAAAAATATATAAAATGAATAATAAATATTAACATTGCATGCTATCTCAATAATAATGGAGAGAAAAAAACATCTACAGGAATATCAGCGTAAAAAGCCCTGAATTTTTACCTAGCCTCACAGGCAGACAGCTGATCGTTCAAGTTTTTCAGAGAAGGCAAAAAGTTTAAGAAAAAAGAGTATGATGTCTTTAATTGGCCTTGGATTTGTACCACTGTATAAGGACATTATACAGTATGGACACTCCCGCTCTCTGAATGCTACAGTATACAGTCTGACTACGATTTTTGCAGGTGGACGACATTGACAGCTTTTGTCGCAAATCTGACGTTTATTTCATACAAATAGTGTCATTTTTCAAGATGGCGGCGTTAGTCCGGCTTTTCACCACCTGCCTAACGATCGTAGTCAAACTGTTATAACTAAAGACAATTTTATTTTTTTAAGGAAAGAGTTAAAGGCTTCTAAGGCTATACAGCTTTCACTTTATTTGTAAAATTCTACCTAACAATAAAGACAATGAGGGCTAATTATCGAATCTCGATTCAACCCTATTTCATCACGCACACATTTACATGTATACAAACATGAATGTCTATGTAGTAAACAATGGCGCTAAATTTGTATGAACTAGTATGAAGTGTCCGGGGTGTGATTTGTACTATGGTTGTTGAAGTCCCAATAAACCTTAAATAAAAAAACAGTGCGACGCAAAAGTTGCCGCGAACAGGTTTTTTTACACCTTTCACAGTGGCACTTTATACCGCTAAGTCAATATTCTTCTTATCGTGTGGCACATTTAACCGTTCTATCCACAAGGTATAGACTTAGCTTAGTATAGACACTTAGCATCACCCGCGGTCACGTGTAGGGCATTTAGATTTACACCTACAAACGTGTGCAACGCGACCATCATACACATCTAGAAATCAGATGTGCAAGTTTCCTCACGATGTTTTCCTTCACCGTTAAAGCAGTCGGTATGAAAATGCACATAAGTTTCGAAAAACTCATTGGTGCACTGGCCAGGTTTGAACCCACGACCTCTGATTAGGAGATCGAAGTCAATACCGCTTAGACACCGACGCTAAGTCAATATAAAGGTAGCTTTTAAATGTACCATGACTCATGGCAGGGTGTCTGGCCGTCTGCCGTGCCAGTCACACATTAAACCGAGCCGCCATTTCCACAGTTTAACACGGCAACTTCCACTCTACAACCGTTAAGATCACATGGAAGCGATATCTTTATGGGTGCGTTTAGGCTTCCGTGGGAGGGAGCTTGTTAGAAACAGCTGATTCGGTTTTGTGTTACTTATAATGGTCGGATATTTGTTTGGTAATACTTAAATATATTGCTAAAATTAATAAATGTAAGTGACTAAAAGTAAAAAAGAAGCTTCGAATATTCAAAGAAAAAAGTCCTAAAGTATTTTAAAAATAACATGCACTCTGTATTTCTTTTTTTTTTTTTTTCTGGGGTTGGTTGCCGGAACTCATACCGAGCACACGTCTGCTGAGTTATTTTTTTAATTATTTCCGTTATAGAGTAGTCTCAACGTTATTTTTGTGATGTGATGGAGAAATAGCTGTGATTCCGATTCAGTGATAAGCGGTCATAAGAAGAGGATTAACTCGGGAGACAGCTCCGTTTTCCGAATTCCAATAACAAACCACCACGTGGAGCGTCTTGAGGTGCCCATCACCCTTAGAGCCGCGTCTTTCACTTGACATTGGCGTTTCGCCATTTTTTTTATTGAAGATTCTCCCATTTTTCACTTGACATTGGCAAAATCACGCTCGTTATGAGATGTGGAATGCCAAATAGAAAAATAGTATAGAATAGAGAACATAATCATATAAAAGTCTCTTGTGATGTCAACATTGTTTTGTTTAATAGGTAGTTTAAAAAGATATCGGAATTCAAACAGAAAAAATGAAACACCAAATACCAATCAAACCACAATCATTTCTCGAAAAATCAATACAAAATATATCGTATTATACCATATCTGAAGTTTCTTACTCTTCAGTCGCTAAGACTATTTTTTTAAATAAACATATACATACAATATTAGTAATGAAATAAAACGAGTTGGAATTTTGTGAAAAAACACAAGTGCCAACTCATTCCCCATCTATTAGTCAACCCTTACGAAAATTTAATGGATTTAATTGCTAGAAGTGGCCTCTCAAAGTAAAGGAAGGAAATTACTTAGGGGTCAAAGTCATTTTCGCTTCACGGATATTTTTCCATCATTTACCTTACATAGGGGAGTTTTATTATCTACTTAACCTTCACAAGAAGGGTGTCATTACGCAGCTTTAGTCGCTGTTTAAGGGTGATTGTTTACTTTGTTCTCTGGTATAAATATGAAATTGTCCTTTAAGGCTATGGGAAAGTTTTTGTGATATCGATATCATACCTACATACCAATATGACTTTAATAAATAGATAACAAGAAAACGCATTAGTATAATGTTTCATGAAAATACATTATATTGTAACGAAGCATAGCATCAAGGAATTTATATGTAGTACAAGTTCTTTGCATAACATAGCACAGATCGACGTATCCTACGAATAAGGGCGTAATTTCAAAATGACAACTTTTCAGGAGGAGGTTTAAACGTTCTATTTTCAACAGAAAGTGTCATTTTTGAAGTGTTAACATTCAAAACATCGCTTTACTATTCTAGGGTTGTTACTAAATCATAAATAAGCAATTTTATTAAATATTTCTATTAAATATGTCGCTTATGTCTTTATTCGCTGGAGTAAATCACTGCCAAGAAAATTCCATTTGTCGTATCACCTCGTTTTGAGGACACTCCCCTAAATGCCTCAGCTAGTATCGGAATCCTTGGTGTCGACATATCGAGTGAAGTCCAGTTCCGTGGTCATCTAGAGGGTAAGGCTAAATTAGCCTCGAAGAAGCTTGGTGTGCTCAATAGATCGAGACGGTATTTCACGGCGGCCCATCGCCTGCAACTTTATAAGGCGCAGGTTCGGCCTCATATGGAATACTGTTCTCATCTCTGGGCAGGGGCACCTCAGTACCAGCTTCTCCCTCTGGACCGCATTCAACGGAGAGCGGCTCGAATCGTCGGCTGCCAGGATATTTTAGATCGGCTTGACTGCTTGGCACTGCGTAGAGATGTAGCCTCGCTCTGCATTCTCTATCGCATGTACAATGGGGAGTGCTCTGAGGAATTGTTCGGATTGATCCCTACCGCCTCCTTTCGCCATCGTTCTACGCGACAACAATTTCATCCCCATCATTTAGATGGTTGGCAGTCCAAAACTGTGCGTTTCACTAGAAACTTTCTGCCTCGCACAACCAAACTGTGGAATGAATTGTCGCCTGCGGTATTTCCGGACCAATACGACATTCAAACCTTCAAGAAAAGAGCGTACTCCCACATCAAAGGCCGGCAACGCACTTGTGACTCCTCTGGTGTTGCGGGTGTCTATGGGCGGCGGTAATCGCTTACCATCAGGTGATCCGTCTGCTCGTTTGCCACCTCTGCCATAAAAAAAAAGTAAAATGTTATTCTATTAGACATAAGAGACATTACGCCCTTTTTCTCCGGCATATTATGTCGGGTCGTAATGGCATTTAGGGCTTTTTATCGTTTTCATCTGTAAATAATCTTACAAAATGCAAAAGAATAAGAAGTGTTTTAAATCAAAATAATAGACATATTAATGTTAATACAAAAGGTAACATGAATTTTAACTTAAATAATAATAAAAACATTGTGAATATACCAATGTCAGAAGACTGTTCAGTTCAGTCAGAATCAGAGATAGCATCTGAGTAATATGTGGACGAAGCCGTAATTTCTGCACGTGGCCCACCATTGCAAACCTTGGTGTTACCATTTATACTGTAAAAAGTGCAGACAAAACATTTCGCTTGTACCACGCATTCCTGCTTCTGATATATTTTTATCTCTCCTAGAAAACCTATATTTTTATTACTTTACAGTGTCCAGGCCGAAAATGAAACGTGTCCTTTGTAGTAAACGAAAGTGAGTTCGTCACAAAGTAACCTGGAAGCGCTCACTTAATGAGGATCTAAAGGCAGCTGACATGTCCTGGTAGCACTTGAAGACTACAGCTGGGAACAGGACCTGAAGAAGAAAAGATATAAATTATTTAATTATGACAAAAAATCTAAAACTTTAAACTTGTTTGTAAGCTGATATACACTCGATAAGAAGAAGAATAAACTAGGCGTAGGAAACCCTATTTCCTACTACTTCTTCTTCTTCCTATCGTGTGGCACATTTTTTTCTAACCGTCCTATCCACAAGGTAAAGACGGCCTTTGTTGGCTAGTATTGCACTTAGTATCACCTGCGGTCACGTGTAGAGCATTTAGATTTACATTTATGGACGTGTGTAACGCGACATCTAGAAATCAGATGCTTAGGTTTCCTCACGATGTTTTCCTTCACCGTTAAGCAGGTGGTATAAAAATGCACGTAAGTTTAGAAAATCTCATTGGTGCACTGGCCAGGATTTGAACCCGAGACCTCTGGTTAGGAGGACGGAGTCACTACCCGCGGAGCCACCGACGCTTTTCCTACCACTCGGAACCCCAGTTAAATAGGTCCTATACCTTTTATTTTTATTATACTTTACATTTTTTATAGAATACATTTGTTCTAAAATTTCTTTTATCTCGACATTGCGTCTCAAAACCCATATGCAAACTAAAACAAGTCGAGGTAATAATAACACAGAAGGTGAATCCGTAACGGGAAGGCTTTTACAAAATACGTATTCATTTACTGCCCTCCGGCAAGGATAATACCAACATACCTTACCCATCTATTGTACTATTTTGTTGTTTTTCTTTTTGTGTGTATTATTATAAAATAAAGGTGATCTTTAATGGCCGATATGAACATATCCTGGCTATTTCAGGTAAATTAGGGTCAAATGTACGTATCCTGTAGGTATAGTACTTCTCGTAGCAGATCCATTTCGGGTCGCTGAGTCAGCGAAGTAATTTATATCTACTTACAATGTCACTGATTTTAGACTGATTAATTTTACACAAAGTCACACAGGTTCTGATGTAAAAAAACAGAATCATGAATTTAATTTAAAATAAAAAAACCGATATGAAAAACATATAAAATTCTAGTGGAGTGCCCGCCACTTTGTCTGGACTTGAGATGATTCCAAGGGCTTGCCAATTGAGGGTAAAAAAACTTTGGATTCAAAAGCATGGATATGAGTTACGTTTCATGAATTTGTCATTTGGTTTTTCAAGTTATTCGACTTTTAACCCATTAAAGCCCATGTTTTTTAATGGTCGAGAATTTGCGTGATTTTTATATCTATTTAGTTGATATGGATCTATCAGGGATTGTTTAAATGTTATATGTATATAGATCATCGATATGTTTATTCCGTCTTACTATCCGATTATCACAGAAGGAGTTGTTTTTATTCGTATAAGTATATAGAATGTAACAGAGTAGGTTTAGGACCCGTGAACTGGGGTTTCTACTCTGAACTGAACAACTTTACTACTAATACTAATACGGTACAATTTTTGTTTTACGTCTTCGCTTGTATTGCAAAAAAATTGTGATGAAACAATTACAATTAACTGTAATTGCCAATCATTGGCACTTTAATAATTAATTGTAACTGTCAAGTTTAGTACAATTATTTTAACAATTATACGATTACCCCTTTTTCATCAAAATATCTAGAAGACAAAACTTTACTGCGACCGTTCCACTAGAAGCTTCACTATAGAATTTCGAGATTCTAATTATCCCAATAAATAGTGCCTAAACTGTATTTTTTGTTAAGTTAAACGACATAAAACATATTTAGGTTTTGACGGGTCATATTATATACCGTGTTTTAGGTCTCATTTGATTTTTTGATACATATAGTCTTTAACAATCCAGGCACTTTTATTAAAACACTATCACCTCTAAAAACCACTATAATTGTGATTGTAATTGGTAATTATTTCAAGCAATAATTGTAATTGTTATTGTTAACCTGTAATTGTTTCGTCACTAAAAAAAGAAACAACTATTTTCAACAACTAAAACATTTTTATCCATTTAGCATAATATGAACCTTATTTTGATCTGTACTTTTTTACATTTTAACCCCGCACTTGATCTTATCACAAAAGTCCACATATTTCATAAAATTATTGTAGGCAACACCAAATCATCCCAACAAAAATACGAGGCTCGAGTTAATCCTAAGTACTTAATTAAGGGCCGTCCCAAATTAAACATAATAAGATTAGGGGAAATCTCTGTACGATGAAGAAATAACTCGCGTACCACGCACGCAAATGTTAAGAGCTCAGCGGTTATTAGCTGAATGTAGCGCTATGAAATAAAGCATTTCGTTTCTGTTTTCATATCAGTTTTATAGCGTCAAATCAAGAGTCAAGACAGTTCTTCCGAGTCTATAAAAGTCTATCATAGTGTAAAAATGTACATACCACAAGGGTCTGTTTTAGGGTCTCTCCTCGTTTTTGGTGCAAAACCTTTCAAATATTGTTTTATGTTCTCAATATTTGATAAATACTGAACAAAATTTAGATACTCTCCAAGTGCATAGGATACTCTCCAACTTACGTATACTAAATAGTTATGTTAATCAAACTTTTAGAATAATGGAATATTATATAACTAACAATTATACTATAGTTTTCTCGCGGTCAGTTTATTCACGAAATTATCATGTACGCACATACTTTTTACACTAAGATTTTATTAAGAAAAAGGATGATATGTACAGAACTGTACATGTCAGCCTTTCTTAAAAAAAACAGCATTTGAATAAGAAATGGAAAAAAACTTGCACACCTATAAAGCGCTAAGTAGCTTCATAGATTTTGCGTAAAAGATTAGCCCATGTAATTAAGCAGTATAAGGGTTATATAATAGTAACATTGATCATAATATTTTTTGAGATACACTTTAGAATTGTTATCCTCATTAGCGTGCCCGTGCGCCGGCCTCGCTGCGGCTCGTCTAATTTATGGGTTTTCCCGCTTCTGCGCGATCCTGAGCACTTAATCAAGCGAAATAAACATAGAATACCAAATGAACTTACTACATATAAAGAAGCAACACTCACCTCCCCCTCCAATTAATATATCGTCGCGTACGACGCAATGGCATACATGTGCAGTGTTGACGCTTTCATACAATTGTGACTCAGTTGACTTTTTGTCATCCATCACGATCAATATCAGCCAGAAGACCTGCACTTCTGAAGATAGTAGATATCCATAAAAAAATAAAAAAAAATAAAAAAATCTTTATTTCGGACCAAAGAAATCCGTAGAATATTGGTGTGTTACTAACAATTTGTTGTTGCTGTCCTATGGTACCCCAGTGGTACAAAGGGTCTTTGTGAGTCGACGACACCATCCCCCTCTGTTCTGCGCCTCGCGCTCCTCTTCTAACTAACAATTTGTACTTAATATATATTATTTTAGTATATTAGTAAAGATAACAGGGGATTAATTATTTTAAATGTCCAGTAACTAACCCCACCCAATGTTTTCGAATGGGGCAGTCAAATCTGGCAGCGATTATCTCCAGGATATAAATTAAATTAAAATATTTTATTACAAGTAGGTAGTAAGTTACCCTTTCCGAAGTTCTGTTTTTGACTGATTAACCTAATAAGAGGTTCCTTCCTACCACTTGAAACTCGTATACTTAACTTCCGTTTCGGAAAGTTTTTGCAGACTTAAAAGAAACGACGGGCCCAATGAAACTGCCTCCAACAAATATTTTATTTACTTATGCACTCTAAATTAAGAAGTCTAAATCATTAGTCCATATGGCGGGGGCCTTCTCAAATAAAACAATACATCCATGATCGCGACTCGATGACTTCCCTTCCCTATCAGTTCTTATAGTTTTCGCCTCAAAGTAAAGTTGAGAAAAAATCTGTTTCTTTATCTATTGAGAAAAAATCTGTTTCTTTATCTAAAGATCCAAAGAATGACTCTTCCAAGTCTTAAAACGTATTAAATGTAGACATTATATCGACGGGTAAAAGGCTATTATTTTGTATTAAGCAAAATTTTTGGATTTTTGGAAATGTTCAGGAGATTGTTTTAAACATTAATCTTCTAATTCTTGGAAAAAATATCATTAAAAATAAACTTCTTAGTATTCTCTCTGGTTTAATTAGATTCTTGATATTTTAAATATTATAGCGCAATGATGACAAAAAAGTTAACAAAAACCTTATTTAGATAATTTGCGATTGTACAAGCTGACATAAATGTTTTAATTTTTTTGTCAATCATTACTTAAAAAAATATATATTGTTCAGTTTTATTAATGTCTAAATATCTGAGAGAATAATATCTGCAATTCCGTGGCTTGTGCCTATCCCAAATGGGAAATAGAAGATTGCGTCAATTTCCTGTATGTTCGTTGTGTAATACAGTAAATGTCGAATATGTATCTAGTTTTCCAAAATCACTTCAATTTCCGAAACAATCCTAGCTCTTGCCTCATTGGTAATTTATATCTATTTATGCACAATCGGACACGAAAATGTTACAGAGTTTCAATAACTTATCTTGAGTGAATTTATCATAATAGAACACCTTGTATTCTGAGGAGGTTCGCCTTAAAAATTAGAAATTCTTGTTATGCCCATTCAATCATTTTGTAGCCAGCGCAACAGCAACCCAAGTAGCACATAACTTGTATATTAACTAAAATACATACGGATTTATGTCTTTAAGTCATACTAACATTTTAAATCGGCACTGGTCAACTTTTAAACCCGTATAGAAGCATTTTTTTCATCTGTTAATTCATAAAGCCATATAATAGTTAAAAAATATATATTACAATATCAAGACTCCTAATTAATCATCTTGTAATTTTGATATACGGTTTTTTAAATAGCTTTTACTCTTACATAAAGGCTGTTATCGTATATCGGTAATTTGAAAAACATCATGCATTAAATAAACAATATCAAATGTTTGTATAGTGCACTTAGTTGTATTTTAACATTTTTAAGACCAAAGATTTTCTAATGGCCTAGAGTTATGCGAATATAATGTTTATACTAAATAAACATTGATTAAACAACAAATATAGCCTTAGCTCCGTTTTCTGCATAATCAATTCTTTATTTAAAACCTCTGGCTTCAGTTTGATCAAAATTAATGTATTTTTAGAATTACAGGTAATAAATAGATCGTAATTTGAGTTTCCAAATGGTTGTTTGATTGTAACTGTGAATTTAGTAGAACGCTGCGTCATGGATAAAAAAGGTTGGAATAAAACCAAAAAAATAAAAGGAAAAAAGAAAACTCAAAAAAGAGTATTCTAATTTCATGACTGAATTCAATATACAAAGTAACAATGAAACAAGTTTTGTTCCTGAGCCTGACAAACAAAAATCACAAGAAGTATCGGAGGCGAGCCAAGTGCGAGCCAAGTTATGTTGTCAAATGATTCCGTAGGCAGTTCAATTGAAGAAGAAAGAAGTGTTGCAAATGTAGCTCCTGAAGGTCATCCCACCAAATAATAAAAAAAGATATTTTTTAAACTGTGTACTAGTAAATTTTTATTTTGTCAAGTGGTTCCGTTGGTTTTTATTCTGAATAAATATGTTGTAAATTGGTACGTGTTGTATTTTCTGAAGAAGGTAAATGTCAATAATATTAATATTATATCAGATCAATATTTTTGAAACTTAGGCTACCTCCCTTTTTGTCAGAAAGTTTTAAACACTAAAAATTCGGTTTAGTTTCGTGGGTACCTAGTTCAAAATCTTTTATTATGATATCTTTTTATTTTCAGTTCTACGGATGACGAAGAAGTTTGTACGGAATACATGAAAAATCTAATTATGAAAAATAAAATAAGGGAATGGGCTATTGTGAAAAATATCACACAAAGTGCTTTAAAAGACTTAACAAATATATTAAATGAACGATATCATGATTTCGATCCATGTTCCTTGGGGAAAGTTATTCAGTTTCATGAGTCTGATCACCTCCTAAAACGGTGGCAGATTATTTTAGAGGATCTTTTACAACTATTTCTTCAAACAGCCAGCATCAACGACTTTTTTTTTCTTTAGCGTTGGTGATTGGTCGCTATTGCCTTCAGCTTTAATCTTTTTTGCAGTCTTCAAGTTTACTAATTTATTATAGCACTCTGGTCTGTTTCCCACATTTCGAAAAAAATTTTTGGTGCCGTTTTGCTCGACTGATTGCCAATTTGTCTAGCCTTTACATGTTTATGACTCTAATTTTTTTAAGATTTTGCTCTATTTTCATTTACCACATTTTGTGTGGCCATTTTTTTAATTTTTAATATTTTCTTCAAAATGTTGTTTTGCAGATTCTTCAACCGCTTTCTCTAAATCATTCTCCACCTTGTTTTTTTCCACCTCTTCGTTTAAATCTTGCTTCGCTTTATCTTTTTCCACCTCTCTCTGTAGATCTTGCACCACCCCTTTCCCTAAATCTTTCTGCACCACTTCCTCTAGATCTTGTTTCACCTCTTCTTCTAAATCTTTCTCCACCTGTTTCTCTAAATCTTGCTCCACCTCTTCTTCTAAATCTTTTTCCACCAGTTACTCTAAATTTTGCTCAACCTCTTCTTCTAAATCTTTCTCCACCACTTCCTCTAAATCTTGCTCCACCTCTTCTTCTAAATCTTTCTCCAGTACTTCCCCTGAATCTTGCTCCACCTCTTCTTCTAAATCTTTCTCCACCACTTCCTCTAAATCCATTTCACCTCTTCCTCTAAATCCTTCTCCTCTATTTCAAGTCCTACCATTAAGTCTCTCTCTTTCACTTTTTCTGCCACTGCTTCTACAGATTAATTTTCAACTACCGGTTCATCTTTTTTTTCATTACTAGTCACCATACGGCCCTCTTGCTGCGTTTTTTAAAATGTTTTGGATTACATTTTTTATTTACTTGGTCGTTTTCTCATTGTCGGATTTCGCAGATTTTTGATCTTTTTTCTTTGCTTAGCATTTCTAAGTACTACCTTGAAAAATATTTCATTAGCTGTTATAGTGAAACTTTTGTCCCAAGACCAAACCATGCTGAAGAAAAAATCAAGTACGTTTTCGTAACACTTTAATGCTATTTTTATCTTGTCTCCTCGACTGCCACCAGACCAAGAACACTTACACAAAAATTATCTGGTAAATAACATATCAGTTAGTTTATATGCGCAAGACTGAGTACAACTGCATAACTTTTTGTTTTTCAACTGGATCTAATAATAATGATTCCAACTCTTCAAGTTTCTCAATACTGTCTATGGGCTTAAATTTAAATGCAGAATTTTCTGTTGGACTTAATTTTACTTCAGAAACAACAACAACTTGAAGTAACAGTTTGAGTGAGATGACGATCCAAAACTCTTTTGACGACATTTTCTACTTTAGTTTCGATTTCTAAAACAAAATTTACAAGTCTTTGTGCGATATTTTTTTGTATTTTCTTAATGTCGTTTTGGTTTGTTAGTATAGTATCGAGTTTCTGCATCAGATCAGTCTGATTCTGAGTTGTTGAATTAGTTGACATAATTTCTTACGTATTATTCACATATAAATACGTCAAATTATCCACATTCTTTGGTTCTGTTATTACTGCAGCTGTAGATGTAGATGGTATTGGGGCTACATCAACTTGGGATTGAAGTACCTATCTGAAACAAAAACAAGTAGGTATTGTTTTAATGACAAAGTCCTAAACCTGAGGATTTTTACTTAATTTACCTGAAGCTATCAATAAATCAACATATCCGTACTACAATTTTATTGCGGTTGTATTAAGTAGAATTACCAAAAATAAACCCAGCAATTTGTTTTTTTTTAAAGTGCGAGTGAGATAGCTGCAAAACGAGATAACGGTTTTAACATATTGTGGGTACTAAATAAAAAAATACAATTCATAATATACAAACACATTACATGGTACATTTACCTACTTAGATAAAAAACTATCATAGAAAAAAGCAATATAATGTAACTGCTATACCTATACGGAATTAATTGAAAATCATTTACCTATATTTTAAAGTATAAGAGAAAATTTTTGGCTAGTAAGGTTTCTACCGAATATTTGCGGTACCCTACTTAACTCGATAACGATACGTCACTAAGGCGTATTATGATTATAAGCATTTTAAGATACTTCTGATATGTGGAAATATGGCTATACCTTAAATGTAAGTATCTTATACTGTGAATTACGCGCTTTAATTTCTATGTCTGACCATTATAAAATTAAGAGCACTATATTAGCATCGTTGAATGCCTGATGCTTTAATTTGAGGTGTCGCCATTTGCTTTCTACTTTCATTTCGCACAAAAATAATGAGAGTCAATGTAAACAAATAAAAAAGGCTTAATAGTCATTTGTTTTGTACACGGATGCCTATAAAAGCAAATATATTTGTTAAGACAATACTACAGGCCTAAAATTTAACAAAAAAAAATTATACTAGGTTATGTATCCTATTTTTTTATAATAAAAAAGGACGTTTGCGAGAGCGCGTGTATTTTTCACCATAAAACTTTATATTTTACCCGACAAAATAATGTTCGCATCTCACTTGACCCAAAATCTAACAAAATAAATGTTGGTACTTACCTGTTTAATAATTGTTTGCATCTAGTCACGCACCATTGCACTCCACTTGGCACATCAATAAAATATTGAGTAATTATTTTCAAAATATGTTGAATTCTCTTTCCCACAAAGGAAATAAAACAGTAAACATTGTAATAAAATTTAATTAACAAACTGTATTATTTAAAGCCACATATAAATCATATTTATGTTACAAAAAAATCTATTAGCACATTGGAATGCTCTTACTTGGCTTAATTAATGCTAAAGTATAAGAAATGTAATGCTGTTATATAGCGTATATAATGCTCAACGCCGTATAAAGCTGGGTTTAATAGCCTCTATAATGCCCAACGCCGTATAAAGGGGGGGCCCAAATTTTACTTATAAGAATCGTATAAAAGAAATACGGTTGATATGCGATTTGCTATTACTGCGTTCTGCGTCAACTTATGCTACTATACGTTTATTATAATGCTGTTTTGTGCTACTTGGGAAATATTATACGCTTACTTTACGCTTACTTAAGTAACTGCTACTGTGACAGACAAAAAAAACCAGGCATAGATTATTTTTACGACACTATAAAAGAAGTACTGGTAAATCAATTATACTGCAAAATCTCACTTGACGAAATTTTTTCTGTCAACCGTAAATTTTTTTTTAATTTTTTTTTTATGTCATAGGTGGCAAACGAGCAGCCGGATCACTTGATGGTAAGCGATTACCGCCGCCCATAGACACCCGCAACACCAGAGGAGTCACAAGTGCGTTGCCGACCTTTGAAATGGGATG
Organism: Coleophora deauratella; assembly: GCA_958295455.1. Lineage (NCBI taxonomy): Eukaryota > Metazoa > Arthropoda > Insecta > Lepidoptera > Coleophoridae > Coleophora > Coleophora deauratella. The sequence continues at coordinate 3,638,787 of OY282403.1, read as the reverse complement.
AGGTATGGGAGGAATTTGGGGGGAGGGGGGAAGTTGGTCCTCCCGTACCCTCACTCACTCGGCGAAACACAACGTAAGCGTTGCTTAACGCCGGTTTTCTGTGACACAAGTTGTATAATACAATCATCATACTGTTGTTATTTCTTTGAAATTTTCAACCGACTTCAAAAAAAGGAGGAAGTTCTCAATTCGTCGGAATCTTTTTTTTTTTTTTTTTTTTTTTTTCTATGTATGTTCACCGATTACTCGAAGACGCCTGAACCGATTTCAAAAATTCTTTTTTTGTTTGAAAGGGTATACTTCACAGGTGGTCCCATATTAATTTTATCGAAATCGATTCAGCGGTTTTTGAGAAAATCAACAAAAACATAGCAAAATTGGAGTTGCTACGATTGAAGTCGGTTGTTTTTAACGTATTCAGCGTGGTCAATTATAAAATTAATTCTTTGCTTCAACCATCATGCTATACTAGTCATGGATTCCAAGCCTACGCAACCATTCGCTCTGAAAACAGGATCATCATCATCATCAGCCGAAAGACGTTCACTAATTAGGTGGCTCTGTGGCTCAGTGGTTAGTGCTCCTGACTACTGATCCAAGAGTCGTGGGTTCGATCCCCACCCAGAGAAAACATTATGTATGTATTTAAACTTTTCAATAACCAGTGGGGAAGAAAGGTTCGCGAGTGGCGATCAGTATTACTCAAGCACTTTACTGACTCAAAAATTACCTGTTGTCATATAGTTGTTCATTTTACGCAGTACGGAGGGATGTTTACACCTTTAAGTGCAACAAGTAGGCAATCACAGATGGAATAGGTAGCATAAATCACTCTCTCCCATTTTAATTTCCATCCATCTTATTAACTTCTACAAGACAGAACTTCAAGAACTCCAAGTTAATTTCATTCCACCCGCTTCTCCTAAGTTAATCTTAACCTTGCTGCGAGTGAACACAGTTAGGGCCTTAACGAGCTTTGTGCGTTGTTCTAGAGTGTTCTACACAGGCGCTGAATGGAGTACAGGGTCGGACTCATGTGTGGGCGTGGGTCCATTATCTTTATCACAGTTGTTCGTCCCGACAATCTTAGTGTTATGCTTTCCGGCTGAGGTTTTTCTCATTGCAAATAACACTTGGACAAATTGTTATGTTGTTACTCTAAATGAAAAATAAGATGATTTGACCTTCTTTTTTATTCTTCACATCTATAAATCATAATTACTACCATTCATTTGGTGTCGGAGGCCAAGGTCGTGTTTGGATCGTTGAGGCAGCGAAGTAAGTACCCCTGAACGTTTACCCACAGATAAGTATTCTTCTTCTTCATGCTTCATAACACGCAGGTAGGTAGGCAACTCCATTGTTGATTCTATAGGATCCTTCTGAAATACCTGAAAACTCTAAGGGTGGCTTTCATTCATGAAACTGAACAATTTTCTCCAAGTAACTAATATAAAAGACAATATTCAATTTAGGAAAATCTCATACCTACCTAAGTAAGTAGTACTTACTGATCGCCTGATTAATGAACTTTGTATAGGAATGAGAAGGTCTTCCTTTTGCGAATTGCGTATTTTTCCCTTGAGAACAGTTGTCCGGTTTTATAATTATAGCTTTAGATAAAAAATCCGGTTTTTCAGAGCTAGAGCGCTGGCTGCACTCATCCGATACGAACCGACAGTCCAGCCACGCCCACCTGTCGGTCCTGTAAAAAACTGTCGGATGTACGCTGCCACACTGGTACGATAAAATGTCGGATGGAAACAGACGTTCCATAGCCCCGCCACTTAGCATACCTAAAAAGAGTCGTCGTCGCTTCGAATAGTGTTGTGAGTTGTACGATACAAAATGTGCCCGACTTTTACGCCAACTATTATAAATATTTTATATTAAATTAGAATTATAAACCTATAGGAATATTTTTACAAAGTATAAATATGTAAGTACGTATTTATTTTTTATTAAAAATTAAAGTACTTGGATGGTTACCGAACCAAAACATATACATATTAAAAATTTAATGAGAATATTATTTATTTGAGTAAATGGTTTACATATTCTTTAAATTCGTAACTATGTTTGTCTATACTTAGATTACTTAGTACAAAAAACCATAATATTTCCATACATACCTATGTATTTGCATATTTTATAACTGTATGTTAATTTCTGTGGGTATCTGTAATTGTCATATTAATATAGGATGACTTTAAATTAATTCTTTATATGATTGATTGATTGATTGAAAGGCTATGCATGTGCTCATGATAACCGATGAAACAGAACCACCTCTCTTAGTTCGGCCCTGTGTGTGTGTAAGTAGATTTTGCGGCTTCTTCGGTGTGTGTTTCGTTTGAAAAGTTTGGAGAGCGGTGCAAGAGTTCAGTGTAAATGTTCGGATATATCGAATGTATCCAAGTTTCCCGTTTGCGCCCGTATAACTAATTAATGTAGCGTGAAACATTGGAAATTCTATAAAGGGAATTTTTAAGTTTGTGATTTTTTAAGAAACTCACCGACTGATTTAAAAGTTATTTTAACGCTGTAATCGTATTAGGTAATCTATGTGGTCACCGTCATCATTACCTACAATAATTGAAAAACTGAACTAAATTCGATGAATAGCTAGTAGACAGATTCAGAATTTTGCGCTAAACGAGTCATATTTACCGATTTCGAGAGTCCAAAATTATTTTTTCTAATTGATTGCCTTGGAAAACATTGGGCATATTCATGAATAGAAACCTCAATTTGATTTCAGTAAGACATTATAAGAGGTTATTACTATCTTTCAAGTGTACGTTTAAGTTCAAGAAAAGAGCGTACTCCCATATCAAAGGCCGGCAACGCACTTGTGACTCCTCTAGTGTTGCGGGTGTCTATTGGCGGCGGTAATCGCTTACCATCAGGTGATCCGTCTGCTCGTTTGCCACCTCTGCCATAAAAAAAGTTACAAGGTCAGCTGTGAAAGTCCTGCTCTTTTTTATCCTTAATTGGTAAGCCCTTGGCATCATCTCATCTGACGGTAAGTGATGATAATACCGAAGATGGAAGCGGACTTAACAAGATTCCCCAACGCAAATGCTATTAACGACTTAGATAAGCCTTACGTAGGGTTGCCAACTTTTTTTTTTGGCAAAATAACGTATATTTTAAACTGACATGTGTGAAAAAAAAGTATTTAAACAAAAAAAAGTATTACTGAAATGTATTTATTCATGTGTTTAAAAACATTTCTTTTGTACTTTTGGCACTATTTAACATTTTCTTATATTTTATGAAACGTTCTTGCGACTCATCATAATTAAAATTCAAGTTATAGATGATTAGTTCATTTACGATTAGTTCAGTAGTATGATTAGTTTATTTATTTCATTAGTTATAAATAATTCATTTTTACACAATTTAAAGTTGCTCTGTTTCTCTCTTCCCGCCACTTTGTATTCATTACAGAGAAATGTCCGTGTCACTGCAAGGATCGGGATTGTTAGAATATGGTATGCCTGTAATTTTAATAGAGCTGTAGCAACCCCAATTTTGACAGCTAATGTCAATGTCACTTTGTTTGTTCTTCTTCCTTCCCGTTTCCGCCTTGTCAGAAGATGTGTGTGTTAATATTTTATATCTATAATTAATTATCTAATCTGCGTTTCCTCGGTGTATTTATGAACAATATATTGCTAGCCACGCTCCGTAAAATACCCTGTGCTTTTTATTTGGAGAAACCATCGTGATCCAACCCACTCTGCCAACAGGGATCCATTTCGAAACACAATGTAAAACGTCCTGCCTAATCCAATAAAAAATCAAAACAAAACAAGAGACAGAAAACCGCCAAGACAAATGAAGAAAGATGATAATTTGTATTGTGTGACAGAATAAGTCATGTTCAGAATCTGTTCAGAATTACGTTTCGTTTTGCTATTCACGTTTATGTGGTACCGATTGATTTGTTCAAAAATCAAATCAACATTATCAGACAGGGAGGGCAACATTCCGTTCCATTTCACGCTTACACTATACCCGAAAATAAAGTATTTTTAATACTTTTTTTTTATTCAAAAGAATAAAGTAAGAGGGAGTAAAATAACGTAGGATACGTTATTTTAAAATATGGTTGGCAACCCTCCTACTACCAAACAAAACGAGTCCCACAAAGTTGGACCCCGCAGGGAATCGAACCCGCGACTTCATGATATGAAGGGAGCAGACTAGCGTGAACGCATTACTGTGTTTTTATAGGTATTTTAGAGCTAAGCAACTATTAGGACACGATATTTAAGTAATAAAAAATCTGGCTGTAATTTCGTAAAAGTAATTGAGCTAAGAATATTATTTTCCATTGTTTTTTTCAATTATTTGCCTAATCCGCTGTAATTCAACACAGGTGACCGACCTTGGTTCTAAATGAGTAACAATTTAAATAACAACTTCTACAACCCATAAAATAAACAAAAACATTTAAAGCTGAACTTTTTACAAAACTGTGTTGACCACAAATGCGGAGTATCGCGGAAAAGTTAATTGTTTTATTTAATCTACAATTACATACCCTGATGGTAAATTATAATCATAGAGAAGGTGGAAATATACCTAAAAATATCCTCAACACAAGTAATCTTTTTTTCATGCCAGAACCTATCAATATTGTCTGTCACCACTAATAATTGGCAGCAAAACTTTAATAAGATGTTGTCAGCATTCCTGGTGGGCTAAGAAACTGTCCTAAACCCATCGAAACTGAGTGCTACAAAGTTGGACTCCACCAGTAATTGAACCTGCGACCTCCTGATGTAACATGAGTGGGCCAACCACTACACTACAAAGGCGGTCACAATTACTATTACCCGTAGTACAGTCTCGTGCAATGAAATGTATACAGCCAATTAGTGCAAATATAGTACTAGACGGCTACCTTGTATACTCTTAGGTGCACGGGACGGTACATTTACATTTTCGGAGCAAACACGCTATGACCTTTCCCGCCTTTGTACCAGTACAAAATAATTCTGTTATCCTATTGTTTTTCTACACCCACAATTTGGTCACCGTAATTCCTTAACCCCATCTCGTGTCAATGCGTTATTAAGGGTTTAACACATAACGCCAGTGTACCGCCAGCGGCGCCGGCGGCGGCCGAGAGTATTAAATGAAAATGCTCCCGCAAACCTGTGGGCGTGGTCATATTAATATCTTTGTTACTGTACATCAAGTTATGGTGCGAGAAATTATTGTTATTCAAAAATTATGATCTGTTGCGAATTATTTTCCTTTTTTTTTGTTATTTTGTTTTAGGCTCAGTAATTTCTTGTATTTTCTTAAATTACATATTAAAAATATTATTAAAAAAACATATTTGAGATCATTACAACGAACCCTTTCATTTGATCTCACACGGTTTGCAAAACTTTTTTAATTTTATAACCCCACTGTGTACGTAGGAGAACTAAAGTTACCGACATAGCTCTCAGAATCGCTAGACTTAAGTGGCAGTGGGCAGGGCACATAGCTCGTAGAACAGATGGCCGTTGGGGCAGTAAAGTTCTCGAATGGCGACCGCGCACCGGAAGGCGCAGTGTGGGCAGGCCCCCGACTCGGTGGACCGACGACGACCTGGTAAAGGTTGCAGGAAGCCGCTGGATGCGAGCCGCACAGGACCGGTCGGTGTGGAAATCCTTGGGGGAGGCCTTTGTCCAGCAGTGGACGTCTTTCGGCTGATAGATAGATAGAACCCCACTGTGATAATGATAATAAAAAAAAGAGGTCAAATGCGTGTCGGTCAACGTACAGTGTAGTATTCCGTAGTACTTCTCGTTAACTTTTAAACCCTACTTACTATTAGCTGTGATAGTTTTCCTTTTAACTTCGTTATATGTACTACCTGGTACTTTTTTCACATTTCTAGAAACAACCGTTTAGCTGGCAGGGGGACACATGACTTTAACAAAAAAAAACACTTTAATACTACGACACCCCACACCATGGGATAGTCGATAAAAAATATATTTCATCCCCACTTCACGTAAAAAGAAAATAAGATTTTATTTTACCACTTTGTCGGCGTGATTAATATCTACAATCTGTGCCAAATTAAGCCGCGGATAGAACAGACAGACAGACGGACATGACGAAACTATAAGGGTTATACTGCCGTCAACAGACTACGGAACCCTAAAAAGTACTCGAGTACACACCGCGCATCGCATGAGCAAAAGTTAAAATAGTACAAAATGCAAAGTAGTACATACATACAATCTGGGGGGTATTATCGCTATAAGCGATTTCTTCCAGGCAACCCGAAGCTCTGAAAAAAGGGCAAAGTCCAGGTACACTGCGAATCCATTAATAAAACTTATTTCAAAGTAAATTACCACGTTCGCGCATACTTCTACCAAGCACTAAATAATACTGTTTAATAGAATAGAGTATACACGATTCGGATTCAGTATTCTACCGCAGGGTTGCGTACAGTGGAAACCTATAATAAGTATAATGTAATGTAATACCTACGCATTGGTAAGCACCCAAATAAACATGCTTACTTTATCTTGCTGGATAAAGTATCCTATCCGTAGCACTTATAGTGCTATAATATTTGTACTACGGATTGGACATAAGACAACAATAATTTCAAAGGTCCTTGTTGTTAAGTTTGTTTAAAAATATACCTACATTGGCTGCAAAGAGTATTTGGCAGCATAAACATATTGTTCACAAAATAATTATTTCTCTCAGAGCCGATAAAAAAAGACTTGTTTAATATTTTATTAAAAAAATATATATATTCTATAGACTAGTTTTCTAGAACCACATACAAAAAATTTTTTTTTAAAGTGATAAAAAAAAATACTATGTAGTCAAAAACCCTCATCTTTCTACACTGTATAATTATGAGATGGAAAAAAGTACATATATTTATCATAGGGAACCGACAACCCAGGACATATTGTCCTGGCGTGCAAATACAAGGTGATAAAAGAATGCGTTTGTTTTAAGGGGTTGCTTAGAATCAATACAGAATTTCAGGAAACATATTGAAAAATTCCGATCTACATTTTTTTCAGTTTCCCATACTAAATCTGAATGATGAATCAAGAATTTGTATGGGAAACTGAAATGCAATAAAAATAAAATTGTACTTACTTATTTCTATTTTTCCTAAATTCTATACTTGATTCTTGAGACTCCACCCCAAAAATTGGGAAATGAAGAACAAAAACAAGAACGCAAACCGTTTCAGCAGATGTAAAATACATATTTAACCTTATTTGTTCCCAGAAGTTAACAAAAGATTCTCTTAGGTAGTTCTCCTATAAAATTCATCATTCGGCAGTGGTCCCAACTATTAAAATATTTAAATCTCAAAGGTGTTCGGATTAGCGTAGTCCGAATTAATTCCCGAATGTTCGTCTCCGCGAGAATTTAAATTCGGAAGGTGGAACTCGAACGTAGGCCGAGGAGAGGTGGGAATGACTATATGGACGTCGCGTTTTTGCATTAACCCCAAAGAGCATTCAAAATATTCAAAGAGTATCTAGACCTATTTTGTTAGACCTTGTATACATTGGATAGTGACTGTACCAAAAAGCTTCTCTAGAGATAAATAAACTGTACAGCCACGTTAAGTATAATGATGATGATGATAATGATGGTCCTAGCCGATTTCGGCTACAGCGACCGCAGCAATTTCTAGCTCAGGTGCAGGCGTCCCGTTGTTCCACCCTCTCATGCGCTCGGATGTGGCTGATGTAGCCAATCATGGCACGAAATGTGCGGCTGCACTTAGGGCATGTCAGGATACCGTTGGTGTAGTTATAGATTATAGCCGCAGGTGGTCGGGCCTTCAGTTCGTCTCTTTTAGTATTCAAATCTCTCTTTCGTATGTCTTCAAAAGAGGAAACTTTGTCCATTATAAGGTGTCTCCACTTTGAGCGATCTTCAGCCTGCGCTTCCTAGTCAAAGTGGTTCAGCTTGCACCTCTTCATATGTCACTTCAACACATTCTTATAGTGCAAGAGTTGACCACCTTGCTTGCGCTTGCCCTCTTGAAGTTCGCAGTAAAAGATGCGCTTCGCAACCCTCGTGTCTGGCATGCGAGACACATGTCCGCACCAACACAATTGTCTCCGCATAATATATGCCTCTACTCCGTAGATGTTAGCACGGCGAAGGACTTCAGTGTTTCTCACATGGTCAGACCAGTGGATGCCCATGATGTCACGAAGGCACTGCATGTGGAAACTATCAAGAGAGCGAATCTGTTTTCTATATAGTCACCCTGTTTCGGACGAATAAAGGAGGTTCGGCATTACTATAGCTATACTATACACCGAAATCTTCGTTGCCAACTTTATGTCGTGTGACCGAAAAACTTTAGGCCTTAGTTTTCCAAAGGCTGCTGAGGCCGCTTCAATCCTGGCGTTAATTTCAGTGTCCAGGTCACATTTGGCCGTAATAATAATAATTGAATAAAGAAGTTTCACTCTGCAGAGATGTTAAATTAATAAGACACTCCCACAACACAGCGGTAAAGTCCAATCTTGCTTGCGCGTACGCTACGTGCTTGGATAAACAGCTGATTAACTTGTATGAAGTTATAAGGCTTGAAATAGAACATTTAGGAAATAAGAAATTACAATAGTCCTTGATACATTTTCTGTTGTATAAAGATGTTTAAGTATACATACATTTTAGAAACAAAATTAAATTTAATTTAATTGATAGACAATACCAAAATACGTATAAGCAGCAACAGCTCGTTATTCAAGATCAGCAGTCGAATAACATCCATAAAATACAGCGTCATACGAAAAATAAATAAATTGCTACCTACTATGCTTTGTCCCAAATTCGCTTCTGTATCCTATCCCCATCTCTACCTCTCTCGTATTCGATTGTCAAGACTCGTAAGCTTCTTACTACACTAAGAAGATTTTACTGCGGGATCCTCTTTACCTCACTTCAAAAGTTTGCTGAGTTCAAAAAAAAATTTGGAGCTTTGGCCACTGTTTTCTAACAGTAGTGGTTAATTAAGTTCGTATCAAAAACCTGTAACCTAAACCTATACAATTTTAGGGAAACATTATATTTGAAATATTAATTAAAAAGGGTCACATGCAAAAGATCTATTTTTTACTTCTGTCTAATGATATTATAAAAAAAACAAGGTACTATAAATATACAGGTACAATTCAATTCAATTCTGTGGGCCGCCTTCGATCAACCCACATAAGCGTCGAACGATGTGGACTGTATTTCCTCTTTCGATGACGAACGGCAACTATGGTTGTGACTGGCCGATTTCTTTTAGGAGCAGGCTTGGAGGGAGAGAAACACTTGGCTTTCGGAGGTACAAAGTAGCGGGTGGTTGGCTTCCAGATGGACGGTGACAGAGGCACACCAAGAAACTATGATCTGACGAGTTGATCCGTTTAGTAAGACGAACTGATTCGAACTGAGCACGCTACATACAAAACCTTGCTCTTTTTATACTATTTTTCAAGGACATTAGAAAGAGACGGCACGATCCCTACGGCGGAGGTGACCCTATCTGAGCAATACCAACACGACAGCCACCCCCGCCGTGTGAGTGAGAGATCGGCGTGCGAGCGAGATAGCGATAGCCCCCGCGGTAAGCTTAACTACCTCGGAGCAATACCGCGGGGACGACCGCTTACACCGATCTCTACTCTAGCCTAACTAATTCCCTATCAACGATGCGACCTATTTTGCCTCTAGACCGCCCAAATGAAAGACAAACACATTAAATCTTTATTTACACACAAATAGAGATACAACGATATACGAAAAACTATAAAAGACACGTACAAACGACTTATAAAACGACTTACAGCTAACTTAATTAACACGATCGAAACAACTAATTGAGCTACACATAATAACGACACAACATAACGCGATATATCTATAAGTACTATAACACGAAATAACGATTCACTATTGCACAGACACGAAACGAACACTATTTACAGTTTTGTCGCGAACATATCTCCCGCCGCAGCTTCTAGCTGGAGAACGATCCCGCGTTCGCGACATCAGTCTTCTCCTCAGGTCCAGGCAGGAGTACCAGCTTCTTCGTCGGTATTCGGAGCAGGCCCTTGTTGGTGCGCACGTCCACTGCTCGCACCTCGCCATCGGGCCCCGGGAACACGCGCACGACGACTCCTCGCGGCCACTGGTTGCGAGGAAGGGTGCCGTCTGCGATCAGCACCAGGTCCTCGACTGCCAGGGGGCGACCTTTCGCCCGCGGCTCCCGCCGGTGTTGCAGCTCCGGCAGGTACTCCTTGACCCAGCGCGACCAGAACATGTCGGCTAGGCGTTGGCTGGTCCTCCACTCCCTCCTCCCGGCGACGTCTCCTTCGGTGAAGGTGCCTGGCAGCGGCACTCTGGAGGGGCCCCCAAGCAGGAAGTGGTTGGGGGTGAGCGGCTCGTCGTCGTCGGGTGATGTCGACACGTGGGTGAGTGGCCGACTATTGATGGTGTGCTCCGCTTCAGCCATCAGGGTGGTGAGCACCTCTTCCTTGGGTGCTCTCTCTCGCAGGGTGACTTCGAGTGCCGTCTTCACGCTTCTGACGAGGCGCTCCCACGCGCCTCCCATGAACGGCGCGCTGGGTGGGATGTAGCGCCACTGGATCCCCCGGATGGTGGCCTCGTCTTGGACGGCTTCGGCTGCGGCCCGCTGGAGCTCGATGTCGGCACCCTTCAGGTTGGTGCCTTGGTCGGACCACACCTCGGTAGGGCACCCCCGGCGCGCTATGAAGCGGCGGAGTGCCATGATAGCCGAGTCGGTACTCAGGCTCCCGGCGATCTCGATGTGGACGGCGCGCGTGGTCAGGCAGGTGAACAGCGCGCCGTACCTCTTCTGTTTGCCCCTCCCCACGGTGACATAGAGGGGACCGAAGTAGTCGATGCCCGTGTAGGTGAACGGGCGCTGGTGGTGCGCTAGGCGCCCCACGGGATGGTTGCCTGTGCTCGGGTGCGTCGGCGCGGCGCGCCGGACGCGACAGGCGAGGCAGCGTTTGATAACACTGCGCACGGTGTAGCGCAGCCGCAGTACCCAGTACTGCTGCCGCACCTCGGTTGTCGTCGTCTCGAAGCCGGCGTGGTGGAGCTGGGCGTGGACCCAGGCGATGTAGAGGTGGGTCCACGGGTGCTCCCCGTCGACGATGGCCGGCTCGCTCTGGCAGGCCGTGATATCGGCCGCCTTAGCGATCCTCGATTTCAGGCGGAGGATGCCGTCGCCCCCCAGGGCAACGGCCAGCGATGACAGGCGGCTGGCGGCGGGCAGAGGGGCCCCCCGTCTCAGGGCCGCGATGTCCGATGTGAAGGCGTCTTCTTGTTGCGAGCGAACCCACAACTCCGTAGCTCGATGTAGGTGGCGCACCTCCAGCCGCACATAGGAGTGCGCGGGCGGGGGCGCCGCAGCTACTGCGATGCGTTTCTTCTTTTTTCGTTCGGCTTGAGGCTTCCACGTCGCGTCTGCGGCGGCGCCCGCCGCGGTACGCTTATAGGCGACTGCGCACCGCTGGCGCTCTCGTAGCAGCTCGATGAACTGGACCACCCTTCCGGTGGCCCTGATGACGCGCTGGTAGCTCGAGAAGCGCGTGATGTCGGGTAGCGCCTCGGCCAGGCGCGTCGCTGCGACCGCGACGTGCGTTCGCTCTTCGGCGGTTGCCTCTTCGTCAGGTGGGTTCGGTTCCTCCCGCGGCCACGCCTCTTCCGGTAGGTATAGGAAGGCGGGCCCGCGGAACCACCTGTGCTCCGACGTGAAGTCCCTGGGTGTCTCGCGGGTGGCGTCGTCCGCGACGTTGTCCTTAGTCGGGACCCAGCGCCACTCCCTGGTCTTCGTTTCTTCGGCGATCTCGGCGACTCGGTGCGCGACGAACGGCTTGTACGCTCGCGGGCCAGTGCGTAGCCACGCGAGCACTGTGCGCGAGTCGGACCAGAAGACTCGTCGTGCTGGCTTCACGTCGTGCTCGTCGATGGCCGTCCGGGCTAGGCGGCAGCCCAGGACAGCCGCTTGCAGCTCCAGTCTCGGTACTGATGTCACCTTGTTGAGCGGCGCTACTCGTCCTTTGGCGGCGATGAGTGTGACGTGTACGCGGCCGGCCTGGTCTACCACTCTCCAGTAGACGGCGGCGGCGTATGTGGAGGTGCTGGCGTCCACGAAGACGTGCAGGTCTGCCGATTCCGCGCTGGTGAGATGCGGATAGCAGCGCGGCACGATCAGCTGGGGCAGACGTTGGATGTGATGGACCCAGGCCTTCCACCGGTCGTCATCTTCTTGTTGTAGTGGCTCGTCCCACTCGATCCCGCTGCGCCAGACTTCTTGCAGGATCCTCTTCGCTTGGATGGTGACTGGAGTCGCGAGCCCCAGGGGGTCAAAGATAGACATGACCGTCCGCAGGGCTTCTCGCTTCGTCGGCGTCTTCTCTCCGTTCATCAGCTCGGGGGTGATCTTGTGGCGGTTGACGTTGAACGTCAACGTGTCGGTCCCAGGATGCCACACTAGGCCCAGGATCTTCTCGGAGTCCAGGGCTACGACGTCTTCTTTTTTCCCCGGCGACAAGGCGAATACGACGGTTTTCGAGTTAGACGCCCATCGTTGTAGGAAGTAGTTCGCCCGGCTATGCACGAACATAACTTGGCCGGACACTCGTATCGCTTCCTCTTCGGTATCGAAACTTGCGAGGTAGTCATCGACGTAATGATTGTTGACTATCGCAGCGGCGGCTTCGGGGTACTCTGTTTGCAGTTGCTCGGCGTTCTTGTTTTTCACGTAGATCGCAGTACACGGAGACGATGTGGCCCCGAAGATGACGGAGCGCATGCGATACTCGGTAGGCGCGCCAGTGCGCCTGTCTCCTCTCCACAGGAAGCGCTGTGCATCTCGATCTTCTTCGACGACCGCGACCCGCATGAACATATCCTTGATGTCCGCCGTTACTGCCACGGGCCGCTGACGGAAGCGCATGACTACTCCCGGTAGCGACTGGAGTAGATCGGGCCCAGGCAGCAGCATATCGTTGAGGCTCGTTCCCTTCGTGCGGGCTGCGGCGTCGTGCACGATCCTCAGCTTCTCTGGCTTCTGCGGGTTGATGACAGCGAAATGTGGTAGGTACCACGTCTTCTTATTTTTCGATTCCGGTGCCGGCTCTGCGTACTCGTTCTCTAAGAGTACCTCCATCTGTCGGTTGTAGCGGCTCTTCAACTCGTGGTCCTTGTCCAGCTTCCGTTCGATTAGCTGGAGTCTCCTGAAGGCCGCGTCGTAGTTGCACGGCGGGGACGGGTCGTCGTCTCTCCAAAGTAGGCCCGTCTCGAATCCTCCCGCCGGTAACCGCTTCGTCTTCGCTGCGAGGATGTCGAGCGCTCTCTGTTCGTCGTCTGTGTACGAGCGCTTCGGTGCCACCCCCAGAGCCTCCAGTGCGAAGTGCTCCCTCATCAGCCTCTCCATCTCGTTCTCGTCTTCATCGAGGACCCGGATGTGGTGGACTCGGTGTGCGTGCTGCGGCGTATGGCCGGTGCCGTGAAGCACCCAGCCAAGTTCGGTGCGAGCGGCGACCGGCTGGTCGCGTTCTCCTCGGCGTATCTCGTGCGCCAGCAGCAAGTGCCAGTTGTCCTGGCCCACCAAGACGGTAGGCTTCCCGTCGACGGTGATGTGGTCCTCCAGGTCGCGCAGGTGTGAGTAGGCGCGCACAGTCTCGGGTGAGACCGACTGCGACGCCAGGTCCAGGCGCTCGATGGTGCGCGCTGACACGATGAAAGCGCGCGAGTCGCGCCCGCTGATTTCAAACTTGACCCGGCGTGATGTGTGCGCGTCCACCCGCGCACCGGCGACCCCCTCGATGTAGAAGGGCTGTGTGGGTCCTTCCGCTCCGATCTTCTCTGCAACGGCCGCGTCGATCATCGTGCAGGTCGACCCGTCGTCGAGCAGTGCGTAAGTGTCGCACGCACCCGACGGGCCGGCGACCCGCACCGGTAGCACCTTCAGTAGTGCAGTGGGCCTCTTCTCTCTTGCAGAGGTGACGATTCCAGAAGCAGGCTCTTCCTTCGCAGGTGTGGGTGGCGCGGCAGGCGGTGGTGTGCTGTGGAGCAGCGGGTGGTGCGTTCCCTGGCACCCGTTGACGTTGCACCTCTGCAGCTTGCACTTGTGTGTGAACGAGCGATATTGCAAGCAGCGGAAGCACAGCCGATGCTCCTTCGCCAAACTCCAGCGCCCGTCGACTGCAGCTTGCTTGAACGTAGGACAAGCGGTTTCTGTGTGCTTCTTCTGGCACACTCGGCATCCCTCGGTTTTCGTTAGCGTCGGTCGCTGCACCTCGACGTGATAGGTGCGCGCGGCTGCGGGAGCGGGACGTCGGTTCGGTCTTGCTATCTCTTTCTCCCGCCGGTCTTCAGTCGGCGTGAGTTCGGCTGGCGCGAAGCTTCCCACTCGGTCTGCGGTTCGCTGCAGGAACCTGGTCAGCTTCACCAGGTCTGGCTCGTCGTGTGCGTTCTCGGCAGCGAAGTCGTAGTAGCGATAGCGAAGTGTCGACGGTAGCTTCTCGATGACGGCGCGTACTACCTCCGGGTTGTACAGGTAGTGTCTTCGGTCTAGCGCCTTTACCGTCGCGGTGATGTTCGCTACCCGAGATGCGAACACGCAGACGTCTCTGGGGTTCTCGGTGATCTTCGGCAGCCCCCGCAGTTTCTCCATTTCTGCCATAGCGAGGGCGTCGGGACGGCCAAATCTTCCTCGTAGTAAGTCGATTACTTCGGCTGGCGTAGTCCTCCCGACGAACAGGCAGTGCGTCGCTTCCTTGGCGGCGCCTCGCAGGCACCGGCGCAGTCGCGACAGATTTTCGCCTTCAGTGAGCTGCCCGGCGGTCTCCTCGTAGGCGACGAGGAATGGCAGCCAGTCACTCGACGACCCGCCAAACGACGGCAGCTCCGGTACGATGCGAGGCGCAGCGGAGCGAGCGGCGGTGGTGATGGCTGCGGCGAGCTCGTGAAGGTCGACGCTATGGTTCCCTTCTGGAACCTTCGGCTTCTCATCTTTCGGTTTCGGTGGGGGGTCGAAGTGGCGGACCGGTGACGGCCGCCTCTCGGCTCTCTTCGGCTCCCTCTTAGCGATTGGTATGGGCTGGTGCTCCTCAACCCATTTCTTCGTGCGTTCGTTACGCACAACGGAGCTCACTGACTCGAGCTCTTCATCATCGGTTTCGGCTTCTAGTAAAGCGATGCGCGTCGACTGCAGCAGCACTTCCTTCTCAAGGAGCGCTGCACGCGCCGCTAGTAGCTCTCGTTGTCGACGGCTGCTCTTCGTACGTGCGGTGTGTGTACGGGAGGAGCGGGTACGGTGATGCTCCGACGGCGGTGGGACGTCACGTCTAGCCTCGACGGCGGCGGTGGAGGGGGTGGTGAGAACGGCAATAACCGCGTCCCTCTCTTCAGTAGGCTGACGTGACGGCCGGACGGTATCTTTCGTCGTCGTCGTAGCTCGCGTCTCTCCCGTAGCGGTGGTAGCATCCGTCGTCTCGGTGGTGCCAGTGGTACCCGTAACAGTGGTACCCGACGATCCCGTGGCACCCGTAGTGGTGGTCTCCGTCCCCGTGGCGGTTTCTTTCGTCGTCCCGGACCCAGCTGTGGCTGTCTTCTTAGACCCCGGGCTGGAGTCTATGGCTACGACGTCGGGGTTCTGGATAGCCTGGTCGATAGCTTGTTCTTCACCCGCCACTTGAACGGCGGCTTGACCTCCGGCAGCGACGGCCGGTGGTCTCTCCCTCGACGGCTCGGAAGCCATGCTCCTTGTCACAACCATAGCGAAACTAATATACGAGATCCGGCTCGAAGGACCAAAATTATGTGGGCCGCCTTCGATCAACCCACATAAGCGTCGAACGATGTGGACTGTATTTCCTCTTTCGATGACGAACGGCAACTATGGTTGTGACTGGCCGATTTCTTTTAGGAGCAGGCTTGGAGGGAGAGAAACACTTGGCTTTCGGAGGTACAAAGTAGCGGGTGGTTGGCTTCCAGATGGACGGTGACAGAGGCACACCAAGAAACTATGATCTGACGAGTTGATCCGTTTAGTAAGACGAACTGATTCGAACTGAGCACGCTACATATTTTTTTTTTTTTTTTTTTTTTTTTTCGAACGGACATGTTTGTTGTTGGCCGTTGGGCCTTTACAACTTCACCGGACAGGGAAGGCGAGTACGTAGGGTACTCAGCCTAAGCAAAAAGATGCAACTGCCTAAGGGCGCCCAGGTGGGCACGGACCTCGGCTTAGGACGTTGCTTGGACGGGGAGGATCGGAGAGAATCGGCCCGGTATGTGCCGATAGCGCTGGTAGGCGCGAGAAGCGGGGGGACGCCGCCCTCGCCGGCGAGGGCAGTATGTCGGTGTGGTGTTACTCTGTGGTTGGGGCGGGGGGGTCATGGCTGCTACGGCTAGCGTGATAGGATCATCGGGATCCTCGAGTACGTGCCGGGGGCGTCGGATCACGCGTATGGGATTCGCGGGGAGGTCGTAAACTGCGGAGCTTACGAATAGGGGGTTAGGGTGATGGGGGGCGGAGTCGAAGTAGCGTTTTGACGCTTGCTTCAGGTATTGAGCTATGGTGGGAAGCTCTAGATCGCAATGGAGATTTTCATTGCGCACGAACCATGGGGCGCCCGTGGCTCGGCGCATGAAGCGATTTTGGATGACCTGAAGTCGGTGGATGAGACTGGGCTTTGTATGGGCGAACGCTACGCCGGCGTAGGTGAGAATGGGACGGATGCAAGTTTTGTAAAGTGTCACCTTATTTCTAAGGGACATTTTACTTTTCTTGTTCGTGAGGGGGTAGAGACGGCCTAAAACAAAGGCTGCTTTGTTTCGGACTCGTTTGATGTGGTCTTTGAACGTCAGTCGGTCATCTAGGGTGACGCCTAGATATTTGACAGAGCGTTCCCACGGGATGGGGCGATCGAACAGTTTAATGCTGCGATCGATGGGATTGGTCTCGGTACTGAGCCGTTTGAATGAAAAGAGCATGGCTGCACTTTTCTCGGGGTTCACTTCGATCCTCCAGTTCCTAAACCATTTGCCCAGGGCACTGGCAGAGGATTGGAGGTTTCGAAGGATGAGGCCCGCTGAGCGGCTGGATAGATAGAGGGCTGTGTCATCTGCGAAAAGCGCAAGGTTGACATTTGGGAATCGCGGCATGTCGCTCATGTAGAGCGAGAAGAGTGTGGGGGCTAGAACGGAACCCTGGGGGACTCCGGCTCTGATGGGTCGGGGGGACGAGTAGACTCCTTCTATGCGATAGCGAAAGCTCCGATTCGTGAGGAAGTCTCGTAGTATGAGTACGAGCCGGTCTGGCAGTCCCAGCTGATATAGTTTGTATATCAACCCGTTGTGCCAGACTTTATCGAAAGCTTTCGCCACATCAAAGAAGAGAGCTCCTGTGAACTGTCTGCGGGCGAAGCCGCTTATAATGTGCTCCGTTATGCGGTGCACCTGTTGGACGCACGAGTGTCTGGCTCTGAAGCCAAACTGCTCGTCTGGTAGAAGGCCTTTGGACTGGACAATGTCCTTTAGGCGGGCGAGGAGAATGCGTTCGTACAGTTTACCCAGGGCCTTGAGGAGGCTTATGGGTCTGTAGCTGGAGGGTTCAGAGCGGGGCTTATTGGATTTGTGGAAGCCTATGACGTCTGCACTTTTCCACGTGTCGGGAAATGTGCAGTTGTCGATGGCTGCATTGAAGATGCACGCTAGAAGAGCAATGAGATTCGGGGAGAAGTACTTGAGTACTTTGTTGGTGATGCCGTCAGAGCCGGGGGCCTTCCGGGGTTTGAGCTGTTTAATGGCCTTCTCTACTTCACACGGGGTGACTGGGGCAAGAGACTCGGTCGGGGGGAGGGCTACTCGCCGTTCGACTTCCTCATCCACCTTCTGTAGCTGGATGGGCTCGATTGGGAGTGTACTGGGGGAGCATTGGGCCTCTAGGCTGTCGGCCAGGCACTCGGCCTTTTCGGAGTCGTCAAAGGCATCCGGAAGGTTGGGGCGTTTGAGAGGGGGCATGGGGGACTCGACATCCTTCTTGAGGGCTCTCGCCAAGCTCCAATACGCGACGTGAGATGGCGAGATTCCCCCAAGAAGTTCATCCCAACGGGTCTGCTGCAGCTCCTGCATGGTCTGCTTTACGTCCCTCTGTAAAGCTCGCATGCGAGTGCGGTTTTCCTCGTTTGGGAAGCTGTCGTAGGCACGGATGGCTGCATTTCTTGCGGTCAGCAGCGACCTCGCGTCTTCCGGCAGTCTCCAGCGGTGCTGGGGCAGCACTGGGACCTGCCGGGAGCAGTCTTTTACGACTGATTGAGTGTGGCTGCTGAGGGCATCGATTGCGCATCGGACGTCATCTAAAGACTTAATGTCGTCGGGTATGTTGTCAAGGTCCGGTGAACTGGTAGCTTTGAGTTTGTCCTCAAGGCTGTCCCAGTCAACTATCGTCTTGGTGGGCGGGGCCGTGGGGGTTGGGGGACCTAATTGTAACAGGACCGGCCGGTGGTCGGAACACAGGGTTTGAAGCACTTCTATCGAGCACAACTGAAGGTTGATGTTCTTTAGAAGTGCTATGTCTAGAATGTCTGGGGTGTGATTGACATTGTACGGAAAGTGAGTGGGGGTCATTGGGGCAATGATGTCGAAGTTGAGTCGGTCAACGAGTCTGTCAAGGGCTCTACCTCTGGTATTGGTGGATACGCAATTCCACCGTTCGTGTTTGCTATTTAGGTCGCCAGCCAGAATGACTGCGCCTCCTAGATTGAAAAGGGCCTCGATGTCGCTTCCGAGTAGTGGTTTGTCGCCACTACAAGGGAGATAGACCGAAGCTAGGGTAATGGGTTGGTGGCCAGTCATGGCTAGCCGACAGACAGAGGCCTCAATGCTCGTGAGAGGGGGGGTGTCGATGGGTATACAGTGCAAGGACCTTTTGTAATAGATGAGAGTGCCGCCCTTTGCGGAGTTCACTCTATCGTTACGCACTAAATCGTAGTTGGGGATTTTAGGCCCGCGAGTGCAAGGTTTAAGGTGTGTTTCTTGCACTAGTAAGACATCGATTTGGTGTTCGCGAAGGAAATCTATGATTTGCCAACGCTGGGGGAGGATACCGTCTGCATTATAGAATGCGACGGTAATAGATCGGGGCTTGAGTCTACCTTTGGAGGGGTTTAAATCCATTATGGAGAATTAACATTGAACTCCGAGATGGCTGCGATGAGTCGCGAATGCTTAAGCATTGCTATGCAACGCTGTTCAGTGTTATGCTGGGTTGCTCTGAGCTCCCTAGCCAGGTCGCGGACCTGCTCCATGTTAATGGCGCTGGCAAAGCGGATGACAAGGCTAAGATCGTCTTCCTCCACCGTGTCTGGGACAGGCGCTGGAGGGGAGACCTTAGGGGGAAGGGGCGCTTTGCTAATCTTAGCTGGTTTGGTGGGGGGCTTGGGGGTCGGCTTGAATGCCGTGGGCATGGAAACTGGAGTTTCCATGAGTGGAGGTGGTGAAGCCAAGACTGCTTGGCTTCTCCAGGCGGGTTGCAGCTCCTGGGAGGCTGCGATGTTAGGGGTGAAGGCGGGTGTTTTGGTCGGACGTAGAGGTGGGAAATCCTCAGTACGTGGGACAGCGCGGCGTGCGGGCCGGGGTTCCGAGGCAGAGGGCGCGGGGCCTTTTTTGCCAGGCCTACGACTAGCGCGTGGTGCCTTGGGGCATCCGCGGTAGTTCGCTGGATGTCCCAGGGCACCGCAGAGTACGCAACCAGGGGGTTCCGTACACTCGCTCTTGTCTTTGGGGCGGGGGCAGTCAGGGGTGCCGTGATTGCCTAGGCATTTAACGCACCTAGGCTTGGCGTAGCAATTTCTGGCCGAGTGGCCATAGAGTTGGCATCTATGGCACTGGCCAGGGGGACCTTTTTTGTGGGGCATCTCGATTCGTATGCCGGATAGCCGGCATACGGTAGTGAGCGTGTTGATGATACGCTTTCCGGCGGGGGACAAGTCTAGTGTGACCAGCACTAGGTCAAAGGGGGCTTTTGTCTTGCCGCTATGCATGCGGTGGACCTCGTGGGCGGGGTATCCTTGGGACTTAAGGTCCTCAAGGATGTCGTTGGAGTTAAGCTCCTTTGGGACACCTCTGATGACGACGCGCAGAATGCGCTCGTCCTCGAGGGCGTAGGTATGAAAGCCGATGCGTTCGGCTTTCAGGACGGTCGTGAGGCGACGATGGTCGTTGGGAGTGGGGACTTGGACCTTGATCCCTTGTTGGGTGGTCCGAGCAGAGGTGAACGCGATTTTGCGTTCGTTAAGAAGAAATGAAACATTGTTCCATTTCTCCTTGTCCTGAATGAAGAGGGGCGGGGGGCGTTCGATGCGGGGGGGTTGAGATGCGGGAGGGGCAGATTGGGAGGACTCCTGGTCAGAGTGCTCGGGTGGGGGGGTCGTCACTGAGGTCGCAGCGGTGGCGGCCTTTTTGGACGTTTTTGTGGGTACGGGGACTTTGCGCTTCCTCTTCTTTGAGTTTTTGGAGTCGACGGTCGTAAAGCCGTCGCCGTCCTCACTCTCCGAAGAGGAAGATATGCGGTCTTGGACTTGGTAGTCCATGGGGGTAGTCGCGGGGCCAGGGGTTGGTGGACGTGAAGCCACCGCCAGAGGTGAAGCCTCTTCGGTTGGCTCGGGCGAGAGGGGAGAGTCGCGGCGGTTTAGGGCGGGCAGCAGAGCGACCATGACCTCGGGTGGGATGCTCAGAAGGAGCTGATCGAGAAACCCGGGTTTCTCGTGTATGAGGCGGAGGGCCTCTTGGTGGGCGGGGGACAGCTCTGGGTTGGAGGTCCCAGAGGTGTGTGCGGGTTGGTGGGTACCTAGGGTGTCCATCCTATGTGTGGTGTGTAGTGTGCCGTCAGTAAATCTTATTGTACTGACGGGTGAGTGCCTAAGTCCCTGGCAGCCTGAGACGCAGAGGGTAGTAGTGAACCGAAGCTCAAGCTACGCCCAAACAACGTTACAGGAATGGATGGTAGGGAAGGGCAAGGGTGGGAGGGAGATGACTGGCGTCGGCTAGGAGACCCCCCAAGGCCGGTGGTTCCAGTCCCATCCGCTGTTTACGTTTCCCAGAAGGGGAACCGCGAGCGCACGGGGCACGCTCTACCTAGCTTCGTTGGCACCGTTAAGTATCCACTAGGTAACCACTAAAGCGTGGATTTACAAAAGACAGGACGGATCCCGTTAGAAACAGGCCTGGCCGCGCAGTGAAAACTACACTCGGTTCGGCTGGGAGCGGTTCGATGACACGGTGCACGTAGGCAGCGGCGACGACAGCGGCAGGAGACACGATGCACGTCGGCAGGGGCGACGACAGCGAGCAGGAGCGGAGCGCGGCGCGAGACGTCCGACCGGGGCGGCGAACGAGAGCGAACTGTCGCACGCTACATACAAAACCTTGCTCTTTTTATACTATTTTTCAAGGACATTAGAAAGAGACGGCACGATCCCTACGGCGGAGGTGACCCTATCTGAGCAATACCAACACGACAGCCACCCCCGCCGTGTGAGTGAGAGATCGGCGTGCGAGCGAGATAGCGATAGCCCCCGCGGTAAGCTTAACTACCTCGGAGCAATACCGCGGGGACGACCGCTTACACCGATCTCTACTCTAGCCTAACTAATTCCCTATCAACGATGCGACCTATTTTGCCTCTAGACCGCCCAAATGAAAGACAAACACATTAAATCTTTATTTACACACAAATAGAGATACAACGATATACGAAAAACTATAAAAGACACGTACAAACGACTTATAAAACGACTTACAGCTAACTTAATTAACACGATCGAAACAACTAATTGAGCTACACATAATAACGACACAACATAACGCGATATATCTATAAGTACTATAACACGAAATAACGATTCACTATTGCACAGACACGAAACGAACACTATTTACAGTTTTGTCGCGAACAAATTCAATATACTTTATTGCATCACAAGAAAATATAATATTACAAAAACAAACACAAAAGAAAATTGGTGAAAACAATAGGCGACCTTATTGCTAGGTAGCAATTTCTTCCAGGCAACCTTTAACATAAATGTAACAAAATTGGAGTAGGGCCCGTTAACTGGGGCACAGATTTTATAATACTAACTGGGGATTCTACTCATCGTACTGAACGACTTTTGTTCTACGACTTTGCTCAAATCGCAAAAAAATTTTTGGACACTTCATACAAAATAGCAAAACAGACTATCAATTTGTATGAAACGTTCTAAAATTTTTTTGTGATTTGAGCAAAATTTGTTACTGCCTGTATATATCACCTTCCGAGAATTGATAAAATATAATGATAGCACGCACTGCAAAATCCATCAAGCAATAATAGGTGCACTAATACAAGTACAAACACACACACTCACACGCATACTCACACACACACACACGCACGCGCACGCCCACGCCCACGCCCACGCCCACGCCCACTCCCACGGCCACGCCCACGCCCACGCCCACGCCCACGCACACGCACACGCACACGCACACGCACACGCACACGCACACGCACACGCACACGCACACGCACACGCCGCACACGCCGCACACGCACACGCACACGCACACACACACACACACACACACACACACATACACACACACATACACACACACACACACATACACACACACTACAGGCTCTGCCTAGCACAGAAAAATGCTGTGTAATCATATAAGAAACTGATAAATGAAAAAAAAATGTAGGATCAAAATAAAATAAAAAATATAGGGTCGTTACTTTGAAATGAAATAAAGGAAAAAAGCCGCCGCCGCCGTAAGATCCGTTAATTTTGTAGGTACGGGAAGTCCAAAAAAATCTGCGCAGGTATTGATTGAGTATACCTAGGTTCCTTAGAGAAAGTTGTTTAGTTTCATGAGTAGACGCCACTGTTAATGTTTTTCCATTTAATATTTTAGAAAAACCCTATACATATATCTATACAGGGTGTTAAAAAACTGCATAGATACAAAATGGAAAAGAGTATATTTATCATATCGAGGGTTCACGGGCGACTTGTATTAACCGACATTTTTGGAAACACAGGTAACCTCTACTTTAAAAATTTATTTCTTACAAAATACCTCACAAAAAATAACTTCTGAATAATATTTAAAATATTAAGAATATCGAGAATCTATATAATACTAAGAAGTTAAGTTTTAATGATTATTTTTCTAAGAATATTTTTTTTAAATCAGTCTCTTGAACATTTCTAAATGTCGCTTAATACAAGTCGCCCGTGAACCCTCGATATATTTATACATAATCATAATAAACATATCTCATAGGCAACCGACAACCCAGGACAGATTGTCCTGGTGCGCAAATACAGGTTTAAAAAAGTAGGTTTGAAATTTTAAGAGGTTGCTCAGAATCAATTACAGAATACAGGAGACATATTGAAAAAATCCGATCCACCCATTGTAAAGTTTACCATACAAAATCCGAATAGTGAATCAAGAATTTGTATGGGAAACTGAAAAAAAAATTACTTAGATCGGAATTTTTCATTTTTTTTTTCAATATTCTACAAATAAGTAAGTACTTGATTCTGAGTAACCCCTTAAAATTTCAAACGCATTTTTTAACAGTCTGTATATTGATTTAAAATATATATATATATTGTCTCCATTACGTTTAGGTCAAATCGTACCTAAAAAGCCCTATTACGCTATCACTCTTGTTAAACAATCATCGACGGTCCTTACTCCTTAGGGCGCTACGAATCAAAGGCAGCGACACAAAAGACTTGTTGGGAAAGGACTGTTGACGTGGAAAATTGGGACCTCACGGTCGTACGCGCACGCTTCACTGCCATTTTGATCGCGGCTTCGATAAAAAATAACGGATGGATGGCTGGAAGTGTGCTGTCACCTTTACCTCTGGACTTGTGGCGTTTATTTGGGATCGCTGACAATGCGACGCTTCATTTTTTCCTTTTTTAGGGTTCCGTAACTCAAAAGGAACCCTTATAGGATCACTTCGTTGTCCGTCCATCTGTCTGTCTGTCGAGACCCTTTTTCTCAGGAACGCGTGGAGCTAACAAGTTGGAATTAATATCAAATACTCAGGTTTGCAATCCCTTGGAGATGTAAAAAAAATCAAACTTCTAAGTCAACGCAATAATTTAACTCTTCATACAAAACCTCGACAACGGAAAAATCTCTCTCTAAAAATTATGTAACAAGAACATATTATACAATATGTAGTGATGTTCAGAGGATAGCCGTGGTCGTATGCCACTTTGCCCTAAAGATCGGTTACTACCATTATACTTTGTATTATAATAAAATATAATTATTGTTGTATTAACAACCCGTAGCAGGGGCGCCGAGTACGTGGGTGCTCGGAGGCTTGGGCACCCACGAGACATAAACAGTGGGTACTGAGCACCCACGAGAATGGACATAAGACTGGTCAGTAATATCTGAACAAAACGAGGTCAAAAATTGACTAATCTGAGGTCATTTCAAATTTGCTGTGTGATGGTTTTGGATGAAACGTTGTAAAATACTTTTTTTTTAAGATCTTATTTTACTATTCAGTTGGTTAATCCGAAAATAATCTGATTAAGGCAACTCCCATACAAACCGATGTTCTTGGTTTATTGTCCTTAAAATAGTTTAAACGATTTTAATGCAACTTTTTATGTTACTATAAATTATATGCAGTACCTAGTACCTACTATACTAGGATATTAATTATTCGGAAAAAATGAAACAAGCTACCTTCCATAAAAAACCCAGACTATTTATCATAATCCAAGTGCTGGATGAGCCTATAAGCATATTAACTAATCGCTTAGGGCATCACGTCTTAGGGCACCATAAACAGCACCCAAAAAAACTCTCATTTTCTGATGATCAAAGTTATTTTTTATGGCATAGGTGGCAAACGAGCAGATGGATGACGGAAGATGCCTTAACTTCTTAAATCGAAAATTTTCACGCTCGCTTCGCTCGCACTTTTTTGTATATGTACTGGAGTTGCAAAATACGCCTAAAAATGTTTAAAAAATTTAATACATTTGAGGAGCTTCGTAAGATAAATTGAAAATACTTTTATAGATATAAGTATATAACCTGACTATACACGATTAGTCGAAAACTCACACCTTAAAAAATTTAAAAAAAAGGACCCCACTCCTTTGTTTTGAAATCTGGGTACCCAATTTCGGAGGCGCCACCATAAGATCTCGCACCACCTAAATATTTTGTAGGGCCGCAACTGTGGGCACTTGTGGGTGCACTTGTGTGGGGATTTTCTAAAACCCGGCGCCGCTGACCAAATCAAATCAAATCAAATCAAAAATCTTTTTTATTTAAGTAGATGCTTTACACATACTTTTAAATCGTCATATTATTCTACCTAGTACAAAGTTCCTACCACTCGGAACTTGTACACTCAACGTTTCGGGAAGTGTTAGCGGAGCGAGAAGAAACGTCGAGCCCCAAAGAAACTCGCCCCAACACATTTTTTGAAATAAAAACTTAATAGCTATTACAATTTATGTTATTACTAAAGCTATGAGCTGAAGGATCTATACATGTCCACACATCTTTGTCATTTACATAATCTATGGTTTTATAATATCCTCTTGAACACAGGCATTTCTTTACATAAGTTTTAAACTTATTTTCGGATAAACTTGTAACATTTTCAGGTATTTTATTGTAAAATTTTATACACTGCCCCATGAACGACTTATTTACCTTACTCAGTCTCGAATAAGCAACTTCAATATTATTTCTATTTCTAAGGTTAAAATTATGCCTGTCACTGTTTTTTGGAAATAACTCTAAATTCTTACGAACATACATGATGTTTTCGTATATGAACTGACTGGCAACAGTTAAGATATTTATTTCTTTAAACTTGTTCCTCAAGGACTCTCGAGATCGCAACTGATAGATAGCCCGAATGGCTCTTTTTTGCAGTATAAAAATAGTTTCTATGTCAGCCGCATGTCCCCAAATTAAGATGCCGTAAGACATTATACTATGAAAATAGCTAAAATAGACTAGTCTAGCAGTTTCTACATTTGTTAGTTGCCTTATTTTCTTCACGGCGTAGGCAGCTGAACTAAGCTTTCCTGCTAGGGTTTCTATATGTGGTCCCCATTGTAAGGAAGCATCTAAAGTAATACCAAGAAAAACAGTACTATTTACGAATTCTAAAACATTACTATCTAATATTACATTATCGTGAGTTTGTTTGACATTTGGTAATTTGAATTTTACAACTTTCGTTTTTGTAGCATTTAATAGCAAGTTGTTAACAGTAAACCATTTATGTATCTCTGAAAGTGTGTTGTTTACTTCGTCAATTTTGCTGTATTTCCTGTCTACCTTAAAAATAAGAGATGTGTCATCTGCAAACAACACAATATTTTTTGACCCGTAGGGTATAAGACATATTGTGGTTTCACCATGACGGTTGTCCTGCTCATTACAGGAGAAGTGTCAGAAAATAGCTGGACACTAATTATCCTAATAAGTGGATCGGAAGATTATATCTTGGCCAGTTTGAAGTCCAGACCTACCCTCATGGATTTTTATGTTTGGGTCACATCACATGAATAGTCTTGCTTGTATTAGTTTATTTTATTAGATACCACACCCCGGACACTCCATACAAATTTCGCGCCATTGTTTACTACAAAGACATTCATGTTTGTACACATGTAAATGTGTGCGTGATGTATAAAATTAAGGCTGTATACACCAAACAAGGCTGTATAGCCTTAGAAGGCTTAGCTCTTTCCTTAAAAAATCAAATTGTCATAGGTTATAATACTGTGCTTTGGAATCGTTTTGGAACTGTGCCAACCTCTTGACAAATGGTCACAGATCGGTCACACAGAGGGGGTGAGGTACCCTTCAGAGAGCGGCAGGGAGTGTCCATACAGTATAATGTCCTTACACTGTGATTAGACAGGTACTTACCTTACATATTATGAATACGAAACCCCTACACTTATACTTCATTCCAATCAAAAAAAAGCAAAACGTAAACAAACTTACTATGAAACTGACACATGTCTGTAACGGGACACTCTTCGGGCCGGCTAGCCTGAGTGCCTCGTTGACAATAAGAAGGAGCCTACAGTGGGATTCTTACAGGCTACGGAATGAAAGATCATTTAATACGGTAACAACAATGAAAATCTGTTTATTCAGTTTCTACAATAAGGACTTAGCTTAACACTGATCGAATCCCTATCTTCTAAGCATCCTACAGACGGAAGGTTTATTTGCGAAACACGGTTACTACAGTCCTATGCTAAACTGCCTAGGTTATCACCTACGGGCCTACAGACGTCCCTATCTAGAAATCTGAGGGGTTTAGATTTATCCCGGAACCTCAAACGACACGACTCATACAAACGCACGAACCGCGTTGCTGGGCGGATAGCAAAGTCTTGCTAGAGACTTAGTAAGTACGTCCCGAACAAACGCTCAGACCGCACTTAGTTAAGTCACCAGCAGGATACGGGGAGAGGAGGAGAGCGGACACAGTCAGTACACCCCTTCAGCCTGACGACGGCGCGAGAGCTAGCTGACTGTGCCAGCCGTGGTTTTTTTTTTTTTTTTTCGATAGGACATGTTTGTTGTTGGCCGTTGGGCCTTTACAACTTCACCGGACAGGGAAGGCGAGTACGTAGGGTACTCAGCCTAAGCAAAAAGATGCAACTGCCTAAGGGCGCCCAGGTGGGCACGGACCTCGGCTTAGGACGTTGCTTGGACGGGGAGGATCGGAGAGAATCGGCCCGGTATGTGCCGATAGCGCTGGTAGGCGCGAGAAGCGGGGGGACGCCGCCCTCGCCGGCGAGGGCAGTATGTCGGTGTGGTGTTACTCTGTGGTTGGGGCGGGGGGTCATGGCTGCTACGGCTAGCGTGATAGGATCATCGGGATCCTCGAGTACGTGCCGGGGGCGTCGGATCACGCGTATGGGATTCGCGGGGAGGTCGTAAACTGCGGAGCTTACGAATAGGGGGTTGGGGTGATGGGGGGCGGAGTCGAAGTAGCGTTTTGACGCTTGCTTCAGGTATTGAGCTATGGTGGGAAGCTCTAGATCGCAATGGAGATTTTCATTGCGCACGAACCATGGGGCGCCCGTGGCTCGGCGCATGAAGCGATTTTGGATGACCTGAAGTCGGTGGATGAGACTGGGCTTTGTATGGGCGAACGCTACGCCGGCGTAGGTGAGAATGGGACGGATGCAAGTTTTGTAAAGTGTCACCTTATATCTAAGGGACATTTTACTTTTCTTGTTCGTGAGGGGGTAGAGACGGCCTAAAACAAAGGCTGCTTTGTTTCGGACTCGTTTGATGTGGTCTTTGAACGTCAGTCGGTCATCTAGGGTGACGCCTAGATATTTGACAGAGCGTTCCCACGGGATGGGGCGATCGAACAGTTTAATGCTGCGATCGATGGGATTGGTCTCGGTACTGAGCCGTTTGAATGAAAAGAGCATGGCTGCACTTTTCTCGGGGTTCACTTCGATCCTCCAGTTCCTAAACCATTTGCCCAGGGCACTGGCAGAGGATTGGAGGTTTCGAAGGATGAGGCCCGCTGAGCGGCTGGATAGATAGAGGGCTGTGTCATCTGCGAAAAGCGCAAGGTTGACATTTGGGAATCGCGGCATGTCGCTCATGTAGAGCGAGAAGAGTGTGGGGGCTAGAACGGAACCCTGGGGGACTCCGGCTCTGATGGGTCGGGGGGACGAGTAGACTCCTTCTATGCGATAGCGAAAGCTCCGATTCGTGAGGAAGTCTCGTAGTATGAGTACGAGCCGGTCTGGCAGTCCCAGCTGATATAGTTTGTATATCAACCCGTTGTGCCAGACTTTATCGAAAGCTTTCGCCACATCAAAGAAGAGAGCTCCTGTGAACTGTCTGCGGGCGAAGCCGCTTATAATGTGCTCCGTTATGCGGTGCACCTGTTGGACGCACGAGTGTCTGGCTCTGAAGCCAAACTGCTCGTCTGGTAGAAGGCCTTTGGACTGGACAATGTCCTTTAGGCGGGCGAGGAGAATGCGTTCGTACAGTTTACCCAAGGCCTTGAGGAGGCTTATGGGTCTGTAGCTGGAGGGTTCAGAGCGGGGCTTATTGGATTTGTGGAAGCCTATGACGTCTGCACTTTTCCACGTGTCGGGAAAGGTGCAGTTGTCGATGGCTGCATTGAAGATGCACGCTAGAAGAGCAATGAGATTCGGGGAGAAGTACTTGAGTACTTTGTTGGTGATGCCGTCAGAGCCGGGAGCCTTCCGGGGTTTGAGCTGTTTAATGGCCTTCTCTACTTCACACGGGGTGACTGGGGCAAGAGACTCGGTCGGGGGGAGGGCTACTCGCCGTTCGACTTCCTCATCCACCTTCTGTAGCTGGATGGGCTCGATTGGGAGTGTACTGGGGGAGCATTGGGCCTCTAGGCTGTCGGCCAGGCACTCGGCCTTTTCGGAGTCGTCAAAGGCATCCGGAAGGTTGGGGCGTTTGAGAGGGGGCATGGGGGACTCGACATCCTTCTTGAGGGCTCTCGCCAAGCTCCAATACGCGACGTGAGATGGCGAGATTCCCCCAAGAAGTTCATCCCAACGGGTCTGCTGCAGCTCCTGCATGGTCTGCTTTACGTCCCTCTGTAAAGCTCGCATGCGAGTGCGGTTTTCCTCGTTTGGGAAGCTGTCGTAGGCACGGATGGCTGCATTTCTTGCGGTCAGCAGCGACCTCGCGTCTTCCGGCAGTCTCCAGCGGTGCTGGGGCAGCACTGGAACCTGCCGGGAGCAGTCTTTTACGACTGATTGAGTGTGGCTGCTGAGGGCATCGATTGCGCATCGGACGTCATCTAAAGACTTAATGTCGTCGGGTATGTTGTCAAGGTCCGGTGAACTGGTAGCTTTGAGTTTGTCCTCAAGGCTGTCCCAGTCAACTATCGTCTTGGTGGGCGGGGCCGTGGGGGTTGGGGGACCTAATTGTAACAGGACCGGCCGGTGGTCGGAACACAGAGTTTGAAGCACTTCTATCGAGCACAACTGAAGGTTGATGTTCTTTAGAAGTGCTATGTCTAGAATATCCGGGGTGTGATTGACATTGTACGGAAAGTGAGTGGGGGTCATTGGGGCAATGATGTCGAAGTTGAGTCGGTCAACGAGTCTGTCAAGGGCTCTACCTCTGGTATTGGTGGATACGCAATTCCACCGTTCGTGTTTGCTGTTTAGGTCGCCAGCCAGAATGACTGCGCCTCCTAGATTGAAAAGGGCCTCGATGTCGCTTCCGAGTAGTGGTTTGTCGCCACTACAAGGGAGATAGACCGAAGCTAGGGTAATGGGTTGGTGGCCGGTCATGGCTAGCCGACAGACAGAGGCCTCAATGCTCGTGAGAGGGGGGGTGTCGATGGGTATACAGTGCAAGGACCTTTTGTAATAGATGAGAGTGCCGCCCTTTGCGGAGTTCACTCTATCGTTTCGCACTAAATCGTAGTTGGGGATTTTAGGCCCGCGAGTGCAAGGTTTAAGGTGTGTTTCTTGCACTAGTAAGACATCGATTTGGTGTTCGCGAAGGAAATCTATGATTTGCCAACGCTGGGGGAGGATACCGTCTGCATTATAGAATGCGACGGTAATAGATCGGGGCTTGAGTCTACCTTTGGAGGGGTTTAAATCCATTATGGAGAATTAACATTGAACTCCGAGATGGCTGCGATGAGTCGCGAATGCTTAAGCATTGCTATGCAACGCTGTTCAGTGTTATGCTGGGTTGCTCTGAGCTCCCTAGCCAGGTCGCGGACCTGCTCCATGTTAATGGCGCTGGCAAAGCGGATGACAAGGCTAAGATCGTCTTCCTCCACCGTGTCTGGGACAGGCGCTGGAGGGGAGACCTTAGGGGGAAGGGGCGCTTTGCTGATCTTAGCTGGTTTGGTGGGGGGCTTGGGGGTCGGCTTGAATGCCGTGGGCATGGAAACTGGAGTTTCCATGAGTGGAGGTGGTGAAGCCAAGACTGCTTGGCTTCTCCAGGCGGGTTGCAGCTCCTGAGAGGCTGCGATGTTGGGGGTGAAGGCGGGTGTTTTTGTCGGACGTAGAGGTGGGAAATCCTCAGTACGTGGGACAGCGCGGCGTGCGGGCCGGGGTTCCGAGGCGGAGGGCGCGGGGCCTTTTTTGCCAGGCCTACGACTAGCGCGTGGTGCCTTGGGGCATCCGCGGTAGTTCGCTGGATGTCCCAGGGCACCGCAGAGTACGCAACCAGGGGGTTCCGTACACTCGCTCTTGTCTTTGGGGCGGGGGCAGTCAGGGGTGCCGTGATTGCCTAGGCATTTGACGCACCTAGGCTTGGCGTAGCAGTTTCTGGCCGAGTGGCCATAGAGTTGGCATCTATGGCACTGGCCAGGGGGACCCTTTTTGTGGGGCATGTCGATGCGTATGCCGGATAGTTGGCATACGGTGGTAAGCGTATTTATGATACGCTTTCCGGCGGGGGATAGGTCTAGTGTGACCAGCACTAGATCGAAGGGGGCTTTTGTTTTTCCGCTATGCATGCGGTGTACTTCGTGGGCGGGGTATCCTTGGGACTTAAGGTCCTCGAGGATATCATTGGAGTTAAGCTCCTTGGGGACACCTCTGATGACGACGCGCAAAATGCGCTCATCCTCGAGGGCGTAGGTGTGAAAGCCGATGCGTTCGGCTTTCAAGACGGTCGTGAGGCGACGATGGTCGTTGGGAGTGGGGACTTGGACCTTGATCCCTTGTTGGGTGGTCCGAGCAGAGGTGAACGCGATTTTGCGTTCGTTAAGGAGAAATGAAACATTGTTCCATTTCTCCTTGTCCTGAATGAAGAGGGGCGGGGGGCGTTCGATGCGGGGGGGTTGAGATGCGGGAGGGGCAGATTGGGAGGACTCCTGGTCAGAGTGCTCGGGTGGGGGGGTCGTCACTGAGGTCGCGGCGGTGGCGGCCTTTTTGGACGTTTTTGTGGGGACTGGGACTTTGCGCTTCCTCTTCTTTGAGTTTTTGGAGTCGACGGTCGTAAAGCCGTCGCCGTCCTCACTCTCCAAAGAGGAAGATACGCGGTCTTGGACTTGGTAGTCCATGGGGGTAGTCGCGGGGGCAGGGGTTAGTGGTCGTGAAGCGATCGTCGGAGGTTGGGACAGAGGTGAAGCCTCTTCGGTGGGCTGGGGCGAGAGGGGAGAATCGCGGCGATTTAGGGCGGGCAGCAGGGCGACCATGACCTCGGGTGGGATGCTCAGAAGGAGCTTATCGAGAAACCCGGGTTTCTCGTGTATGAGGCGGAGGGCCTCCAGGTGGGCGGGGGACAACTCTGAGTTGGAGATCCCAGAGGTGTGTGCGGGTTGGTGGGTACCTAGGGTGTCCATCCTATGTGTGGTGTGTAGTGTGCCGCCAGTAAATCTTATTGTACTGACGGGTGAGTGCCTAAGTCCCTAGCAGCCTGAGACGCAGAGGGTAGTAGTGAACCGAAGCTCAAGCTACGCCCAAACAACGTTACAGGAATGGATGGTAGGGAAGGGCAAGGGTGGGAGGGAGATGACTGGCGTCGGCTAGGAGACCCCCCAAGGCCGGTGGTTCCAGTCCCATCCGCTGTTTACGTTTCCCAGAAGGGGAACCGCGAGCGCACGGGGCACGCTCTACCTAGCTTCGTTGGCACCGTTAAGTATCCACTAGGTAACCACTAAAGCGTGGATTTACAAAAGACAGGACGGATCCCGTTAGAAACAGGCCTGGCCGCGCAGTGAAAACTACACTCGGTTCGGCTGGGAGCGGTTCGATGACACGGTGCACGTAGGCAGCGGCGACGACAGCGGCAGGAGACACGATGCACGTCGGCAGGGGCGACGACAGCGAGCAGGAGCGGAGCGCGGCGCGAGACGTCCGACCGGGGCGGCGAACGAGAGCGAACTTGCCGTGGAAGTTGCGCGCTGGCTTATATAGGTTCGGACGTTGGTCGCGGGGGTCGGGGCAGCAGCTGGGTCTCCCAGGGCTGCGGCAGGGTGAGCGGGGGTTGTCCACCGGCGACCGGTCCTCGGCGGACGCTGCGGGTGTCCAGCGGCGCGCGGAGATTGCGGGGAGGCCTAGGGGTGTCGCACTCCTCGTAGCGCCTAGGGGTGTGCGTCACACTCCCTCCTCTCCTCTGGAGATTTTTACTTATCTGTAAAAATCACAGGACATATGCGAGTATATCTGTTTTCCATGAACTACCAAAAATAAAGTTGAATAATAAATGGGTTTGAAAAAAAAATGTGTTGGTTTTTTTTTCCTTACTTTTTAATTCTTAGTGAGATTCCCATCCCTTCCTGGCTTTTCCCATCATGTATATACAAGTGGGAATTAAGTATTCCTATTTCATAACGCTCCCAGTGCTATGTTGATAGTAAGTTGTATTGCTACGGTAGGCCTTATGACATTTGAAATCAGCTGATATACAGAACGGATCATGTTATAAATATAATACTGTTATTTCTAGTTTTTATATCAGCTGAACTTGACTAGCAACTTACTTAACGGAATGATGATTTTGAGCTTTCGATTATATCGGAAATATCAATTCTAAGGAAAATGAAAAGGTTACGAAAACAATGTAGGTAATTTGGAAAAAACGAGTTACTCTAATTTTGTTCTTTACTAAACTAAATAACAAGGAACTAAATAACAATAATAACAACTAAACATAATGAA
Organism: Coleophora deauratella; assembly: GCA_958295455.1. NCBI lineage: Eukaryota > Metazoa > Arthropoda > Insecta > Lepidoptera > Coleophoridae > Coleophora > Coleophora deauratella. Next base: position 3,605,017 of record OY282403.1, on the reverse strand, counting down.
CTATTGTTTTTTTTATATTAAAAGTTCCTCCTGATAGGGGACTTCCTCACCGTTGGTCTTTTATATTTCGGCATCCGGATGAGGCCCCGTCTGCTCCCTCCATTGCGGGGACGGCCGGACCTCTTCTTCTTCTTCTTCTGCGTCGGTTGTGCCAGGCCGGACGGCCCTGGTTGCCCCGGTACAGCGGGCACGGTGGCGGAGGTCCTGGGCAGGTCGGCAGCTCGTGTCGGGGCTGCGGCGGCGGTCGGAGAGAAGGAGTTTGGCGCCGTCAGTAAGTCGGGGGCGCCTAGATGGACCAAGATGTCCTCCATCTCCCACGGTTCCATCTGGACCTGGAGTATATCCTCCTGGCCAGAAGCTAAGAAGTTGTCCAGCTCCAGGTCATAATCTTGACCAACTCCGAGGTCAAGGACGTCTTCTGTCTCGGGTCCCCATAAAGACCCATCCGAGTCAATCCTAATCTGGCTGGGATGACCGATAACTATTTTTTTGTAGGACATTTTAATGTGTCTAATGCAGCGGATATAGACTAACTGGCCTATTTTATCTATAGGTCCCTTCATTTTTCTAATTTCTATAAATTACGGGTAATCTTAACTTTGTTTACTACAAATCTGCGATCCGTAGTACATACTTGAATCGGTCGGTTAATACGGTTACTGCAGGTGTTCTATACAAGCGCTCGCCTGCGGTTTTGTCTGTTACGGATTTAGTTAAATTGTTTCATGTCTTTAACATGAGCTGTGAAAATTTTTCTTTTGTTATTGCAATCTTGTAGTAAATATATTACTGGTGATTTCTCTTGTATTATCTGATACGGTCCTGTGTATTTTGGTGCTAATTTAGCACAAAATCCCTTGTTAGCATCGCACAGTATTTTATGAGAGCCAATTTTGTGACATGCCTGTTTTATTTCAGAAATATATAGATTAAGTCAATACAAACACGAGAGTAAAGCTCCCGTACGCCTAACATAAATAGTTTCGTTAAAATAAATATTTTAAAATCGATATTTTTTTTCGGATAATTTTAAAAAAATAATCATAACTTACAAAATAGTAAATTAATTATTAATCCAGCATAGTCGTTAGATGAAACCATCAACGTCACACATTTTAATGATATTTGTAAACTTCTAAGTTCATTAGTTAAGGAATTATTTAATTTTTCTTCGATATCGGTTTTAATTTTTTTACATGAATAATCCGGCGTATTAGGATAAGATTTTTTACCAAGTGATTGTTCATGATGTTCTTTATGCGCTCTAAAAAAACGACGCCCTAATTCCGTGGATTATAGAAATGATCACATAAGTACGGATATCCGAATTTTTCCGACGTTAGGGTTGTCACTTAATTGTAAATATATTTTTTTGTATATAAATTGTGAAAAGTAATCATAATTTGTTTTTCTTATGTATATTTAGGTGGTTTTAACGTGTTATACAGGATGTTAAAATAGTGCGTTAAAAAAAGGATAACTCAGAATCAACTATTGTGATACAGACTGTAAAAAATAAAATGTAAATAAATGTAAATTCAACCCCTTAAAATTTTAAACTCTTTTTAACACCCTGTATATTCCGATGAAAGTATACGTGTGGCATGGGAAGAGGTCCACCCTCGATAGGTCAATGTCTTGTACTAAAACCCCATGCTAATACACATATTCTGGAGGAACGGGGGTGAGGCGTCATGGAGCTGTTCAGCAAAAGGCAAATGAAGTTGTGGATAGCGCCACAACCGGCGCTCTTCAATCTCTGAGAGCAGCCACAAATATGTTAGGAGATGCGCCTGATGAGGCTGGTACATCCAATTCAAAGATCATGACACAGATAGTTTTTACAATGATTTTTTCACAGTGCTTGACAGAGAATTTCAAGATATATTTAAAACAAATACCAGAAATATTAATCATCAATTCAAATTTTGCGAGTGGGCTACTGTAGGTATTTATAAAAGCCGACAAACTTTATTTGATCTCTATGACAGAAAAACCTATATTTTTAATAATAACTTTAAAGAGTAAGTAAAAAAGTATTCGAAAATATTTAAACAGGTATGCCGTGCAGCAAAATCTAATTAATTAGCCAGAAAAATAAAATCATCAGATGATAAAATTAAAACCGTTTGGAATATTATAAACAAAGAAACCGGCAAGGTCAAACCCCGCGATAATGAATATGTTTTGCAAACAGATCAGGGTAAAATTACAACAAATGCCGATGTAGCAAAAGAATTCGAAACTTTTTTCACAAATATTCCACTTAAGACCACTGAGGCCTTGAATTCGTCACCTGTACATGCTAAACAATTGTTAGAAGATAATGTCAGTATTTGTAATGAAAAATTCTCCTTCAGAGAAATTGAACCAGACACTATTGTCAAAACTTTTAAATCTCTTAAAATGAAAAGAACTGAAGACCTTTGGGGACTATCAGTAAGTTTAATTAGTAATGTAATTATGACTTTAGCGCCATATTTACCTTGTCTTTTTAATATCAGTATTGGTAGTGGCGTCTTTCCGGACCTAATGAAATGTAGTAAAGTGATACCCCTATATAAGTCTGGTAACAAAACTGATCCGGGAAATTATAGGCCAGTTTCTGTACTACCAGTTCTCAGTAAAATTTTTGAAAAAAATATGCTTAACCAATTACTACAACATTATAATAAAAATTATCTTCTGCATAAACAACAGTTTGGTTTCACAAAAGGTCGATCTACAACCGATGCAGGAGTATCTCTTATTCGTAACATCTATGATGCTTTTGAAGAATCACAAAATGCAATAGGAGTGTTCTGTGATTTATCTAAAGCATTTGATTGCGTTGAACAACATACATTACTTATAAAGTTAAAGCATTACGGTGTCGATGACGGGGCTCTCAGTCTTGTAAATTCGTACTTAAGCAACAGAACGCAAAAAGTCCAAGTAAATGGCACAAATTCATCCGGATCTATGGTTAAAATGGGCGTGCCCCAGGGTTCTATATTAGGCCTTTTTCTTTTTCTGACATATATAAATGACTTGCCATTTATAGTGCAAAATTTGTCAAACATTGTGTTATTTGCCGATGATACTTCCCTTGTTTTTAAGGTTGACAGGAAAGAAATCAAAACTGATGAAGTAAACAACACTCTTTCAGAGATTCTAAAGTAGTTCACTGTAAACAATCTACTCTTAAATGCAAAAAAAACAAAATGCATAAAATTCTCATTACCAAATGTAAAAAAATTGTAAACAATGTAATTGTAGATAATAATGTATTGGACTTTGTAAATAAGACCGTTTTCTTAGGTATAACTTTAGATGCTACACTGCAATGGGGCCCACACATAGAAACCTTAGCGGGACGGCTTAGTTTAGCTTCATATGATGTTACGAAAATAAGACAGTTGACAGATGTAGGTACTGCGAGACTAGTTTATTTTAGTTATTTTCACAGTATAATGTCTTACGGAATCTTACTCTGGGGACATGCGGCTGATATTGAAACGATTTTCATTTTGCAAAAAAGGGCAATTCGCGCCATCTACCAGGTGCGATTCCGCGAGTCGTTGAGGAATAAGTTTAAAGAAATTAATATTCTTACTGTTGCTAGTCAATTTATATATGAAAATATCATGTATGTACGTAAAAATTTGCACTTGTTTCGTAAAAACAGTGACAGACAAAATTTTAATCTAAGAAATATTAATAAGATTGATGTTGCCTATTCGAGACTGAGTAAAGTCAAGAAGTCATTTATGGGGCAGTGTGTAAGATTCTATAACAAAATACCCGAAAATGTAACTACAATAGTTTGCCAGAAAATAAATTTAAATTGCATGTGAAAAATTGTTTATGTTCTAAAGGGTATTACAAAATATAAGATTATATAAATGACAGTAATATATGGACATTTATAGATCCTCCAGCTCACAATTTTATTGGTGACATGAATTGTAATAGAATTTAAGATTTTATTTAAAAATGTGTTGAAGCGAGTTTCTTTTTGGGTTGGCGTTTTTTCTCGCTTCGCAAACACTTCCCGAAACCTTGAGTGTACAAGTCCCGCGTGGTAGGGACTTTGTACTAGGTAAAAAAAAATTGACGATTTAAAAGCATGTGTAAAGCATCTACTTAAATAAAAAACATTTTGAGTTGAGTTGACTAGGTTGGATATTTTATAAGTTATTTTCTGGAAAATCACTGCCCCTGTCTGAGCGATAGACATAGAAATTGGCATAATTGGAAAAGACTTTATCTTATAATTACTTTATCTTTATATTATAATTTTAGATTCTTAAAAATTTTGTAACATAATGTAATATGAATCGCACAGTCATTCTGAGATTCTCACTATCGAAGATACATGAGTTATCGTAATTTGTAACATAAATATAAATATTATAATTTTAGATTCTTAAGAATTTTGTAACATAATATAATTTTAGCTTCATAAAAAAACTGTAGGTGTTTGTAATTCAAATTTTGTTTATTAAATAACCAATTTAATATCCGTATTTATTCGGATACTGGAAGTGACAACCCTGATAAAAAAACATAAAGTTCTAATAATTCCAATAATCCATGGAATTAGGACGTGGTTTTTTTAGAGCGCATCAAGGACATCATGAACAATTACTTGGTAAAAAATCTCATCCTAATACGCCGGATTATTCATGTAAAAAAATTAAAACCGATATCGAAGAAAAATTAAATAATTCCTTATCTAATGAACTTAGAAGTTTACAAATATTATTAAAATGTGTGACGTTGATGGTTTCATCTAACGACTATGCTGGATTGATAATTAATTTATTATTTTGTAAGTTATGATAATTTTTTTAAAATTATCCGAAAAAAAATATTTATTTTAACGAAACTATTTATGTTAGGCGTACGGGAGCTTTACTCTCGTGTTTGTATTGACTTTATCTATATATTTCTGAAATAAAACAGGCATGTCACAAAATTGGCCCTCATAAAACACTGTGCATCGGATAAACAAAAGTTTTTTCTTAGCACCAAATCTCCCTCCCACTTTTGGTTTCCAAAACCTTCTCTTTTTATCATAATGATATTTTTGGTGTGTGGAGGCCTTGTTTTGATTCGTTTTCACCAATTCATATATTTCATTTAGTTTTTGTGTTTTTATATACGGAGTTGGGAATTTATTTTTATCATACGGCATTCGTAGTTCTCTTCCGAACAATAAAAATGCTGGCGTAAACTTAGTTGAATCGCTTTGGGATGTGTTTATGGCGAAGTTCAGTTCGGATAGGTATGAATCCCATTTTTTGTGGTTTTCCTCTATGTATGAAGAAATCATTGTTTCTAAGGTCCTATTGACCCGTTCGGTAGGGTTACTTTGTGGCGAATATGGAGCGGTCAGTCTATGTTCGATGCCGTATTTAATTAATTCGTCTTTAAATTGTTTACTTATGAACTGTCGGCCGTTATCTGACAACAAAATACGGGGTGATCCATATCTCATCACTACGCATTCTTTCAATGCATTAAGGACGGCGCTATTATTTCGGTCCACTTAGTAAACTTGTCGTGAAAAACTATTATCCATATGAATCCTTTTGAGGATCTAGGTAGAGGGCCTATTAAATCGGTAGTTACTATTTGCCATGGTTCTGTTGGGTTATTTATGTGCATCAAACCCGATTTTTTTTCTTGTGATGTTTTATGCGTTTGGCATATTACACATCTTTTTACGTATTTCGATACGTCACGGAACATACCTGGCCAGTAATATCTTTGACTTATTCGGTTTAATGTTTTTGATGTGCCTAAATGGCCGGCGGTCGGTGAATCATGATTTTCTTTTAGAATTATTTCTCTTTAATTTTTCGGTATGCATAGTTTCCATTCTGAGTACGAATCTAACTTTGCCCCATAAGCATTGTTTGTGACCGTCCTGTATAACTTGCCGTCTCGCACGCAATAACCCGGCCATTTCTGAGAGTCGCTCTGCACCTGTAGTAGTGTGTTCTCGTACCAGTCCGGTTTTTTGTCGCATGTCGCGGCACAAGTTGGATTTCTGGACAGTTCATCGGCGACTTGATTTAGTTTGCCGCTTCTGTAAATTATGTCGAAATCGAATTGTTGTAGGTCTAAAGCCCACCGGGCTAGTCTACCGGACGGATTTTTTAATGAGTTTAACCATTTGAGTGCCTGGTGGTCTGTTACTACTGAAAAATGGTAGCCTTCTAAAAATGCTTTCATTTTATTAATGCCCCAATATACGGCTAGGCATTCTTTTTCGGTCGTCGAATACCTTGTTTCCGCTGGGTTTAGTGTTCGGCTCGCGTACATTATAACTTTCGGAATTCCATCTTGTTCTTGTAATAAGACTGCGCCCAGGCCGAGGTCGCTGGCGTCGGTTTCCAAAGTAAATTCCTTGGTGAAATCTGGTCTGGTTAGAATGAGGTCTTTCATCAGAATATCTTTCATATCCTGAAAAGCCCTCGCCTGATCCGGTCCCCAGTCAAACTTGGCGTCTTTTTTCAAGAGTCTCGTTATTGGAGACATAATTTCGGCATACTTTGGAATGAACTTTCGATACCATGAAGTCATGCCTATGAATCTGCGGATCTCTTTTACGTTAGACGGTGGTTTCAAATCATTTATTGCTTGTATTTTGCCTTCATTCATCTTGATGCCGTCTTTTGTTACTATGTGGCCTAGATATTCTATCTGCGGTTTACAAAATTCGCATTTTTTCTCATTGATACGGAGTCCAGCCTCTCGGATTCTTCTGAAAATTTCCTTCAAATGGATTAAGTGTTCTTCGAATTTTGCGCTACACAGGATTATGTCATCTAAATATGCATATGCGTGTGGTTCCAAATCTGGTCCTATTACGGAATCTAGTAGTCTCTGGAATGTCGCACCGCTTGAATGCAAGCCAAACGGCATTACGGTAAATTGAAACAGCCCGCGGCCCGGTACTGTAAAAGCTGTAATCGGTTTGCTGTCTTCACTGAGCCTTATATTCCAGTATCCGTTTTTCAAATCCAACTTTGAAAAATATTTTCCTTTTTTTAATTTTTCTCACGTATCGTCAATCTGCGGCAATGGGTATGCGTCTTTTTCCGAAATTTCGTTAATTTTTCTGAAATCGATACAGAATCGGTATTCGCCGTTATCTTTTCTGGCTAAAACAATGGGTGAACTGTACGGGCTGTCGGATTTTTCAATGACTCCTTCCTCGAGCATTTTGTCTACATGTTCGTCAATTTTTTCTTGCATTTTTGGGTTTCGAGGATAATATTTTTGTTTGACCGGTTCTGGATGTTTTAGTTTAATTTTGTGTCCGACCCACGTATTTCCTTTTCCGCGCGTTTTCGCACTTCTCGAATTCTGTTTTCAATAACTTTTCTAGTTTTTTCTTTTGTTCTTCTGTTAATTCTGTGGATTGACTTTCGGTCTCTGAAGATATCGTCTGGTCGGTTTTCTTGGTTTGTTCGAAATCGCTTTTTTTTTCTTCGAACTGGATCTTAATACCGGCTTTATTCAATATGTCCACACCAATAATCGCATGGGATGCTTGCGGTAGAACGTGAAATTGGTGTCGAAAAATTCTGTTATTCAAAGTTATGTCTAACGTGACGCATTCGCCTATTTCTACGACTGATCCGTCGGCCATCATCACCGTATGATTCGAATTTCTCACTTGTACCGAATTTTCGGTACACTTGTTACAAATTTCTTGGTTTATATATGAATTGGTTGAGACTGTATCCACCAAAGCTTTGTATTTTTCATCCAGTATTTCTATGTCGGTGAAATAACGTTTATCTTTTCTCGAATCGACGCTAATCGTGCAAGTCGAATAGTTTTTTCCTAATATCCGTTTTTTTTCCTTCCTGCAACATTGAATACTCATAATGCCTATCCTTCCGCATTGACAACAAAATATTTTTTTCTGGTTTCTACAATCTTTTGTCGAATGGCCCGGTTTCCCACATCCCCAGCAACATGTATTTTTGTCGTAGTTAGACATAAAAGTTGCTTTATTCTTACTATTACCCTCGGTATTCTGAGAAAAATATCTGTTTACTTTCTGTTCGGTTATTGGTTTTTGTTCATTTTCTCTCCTCCATTTTGTGAATTGTTGGGACTTTTGTTCTGAAATTTTTTCATACTCTCGTGTGAGACGTAATAATTCTTTAAGGTTTTTAAATTCTGAGCGTTTTATATACAATTTATAGTTCGGGTGCATATTATCGAATATCCTATCTAACTTTTGCTCCTCGGTGAGCTTGCCGTACCTACGTATTAGCGTTTGTAAACCGGTTAGGTATGCGATAAAACTCTCATTGTAGTTTTGTTTTTTCGCTATTATTTCTTCGAGTAGATTGGACTCGTAATCTAACGGTAGGTAGTAAAGTTTGAAGTCTTCTATGAAATCTTCCCAGGACTGCCAGGTTGGACTATTATTCCTGTATAATAGTAACGCTTCGGCTTTAAAGAATCTAGGTAGTGCTTGTAACAACTTTTCGCTATCTACCCCATTACTGATAATAAGTTCGTCCAATCTTTCTAAAAATTCTACCGGGTTATATTTCTGCCAGTGAAAATAATATCCCAGTGGGTTATCATTTTCGTGATATCCCTGATTGACATTTCGGAGTTGTGTATTATCGTACCGGTTTCTGATTTTTCGTCTTCGGATTTTTCATTTTGCATTTCAGAACAAAGAATTATACCGCTTTTTATGTTTTGTACTGCTAACTTCCTAAGCTGTTCTACTGAGAAATCTGCTGATTTTACTTTATTTTGTTCTAATATTTTTATTAACTCGGGTTTTTTTTAATTTGTATATCCAAGATGTAGACATTAACGGATTTTGACGGACCACCTACGGAATGGTATGTACGGAACGGAATTTGGAAAAAACGGATGGCGGCCGATAAATTAAATGAAAAAAAAACGGTACGTCTACTCCCGGATATCCCTAAAAATCCCGATTTTAACGTTGGGCGCCAAATGTAACGGGACACTCTTCGGGCCGGCTAGCCTGAGTGCCTCGTTGACAATAAGAAGGAGCCTACAGTGGGATTCTTACAGGCTACTGAATGAAAGATCATTTAATACGGTAACAACAATGAAAATCTGTTTATTCAGTTTCTACAATAAGGACTTAGCTTAACACTGATCGAATCCCTATCTTCTAAGCATCCTACAGACGGAAGGTTTATTTGCGAAACGCGGTTACTACAGTCCTATGCTAAACTGCCTAGGTTATCACCTACGGGCCTACAGACGTCCCTATCTAGAAATCTGAGGGGTTTAGATTTATCCCGGAACCTCAAACGACACGACTCGTACAAACGCACGAACCGCGTTGCTGGGCGGATAGCAAAGTCTTGCTAGAGACTTAGTAAGTACGTCCCGAACAAACGCTCAGACCGCACTTAGTTAAGTCACCAGCAGGATACGGGGAGAGGAGGAGAGCGGACACAGTCAGTACACCCCTTCAGCCTGACGGCGCGAGAGCTAGCTGACTGTGCCAGCCGTGGAAGTTGCGCGCTGGCTTATATAGGTTCGGACGTTGGTCGCGGGGGTCGGGGCAGCAGCTGGGTCTCCCAGGGCTGCGGCAGGGTGAGCGGGGGTTGTCCACCGGCGACCGGTCCTCGGCGGACGCTGCGGGTGTCCAGCGGCGCGCGGAGATTGCGGGGAGGCCTAGGGGTGTCGCACTCCTCGTAGCGCCTAGGGGTGTGCGTCACATGTCAATGTCATCTGCATACTATGTTTGTTTACCTTATGCTTTTTTTGATTGGAATGAACCATACACAAGGGTAGGAACATCCGATTCAGTTCACCTGGTTTATACAATTTGTCAAAGAGTAGCGTAGCGGTCAATGGGTTAATGAAAAAGAATCATGTGTTAACCTTTCTGCCTATCACGGTGACCATTTGAAGCATATTTCTGCCACTTAAGGCTTTAAGTAGTCTGAATAACCTTGCTGAAACGGAGATCGCTGAGAGTTTTGTAGACGTCAGTGCCATCTAGCGGCAACGGTCGGTACAGTTGAAATACTATAAAAACTGCAGAAGGGACAAGTGTTATTTATTAGAGCGTGTCCACATGCAACGGTGCGGTGCCGCGGCGCGGTGCGTTGCCGCGTCGTAGAAATTAACGTTGCCGTATCGTAAAAATTCACGTCACGGTGCCGCAACGTTACACGGCACGGCAGCCTTGGCAGAGAAGTGGCAGTCTGTAGCAGTTTCTTTCTAGACATGGACCGCACAAGGCGTATTCTGCTCCTGCTATTATTAAGAAGACGTTTGAAGAAAAAGGATGCGAAAAGAAAATACTGGGTGCACCCATACCTTTCAATTATGAATAGTGATGGAGATCATTTCACAAGAAAATACGGGGCGTTAAAAACATGTGACCACAAATTTTACAGTTATTTCAGAATGTCTGTGTCAAGTTTTGAAGAATTATTAATAAGAATTACACCTCGTACACAAAAGCAGTATGTGTTTAGAAAACCTGTTGGGCCATTGGAGAAGTTGGGATTAACTATAAGGTAAGAAAGTAAAACAATTTAGTATATGTATCTATTTTTAATTCTCATACAAATCAGATTGCTATAGCTTAGAACAATTTATGTAAAAAAAAATTAATATTTAACTTTCCAAAAATGTGGTCGTCCAAATCAAAAGGGACCTTATAATATTTGAGTAGAACAACAATATTTTCAAGAAAAATCAAATGTTGATTCCAATGTTGCATTTGTCGAATTTGATTCAACTTCGTAATCATTCGATAGTTCTTCGAAAGGTGGGTTTGGTGTTCTGGGATTTGTCACGTTTGTTGCTGCATTTGTTGAAGTTGAAGTCGATGGTTGATGAATGTTATGGGCTTGTGTTTTAGGAACATTTGATGACGATTGATTGGTAAAAGTTTTTGTTGGTTGATAGTTAGTCTGATAGGATGATTGTGATCTTTGGTGCCAATCCTGAGAAGCTGTCTGATAACCACTTGGTGTTTGGTACTGATATGGAATCTGATTCTGGCACTGATATGGAATCTGATTCAAATCTGTTAGGATTTGTAAAACACGACTTTGAAATATTAGGGTTTGATGATCATCAAATTTGTTCAATGATGGTAATATGGCCTTGAAAAATGACAGGTGTCTATTTTCTGTTTCCTTTAAGGCTTGTAAAAGCTCATATTCAACTTCATCATTCGATTTTCTTTTTCGCGAAGGTGGTTGGTAACGTGACCTGTTATTTTCCTTTTTTTCATTTTCTATATCCTCCTCTTGATCTTCTTCCATTATGCTTGAGTCAGTTATATTTGCAACGTTTTTTTTTTCAGAAACAAGAGTTGTTTATACAGATGATACTCTTTAATTTTTTTTGCGCCAGATCCCGATTTATTCAAATCTTCAAGTTTTTTCAGGTATTTTGTAAAATTGTCTTTCATATGGGTCCACTTTTTTACCACAGCATTACCTGCAAAATATTTAAGACACTTTTATTTCCGGTAATTATTTACAGTATACAGGGTGACTGGTAAGACGTCAGACGCATTTTAACAGGAGCTCATGAAACTAAACAACTTTTGTTCTACGTAGAAGCTCCTGTCAAAATACGTCTGACGTCTTACCTCTCACTCTGTATTTATAATATCTAATGTTTTTATAGCAGATGAAGGCTTACCACTAACAAATAATGTAATGCGCCCATACCCAGGGAAATATTTGACTGTACAACAAAGAGTATTTAACTATCGCTTGAGTCGCGCGAGGAGATATGTTGAGTGTACTTTTGGTATCCTAGCCAATAAATGGCATATGAAAGACAATTTTACAAAATACCTGAAAAAACTTGAAGATTTGAATAAATCGGGATCTGGCGCAAAAAAAATTAAAGAGTATCATCTGTATAAACAACTCTTGTTTCTGAAAAAAAAACGTTGCCAATATAACTGACTCAAGCATAAGATCAAGAGGAGGATATAGAAAATGAAAAAAAGGAAAATAACAGGTCACGTTACCAACCACCTTCGCGAAAAAGAAAATCGAATGATGAAGTTGAATATGAGCTTTTACAAGCCTTAAAGGAAACAGAAAATAGACACCTGTCATTTTTCAAGGCCATATTACCATCATTGAACAAATTTGATGATCATCAAACCCTAATATTTCAAAGTCGTGTTTTACAAATCCTAACAGATTTGAATCAGATTCCATATCAGTGCCAGAATCAGATTCCATATCAGTACCAAACACCAAGTGGTTATCAGACAGCTTCTCAGGATTGGCACCAAAGATCACAATCATCCTATCAGACTAACTATCAACCAACAAAAACTTTTACCAATCAATCGTCATCAAATGTTCCTAAAACACAAGCCCATAACATTCATCAACCATCGACTTCAACTTCAACAAATGCAGCAACAAACGTGACAAATCCCAGAACACCAAACCCACCTTTCGAAGAACTATCGAATGATTACGAAGTTGAATCAAATTCGACAAATGCAACATTGGAATCAACATTTGATTTTTCTTGAAAATATTGTTGTTCTACTCAAATATTATAAGGTCCCTTTTGATTTGGACGTCCACATTTTTGGAAAGTTAAATAATTTTTTTTTTTTACATAAATTGTTCTAAGCTATAGCAATCTGATTTGTATGAGAATTAAAAATAGATACATATACTAAATTGTTTTACTTTCTTACCTTATAGTTAATCCCAACTTCTCCAATGGCCCAACAGGTTTTCTAAACACATACTGCTTTTGTATACGAGGTGTAATTCTTATTAATAATTCTTCAAAACTTGACACAGACATTCTGAAATAACTGTAAAATTTGTGGTCACATGTTTTTAACGCCCCGTATTTTCTTGTGAAATGATCTCCATCACTATTCATAATTGAAAGGTATGGGTGCACCCAGTATTTTCTTTTCGCATCCTTTTTCTTCAAACGTCTTCTTAATAATAGCAGGAGCAGAATACGCCTTGTGCGGTCCATGTCTAGAAAGAAACTGCTACAGACTGCCACTTCTCTGCCAAGGCTGCCGTGCCGTGTAACGTTGCGGCACCGTGACGTGAATTTTTACGATACGGCAACGTTAATTTCTACGACGCGGCAACGCACCGCGCCGCGGCACCGCACCGTTGCACGTCGACGGCGCCGTGCCGTGGACATGTGGACACGCTCTTACTTCTAAACACATAATCAAACGCAAAACTACTCCCAGGTCTAGAAGGGATTAAGGGGTCCATTGCTCTATGTTAATCAGCAATGATGGTTATTGTGAACATTGACCTGCAGTTAATAGATCTACTACAAACTAGAGAGCGAACATTCCCTGCTCAGTCGACTACAAGTATCTATGACTCGATTATCCTACTTCATTGTTTGATACATCACCTTGATACCACTATAGTTTTTATACTCGTATCGGCTGTATTCGCGAAGTTCTCAGTAATATCCTAATTGTTGATCAAGATCCTGAAAGAGTTAAATTGCGTACATAACGTTATATACCTATTGAGATAAAATCGCTAATAACAACCCAAGAGTAGTTAATCTATGTTTTGAATGTTAACACTTCAAAAGTATCAGTTTCTGTTGAAAATATAATGTTAAAACCAGGGATGGGACGTATAGTGTTTTGGCCGGATAACCGAATACCGAATATTCGGCTAAATTATCCTGCCGTCTAAAAATGTCTGCAAACGGATGGCAGCCTTAATTGCTATGACGTGACTATGCGCAGCAGCTGCGGGAGGCTGCGTGGCGCCCACGCTTTGCATTGATTCGGGCTTTCTTCGGGCTGACACCTAGCGAACGTGGACAGTTACTTTACTCGCTTGTTTTGTTTATGTATTCAATCAAACAATCACAACGTTTTTGATTGATATACTCTTTATTGTACACACACAAAAAATATATAACAACAAAAGGCACAATATTAAAGTTACAGTGGTAAAATGTAGGCGATCTTATCGCTTATATCGATTCCTTTTTTAAGTTACTGATAAAAATTTAATCGTGATAGTGGTCCTAATTTAATTTGTGTTTGTAAAAATGGCAAGTGTACAGAAAAAGTCGCCTTTATGGACGTATCAGCTTCCGTCCGCGACTCGCCTGCGTGGACTTTAAAATTGGATCCAGAGAGAAAAAAATGTTAAGGTGGCGCCATCTAGTGACGAAGGGTAATTTTTGAGTTTTTAAGCATTCCTCCAGGAACCCTTAAGTTTCCAGCACAAAAAGTATCATATGTGTTAGCTGAGTGCTTTATCTATCTGCCTACCAAATTTCATCTACATCCATTCAGTAGTTGTGGTGTAAAAGCGGAACAAACAAATAAATAAACTAAAATACAAAATAAACTAAAATAAACAAACAAACAAAAACACAAACAAACATCCACAATTTCGCATTTATAATATTGGTGAGATGAGATGAGATTTCGTCGAAGAGGAACAATTTTCTAAGTGTAATTTATGTGAGGTGATTTCTCGAGGTATCACTGAGAAGAAGGCAGAAACGTCGGCGCTCAAAAAGCATAATTACTACCTCATTATTCTTCTTATCGTGTGGCACATTCAACCGTTCTTCCCACAAGATATAGACGGCGGTTGCCTAGTGTTGCACTTAGCATCACCCGCGGTTACGTGTAGGGCATTTAGATTTACACCTACGGGCGTGTGCAACGTGACTATCATACAAATCTAGAAATCAAATGTGCAGGTTTCCTCACGATGTTTTCCTTCACCGTTAAAGCAGTCTGTATGAAAATGCACGTAAGTTTCGAAAAACTCATTGATGCAGTGGCCAAGATTTGAACCCACAACCTCTGGTTAGGAGGACGGAGTCACTACCCGCTGCGCCACCGACGCTTTTTTTCCTACTCTACTACTCTTTTTCTCCTACCTCTTATGGAGTGCGTAATTCAACTTCGAAATATAAACGAGCGATGAATAATGGTTCGAAAGATCGTACTTACGACTAATTGATGTTCGACAGATTGCTTCTGCGACTAATACTAGTACGAAAGAATGGCAGAGCGATTACCTTTGCATCGATAGAATACTTCTTCGACGAACGCTAGTGCGAAAGAATGCTACTCCGGCGAACCATGCATCTACTGAATATTTCATCGACGAACGCTAGTGCGAAAGAATAGCAGTGCTATAAACAATAGGTTGGAAGACCATCCTTTCGATAAACTAAATTGCGAAATATTCATGGATTAATTGATCTTCATATTAAATCAGTCTTAAAATAATATCCATAAATCATAAGTATTGTGTTAAAAAAACATTAGGTACAAACTTAATGTTATTACAGCTAATAATATATAATAGTTACTAGAAAAACTTAAAATATACATGCTGTACAGAGACAATGTCAAAATCAAAATAAGATTAAATTAAATTAAAGCTGCTGTAAAGGGGCATTGTCAATAAAAAAATAAAACCTACAAAGTAAATCACAAATAAATTATACTTCATTCCAATCAAAAAAAAGCAAAAGGTAAACAAACATAGTATGCAGATGACATTGACATGTGTCAGATCCATAGTAAGTTTGTTTACGTTTTGCTTTTTTTTGATTGGAATGAACCATACATATTAAAGTCGGTCGAAATTAAAATTATAAAGTAGATTATCTGCTGTAAAAGGGCATTGCCTCATATTATAATTTGATATGATAAAATAAGAAAATCATTAAAAAAACATCTCTAGGAAAAACAATACAATACTACAGTATAGTTAATATCACAATCACTTATTGTAATTTTTTAAGTAGGTACTAATCGTGTATGTATATCAAATGAAGACATTTTTAAACACAATAAGACGTTGCAAAACTTATTTAATAAATTATTCATCCTATATCTTGTAGGATAAAACCATCATATCAAATATGTTAATAATAGATTGAGCACAGGCACATCCATGAATATTTCGCAATTTAGTTTATCGAAAGGATGGTCTTCCAACCTATTGTTCATAGCACTGCTATTCTTTCGCACTAGCGTTCGTCGATGAAATATTCAGTAGATGCATGGTTCGCCGGAGTAGCATTCTTTCGCACTAGCGTTCGTCGAAGAAGTATTCTATCGATGCAAAGGTAATCGCTCTGCCATTCTTTCGTACTAGTATTAGTCGCAGAAGCAATCTGTCGAACATCAATTAGTCGTAAGTACGATCTTTCGAACCATTATTCATCGCACGTTTATATTTCGAAGTTGAATTACGCACTCTCATTAAAGAGTTCCATTGGACTAGACTAAAAATTGGTTTTGTGTTTTTTGATGTTCATTTACGAAATTGTAACTATCCGGCGGGGGCCGGATTATTGAGGTATTATCCGGTATCCGGCCTACTATTAAATACTGACCGGATAGGCCGGATACCGAATAGTAACCGGATATCCGTCCCATCTCTAGTTAAAACCACTTCCTGAAAAGTTGTCGTTTTGCAATTATGCCCTTATTCGTAAGATACGACGATATGTTACGTTATTTTGTTAGGTCTTGCTCAAAGCTATCACCAGCCAAAATTTGTCGCATTAGTTTTAGGACAACCTGTATATTATTTTATTTATTTAGATTTCGGTCAGAGGGTACCCTCAGGGGTTCTGTGCAAATATCCAAAAATTATAAGATAATAAATAAATATCCAGGACAATTAACATACAATCATCCTGCGGTCATCTGGCTTCATACTAGGATTCTCTGTAATATGGGAACCAGAGACGAATAATATACATATGTAAATAGATACGTTTTTGGAATAAAAACATATATAAATATTAAACATCCAGACACAGAGCAAACAAATCTATCGTTAAAGAAATGTTTGCTCTGGGCGGGAATCGAACCCGCAACCCGTGGATCAGTAGTCAGGATAGCGCTCCTGATCACTGAACCAAAAGTCATAACATCAGTACTCTTGTAATCGCCGTCCTGCTTTAACAGACTTAATATTTTTTCTTGTATTTAGGCATTTCTATTACATGAAACAAACAATCGTTGGCAAGGTTCGGAACCGGTTAACAAATACCGGTTAATTTCGTTCGAATTTCGGTTAACGATTCCGTTCAGGTTAAAACCGGTTTCCAGCTTAACCGGTAAATTTGAATAAAATATCGGTTAATCAGGAAGCGGTTTTCTAACCGAAATAAGAACTAAATTAACCGGTTAAAACCAAACTTAGTCAAGTACAGGCGCGTCGCGCGGGTGCCACTGCCCGAGTCTTCTGCTCACTTTCTCGCACGCTTTCAATTGATTGCACGCGGCAAACATGCCTGCAAAGTCGCATATTCTTTAAATTAACCGGTTAATTCCGTTCGTACGAAAAAATATCGGTTTTGGTTAAACCGGTTAAATATACCGGTAACCGAAACCTGAACGAAACCTTAACCGAAATTATTTCGATATAGGGGTCAATGACCGAAACCGGTATTTTCAAAAAACCGGTTTCCGAACCCTGATCGTTGGTTCCTTTTACTTTGACGAGATAAAAAAAATATTTTTTCGTGAAAAAATATTTACATTTACTTTTCGCCCACTAATGCGTAGAAAATATCTTAACTAAGTTACTGATGTTATAAAAAGTATGCACAAGTGAGCTTAGTCTTCAAAAGCGAAGTGTTTTTGTCAAGGACGTCGCTCCGAATCAGACGCGCAGTCCACCCTCGATGAGATCGCGACGCGGACTGCCGGCAGAGTCCGCGGGGGATTACAGGATGGTGGAGCAGGCAGGGTCGCGCGGATTTACTTCGATTTTGGAGAAATAAATACTTTTCACGAATAAATTACGCAGTAAAAATAAAATATTCAAGACAAACTGTTAATATTGTTAAGATGTTTATCATGTGTAAAAATTAACACGATATCTTGTGCCGTTTCCGAGAGAAAATAACATTTATGGCAAAATAGGTGTTCTTTAGGGATTTTTTTTCTGAGAGGCGGTTCTCAAAAATATAATTTTGATCAAGACAAAAGATTAATTAAACCCTTGTCTATTATTGTGTATTTTTTATTTACAGATTAGATTAACAGTTATTGAAACAATTTGCCTGAAATATCCAAGAATTTGGACATTTCACATATCTTAAAGCCTTAAGTTATTTATTTAAAAAAATTAAATCATCATTCTCCTGCCCTTATCCTAATCATTTGGGGTCGGCGCAAAATGTTTTCTTCTTCCATACATCCCTTTCAGCTGTCATCTCCGTACTCACACCCTTTCGACACATATCATCCTTCACACAATCCATCCATCTCTTTTTTGGTCTCCCTCTCCCCTTATATCCATCGACACTCATCTGTAACACTCTCCTTGTAACATGTCTTTCATTCCTCCGCATTACATGCCCATACCACGACAAACGATTTCCTCTCAATTTTTCTATCACTGGCGCAACTTTCAAACTTCCTCTTATATACTCATTCCTAATCTTGTCCATTCTTGTTACTCCACACATCCATCTCAACATTCGCATCTCCGCAGCATGCAATCGTCTTTCATCCTTTCCCTTAGTGGCCCAACATTCCTATCCATACAGGACGACAGGTCTTATGATAGTTTTATATATCTTCCCCTTAAACTTAAGGGGAAGTCGGGGGTCGCAGGTAGTCCCTGTGACCTGTCGCCACTTCATCCATCCCAAGTTGATTCGGCGCTCAATGTCTCTGTTAATGTCTCCGTCGCTCTGAATAAGTGAACCTAGGTACTTGAAATCGGAGCAGACCGGTAGCGCTACACCATCCAGTGCCATCGGTTTATTAAAAAAAAAAAATTTTAGAAAAAAATTAAAAATATATATAGGGTGACCCTAAATTAGTTCTTGATACGAAAGTCTATGCATGTGCTCATGATAACGAACAACTTTCCCTAAAGAACCCATAGTCAAATCGCAAAAAAAATTTGGACTCTTCATACTAATTTGGCCGGTCAGTTCATCGATTTGTATGGAGACTCAAAATTTTTTTTTGCGATTTGACTATGGGTTTCTTAGGGAAAGTTGTTTGTTATCATGAGCACATTCATAGACTTTCGTATCAAGAACTAATTTAGGGTCATCCTATATATATAAAATATGCTGCTACTTTTTTAAATTTATACTTATATTTAAAAAAAATATATAAGTATAAATTTAAAAAAGCAGCAGCATATTTTTTTTTTTTAAATAATTTTTAAGTGGCAGTAATCTGCTACAAGTGGTTACACTGCGGCCTATAGCCCACATAATACCAACTACCTATATACGGTCTGTACATCTGTCTGTAGTCAATATTCAATGCATACGAATAAGTCATGCTGAATCTGAACAGAAAAAATATAGGTTAGTTATTGTTCTAACGAAAACAGAGATTTATAAGCTTTATTTAAACCTCTTAAAAGTCTGAAACGGGAAAATATTATAACTATGATGTTTAGAGGATAGATAGCCGTGATCGTATGCCCCGTATCCAAATTCACGAACCCCTAAAAAGACCTGAACGGTACGAATCCAGCCTTAATCCGGCTGTAGCCGTACGCAGTTCGTTACACTTAATGAACAGATTTACATAACCGTTTTAATCCCCGCTGAGCGAGTTAAACGTTTTTTAGAGCTTAGGCCAAAGGTCTACAAAGTCTAGTCCAGGGGAACAATTCAGCTATTTACAAAAAAGTTCGGTTTACGTTCAGTTGAAGTATGATAATAGTTAAACTGTTTCTCGTTTTGGCATTCTGCAAAGATGATAACGGTTACAGCGGCAACTTGGCGACAACTAAACGGCAGCGTTTACTGAACGTCTTCTTTACGACTGCGTAAACGCTCTACTGTTGTAAATAGAGGGGCTTTTACATCGATACCATGTTATCGATTAAAAATTGTCTATGATTGATTTTTGACACAAACAAGTAGACATTAATAGTATTTTAGAATGGGACGGAAAACAAAATTTTTATAAAGCGTTGTCTCTGTCTGTCATCAATAAGGTAATCAAAAAGAAAAATATAAAAATGAGCTCAAACAAATATGGACGAATGACATTTCTCGACATAAAATTATTGATTTCAGTAAAAAATCAGTTCATAATTATTTTTTTGTAGATAACTGTAGTTATTTGTACATCCTTTGTGAAATACTATGCAGCTGATGTGTTTACTTTCTCTGTAAAATAATTGTAACATCAAACGTTCTCCAGACAAAATGATGATGAAGTCAGTCGGGGTGACAAGAAGCCGCAAGGAATATGATTTTGGTGGGTTTCAGCTCTAAATCGAGTCTAGTAATGACCTGATGAACATACATGGACATGGACAAACCTTTAAACTACTGGCTTAAAAAGTGTAAGATCATTTTATACATAGATAATGACATAAATGTATTTGAACTTTAGAAATCCCAGGGATAGCCTGATCAATCAGGGTCTGCACAGCCGACGGACTATCCGCGGAGTACTTTATTGTCTATCAGTATAGGTCCTTATAAACTGCACCGACGACTTATAACATAGTGCATAGTGCACAGTAGGGCAACATATTTCTCTAACGAACTTATGTATGGTCTAGAACCTTGATTCAAGATACTAGACAGTATATTTACTGTATCTGTAACTCTGCGGACAAAATTCGTCCCTCGTCTACGTGGGCCCTCATTGTTTATAATAACACAAAGCAAATACTTTATTATGCACGAGAAAGGATTCATAATTTAAACGGTTTTTATTGCAGGTCCTATTACAAATAAGGAAGAGTCCAGTGTTACTGTTGCCTAAGATGCAACTAAAATATATTTGCTGAAGAAATTACTGTTAGCAGCTGTAAACCTTAATATGGAACCGTGCACAACTGCACAGGTGAAGCAAGTTCATATCAAACTCAAACTAAAAATGTTTTTTATTTAAGTAGATGCTTTACACATGCTTTTAAATCTTCAATATTTTTTTCTACCTTGTACAAAGTCCCTACCACACGGGACCCGTACACTCAACGTTTCGGGAACAATACTTATCATTATCATGATTTAGACATCATGATCATAAGCTGATAGACATCCATTGCTGGACAAAGGCCTTAGACATAATACCTATTTACGTTAATATGATACTCTCCAATAAAGTCCTCCGGGAGACTGAAATGAATCAAGGTCCAGAAGTAAGTAATGGATGTCCTGTTGAAGGTAGCAGGAAACTGCTGGATGAGGGCAGTGCGAGACCAGGTGTTGTGGAATCCTTAGAGGCTTCTGTTTATTAAAGGACATATTTTGGCTGATGATGATGTAGGTACTACTATTCTTGTCTCATCTCACTAATATTATAAATGTGAAAGTATGTATGTTTGTTTGTTTGTTCCGCTTTTACATAAAACTTCTGAATGGATTTGGGTGAAAGCGTTTATTTTTTGTTTGTTGGTGTGTATAAAAGCTTATTCTTATTTTTTTCAGAGTAATTACTAAATTGAGAAAATAAAGTAAAGCGTAAAAGCGAATCAAAGGAACACATATTTAAAAAGCCAAAACTTATTTAACTTCTTCAATAAAAACAAAAAGCAATAAAATTCAGATTCAATTTGTGTGATACCCTCGGAATAGAAAAAGAAAGAAGAATCAGATGGAAGGATGACATCAAGAAAACAGCTGGAGGAACTCGGACCAGAAAAGCAATAGACTGATATTTTTGGCAAAATCTGAGGGAGGCCTATGCCGGAACACAAGCTGACAAGGTTGCCGATCTATTCCATCAAATCTAGAAACTTATAAATTAGTTATTATTAGGTAGATATATTTTTAATGTGTGTAAGAATACAACATTTTTATATGCTTTATTATCATTATAATAAAATAAATTAAAATGTTTTAACTTGTTTTTTTGTTCATTTTCATAGGAACTTTATCCTGACAACGAATAGGGGTGGAATTAATTTATTCTCATTGTTCTATAAGATAGTGTAACTGAGGATAAATATTTTGTAGTCCCTTCTGTGCCTTAAGAATTCATGTCCCCACTGCTATGCTCCACTAGTAGGGCGACAACAGGACTTTCAAGTGCTAGCTTTGTACAGATTTAAGAGACAGGTTGGCAGGGAATTATTCCTTTCACCGTTTCCAATTCACTGCGAAGAGAGGCACACCTATTTGTTGGCTAAGGAGTACCTAAGGATGGAAATAAAAACAGTATCCTATAAACAACAGAGAGATCTTTATTGTGCACATGTGTTAAAGAAGCACAGAAATCATATATCTTCACATGTTTCTTGTTAGTGGTTAACCCTTTGAGCGCCACATCCAGTTTCCATGTTAGGTGCCATGCCAGGATTGGAGAATTTCATACATTTTTGTATGATGGGGGCACGATTTGTATCACATAATCTGTAAAAAATAAATAAAATACTATTAGCTATACTCAGAAAAATTGATGATGTTTTCCATGTAAAAATATCTAAATTGATAAACGTCTGGATGCATATTGGGCATATCTGTATGTAAGCACAGCCCAATGACCATGGAAAGTCCCTACTTTGCATAGAAATATGTAAAAATCAAGATGAGGTGCACTTCATAGGGCTGCCTATGGGACTAAGTTATCCTTCACTGGTTCAGCGCCTCTTTTTGGTAGGAGGCAGCTACGTACCTACGAGTCAACATAAAGATGGCAAGAGCCACAAGAATATTCAAATTCAGTAGTGTTAGACCTAAATAAACATTATAAAAAACATGACATACCTTCGTCTTTTCGACCTTTCCACCATTATATATCATTGCCTTTCCACCTGCGGTTGGGGTGCACTTAAGGAGGGTTGCCTTATAGGACTTAGCATTTACACAAAATATTTTACCTTCTGTAGGCAATTTATCGAATTTTAGGAGTTAGTTGTCTGTCACCCATTGTTTCTATTTTTATTATTTTTGTGGTCTCAAAGAGCAAAGCGCATATTTTCTCTTCTATTCTCTTTATTCCTTTCACGAAATAACCTGCAGCGTCATTGCAATATTTTTTTAAGCAATTCCATGTATGCTTTACACGTTATTATCACTATTATGGGTGTAAACGCTAACAAATAGCTCTGAAAAAGTTGGTCAGGGGCAACTTTTTGACGACCAAATCAAAACTACAACTTTAGCTTCAAAAACTGACATTTGACAGTGCTAAACGACTTGTCAAACATAGGTGAATACCGATCACACACGCAAACAGCGGCGATCCGATTTAGTAGAATGTGAAATGTCACTCTAAGCGTTTTAGTTTAGGTTTAGTTTTGGTCTGACAAAAGTTTAACTTTTTGCATAGTTGAATACGAAATGACGGTATTAGCGCGTATAAGCAGCGTAAACGCAACCATTTAGCTCGAAATTCGTTAGCTGAATTGGCCCCCTGGCCTGGATAGTTAGTTATGTTTCTCCATACGGATGTACCATATAGGATGTTAAAATAAGTGCGTTTGAAATTTTAAGGAGCTACTCAGAATCAGGTATAGAATACAGAAACAAATACTGCAAAAACCGCTCTTCTTTTTTTTCAGATTCCTATACTAATCTGAATATTGAATCAAGAATTCGTATGAAAAACTGAAAAAAAAATTGTAGACCGGATTTTGTCAATTTATTTTCTGTATTCTATACTTGATTTTGAGTAACAAAATTTCAAAGGCACTTTTTTAACACCTTTTTAAGTGTTCTATCTGTTTATTACTGTTCAATTTACTTTATTTCAAAAACACATACATACCATATCAGAACTCACATACATACCATATCAGAACTAACATACATACCTACTGTTTTACGATAGATCTACTAAAACACAAACGCTTCTGTTGAGTGTTGAAATTTTATATATTATATATAAAGGTTACTCAATATTTATGTCTGAAGGAGTAAGCAGACACTGGAACACTTTTTTTAAGTACATAATATGGCAAACGAGTGACGACCCACCTGATGGAAAGGGTCTACCGCCCCGTCTATGAGCATCTGTAACCCCAGAAGGGTTCCCTTCCAATGCCTTACCGATCCTCGAAGGCTAAGATGGAATGTTTATATGCCGAGTCCAACCTTGCATAATAAAATAGTAAAACTTGTAGTCTCAACGCTCGCGAGCACTACAACCTATAAAGACACGCGGACGAAGCCTTAAAAATAAAGCTAGTGAACTTTTTTTTTTTTTTTTTTTTATTTATTACCAATAATATGATATTGTACATAATATTGTACATAACAACACCATTAAACCTAAGGGGTTTGTGTTGGCGTTGGCAGTTGTCTGCATGTTACATTAATGAAGTGATTTATCGTCAAAAATAAAATAAAAATAAAGTATCACATCCACACTATTTTGATGAGCGACATTTTGTTAATGTTTACACATTTTTAGTTTTGTTTACCTTGTATAACATATTACCTAGTATAATATATTGTGAGTACCTTATATCCAAAATAAGACGAATATTTAAAACATTGATTACATATGGAAAATAAGTATGTAAACCTGTCATAATAGCGAGCGAACAACAGTTAATAAAAACTTTAGGTACTTATGATAGTATGATTATTACTTCGTTTTCACCCTGCTACGACATGGCTACAGATGAAATAAAAATAGATAAAAATATTCATAAAAAATATTTATTCATGATTATAACAGTCGTCTACAATGTACCTACAGATTTCCTCTGTAAATTTATTTTAAATATTACGGAATTTGGGGTTTTCTGAAAACAAAACAATAATACATTAAATAGCCTAAATCTGTAGGAAAAATAAAGGGTTTTCTACTACAAAAGGAAGAGCAATTTATTTTTTTATTTCGTATTGCTTAAGTGAGAGGTCCTTATGAAAAATCCAAAAGTTCAAGATCAGCGTTAGCTAGCAGCCATCTTGGATTTAAGGTGTCAAAACTGGATTCTTTTCAAATAACACCTTTTAACATTTCCAACAAAAGGGTGTCTACGGTAAGTGTCTATGGGAAGTATAAAGACAGGAGACCTTGGTCGGAGTGTAAGCTGAATTTAACATACATTCCCAAAGTTTTCTCTGGAAAAATTCTTAATTTTACAAATAAACATATCTATTCTATTCTTATTTATCACAGAAACCTTACCTGGCCTCCCTACATTTCGAAAACATTTTTGGCAGAGACACGTAAGTTTTTGTGGAAACTATATTCATCATAAGGGCATAAATATCATGTTCTGTGAGTAAACACGATTTCGGCTTATACTCTGCCAACTCTTGTGAAGTCAATGTGAGAAATCTGATTTGTTTGATGAGTGTTTGGATTGACATATATTTCATACCTGACGAAAAAAAACATGAGTTATTAATTAATTTTGTCGTCGTCATGGGAAATCAACCAATTAAATGGATGGACAATCCTTACCGGAAAGTTTCTTCATACTCAAAGGGATGCCATCAGGCTCCTCGGCGATCACGCGCGCCTGTATTGTGACAGAATCGTCCTTTATAAAGCCCTTGTTGGGGTCCAGGACTTCATCCCATGCTATAAAAGAGGGGCAACCCCAATATTTTTTCTTTCTGTGTAAATAAAGTGTTAGGAAATCAACAAAATATTGTTTTTAATGTGTATTACACATATCGTCCCTCGCACGACTAACTCTCCTATCTCATAACCTTGATTATTTGAGTTGGACTTTATCTAAGAGGCCGTCCAACTATCGCGTGATGTTTTTAGCAAATTTTTAGACCCCCCTCCCCCCTGGTGATACGTATTGAGGTTTTAGACTACCCCCCCCCCCCACCCCCTACCTTTAAATGTAATATTATCTAAACACAAAATATTACAAATATTACAATGGTACAAAATATTATCTTTAAATGTAATTTAATTCTGGAAAATTAAGCACCGTGATAAACATTTCCAGACAGACATTAAGGTTGCAGGTTGTTTCTGATTGCCTGAAGCCGTTTCGAACCTTGGAAAGAGTTAAAAACAACATAACAACAACAGTCTGAAGTTTGGAAATTACTCTGGAAATCGCGCGTTCAACGAAAAAATAAATACACGTGATATCTCAGTACACCCCCCCCCCTTGTGATATTACGTGATGTTTTCTGAACCCCTCCCCCCCCCTTTTGAGCCTCACGTGATTAATGGACGACGCCTAATTGAAATAGGTAGGCTTGTTCTTAAAAACTTACGAAAAATGAGATAGGAGAGTTAGTCGTGCGAGGGACGATGTCCGTTTAATTATTATTATTAACTAATGTCATAAAATTCATGACATTTATTTGTGTTGACAAAATTGACATGCAAGTAGACAGTGTGATATGTAGAAAGTGCTACTTTATTAGTGCCCGATATTTTAGTCAGTGCTTCTACTCCTGATTCTGATCAACTTTCCCCAAGAAACCCATAGTCAAATCGAAAATAAATTTTTGGACTCTTCATACAAATCGATCAGCCGAGCGGCCAAATTAGTATGAAGAGCCCAAAAATTTTTTTGCCATTTGACTATGGGTCCCTTGGGGAAAGTTGATCAGAATCAGGAGTAGGAGCACTGACTAAAATATCGGGCACTAATAAAGTAGCACCTTATTTGTATATCCATTATTCACATTTAAGTTTAATTTATATTGATAAGTTTCTTTCTTTTAGTATGTTACTTTTGCTCTACCTATTTTTCCTGTTTTCTTTTCCGGACAACGGGTTGTCTGGAAGAAATCGCTTTTAGCGATAAGACCGCCCAAATTGTACCACTGTTATTTTAATATTTTGTCTTTTGTTGTTTTATATATTATTATTTTTGTGTGTGTACAATAAAGAGTATATGAATCAATCAATCAAAGATATAGGCTACCTTTTATCCCTAATATATTTCATCAAGTGATTCCTTTTGGATAACCAAAAAATATTTGCAAAGAGACCATAAAGTTAGTAGAAAATATTATATTTTATGCATGGACTGTTTGAATAAATTAGTTAAGTAGGTGTTATAATACGTAGGTATTATATTTAGGTACATACTTGCAGAACAAACGTTTTTCAACCGTTCGTTGAAACAGATCCGAGTCTGCCTTATGATTGACAAGTTTCAACTCATAATTCGCTACACACGACCAACTGGAGGAGTTATTATCGGCGTTGCACTGCAGGAAAATACCTAGCTGCTTCTGCCCCTGTTCGTTCTTATTCGGCAGCGCTATAATCTTCCAGGGTAGATTTCGCACATAGCGTGACGGGGATAAAACAGCCTTCTCCAAATTTTTAAAGTCATTGACCGTGAAACGGAACGTCGCCTCCGATCGCGCCATGTCATCTTCCTTTTCCATGTCTACGCACGCTAACTGTGAAAAAGGTGGACAGAAATATCAGATAGTATTAGAATTTGTCACCAGTGAGGCTAACTCACAAAACCAACTATCCTAGAATTCTAGACAACATCAACTGTACCATGGAGTATACTATTATTTCAGAAGTTCACGGTCCTATCCAGAGTAAACAATCTAACAAAAAGCATCACAGACGTAAGAAAAGACATTCCCCTTAAGGAAATTCTCTTCTTGTACCTTATACGATTATTTATAGTAACAGTCGAACTCGCCAGTGCTGACGGTATGTCTTCTTTGTTTACAGCAAAAAAGCATCAAAGAAGCATCCCGCCGCATAGGCCTCGTCCCAGTCTATATCGTCGCCCGTTCAATCCTAAGGGAAAGGTCAAATTAATATACCTACATATAGGTTACAGGCAAAGTTGTGTGAGGCTAAGGCTTTTGACTTCTTCGTTTATAGACACACAGATTGATTTTTAATTTCAAAACTTTTACTAATTAATATATCGTTTTGATTTTGTATCAAAAGTGTTATGTTGTGTGTCTATAGTCTTATGAAATTACTTAAATTATATGCTTATTATAAGTTGTTATAAAAAGTCCGTTTAAAATTGTAAGGGTTACTCATAATCAAGTATAGAATACAGGAAAAAATTAAAAAAATCCTATCTACAATTTTTTTCCCAGTTTCCATAAAAAATCTTCATCAAATATGGGATGGGGAAACTGCAAAAAAATATTGTAGACCGGTTTTTTTTAATATTTTTTTCTGTATTCTATACCTGATTCTAAGTAACCACTTAAAATTACAAACGCACTTTTTAAACATTCTGTATACGTTATTTACTGATAATCGAGCAAAGGTCTTTTAAATAATATACTTATGTATTTACTGGCATGTCCGACGACGGCAGATTCTCCTGGTTTGGCACTGAAAAAAATACACATAACACATAACTTTTATTGGGTAGTTTCAAGGCCCCAAAATTGATTCCCGCCGCCTCTTAGTATTTATTTTATAATTTATTTAAGTAGCAGTTTCATTCTCATTAAGTACCTCTAAAAAGTACTGACAGAAAAACCACAGTTTTTCCACGTAAAAAAATGTCGGCACTGATTTAAAGCGGCAGTTGTACCTACATATATTTTACTTTTGGTAAGTAAAAAATTACAAAACTTATGTTTAATAACAAGTTCGGCTGTAAAAACTGAGCAGTGAACTATGTAAAAATGAGTCTAACAAAAATTTGAATGGGTAACTTAATAAATGAATTGAGCAGTAAAATAGCTGAACTGCAGATTACGTGTGAGCAGTAAATAAATTGGAACTGGTCGGTAAGAATGCTTCGGCACGAATGGGCCGGCTGGACCGGAGTGAACCACGGCCTCACAGAAAACCGGCGTGAAGCAACGGTTGCGTTGTGTTTCGCCGAGTGAGTGAGGGTACCGGAGGCCCAATGTTCCCCCCCTCAATTCCACCCATCCCTATATCCTATTTCAAACGTCGGCAACGCACTTGTGACTCCTCTGGTGTTACGGGTGTCTATGGGCGGCTGTAATCACTAACCATCAGGTGATCCGTCCGTCGAAAATCTTATCATAAACAGTTCTAAAAACAATGAAGGTGAAAAAAATATCTCTTGTACATTTTAGTGTGAAATGTAAAATAAATTGTACAGCCGCTCTGTGCATACTTTAAACTAGATTGGCATCGTAACGCTCATAATTAGGAGCAGGTGATAGACTTCACAAATTAACAATGTTGTTTTGTATGGGAGGTACCTTTCTTCGATATTGCCTGGAATAATGAATTACCTAGTGTATCAGGTAGTTTAAAGTTGTAAAAACATACAAAGTAACAGTCATTTTTTTGTATGGAAGGTATCAGAACCCGATTTTCCCAGAGTGACCAACTATCTTATGTACTACGTTGTATAGAAATATGGTATTGTACAGTTTTATTTAAAATCGTTAGCGCCATTTTTGAGCAAAATTACCAAAAATATATATTTTTGTACGGAAGGTATCAGAACCCTGATTTTCCCAGAGTAACCAACTATCTTATTGTACTAGGTTGTATAGAAATATGGTATTGTACAAAGATTCATCAAAATCGTTACAGCCATTTTTGAGCAAAAAATCAACCGTTTTTTACTATGGTGGCAACCCTAAAAAATGACGATATAAAAAAAACGGCTGGAGATATTAAGAAAATATTGCCTTAACCCGAATTTCATCCAAATCCGTCCAGTGGTCTTGGCGCTAGAGCTCGGGACGGGACGGACAAACACGCACACGCGCACATGCGCACACACACGCACGCACACGCGCACACTCGCACACGCGCACACGCACGCACGCACGCACGCACGCACGCACGCACACGCACGCACGCACGCACGCACGCACGCACGCACGCACGCACGCACGCACGCACGCACGCACACACACACACACACACACACACACTCAGAGAGAGATATTTTTATTTTTTTGTTTTTTGGGCTCTATTAGTGCAAGAGAATCCCCATCAAAAACTCAAGTTCATTTTTTTTGCCATGACAATACCTACCTTCTTACTTCTTTGTCGCTCGCTAGAGTAAAAAAAAGCGGCCAAGTGCGAGTCGGACTCGCCCATGAAGGGTTCCGTAGCAGCAAGTAACATAATATAAAAGTTTTTGTAGTTCGTTGTAACTTGAATGAAAGGTAAATTGCGGTTTACGATTTATGACGTATTAAAAAAAACTACTTACTAGATATCGTTCAAACCAATTTTCGGTGGAAGTTTGCATGGTAATGTACATCATATATTTTTTTAGTTTTATCATTCTCTTATTTTAGAAGTTACGGGGGGGGGGGGGACACACATTTTACAACTTTGGAAGTGTCTCTCGCGCAAACTATTCCGTTTAGAAGAAAATGATATTAGAAACCTCAATATCATTTTTGAAGACCTATCCATAGATACCCCACACGTATGGGTTTGATGAAAAAAAAATTTTTGAGTTTCAGTTCTAAGTATGGGGAGCCCCCAAAATTTATTGTTTTTTTTCTATTTTTGTGTGAAAATCTTAATGCGGTTCACAAAATACATCTACTTACCAAGTTTCAACAGTATAGTTCTTATAGTTTCGGAAAAAAAGTGGCTGTGACATACGGACAGACAGACAGACAGACAGACAGACATGACGAATCCATAATGGTTCCGTTTTTTGCCATTTGGCTACGGAACCCTAAAAACGGAATCGCAATTGATGATGATACAGACTCGGTGGCTAAGTGGTTAGCGCTCCTGACCACTGATCCGAGAGTCGTGGGTTCGATCCCCACACAGGGCAAACATTTCTATGATGAGCAGATTTGTTTGCTCTGAGTCTGGGTGTATTATGTAGTATATGTACGTATTTAAAAAAGTATATGTGTAAGTATATCAGTCTCTGGTTCCCAAGATACAGGGAATCCTAGTTTAAGGCCAGATGACCGTGTGTGATTTGTCCCGGATATTATTATTATTTATGTAGTCTACTTCCTTTATCTCGGGCATTTAAGTCCCGGACTTTTGGACGGCCACGGGCGCCTGCCCCACCGATCTAATAACACGGAAAAATGGGCAGATGGTGACTAGCCAACTTGGGTCAATGGGCTACACCCCCCAAAAGAGCTACACGCACGGTGCAAGGGACATCATTTGCTGAGTGGCTGAAGGGTGGGGAGGTGCCGCCGGATTTTAAACGACGATCACGCGCTCCCTGAGGGTCCAGCATCACGTGCCCACTCGCCACTTACGCGAACACTTCCACTCTTCGAGCATAACGCTCTCGCGACTCCACTCTGGCCGGGCAGCTAAGGCAAGACAGAGGTAAAAGATCTGTTCCCCGTCATTGTTCACTTCGGCCAGCCGGTGAAGGCAAGCCGGAGATGGGGAACAGGGCCTTCTCCCGGGAGTACTTATTATTATACAAGACTATTTCTTAATGAAATCGAGCAAAAACACAATTTATTATATGGGGCCCGCATTAATTCTAACTTTTTTGTTTGTACTGACCACAGTAGGATAAAATAACCGACCAATATAAATAAATAAATTTATACAGAGTGTTAAAAAACTGCATTTAAGATTTTAAGGGGTTACTCAGAATCAAGTATACAAGAAAAATATCTAAAAATCCAATATTCATTTTTTTTCACTTTCCCATACTAAATCTGAATAATGAATCAAGAATTTGTATGGAAAAGTAAAAACAAAATGAAGATCGCATTTTTTCTTTATTTCTTCTTTATTCTATACTTGATTCTGAGTAACCCCTTACAAACACACTTTTTAACACCATGTATTTAAAAACAATCGTTTTTGTTGATGACCGTACTTGATGGCTTTCTGTTAAATGTTACAAGTTTATCCGAAAAAATAAGTTTAAAACTTATGTAAAGAAATGCCTGTGTTCAAGAGGATATCATAAAATCATAGATTATGTAAATGACAAAGATGTGTGGACATGTATAGATCCTCCAGCTCATTGCTTTAGTAATAACATTAATTGTAATAGCTATTAAGTTTTTATTTCAAAAAATGTGTTGGGGCGAGTTTCTTTGGGGCTCGACGTTTCTTCTCGCTCCGCTAACACTTCCCGAAACGTTGAATGTACAAGTTCCGAGTGGTAGGAACTTTGTACTAGGTAGAATAATGTGACGATTTAAAAGTATGTGTAAAGCATCTACTTAAATAAAAAAATATTTTTGATTTTGATTTTTGATTTTGATGGGAACTAATGTCTGAAATTGAAAAATTATCTTTTCGATAACAATGGATTTGAGTCATGGAAACAAGTTATTCAGTAGGTACTTATCTAAAAATAAGTACCTATTGAATAACTAACAGTAAGTAATATTATCCAAAAATAAGTACCAAATTCCTTATCTTGCTCATTCTGTTTGCTGCTTTCGTCACTGGATGTGTATTTTCCTTCATTGTGGTTTTCTATGAAATCATCATTATTATTTCCTTTCGGAATATCTTCTGGCTGAACGCCAGTCGCGGGTTTACTTGAAGTAGACTTTTCATCCAAACTCTGTAAAAAATATAAAAATAAATTATAATATTTATATTATTTTTTGCATTCATGGGAGACACATTATTTGGACTTTGAACTTGGTACTTTTTGACATATCGTGCCTCCCATGTTTCCCATATCGATGTGCCTCCCCCAATTAAAAACGTATTTAAACTTTTTTTTCTTCAAAACTAGAATAAAGTGGCTAATAGTAGTTTAACTCGTACTACGAGTTGAACGACGACGAGTGACACTACTACGAGTCTCGTAGTAGTGTCACTCGTCGTCGTTCACTCAACTGAGTAGCACGTACCTTGCTCGCTTCACTGGCCTTTTTATAATCTACCTTCGAAGATGACAAAGTGCGATAAATGTGGAAAGAATATCACTAAAAGTAATCCTGGACTGGAATGTAATCGGTGTGATAAAATCGTGCATTTGAATGGAAACTGTTCTGGTCTAACCAGTAAACAGAGAAATGCAATCAAGGCCGCTGAAAATCTGGAGTGGACTTGTCCTGACTGTCTTGAACATTCCCCAAAACGCAGCTCAATCTTTGTGCCTGGCGATCATGAAGACGAGGAAGATGAAGATACGGTATCCCTCAGAAAAAACGTCCAAATCGATGTCAAGCAGCTGTTGAAAGACATATCAAAAGAGATGGAAAAAGCTCTTCAAAGAGAATTGCGGGAAATAACCAACTCTCTACAACACCAAAGTGAAAAGATGGACGACATAACTGAATCAATCGACGCCTTCAAAGTAACAATAAAAGAACTGCAGAAAAAAAACGCTGAGCTTGTTAACAGGAACAATTATCTGGAAACGCGCGTTGGTGCCTTGGAACAACGTATGAAGGATATTGAACAATTGCAGCTGAACAAACAAATCGAAATAGCTAATGTGCCATACAGTAAAACAGAAGCACTCGGTGAAATTGTCAAAAAGATAGCAGACAAGTTGACAGTGACCGTTGCGGACGTTGAGAGCTCTAGACGCCTACCAGGAAGAAACGAGAAGTCAGGGTCTATTGTAATAAAGTTTAAAAATGAAACGGCACCAGCGAAGTGGATCAATGCTGCAAAAGAATCAAAACTATGCGCTCATGATATCGTGGATAATATTTCAGAGACGACTGGGAAGCTGACCATATATGTTCGTGAAGCGTTGTCATCCTATAATAAAAAAATATTGTGGGACGCCAAACAAAAACTAAAACCCACCTACAAGTACGTATGGTGTAAAGGAGGCATTATCCGCGCTCGAAAAGATGACCAAGGAGACGCCATTGTAATCCGTGGAGAAGAAGACATTTCCAAATTACTTAAAGAATGTAAGTAGGTATTTCGCTCATAATCCCATTGGTACCATCACCCCTATACTTATTTTATACTTACCAGCAACCTATTATATAGGGTGCTTCTAAAATATATGCCACGGCTGAAATGGGAGAAAGTATCACGTATAGTGATCACGAAAATGAGACATTCATGTGCGGAAACTGTTATTTTTTTTTCCATACAAAAAAATAACAATCATAAAAATAAATTGCTTTACTTTATTAAGCCATCCCGTGTTGTGTTGAATGAAACCAGGCGCGCGAAAACATGCTTAAACGCTCCGACGTTGCGGCTAGACATCAAACAAATATCGGCACTTGTGTCGTGCTACAAAAGGCTTTGATCTGTCCGCACCCTTTCGCATACTCACTCGGGAGCGGGGCGCGACCCGGCGGGCGGGGGCGGGTGGCGCCCGCGCGCCCTTCGTACAGGTCAGAGGTCAGTCAGTTCGCTATGCGCAGCGGTGACGCGCAGGCGTGACGCGAACCTTTTGCACCGCCTGCGCCCCCGTCCGCGAGTGAGATAACCATGTCACCCAGACGTACATACGAATCAAGAGTATCTTGAAATGATACTCTGCTACCGCGATACCCTCTGATCGCGAGTGCAATAACATCCCTGCGCATGCCGTAAACCTGTATGGTGTAAGAGTCAGCCAGCAGTGTTGTGTTGTGTCATCAATTCATCATCATCAACCGAAAAACGTCCACTGCTGGACTAAGGCCTCCCCCAAGGATTTCCACACCGACCGGTTCTGTGCGGCTCGCATCCAGCGGCTTCCCGCAACCTTCACCAGGTCTTCGTCGGTCCACCGAGTCGGGGGCCTGCCCACACTGCGTATTCCAGTGCGCAGTCACCACTCGAGAACTTTACTGTGTTGTAAAACTGATGTAAAACTTTGTTGTGTTGTGAAATAGCTTGTAAATAAGGTGATTGACACTCTACTACCGCGAGTGCAAATAACATCCCTGCGTTTGCCGTAAACCCGTATGAACAGAGGTTTGGTGTGAGTCAGCCAGCCGCCAGTGTTGTGTTGTGCAAATCCTTGTAAATAAGGTGATGAACTTAGAAACACGCCAAGTTACTTACTGTAATACACGTTCTTTTTAATTTTACGCATCTACTCTTGAGTAGATGCCTTACCTACCTAAACTTTTTACAGATACATTACAAGTACGTAATTTAACAGTCCAAAGCCTGTCAAAGTGCGATGGTAAGTTTATCACCTTGTTACGTGAATAAGCCGTTTTAATAACTGGTAAGTTTGTTTATTCTGCTCTACATTTAATTTAAAGACAATCAGCTGTTCACTAAATTAACCTGTAAAAAGAGATACCTACGAGCGTGCGTTGCTTTCATTCAGTGAAATGACATCGAGTTCATTCATGACTTCATGACGGAGCGTACGTACTTGACGGACCGTGTTGTGCGAAATTGAATCAAAGTAAAAAAAAAATGTTTAGTCTCCCAAATCAATTTAACGACTCCGGGGCACGAATTTTTTTTACTATTGTAATCTATATGCATGACTCTTACTCCCATTGCAGCGGTGGCATATATTTTGGAAGCACCTTATATATCTTATACATACAAACCTATTTACATTAATAAAATTCTCACATAATTTAATGGATTTACCTGATAGCGTAACTGAATTGACAAATTGTCAAAACCTTAATGATTTCATTAGTAAAATCCCCCCTAAAACTAATCTAACCTGTATTCATTTTAATATACGATCATTAATATTAAATTTTGCAAGTCTTGAACAATATATTCTCGCTTGTCCAACTAGTATTGATCTAGTAATCTTAACAGAAGTCAATATTTCAGAAACATTGACTTGTTTTTTCCAAATAGACGGGTATAACATGCATGTAAACCTCAGAAAAGATAAGAAAGGCGGCGGAATAATAATTTACGTACTCAAAAAACATAAAATGTCCACTTCTATCACTAAAACATTATATTTTGAAGGACTTTTAAACAAAATAACCACATCCACAAATTACACTTGTAATCTTCTTGCTATTTATCGCCCGCCTAGCACAAGTAAACACCTATTCCTCCACGAACTACAACAATCATGCGAAAAAATTAATGATTCCGAAGATTTATTTATATTAGGTGACATTAACATCGACATCGCCGCAGAATCGCCTATAAAGCATAAATACACAACATTATTAGCCAGTTACGGGCTTGTGACCGGGATCTCGGAATATACACGAATTGAGTCGAGAAAAAATATGATAAGTAAATCGTGTATTGACCACATAATATATTTGCGCGGTCCCGCTCACAAGACGTATACACTGCGACACTCCGAACCGTACTGGCAGATCACCGTGCAATAACATTTGCTTGTGTCGGACCTCAATATCATATACAGGCTGCTCCTAAACTAAAAACTTACATGGACCAAAATAAGATCACTTCGTTGTTGGATAAAATAAATTGGAATTCAACTGGATATATGAGCGAAATATATAAATTTATAAAAGACAATTTTAACAGATGTTATACTGAATCTTTAAACACAATTAGAATTAGAAATAGAACAGCGACTAAATTAGCTAATACGTGGGTAAATCAAAAAACTATCAAGGCGAGCGAGAAAAGAGATTATTGGTATTCTGAGTGGCTAAAAAATACTAATAGAATAGAATAGAATAGAAAAAAACAAAAATACAATAAAATCAGAAATGAAACTAACAAAATTATACAAAAAACTAAAAATTATCATATCAAAATGGAAATACATAATAATAAAAATAATCAACTGAGACTTTGGCAAATACTAAATAAGCTCACTGGTCAAACAAAATCCTCTATAGATAATATAATTTTGAGTTCATTTGAAAATGATAAGGTCAAGCCACTAGACATTGCCAATAATTTCGCCAATACTTTCCAGGGTAGTGTCTCCAAAATTGTACCTACATGCAATCAACCTCTTTTGCCAGTGCACGCATATAAATCACCTACGAATGTCTCTCTAAGATATCAAAAAGCAACTCCGAGCTCAATAATTAAAATAATAAAAGGTATTAACACTAAAAAAGCACCAGGTATAGACAACATTCGAGCGATTGATGTAAAATTTATTTGTGACAAAATATCAGTAGTCATCGCAAAGCTTATAACGCAAGCATCGAAAGCGCTAAATATCCTGTCGAACTAAAAACCGGTGTCATAAGGCCTATTCATAAGAAAGGTAGCAGATTAGACTACGACAACTATCGCGCTATAACAATATTGTCCATAATAGACAACATAATTGAAAAATACATAAGTAAACAAATACACACGTTCTACAGACAACATTCAATCCTAAACAAAAGTCAGTATGGGTTTCAGCAGCAAAA
Source organism: Coleophora deauratella (assembly GCA_958295455.1). Classification (NCBI taxonomy): domain Eukaryota; kingdom Metazoa; phylum Arthropoda; class Insecta; order Lepidoptera; family Coleophoridae; genus Coleophora; species Coleophora deauratella. The sequence continues at coordinate 3,567,985 of OY282403.1, read as the reverse complement.
AAGTACCACGCAACTCTTATCTGCCTTCACTGATGATGTCAATAGCCATCTCGATGATAAGAAACATGTACTCGTAGTTTTCATTGATTATAGTAAGGCATTTGACACCTTGAGACATGAGCTGTTAATTGATAGACTGGACGAGTGCGGATTGCGAGGACCTCTTTTAAAGTGGTGCAAAGATTACTTGAAAGATAGAGCGTACACTGTCAAAGTGGGAAACATTACAAGTGCTAAACAAAGTGTTACACACGGTACTGCACAAGGCTCAGTTCTCGGTCCGTTACATTACTTAACTTATGTTAATAATGTCACAAAAATTATCAAGCATTGTCAAATTTATCAATTTGCTGATGATACTTGCCTCTTATCAACGGACAACGATATAACGCTTGCACTAAGCAAAGTGGGAAAGTGATTTCACTAGCCTCATGAAATGGTCTCACGACGCCGGCCTAGTAATGAACTACACTCGGCTTCAAAAAAATCGCACGTCCGTAAAAATAGGCTTCAAGCACTGTTAATCTTTAAGACAAGCAGTTATTCGTAGCAATATTGGGTATCATTTGAGAGCCCTATAAAAACTCTTTAAAAAAATATCCATTTCATTTGATTAAAGAAAAAGCTTGACACTTTAAGTCACTGTGAATGACAATGGAACTGATTCTCCTCTTCAAATTTTGTTTGTATTGTTTTGTTTTTTGGGTATAAAAGGGTCGATACAGCTTATCGGGGGATAAATTTGCTACCAACAGTCGAAGAAGACACAGAAGAATATCTTTCATCAGAAAAACGTCCTTGAAGATGGACACTACTGCTGCTGAAGCCGCCCAAGTTATCGCACTACTGCAATCAGGACTACGTCAGTGTGATGTTGCTCGGCAATTGCACTTGAGTAGCTTTTCTGTTCGAAGAGTGTACCAGCGGTTCCTGCAGACCGGTGGCTTTGTCCGAAGGCGTGGGTCTGGTAGAAATCGCTGCACTTCTGCGAGAGATGACCGATTCGTCGTATCGAAGTCTTTGAGAAATCGGTTCTCTAATGCTGTTGAGTTGCAACAGCAGCTTCAAGCAGTTCGTAGAAGGGCCGTGAGTGTCTCTACAGTTAGAAGAAGACTAAAGGAGAGAAATATTGTGGCTAGAAGACCTGCCACGGGTCCAAAATTAACCGCAGCGCATCGGCGAGCACGCCTGCAATTTGCTCGCGCCCACGTCAATTGGACTCTGGACCAATGGAGAGCTGTTCTCTTCTTAGACGAAACGAGAGTGTGCCTTTTCTGCAACGATAGACGCAAAAGAGTATACAGAAGACAATGGGAACGTTTTGCCCAAGCCTGCATCCAAGAGACGGTAGAATACGGGGGCGGTTCCTGCATGTTCTGGGGCGGCATATCTGCCGACGGCAAAACTGAACTTTCTTGCGTCTCTCGGACCGGCGGTGCTCGCGGGCAAGGGTCGATGACTGCTCACCGGTACATCACAGAGATCCTGGAAAAACATATGGTCCCCTATGCTGGATTTATTGGCGACGGGTTCACATTAATGCACGATAACGCTCGCGCGCACACTGCTGGAATTGTGCAGGGCTACCTTCAAGAGGTTGGGATCCCTGTCATGCAGTGGCCAGCGAGAAGTCCAGATCTGAACCCGATAGAGCACCTCTGGGACCAGCTGAAACGCAAGGTTAGATCCCGTGATCCCGCTCCCGCGACTCTTCAGGAGCTCCAAGACGCCGTTATTGAGGAATGGGACAGAATCCCTCAAGAAGAGGTCCTAAAGTTGGTGCGATCGATGAGGGAGCGCATGGAAGACGTCATTAGGGCTAGGGGGGGTAACACTAGGTTTTAGGTTAGTTTTAAGCAACTTTGTTTTGAAAAATTAATCAGATTTCATTTGGGTTTTTTAAGGATTTTTATTGTTTTGTAAATTTTTCTCAGTTCCAATAAAAAACATTGAATGAATTATTGTTTTTGCATTCTCTGTTTCCTTACCTTTCAAATGATACCGAACATTACCAATATTTCATAATACAAATACGATTGAAAGATGTTTAAAATAGATTTCTTAAAAGGTGCGATTTTTTTGAAGCCGAGTGTATGAGAAAACAAAATTAATTTACATTTCATCTAGCCAAAAAAGATTATCTGTACCCATAAACCTCATTGCCCACAGCCATCACTGTCTCCATGATAACACTTCCACCCAGTCTTGTAGCTGCAGCCTTATTGAAGTGGTAGAACAGCAAACCTACCTTGGCTTAATAATAGACAGCCGTTTTAAATTGTTTCACCATATCAATAAAGTTTGTGACAAATTAAGGGCCATACTTTCAAAATTTTCAATAATTAAGTACAAAATTCCCTATCCTATATTATTATCTCTCTATAAAGCCTTGGCAGAATCTATAATACAATACGGACTGAACAGTTATGGCAGAACCAGCAAATCCCATTACCTGTGCAAGAAAAACTGAAATATACATTACTTCTACACACAAACATCAGCTACGAAGCGTTCATAACCCTAAGCTCATTGTACCTAAAACACACAATTTATACGGTGAACGTCATTCTAAGTACATTATACCAAAACTAATAAACGAACTTCCTATAACATTAAAAGAAGAAATCAATCCTAAAAATATCAAAAACAAACTAAAAACACACTTCCTACAACAACTTATATCATATTAATATTTATCACATTTTATTTAACCTTTCCAATCAACCTGTATATGACTCCAATCACAGCTAACGAGCACTCATTTCACTCAGTCATTCACTCACTCGACTCATACAAAATTGTAAGTAAAGTTGTTTGTTATTATTAACTTGTATGCAAGCGAGCGAACTACCTGCTAACTTATGTTATGTAACTATGTACCTACTGGACGATGAACCACGGTGTGCGGAAAAACTTAATTAAGTTTATGTACACTGTGCATTATGTGATTTTATTATATTATGTCATAAATAAATAAAATAAAAAAAAATGAAAAAAAAACTCCGATATTTAAAATAGTTGTCTGCACAAATATGAAATAAAAAGTAGGGTATCCAATTTTGAGGTCATATCACCTACTGGACTGGAATCAACCTAACAACCTACCCTACACAACTGAATTATGGTTTCAATATTTCAATACAATTATCTTTACCTCCTCGTCCTCTGCCTTCTCTTCCTCCTCCTCCTGGTGTGCTAAATAATAATCCTCTGCCACAGTAAACAAATCCAATTCGCTATCAATGGTAATGTCATTCATTGAAAATATACTAATGAGTGCAGCAAGCGACAGGTCTTTCAAACTGCATTTTGTCAGAGCTAATTTGGTCTTAGCCTTAATCACCTGCAACAAAAACATTCTAATAGGTACGGTATATGTATTCTAAGAACTAATATTATTACTTAATAAATACCTTCTTCATATTTCTTTAACTTGCCACCTGTCACACAGGCTGAAGGACTGAGATATACAGGGAATGTTAAAAAGTGCGTTTGAAATTTCAAATCACTTGATTTGAATCACTAATTTTAGTCGAGATTAAAATTATTAAATAAATAAAATCGCTAAAAAATTGTCAAGGGACACTTCCCCCGACATAAGATACGGCGCGCGCGCTTTATGAAGAACTTGTTGATTTTCGTACATTTTTGTTAAATATGGCAAATAATTATACCTACTACTGTTTTTTTAAATGACTGTCACGACTTCTTATATAGGTACATACTAGCTGGGAGACCGAGCGTCGCTCGTTCAATCGGAGCGTTTATAAACTAATATAACTTGTTTAGTAGTAGCTATAAGATATATTTTCTATGAAACATTTTGCAGGGTGTTGTTTCAGTCGATAGTGATAGTGACCTTCTAAGGAACGAAAGGACATACAATATTTGTTCTGAAAATATAGTTCGCGTCACGTAAAAAGAGCGCTGGCTGGCGTTCCAAGGATGCACTCTGACAGCAAATGTTTAGTACCCTCTCTTTCACACTTAAGCGATTTATATTATGCTATCCTGTTGTCAGAGTGAAGTGTTGTGCCCTCGGAACGCCCGCCAGCGCTCTTTTTACGTGACGCGAGCTGTATCTATAATATTTTTTATAACTTGATTCTATTGAAAAAAATACATGCAAATTATCCTTTTTTTATCAAAATACAGAAACATATTCAACGATACGTAGTATTAGAAAGTTATTCATCATTTATTATGATAATAGATACAGTTAGTAATATCAATCCGTTTTGGCAACTTTTTAGAGATTTTCTTATTCTAAATGTTGATCAGCGCCATCGAGTTGAGTTTTGAGAAAGCCGTGTATTTCCTATTGCCAATTACATGAGGCAGGGCGGCACATTCATCAGGTATGCATGCAAGTTCAGATAAATACATTGCAGGGGCTTTTAATCTCATCTCATCTCATCTCACCAATATTATAAATGCGTAAGTATGGATGTTTGTTTGTTTGTTCCGCTTTCACGCCGAAATTACTGAACGGATTTGGAGGAATTTGGTAGGTAGATAGATAAAGCACTCGGCTAACACATAGGGGGTGGTTCTTCAAAATTTGGTTAACTTATGGCCTAATTTTGACAAAGGTCTTCTTAGATAGTTATCAGTAAATTTCTAATTCGATACTGTGGGTATAATATCTACTTTGTTGCATCTAAAAGGGCCAGTCACTTTACTAAGTATTTTAGGAGAAATTCGAGTTTATTTGAAATCAGCTATCTAGGGACTGACGAGACATGATAGGGACTGACGCCAAAGACGGTTAGTGTGTTTAATCACATTTTTATTGCAAAATTAACCTTAACAAAATAAAATAACTTCCATCATTATTATCAATTATTGTAATAAACAGTCAAAATATAAGTTATTTTATATAATTAGTAGAATTATCTTCCTACAATCTTAAATTTAGTATCATAGTCTAGTTTCAGTCTCAAAAATATTCAATATACTGAGGTAGACAATCAATTTTTATTACCTTGACAAGCTATTTTTTATATCAGTGAAACTTATTACCTACTTATCTCTTGAATTTATAAACTCTGATTATACTGAAAAGTTACAATCACAGGCTTTCTTTCATTAACTATAAATTTTCTTAGCAATTAAACTGTACTTTGAGTTTAGTATGTACTTACAAACTAATAATCTTTAAGTAATTAACAATACTTTAAAAAAATAGCTTTCTATGTAACAAAATTATAATTTGAACGTAATAATCACTCTTTCTCTAATTCACAAATACTATCACATCACTATTTGTTCTACTTTTCGTAAACGTCAACAGGTTTTTTAAATTTGTGAAACACTGTTCCACCCTTGACTATGAGGTTAGGAACTGGCAGTTTTTCTAAAACATCTTCGTAAGGCACGTCAGCGATATCATTCTCATTTATTTGAAATTCTGTGCCATTATCATTGCAAACTTTAAGGAATGTAACTGTCAGCTCTCCATCTTCATCGTCATATTTGGAGCAAATTGCGGCGTATCGATATTCTTTTCTCTTCATAATTAGCTTGATTAGAACGTAATCTCCACTGCCATAGCTCGTTTTAGACTTTTCCTGCGCATATTGGCTTATACTTGCTAATGGCACATCATCTTCGGAATCCGTGAAAACATCTGGAACTTGAAGCCGCTCTGTATTGCTTTGGTATGTTATAGTCCCTAAGTTATAATGATTACATCCAACATCATCACAGAAGCAACTAAGTGACTTCAAGACAAGTTTATTTGAGTTATAAATATTACCCGAGACTTGGTGCACTAACAGAGTGCCTTTAAACGGTTTCTGCTTTTTCTCATGCTCCTTGATCATTTTGTTGACTGTTTCTATTTCAGCATCTTCGATAACAGAAATCTGTATATTTGGACATCTTTCACGGAGTACAGCCACAAGGTCGTGTAAAGTTGTAATGTCACCTTTCTGAGCTATGAGTTGGTCCGCACTACGTTTGCAAGTCGCTCCGATTCCATCTGGTGCTCCTTTTCCATGTCCCGCCTCGTGGAAATTCCACGTGTAATTCATAGCGAGTGGATAGAAGTCCTGGATTCTGCACCCCAAAATATAAAACATTGTTTTGTTTCGGTATTGGGTCACAGGACCGTCACTCAAGAAATGCAGGTTTTCTACTGAGGGAGGCAACGTTCTGAGCACAGGCTGTAAGTGTGCCCAAATGGCGCCGGCATTGTGAGATAAATTTAACGATACAGTGCAGTGAGAAGTTATTTTATCCTTTGTGTAAACGACCACAGTATGCAATGAAATTTGAGTCCGGGAGCCACCAAAATGATACGACTGAATTTCTTGGTTGCATTTTGTTCCGAAAAGTCCATGTGTATTATTGCATCTTTCTCTGTAAGTGAATCTTTCAATGATTTAACAGTTTTATATTGGTGAACGATGTTCTGTTCGTGGTGAAACAATTTTGGAAGATCACTTTCTTCTAGTTGCATTATTAAATCACTAGGTTTTAAGCTGAAGATCTCTTTCTTATACTTTGTGACATATCGATTATTTTTAGTTTTTAAGTCCTTGATCAATTCCTTGCTTTGCTTCCATTGTTTGAATGCAATTTCCTTACAATTATTAAACTCCATGTATGGTAAAGTCTTCATTGAGCAGTTCTTGCAAGTTCTCGCTAAGCAATTTTCTGAATAACGATCACAGCAAAGTGTTGCCAGGGCATTTTGATAAGTTGAAACGTTTAGAACGTTTGCATTTTTTAAGGCATCTAATTTCAAGTTGATGTTTTCATGAGTAATACAGGCACAGGTGTCACGGTCTGTAAGCTGAGGCACAACGACCCAAAATGGACGCAATTTGCAGAACTCAGCGTACCGTGAAACCGGCCAACATTGCCCTTGGCGGATATGTTTGCCCAAAAGCAAAAAATAACTTAAGTCATAAATTGCAAACAAATTTAGTGAAATAGCAACATTTTGATCTTTTTGGGTAAATTTAGACATATTATATGGCAACACTGAGATGTTGTTCCGCTGCTAAGTTCATTCAGTTGACGGCGAGACGCGTCATAAGTGACTCGAGTGTCAGGTGGTGCCAAAATTTTCATTCAAATTTTGACAAGGTGTGATCGTAAAACAGCTCGCAGGTAAGTAATTGTAATATCATGGTTTTAATACGTTGCCAGGCGTATATTTCTTTGTTTATTCAGTCTTTTAATGGACAAATCTCCGAGAAAATGCAGAGGGCAATGTTTCCCGAACTTACGTGACTATAAAGGTGACAACATTGCCCACCGAATAAATGATGTTAGGGTTGAAACTCACTCCGTAGGTATTTTTTTTATTACTCTACCTATCTGATTTTTATAAATTCCTGCAATATTAATATTATCGTTAGGAAACATGCACATTTAGTGGCTAGCTGATTGTGTATTTATATTTTACCCATCAAACTGAATACCTTTTGTTCTACAACTTTGTTGAAATCGCAAAGAAATTTTCGGACTTTTCATACAAACTTGGTTCGCCAGCTGATCGATTTGTATGAAAAATCCAAAAAAAATTTTGCGATTTGAACAAATTTGTAGAACAAAAGTTGTTCAGTTTGATGGGTAAAAGCCAACCTTGAAGTATTATCACACCTTTCTGTTACACCCTGTAAACAAACCTAGTATGTAGATGACATTGACATGTGTCAGTTCCATAGTAAGTTTGTTTACCTTTTGCTTTTTTTTGATTGGAATGAAGTATAAAGTACAAATTTTAGAAATGTTTTAATATCTAAGCAAAAGTGTTATATAGAATTACTAATTAGCTTTGCTTCTTTAAACTCGCTGTTTTTTGAAATACAATAAAAAATCGTACAAAACCAAACGATTTATTTTTTTATATATTTTTAACCGATTTCAACTACAAGTGAGTGCCATCCCTGACCCACTGATTCAGTTTGTATGAAAGTTTAGTTGGTATGGAGTGTAACATTGCCCACCTAAATAATATTATACGAACAAATTATTCGGTCATAATGACATTACGTGTGGCAAATTTTCACCACTCGCCTTAATGTGTCTTATTTATATTACCGTAGGAGTGATAGTCGCAGAGAAATCAAGGATGAGCAATGTTGGACGCTTCTAGAGGTAATTTTGCCCGGCTCTTTACCTGCGTTTTCTTCGGATACCTTATGATTGCTGGGGCCTCATAATTTGTTATTTAAAGCACTTGATAGTAATATAGATAATAATCCAGTTCGCTATGCATTTCGGCTTATCGTATTCCTAAAATTTTAAAAATCAACGAAAATGCGGGCAATGTTGGCCGGTTTCACGGTACCCAATTGTCATCAAGTTCATTTTGAGAAACTTTTGATGCAAGTTTTTTAAAGAATCCAATAGATACCTTTTTTGCTTTTTTATTTTCTTGCGAGTAATGCATTCTTTTTTTCCAGCCGCACAACGACTATTGTCATCACTTTCATAAAATCCTTGAATGATTTTTTCAACTCCCTTTCTATTGCGCTTAGCTTCATATTTTGTACGATTAAATCCCATCTGTTTGTATGTAATAGCTTTATTTCCAAGTCTCCATATCTTGTATTTATGTGTCAGTGGACTGGACAACATCGTTCTTAAGGAGGAGGAAGTTTTTTTCTGCTGTGTGTCAATCTTTTTATCTAATAGTTGCGTCTGGATAATCTCGCCAAATAATGCTTTTTTTATCAATTCTGCTTTTTGATTAGGGTCGTTAGCCATGGTTTCAATTTTACTTTTTGGTGTAAGTGCTTTCTTATTTTTCGTCATTCTACGTTTCAGTCTTCTGTTTCTTTGTTGTTCGCTAGCAAGTTTTTTCTTCAAATTAATAATGAGTAAGTCCTTCCTTTTCATTATACTATTTCTTTATTTCCGTTGAACCATACTCCTTCTTTTAGCTTCAGCTCTTCTTTCATTGTTTATAATAGGAACTTCAGGAATATTGTCCTCGTCTGATGACGGCGGCGTATTTTGGTCCATGTATTTATTACCATTTCCACGAATCTTTTGTTTTTTTCTATAATCTGATGAGTAGGCTACCCATTTTTTTCGAGCTCTTCTGTGCTCACGCGGTGTCATGTCTTTGACACATTTCCTTTGTCCTTTTTCTTTTTTCTTTAGATATTTCTGTCGTTCTTTTTCTTTGTACTCTGCTAGCAAAACAGGGTCGTTTTTATTTTTTTCCAAACGTCTCTTTGCCTGTTCAGACTTTTTTTTGGCGAGTTCTTCTTTGGACAGTAATGTTTTCTTTTTAGGTGCCATATTCTACAACAAATACACATATTTTATTATTAAAACCATGGATCACGCAGTATGACCGTCAGTCCCTAGGTGTGGCATCAGGCCCTAGTCACTTTTACGACGAGGGCCTGACGGTCTAGGGACTGACGAATCAAAGCAAAATCAAACATAACCTATTATTTAAAATAAACATAAAAACCAGCAGGTGATCAAAATAACAAGGCAGACAAAGCTCAAATTTACAATAAGTAATGAGATCAATTATTAATTAACTATTTTTGAAACGACTTACCTAGGGACTGAGAGTTTGACTGGCACAGCACGTGCTTCCGTAACAAAGTCGGCGACCACACTAAAAACGAAATGGCTGACGCGGCATTGGTCGTGTTTACGGCTAACTTCACATCGATGCTTCCATTGGAGTAAGTTATGAAAAACGCCATAAGCTTAGATGCCGCGTATTTTCGAATTTCGCAAATAGCTAGGGACTGATATTTTTTAACGCTTACATTTTTTAACTTGAAATAATATGATAAAAGTAATTGTTATTAACAATTAAATCGCAATGACTAGGTTAATTATGTAATAGTAAACGTGTTTAAGTCGAGTTAAATCAAAGTATTATTTAGAGAATTAGAATAACAATGAAATGCTTGCTAAATCTGGGAGATCTTACATGGCTAGGGACTGATATTTGGAGTAGGAAGAGGCGATTTTCGGAAATAAAAAATATTATGATATAAATCAAAGTGAGTGACCAAATTACATGAACTTTATAATATCGCTTAGTAGTTACAAATATTGGATAAAATAGATATAAATATGTGAAAATTGCTGCTACCACCAAGTTAACCAAATTTTGAAGAACCACCCAGACACTTTTTATCCCGGAAAACTTAATTTCCCGTAGGAATTATTAAAAACTCAAAAATTCCACTTCATCACTAGATGGCGCTATCTTAAGACTTATACTGAAGTTTAAGTATGTTATAAGGAGTGTTACTATCAATCTCCTGAGTCCTAAACGCATACTATACTGAAGTTTAAGTATGTTATAAGGAGTGTTACTATCAGTCTCCTTAGTTCTAAACGCATACTATACTGTAGTTTAAGTATTACTATCAATCTCCTGAGTCCTAAACGCATACTATACTGTAGTTTAAGTATGTTATAATGAGTTTAACTAACAATCTCCTAAGTCCTAAACGCATACTATACTGAAGGTTAAGTATGTTATAAGGAGTGTTACTAATAATCTCCTGAGCCCTAAACGCATACTATACTGTAGTTTAAGTATGTTATAATGAATTAACACATGCTATACTGAAGTTTAAGTTTCACTATTTCACTAATCACTAATCACTATCACTAATCACTCACTATCACTATCACTGTAAACGACAGGCGAGCACAACGTCCTAGTGGGCTGTGTCTCCCGAAAACCAAAAACACAAAAGTCCAGACCGACGGAGTTTATTGTACATAAAACGAATCAGCACACAATAATGTCCACGATAAAACAAAGAACACAATAAAATAGTCCACAAGCAATAGAAACTAAATATAGTTCACAAAAAATTACGGGCACTACTTCAAACAATTCGGGCACTAAATGGTCCAACTGGCCCTGCTAGGTTAACGTTCACTAAAATTGATGAACACTGTTTGGCACTAATTTTAAATGTTTAGTAAACTATTAACACACAAAAGTCACAACAATTCTAGCTACGAAGAAATCGTCCAGGTGGATTCACCGGCGATGAAGGTACGAAAGTCCAGTCCAATAACACTAGTGGAAGTGAGTACGCCTGGGCTACACAAGAGCACACCGGGCGGTACTGCAACAGGAACGTAGCACGCTTGGGTCCGAAGACACACTGGGCCGCGTAGTTAACACACGAACTTCAACACACACACTGGGTACTTGTCGCGGTAACTGTCCACTAACTGGTTCGTAGCACTTCACTTTCTTCACTTGGAGAACTGTTCACTGATCTGAACTGATGATCAACTGATTTACAACTGACGCCGCGGTGCAGCTACGCGCGGCTTATATAAGGGGCATCGACTTTTCCATACTTTTCGCCGTCTGCCGAGAGTTTTCCTTTTACGCACACATACGAACACACACACGTAAGTGACGTGTCAAGGACTGCCCCTTGCTCCATCTCTCGGTCTTTCTGGAAAGCATCTCTGTCTATCTCGCTTATTTTACACAAGTCTGACAAAGACCGAATGACACCAGAATATTCGCGCCATCTGTTCCATGCTTGATGAACTCTGGAATGTTCTGCATCAGTTGAAGGACAGGCTGACTTAGCAGTTTTGCTACTCGACGACAGATGTCGCTTCTCCAATTTTGTATGGAACTGCTGTAACTATGCGGTGTGCCTTAGGCTTTGCTACAGACCACCGCTCCTAGATGGCGCTAGTAGTCACGTTTGCAGACATTGCGCGCGTATCAAAGTACCACAGCGCGCGGTTTTCAAAATATCTGGCGCCAAATTCAAACAAGTTGAAACTGTTCGCAACAATCACTATAATATTATAAATGAGAAAGTATGGATGTTTGTTTGTCAGTTTGTTCCGCTTTCACGCCGAACCTACTGAACGGATTCAGATGAAATTTGGTAGGTAGATAGAACAAGTGCTGGATTAACATATGGGCTACTTTTTATTCCGGAAAAATGCATGGTTCCCGTAGGACAACTACATAAAGACGGGAAAAACGAAAATGTGTTTGAACGTATTTCAATTTGCAACGGAGCAATGGTACGACCTGATTTTTTGCACAGAGATAGTTGACGGGGTGGGAACTAGGAAGTATGTCACTTCGGGCTACATTTTATTAAGAATATCGATAAAATAATGCAAAACTATTTATTGCTATAAGTTTACTAAATTCATTGAAACTTCGCAAGGTGGTTATGGGAACAACTTGGGACAGTTTTATCTCGAAAACCTCAGTTCCACGCTCGCAAGCCACTTGCAGCTGGCGCACTGCGCTCCATCAGAGACAGTCATAAGCGACATCCACGCGGGCGGAGCTGCGGGCAAAAGTTAGTCAGTAATAAACCAATAACTTGCGCATCTGATGTCGTGTCAATATTTTACACGTAACTTGCATTCATTTAGTTAGTCTATTAGTTAGTTCCCGGCGGCACTGCAATGCAGGCCGACCCGCGCCGCGCGTTTTAAAATCGACAAAGTCAGCATCAGCATTTATTACAACTATTAGCGTTTCTAGTATGTTACCACTGTTAAGTTCATGTAACGTTCAAAATAAAAGTTATTGAAAGTTTTATCTGATCTATATGAGCAACATTGCATGTTATGTTTTTGGATCGGCAATTATAGTTACATATAGAAGTTATTGTTAGCTTGCAGGAATGTTGCACCTTTGCATTTGTAAGTTACAACTATTATCGGCATTTATTATCCGCATTCAACGGAGAGCAACTCAATCGTCGGTTGCCAGGATATTTCAGATCGGCTTGACTCCTTGGCGCTGCGTAGAGATGAAGCCTCGCTCTGCATTCTCTATCACATGTACTATGTGGGAGTGCTCCAAGGAATTGTTCGGATTGATCCCTGCCGCCTCTTTCCGCCATCGTCCTACGCGACAACATTTTCATCCCCATCACTTAGATGGTTGGCAGTCCACAACTGTGCGTTTCACTAGAAACTTTCTGCCTCGCACAACCAAACTGTGGAATGAATTGTCGCCTGCGGTATTTCCGGACCAATACGACATTCAAATCGTCAAGAAAAGAGCGTACTCCCATTTCAAAAGCGGGCAACGCACTTGTAACTCCTCTGCAGCTGCAGTAAGCTGCAGTAAAACTGCGGGCAGCGCAAGACCGGCGCTGGAATTGTTTTACTTTACTTTTGTAGACACTGTCTTTTATTTCTAATTTTATATATTGTGGAATTTTATTGTAAATTTTTATTGATCTGTAATATGGGCCGTTTTTATAAATCTCTAATTTTGGTTCCGATGGTAGCGCCAGCTGGTGTCGTCGGCGGACACTAGTACAGAATTCATATATATTTAGATTTTTCCGTACGAATTTAGCAGTTTCCAAGATATATAGGCATGGGAGGGGGAGAATTTCCCCATTTTTAAAGTAGGGCCTGCAACTTTTCCTTTGTTTTATATTAAAAAGAATTCTAACACACTTTTTCTGAAGCACAAAGATGTCGTGTGCATTTGTACTCTGTCCCCACAGCAATACACCGTACTGGAGCCAGGCATGTGCGTAAGCGTAGTATGCGGCACGGGCTGAATCAAAATGAGTATTTCTTTTCAGGATTGTCAATGCATAAGTGAACTGCGATAGCTTATTCTTTAATTTTTCTATATGGCTTTTCCAATCTGTGAAGGTGTCTATGGTAATGCCCAACAATGTAAACTGTGTAATTTCTGCTATATTTAATTGTTTTGACAGTGGTTTCAAGTTAATTTTTTTTCTTTGATGAGGCCGAAACTGGATTAGCTTAGTTTTTTTAAGGTTAATTTCTAAATTATGGTCATTTAGCCAGCTTTTTACGTCCTGAAAAGTTTTATCTATTTTTATTAGACTGTCGCTATTGTTTTCACATCTAAACAGTAACGAAACGTCATCTGCAAACATAATGCATGTAGAGTTCACTACTTCAGGCAAATCGTTTATATAAATAAGAAAAAGTATACATCCTAAGACACTCCCCTGCGGAATTGAACTGGTTACGTCTCGCATTTCAGAGTAGACTCTACCAACCTCACCAGTATGCGCGTCGTGGCTATCCACTTCTACAAGCTGTTTTCTATCCGATAAATACGATTTAAACCATTGGTAAGATTTCCCACGGATTCCTATACCATATAACTTTTCCAAGAGGATATTGTGCCGTACCTTTTCGTAGGCCTTGGACATGTCTAACAGTAATCCTACTCCATAAGAATTATTACGGATATATTCTAGAGCCTGATTTATGTATTTGAAAACTGCATCTGTGGTTGTTTTATTTTTCCGAAAACCGAACTGATTAGCGCTTATCAACTGAAACTTCTCAAGGAATTTACATACCCGATTTGCCATGGCATTCTCAAATATTTTTGATATAACTGGCAGCAGTGCTATCGGCCTATAGTTATTGATGTCTTCCGGTTTTCCACCCTTTTTAAAAACTGGTCTTATTTTTGCAATTTTAAGTTTATCAGGGAAACATTGTTCGTCTAAGAATTGGTTTATAAGGGCGGTTAAGGGCTTCGTGAACCCTTCTTTACAGGTTTTGATTAAGACTGGAGGGATTTCGTCGATCCCATAGCTGTATTTATTAGGTAAGCCTTTGATTATTTTATGGATTTCCTGTTCTGTTACGGGGGGGAGGTAAAGTGAGTTAACTGCTGGACAATGCGGCTTTCGCCCAGGAGGATTCAAAGTATTTTGTGTTGATGATTGTTTACTGATTTCTAGGTAGTGGTCATTAAACTTGTTTGCAACTGCTAACGGATTTTCAATTTTTTTATTTTGAGATTGTAATACTATGGGTTTGTTTATTTTTTTATCTTGGTATTTTAATGTATTATTGACAATCTGCCACATAGTTTTTATTTTGTTTGTTGATTTATTCATGCTTTTTATATAATTTAGTCGTTTTGATTGTTTAACGCTCTTTTTAAGGATGTTTCGATATTTTTTATAGAATGATTTTAGTGTTTTATCATTTGTTTCATTAACAAATATTTTTAATTGTCTTTTAAGAGTACATGATTTTTTGAGTCCAGTTGTTAACCAAGTTTTTTTATTTTTTAGGCTTAAATTAACGCGTCTTTTTGGTATGTATAAATTTAGAAGCTGTTTGATTTTATTTTCTAATACATTATAATTTTCATTTGTGCTGTTTGTCTTAGTAATTATTTCGTTCCAATCTACTTCTTGCAAAGCAAATTTAAACTTTATTAAATTTGTGTCTGAAAAACATCTTTTATGTATATATCTTGCCGTTCTTAATGATGCCGAGTTTTTATCTTGTGACTCGATAGAGCACAATATGCTTTTATGATCAGAAATACCATTATCTTTTACAGCTACATAATAATTCTTAGCGTTCGTAAATAGCAAATCTATACAAGTTGATGTTTCGCGCGTTACACGAGTTGGATCTTTTATTAATTGTTTCATGTTGCACTCTAAAAGGCTGTTACATAAGTTTCTATAATCGAGTGAGTTTTTCAAAGCGTCAATATGGAAATCTCCACCGATTATTATTTGTTTAGAAGGAAATTTATTTTTTATCATATTAGTTACTTGCTCAATGACGTCTAGGAATTCTTTAATCTTTCGGTCTTTCCTGTACACACTGATTAAAATTACATTTTGTTTAGTTAATTCAATTGCACAACATTCCAACAAATATTCAACTGATAAATTCTTTAAGTCTGTTAATTCCCTATAATCTATACCATCTTTCACAAAGATTGCCGTTCCGCCTCCACTTCGATGTTTACGAGTAAAGGCTGAAGCTAAGTTGTATCCTTCTATATGTAAACATTTATTTTGTTTTTCTTTGATCCATATCTCTGATAGGCATACTGCTTCATACTTCTGTTCTGCCAAAAAGCTTTCCAGTATATGCAATTTGTTATTTAGGCTTTGTACGTTTTGAAAAAGGATGTTGAAATTATTCTCAAACGGATTTTTCTTCACGAAAAAACTGAGAGGTGATGGGTCCGTTGACAATAGTTTGAGATGTTTTAAGGCTTTTATTATATTTTGTATCAGTTCGTTATTTATATCTGCAAATATTATTTCCAAGCCATGGTTATTCACTCGTCCACTTCCTCTTGAAAACATTCGGAAATCATATGAGAGATTTAGGTTGCTGTCGAGTAGGTAGGCATATTCATGTGAGTTTACATCTAGATACAGGAGTTTATTAAATGTCTCTACTCTCCAATTATACATATTAGTGTAAGCACCATATTTGTATGTTGGGAGACTGATTAAAATATTTCTATGGTTTATTATTAGAAGTGTTTCTCTTATGTACAGTACTAACTCTACGTAGTTTCTCGTCGAAATGAAGTCATCTTCGCCTATGAAGATTATGCAGTGATCATTCATGGTAAAATCTTTTAACTTTATTTGTATGGAACTTATACGGTTCTTGATACCCACACCAGGGCTCAAGTAGCGGCAAATATCATAATTTTCTCCTAGGTATCGCTCTGCACTTGATAATATCTTATTGAATTTTTGTGTATCCAAAATGCAGAGTTTCTTTCTCTTATGATTTTTTTGGTTTTCAGGCTGCTCTTCTGTCAAAGAACTTTCAAGAGTAAAAATACCTGATGCAGAAGAGATTTTTGATTCATTGCTAATAGTGCAATTTGGTGGTTGTTGAAGGTTTTGTTCAAGATTTCTAATGAATTTTTTCAATTTATTAATCTCTTTTTTCGCATCTTTCAATTCATATTTTAAAGATGTAATTTTGTTTTGTAGCTCTGAAATTTCTTTTGTGTCACTTTCTGATTCGTTCAATAGTGGGTTTATGTTGGGGATAACTGGAGGAGTAAAGAAACCAAGCGAACCGTTTACACTCAACGACTGTCTCTTATTTTAGCGCTTTTTACTTCTCGTTGGAGTGGGAGAAGAACATATCACCTTTAGCGTTTCGACTTCTTTTTGTAGTTTACTTGTTAATTTTTTTAGCTCATTATTATCCAAGATTGTAGTTTCAAGTTCATTCTGAGTAATCAGGAGACTTTCTGTTAGGTTTTCTATTTGTTCTTTTAGTTCTTCAACCGTATCGATATCACCTGTCTTATATTCCACGCTCCTTGATAGTCTGTTAGCAAATAAAATGGAGTCATTCGAAGTCTCTGTATCCGTTTGTACAGATGAGTCAACGCTAGTTAGGGGACTCTGTTTTTTATTGATTCCAGATCCAGATGGTGTACTACTTGCATTCACATCTTGTAGTGCGCTGTTACCTGGTATTGGTAAATTTTCCGGTAAGTCTGTTTTTTTTTTAGTTGTGTTTTTTTTGTTTTGGGTATTATATGTGTTACTTTTTTCTGTTTCCGTATGCAATCTTGGCATTTCCATTTTGCCCTTTTAGCGGGTGCCATTAATTGCCATAGCTTTTCCAACGTTCCCACACAGTCAAAGTCATACCTTAGTTTGCACGATGAACATAGTATAGTGTCTCTTGGATCAACTTTCGAGTTGCATTTATTGCAAACTGCTGTTGCTGACACCTGACGGCGATTCCTCGCAGTTTTATCTCTATCCTTTGTGTTACTCATTTCGATTTGAATCCTCTTTGCTGATTTTACTAATCTCAGGAAAGGGTTGGGCGTGTATATTGAGAACATGTATTAGATTGTCACAAATACGTTTATTCGTTAGAATATGCACACACTTAAACGTGCGGCTCTCGCGTAAGTCAACACAGGAACTGCCTGGGCGACATCTGGGCTCGCTCTAAGCAAGATGCACCCCGCCACTAAAATCTACTACTTCAAAACTGATTGGGCGAGCTAAGTAAGGTCCGCCCCCTGGCCATGCAACGGCTCACAAGACTCATTATTGATTACTTTATCGATCTCAATTATACAATCCAAATATCTTAATTATTAATCATAACACTATATCAGTTATTTGGTGCAACCTGAGTATGACAGATGGCGCAGGTCATGCAATGTATTGATGATAGATAGGTAGCTTCGCTTTAAGCGGCAAGCTAGTTAAGTGAGGAGCGTATTAATGCAGGCTTAGCTGTATAGATGGCAGCACTATATCCAGCGCAACATGACTCAGTCGTATTGATATAGATCAGCTGGTATGGTAACAATAACAATGTTTACTAAGCGTCTATTTGTGTTTGAATGTTAGATAGATAGATAGATAGGCTTCACATTCAAGTTACTAAGTCTTTTCTTTATATTAATTGGTAAAAACACTTCCACTGTTCTCGTTCGACACCCTGCACTTATTGAAGTATTTTTTATTTCGCTACGGTAAGTTTATTAATTTTATTCACTGTGTAAGCACGGAGACGATGTGAACCGTGACGGTGACCTTCGATGATTACCAGGTGGTAGGTCACATTACCAGGTGGTAGGCCACATTACCAGGTGTCACGCTACGCTACCGTGTCACGGTACGTTACCGGGTGTCACGTCACGTTACCAGGTGCGAGCCTACGTTACCAGGCGTAAGGCCACGTTACTAGGTGCTGCAGCGTGGTGAGCACGGGCAGCCAGGCCTGCTGGATGGTGTCGCCGTCGCGTCGCGCAGCCACCAGCAGCGCCTTTATCGCGGTCACGTGGCAGGAGGTCACCATCACAAATGGCCATCTCGAAAAGCGCCCCCCTGTCAATTTCGTCTAACTGCCTTCTGATCGTAGTTCTGCTGTACCATCACGAGTGACTGCTGTTGGCCTGCGAGCGTTACCAGGCGTAAGGCCACATTACCAGGTGCTGCCGCGTGGTGAGCACGGGCAGCCAGGCCTGCTGCATGGTGTCGCCGTCGCGCGCGCGGCCGCCAGCAGTGCCTTCATCGCGGTCACGTGGCAGGAGGTCACCATCACAAATGGCCATCTCGAAAAGCGCCCCCCTGTCAATTTCGTCTAACTGCCTTCTGATCGTAGTTCTGCTGTATCTGTTTTACCGTCCTTTCTCATAGTGTGCAATGTTACAAACTAAACCACACAGTGACATTGCTAGGTAGTCAAAAAATATTATATTAAATAATATGTAATATTATTAATTATAATATTAATATTGATTCCCATACGAGCGTCCTAATATGCGGCATAAACGGCCGTATCTCTTGATTGCGTTTGCATAGAAGTTTGATTTTTTTACAGCTTCAAGGGATTGCAGGCCTAAGTATTTCATGTAGAGTTCAAGACATGTGTGAATATGAATTTATACGGAACCGTCGGTGCGCGAGTCCGACTCGCACTTGGCCGGTTTTTTTTATAAAACATATTTTTTATCAACCCTGAGTACCTATACTTAGAATACAGGAAATAAGATCAAAAACTAAAACCCGACTACAGAAAAATCTCTCTCTGAAAAGTATGAAACAAGAAAATGATGTTCAGAGGATACCCGTGGTTATATACCAGTACGTAATTTAGAGCTGTTTATCCCTAAGGATAAGGTGGCATTCGACTACTTGCTTCGACATACTTTCTTGTTTCACACTTTTTATAGAGAGATTTTTCTGTAGTCAGGTTTTAGTTTTTGAACTTATTTTTATTTTTTTGGAGTTTGGCTCACATTTGACACAATTATCGAGCGAATGCAAGCAAAGCAGCGAGTAACAGCTAGTAATATACATATATATTTTAGAAATGTGCTAGTTAAGCCCTTTCATTTTACACCCAACACGGTACATTTTAAGAAAAAACTGTTTTTTGGTCATGACTTTATGTCCTCTAGAGGGTGCCATATTGAATTTAATGTAACGTCACATAGCGGACAATTGAAAATTCAAAATCATTTATTTCTTTACGTAGGTACATTAAGCACTCTTATAAACGTCATATCATTTTGCTGGAGGAATATTCCAAATGTCATTATCATTAAAATTATCTACAGTCTTAAGTATCCTCTTGAACAAATACAGCGTTTTATAGATCGGGAGCCAGCAAGGTGGTGGTGTATTTTATTATTTTGACATTCATTCAATATGTAAATTGCATTATTTTTTATATCATTGTATTTTAAATTTTTCATTATTTTGACATTTACTGTAAATTGTATAATGTTTATTTCATTGTATTTTTATTTTATTATTTTTGACATTCATATGAAAATTGTAAAATGACGTGTAAAATTTCTTTACCAATAAAATGATTATGATTATGATTATGGGCCTGAACATATAAGAACGCTGGAAGCAGTCTAGCTCGAAAGAACTTTTTGTTTTCAATCGTTTGGCTCGAGTCTTACAGTCCAGATCGGTCACTGAAGTTTTTTATGACGGTCAGAAAACTTAAAAAAGTCGTATTTGACCCAAACATATAAGACTCAAAATGAAATTTGGATATGAAAGTAAGTACATTGGACAACCCCATAATTTTTTTTCTTTTCGCTGAAATCGGTCACCGTCTCAAATCAGACAAGGGTCAGAAATCGTAAAAAAACGGTTTTGGAACTAAACACATAAGATGTCTACAACCAATGTAAATCGATAAAACACACTTCACCTTATACAAAAAGTTCAGTCTTACAACGCGAATCGGTCATAGTTCCAAAATCTGACTACTTTTATAGCTTAGTTATTTTCGCTGACGATGGGCGATAACTCGATAACCATTAAGGTTAGAGGTATAGTTACTTCAGCAAAAATAAAGTGCATAAAATTTCCAACAAAAAAGGTTCTATTCATTTTTATTCTGGGATTAATAGATAAAGAGTTAATTAGAAAAAAAACACTATTTTGTATTAGAAATTTTCATCTATTCGTTGAAAAAATAAAAATTAGAGGTATTGTGACATAAGAAAAAATTTAATACATAAACTATGTTACAAAACCGCTGCATTTTTTTCTGTAGGATTTATAGATAAAAGTTTAATTGAAAAACTAAGTTGTAATCAAACTGTTTTTATTGAATAATCTTAAGGTACAATAAAATTTAAACTGAGCAACATTGTTATTTTTATCAAAATCAACATTAATTTATTTATACGTATGACATAATTTATTTATTTTATCAATACCCTGTGAAGTATACACATACTAAAGGACAGAACTTAAATTTCCAAATGAAGACGTTTAAATATTGTTTTCTACTTTAATTTATAAATTCAAGGCCAAGCCTTATAATGATCAAACCATTAGCAAAATTGTCAATGGTATTTTGCAAAACTATTTCAATACACATTAAAACAAGGAATAAACATATCAATCCTTTAAAAAAATAACTAGATTCCTCAAAGTCGTAAACTTGAGTACTACAGCTTTCCACTTAAGGCTTTAAGTAGTCTGAATAACCTTGCTGAAACGGAGATCGCTGAGAGTTTTGCAGACGTCAGTGCCATCTAGCGGCAACGGTCGGTACAGTTGAAATACTATAAAAACTGCAGAAGGGACAAGTGTTATTTATTAGTTATCCTACACAACTGCCTATTTTTGTTTGCACATCACTGCAACTGACGTCATCGTTACGTGCAAAGTGTTGAGTTTTATTTTTTATGACCAGTAGGCGTCAGGAACCAATACGAAGTATGTAAGTATGTAGAGCGTGCCTACAGCCAAATCGGATTCAACTTCTTTTGTCGGATTGCAGTATTTGATGTTATTAGATTTTTCTCAGTTGTGGGAGTGACATGGGGTACACTATTTTATTACTAGCTGTTGCCCGCGACAACAGAGAGAAAAATAATAAATCTACTCATCATAGAAATATTTGACCTGCACCGGGTGGGGATTGAACCCACGACTCTCGGATGTTGTCAGGGGCACAAACCACTGAGCCAACGAGTCCGTCAAGTTTATGTTTTTAGATTTTAGGACTAGGTGTGATATAAAAAATATTCTTCTAACTGTGTCTAACTAACTATGTCCCAAAACTAATGCGACGAAGGAGATCATTCAGGCTCCATACATTTTTTGGCCTTTTTTTTAAGTGCCGGTCAACCAAAAAAAAAATGTATTATTAGAACTTGCTATTTGGAGCAATAGTTAAAATGACACAAAAGTTGTAGGGTTTTTCTGAACAATGTTATATAAGATGGATGAATCGTCATTTTCATACATTTATTGATTCCTGAAAGCTCAGATATAACTAGAGTTTATCATCTGGTACAATTTTCATTTTTCAACTTTTGTGTCATATTAACATTAATTATTGCTCCAAATAGTTCTAACAATTCGTACTTCTTTTTTGTTGGCCGGCACTTTCATAAAAGGCTCAAAATTAATGATCTCCTTTTGGCTGGTGATAGCTTTGATCAAGACCTATCAAAATAACGAAACATATGTTCTGCAAAAGTTTATAGTTTTCGAGGTATACCAGATTAATAAAAAAAAAAACACTACTATGTTTTTTAATTAATTTGTTTTTTGGACTCAAATATCGTTGATTAGTGTCTCCACTCGGATTCACTACTTTATTCTACAAAAATATTAAAGATGCCATCAGAAATACATCATCAATTAAAAAAAGCTTTAAAATATTCGATAACGAAACTTTATACATCTGCGACGTAAAAAAAATACTGAATAATTTTTGTCTCACATTATAAGATAGAGCATAGTATGCTATAAAAATCCTTGTTTCATGCCCATTTTAGAAATGTATAATACTTGGATATTTTCCTTACAAACAATGAGTTAATTGCTATTTTTGACCTCAAGGTGCTGACTTATTATATTCGAGGTTTTCAAATAAAATTAATTAGATTGATTAAAAATAGAAAGGCGATCATATTATGTTTGTTCTAGAAGGTCACCGTGACTAACTACCTAAAATAAAAATAAAACTGGCCAAGTACGAGTCGCACTCGCACATGAAGGGTTCCGTACTATCGTACAAGAAACTCTAAAAAACACGTCTCTTGTATGAGGAGCCCCTTTAATTTTTTAATATTATTTTAAACTCTGTGTAGTGTTTAAACTCTGTAGCGATTCAAAGTCTGTGAGCATTTCATTTAAATCGTAAGAGTGAAAGAGCAGCGGCGACACTGTGGGACAAAAGTACCTACCCTAATCGGAGACAACTGTACTATTAGATTTTTAATACACCCAAGCTGCTGATTTACAGACTGCCTGGCCGAAGTAGAGATGTTGTTTTGGAAGAAAGATAGAAAAGTGGCGGCAAAATTTATCTTTTTTAGGGTTCAAAGTTCAAAAGCCAACGGGACCCTATTATTAAGCCTCCACTTTCCGTCCGTCCGTTCGTCTGTATATCTGTCAGCGGGCTGTATCTCATGAACCGTAATAAGTAGAGAAATGAAATTTTACAGAGTGTGTATTTCTTTTGCCGCTATGACAATAAATATTAGGCTGTCCCATTCAAAATGACATCTAGTAATCTTATGATTTCCCAAAAATGTTTAGAGATTATTCTATATGATCGAATCACTAATTCGAGTGCTATCACCTACATCAAGCGTTTAAATTTTCTGCTTCGCAGTGGATCGCCAAAACTAAATATTTTGCTCTATGTTCTTCAGCAATCATGGTGATTGTGAACATTGACTTACCGTTGACAGACCTACCACAAATCCGTACTGATACTGGGAGTCATAACATTCCTTGCCAAGTTGACCTCTGTGACTCAATCATCCAACTTCATCAGTTTGATAGGTAATGTATTAGTAGCATTTGGTATATTTCCTTTCCTGAATATCCAGGTACTTCTAAACACATAATCAAACGCAAAACTACTCCCAGGTCTAGAAGGGATTAAGGGTCAATTGCTCTATGTTAATCAGCAATGATGGTTATTGTGAACATTGACCTGCAGTTAATAGATCTACTACAAACTAGAGAGCGAACATTCCCTGCTCAGTCGACTACAAGTATCTATGACTCGATTATCCTACTTCATTGTTTGATACATCACCTTGATACCACTATAGTTTTTATACTCGTATCGGCTGTATTCGCGAAGTTCTCAGTAATATCCTAATTGTTGATCAAGATCCTGAAAGAGTTAAATTGCGTACATAACGTTATATACCTATTGAGATAAAATTGCTAATAACAACCCAAGAGTAGTTAATCTATGTTTTGAATGTCAACACTTCAAAAATATCAGTTCCTGTTGAAAATATAATGTTAAAACCAGGGATGGGACGTATAGTGTTTTGGCCGGATAACCGGATACCGAATATTCGGCTAAATTATCCTGCCGTCTAAAAATGTCTGCAAACGGATGGCAGCCTTAATTGCTATGACGTGACTATGCGCAGCAGCTGCGGGAGGCTGCGTGGCGCCCACGCTTTGCATTGATTCGGGCTTTCTTCGGGCTGACACCTAGCGAACGTGGACAGTTACTTTACTCGCTTGTTTTGTTTATGTATTCAATCAAACAATCACAACGTTTTTGATTGATATACTCTTTATTGTACACACACAAACAATATATAACAACAAAAGGCACAATATTAAAGTTACAGTGGTAAAATGTAGGCGATCTTATAGCTTATAGCGATTCCTTTTTTAAGTTACTGATAAAAATTTAATCGTGATAGTGGTCCTAATTTAATTTGTGTTTGTAAAAATGGCAAGTGTACAGAAAAAGTCGCCTTTATGGACGTATCAGCTTCCGTCCGCGACTCGCCTGCGTGGACTTTAAAATTGGATCCAGAGAGAAAAAAATGTTAAGGTGGCGCCATCTAGTGACGAAGGGTAATTTTTGAGTTTTTAAGCATTCCTCCAGGAATCCTTAAGTTTCCGGCACAAAAAGTATCATATGTGTTAGCTGAGTGCTTTATCTATCTGCCTGCCAAATTTCATCTACATCCATTCAGTAGTTGTGGTGTAAAAGCGGAACAAACAAATAAATAAACTAAAATACAAAATAAACTAAAATAAACAAACAAACAAAAACACAAACAAACATCCATAATTTTGCATTTATAATATTGGTGAGATGAGATGAGATTTCGTCGAAGAGGAACAATTTTCTAAGTGTAATTTATGTGAGGTGATTTCTCGAGGTATCACTGGGAAGAAGGCAGAAACGTCGGCGCTCAAAAAGCATAATTACTACCTCATTATTCTTCTTATCGTGTGGCACATTCAACCGTTCTTCCCACAAGATATAGACGGCGGTTGCCTAGTGTTGCACTTAGCATCACCCGCGGTTACGTGTAGGGCATTTAGATTTACACCTACGGGCGTGTGCAACGTGACTATCATACAAATCTAGAAATCAAATGTGCAGGTTTCCTCACGATGTTTTCCTTCACCGTTAAAGCAGTCTGTATGAAAATGCACGTAAGTTTCGAAAAACTCATTGATGCAGTGGCCAAGATTTGAACCCACAACCTCTGGTTAGGAGGACGGAGTCACTAGCCGCTGCGCCACCGACGCTTTTTTTCCTACTCTACTACTCTTTTTCTCCTACCTCATTAAAGAGTTCCATTGGACTAGACTAAAAATTGGTTTTGTGTTTTTTGATGTTCATTTACGAAATTGTAACTATCCGGCGGGGGCCGGATTATTGAGCTATTATCCGGTATCCGGCCTACTATTAAATACTGGCCGGATAGGCCGGATACCGAATAGTAACCGGATATCCGTCCCATCTCTAGTTAAAACCACTTCCTGAAAAGTTGTCGTTTTGCAATTATGCCCTTATTCGTAAGATACGACGATATGTTACGTTATTTTGTTAGGTCTTGCTCAAAGCTATCACCAGCCAAAATTTGTCGCATTAGTTTTAGGACAACCTGTATATTATTTTATTTATTTAGATTTCGGTCAGAGGGTACCCTCAGGGGTTCTGTGCAAATATCCAAAAATTATAAGATAATAAATAAATATCCAGGACAATTAACATACAATCATCCTGCGGTCATCTGGCTTCATACTAGGATTCTCTGTAATATGGGAACCAGAGACGAATAATATACATATGTAAATAGATACGTTTTTGGAATAAAAACATATATAAATATTATACATCCAGACACAGAGCAAACAAATCTATCGTTAAAGAAATGTTTGCTCTGGGCGGGAATCGAACCCGCAACCCGTGGATCAGTAGTCAGGATAGCGCTCCTGATCACTGAACCAAAAGTCATAACATCAGTACTCTTGTAATCGCCGTCCTGCTTTAACAGACTTAATATTTTTTCTTGTATTTAGGCATTTCTATTACATGAAACAAACAATCGTTGGTTCCTTTTACTTTGACGAGATAAAAAAAATATTTTTTCGTGAAAAAATATTTACATTTACTTTTCGCCCACTAATGCGTAGAAAATATCTTAACTAAGTTACTGATATTAAAAAAAGTATGCACAAGTGAGCTTAGTCTTCAAAAGCGAAGTGTTTTTGTCAAGGACGTCGCTCCGAAACAGACGCGCAGTCCACCCTCGATGAGATCGCGACGCGGACTGCCGGCAGAGTCCGCGGGGGATTACAGGATGGTGGAGCAGGCAGGGTCGCGCGGATTTACTTCCATTTTGGAGAAATAAATACTTTTCACGAATAAATTACGCAGTAAAAATAAAATATTCAAGACAAACTGTTAATATTGATAAGATGTTTATCATGTGTAAAAATTAACACGATATCTTGTGCCGTTTCCGAGAGAAAATAACATTTATGGCAAAATAGGTGTTCTTTAGGGATTTTTTTTCTGAGAGGCGGTTGTCAAAAATATAATTTTGATCAAGACAAAAGATTAATTAAACCCTTGTCTATTATTGTGTATTTTTTATTTATAGATTAGATTAACAGTTATTGAAACAATTTGCCTGAAATATCCAAGAATTTGGACATTTCACATATCTTAAGGCCTTAAGTGTAGAAACTCCGTGCTTTTTCAGGTAGCGAAGTACATAATAGACAGGTTGCGCCATAAAGACATTGTAGAATGCTCGATCAAGTTGTTGGAAGCCAAGATCCCCGATCGCCATATTTTGAAAAACTCCTCCGTAGCGCACTTGCATTGTCGTGTAATAGATGCACATATTAAGTGATTATCCCGAGACATCTCTTCAGAATTTTTGGACTTACAGGATTTAAAATAGTAACATAATGGTGTCGATTCGGTGTTTACGATTAAACTTATTTGACAGAACTAAACTAAATTTAAGCGTCCTTTCCTTGTGTTTTCGATATATAAGGAAAAAGACAGAACACTTTTTAGTTTAATCTTGTCAGATAAGTTTTATCGTGAAAACCGAATCGACGCCAATATGTCTCATCCATAGTAGTGTTAAGTTCTTATAAATTTTTCAACAGTATGTCTTTTGCAATTTAAAAAAAACCGTGGTTATGTTTTTTTGGTTCCGTTACCCTTGGATTATAAAATCTGTGCCCTTGGTTTTTTTGGAGCTCCTTCATTTGATCTTTTAATTATTAGATTCGATTTTTTAAAGAGATCATGGTAGAGGATCATTTTTCATATTATTTTTTTATAATTGACTTTAAAACATCAGTAGTATTCGAAACATGGTGCCAAAAAATGTTTAGCGGACCAGACACTATCAGTAATAATGACAGTATTTTCAAGTAATGACTATATACTGACATTATACTGACAGTGTAGTGTTTGAAATAAAGGAATGACGGTAAGTAATGATGTTATTCGAAAAAATCGTCATTACTGTAGTAATGACAGTATAATGACATTATATTGACAGTGTATGGAGCGCGCATCATTCCGCCCATCAGTATTCACGGAGCAGTCGTCGAGGATGGACGCCTTTTGTTACGGGCAGCCGATTATCTTAGCATTGTACTTATATGTATATGTATGCAATAAGCAATAGCTAATGACTTGCACTTGATTTTATTGAAATTGTTTAAAATATGTTAGACTATATCTAACGTTAGAGTGAGACAGTGTATATGTCGCCAGTAGTCGGACTCCTCTAATCGTTGGAAAGGGATAAAAGATATCTTGTGTGCTATTACTGCTTTAGCAGGGAAAAATGTTAAATTAATGAATAGCTCTGTAATTACGATGATGTCAGTGATGTAACTTTGTATGTATGTCCAGCTTGTTAGCGCCCTCAGTATTTACATGTTTTTTGTTTCGGGCGATAGCTAGTTTTGTTGGTATTCACTTTGTTCGTGAATTTGCTTATAGAATTGTTAGTTTTACTGTTTTTAGGGTTCAATGTCCAATGAATGTTTGTGTTTGGTATTGTTTTATTGTAGAACGTAGGGAATTCTATTAGGTGGAATAAAGCTTGATAGGTAGAAGTTATTAGTTTTAGAAATAATTAGAGATTTGTATATAACTTTTACGAAAATATGTCTTTTTTGTATGTATTTGTGAATTTATTAGTATGTTGGCGGTATGTAGCCTAAGTAAGCATTGTTTATACGGATAGAGATTGTTGTCAGCTTATGTTATGCAAAGTTGGACTGTATTGTATCGAGTAGTTTAGGAGATATGAAGAGGAAATGGAAACCTCAACAGGGAACTTTAGGCCGAGGCCAAGTGAGGGCCTGGGGGTCGCCTTTACAGCATTGCCAAGGGGTATAAAATGAAAATTAGGTTTTTTTAGATAATTGCTCGAATTGTTATACTACCTTGACGTATATCATATATATCGGAAAAATAAGTAATAGTGTTATTCGTAGTAATTCAAATAGAAAGTTCAGCTTCTCCATTGTCTCGATTGTGTTATTATTTCTTCGTGTTTCTTTGAAAGTGTATTGTGTTAGTTAAATTGAAAGTGTTGTTTAGTACATTGGTACTTAACTTGTGTTGTGTTGTTGTGAATTAAAGTGTATTTTATATTTGTTACTTTGGTGTTTTCATGGGCTTGCCTGAGTGTCTTCTATTCTTGAACCACCCTATGGTGAATGTGTAACTGTTGTTGTACCGTTGTGCTAGGACGTTGGCAACACCTTTGTTGCGCC
The DNA here is from genome assembly GCA_958295455.1 of Coleophora deauratella. Classification (NCBI taxonomy): domain Eukaryota; kingdom Metazoa; phylum Arthropoda; class Insecta; order Lepidoptera; family Coleophoridae; genus Coleophora; species Coleophora deauratella. The sequence goes on along the minus strand of OY282403.1, from coordinate 3,539,183 downwards.
GGAGCCTTTTACCTTATTAACGCAATTTTGTAATTGAAATAGAATTTTAAAAATAGGCTTTTACGAGCCTAGCACGGTGTTCGTAACAGTAGCACAAAGCTGCTCCAAGTATTTCCAGTGGAAGTTTTGACGTAAAATATGCTCACAAATCAAAAACACATTTTCCTGACCTAATAACGAGAGAGGTCTAAATTCCCGTATCGCGGTTGACTTTACAGACGTCGTTAAAACCCTAGAAGGCCAACTCTTAGACACAAAAAAAGACGCTGTAGACACGATGAACGCCAGGTTCGCCGGGGCTGCCGCGGCGTGGTGCGCCCCCGCGTACGCGCAACGAGCCACTGCGCTACTGAAAGAGGCGCGCGCGCCCGCCGATCGCTCTATACGTCTAAGGTTATTTACCGCAGACGAAGTATACCAAATAATTAAAATTCGAGTTGCGCAGAAGCCAACTAAAGATGTATACGACATCTCGGTTCCGCTCATAAACGAAGCAGCGACATCACTTGCACCCATCTTAGCGACACTCTTTAATAACTGCCTAAAACATGGAGTTTTCCCCACCCCATTGAAAAAGAGCAAAGTGGTGGCACTTTTCAAAGGCAAGGGAAGCAGAGAAGCGATAGACGGATATAGACCAGTGTACATCATACCCATATTGGCGAAAATCCTATAAAATGGACTGTGCACTAGAATTGCGGCATTTCTCAGTGCGTCAAACGCACTATCCGATAGACAATATGCCTATCGTGCAGGCTTATCAACCACAACGGTAGCGCGAGAAGTAGTTCGGTGCATGCTTCAGGCACAAGAACAAGGCCTGCAGGTCGCAGTCCTGTGCTGCGATCTGTCAAAAGCATTCGACGTAGCGGACCATGACGTGCTCGCTGGTAAGCTTACACATTATGGCTTCAGAGCCACCGCACATGCACTGCTTTGTGATATATTGCGCGATAGGTGCCAAATAGTGGTCGGTGAGAATGGGAAAACGAAGTCAGATCCTGTCTATACAACGATGGGAGTCTCACAAGGGTCTTCAGTCTCAAATATTCTTTTCTCATTGCTTCTGAACGACCTCCCAGACGCAATGAGTTGTGGCTAAATTTATATGTATGCCGATGATGTGGCCGCAGTGGTGAGTGCACCGAACGCCAGCGAGTTGGAAACACAGCTGAACAAAATCGTAAGACAGCTATCTCAGTGGTTTACTGCTAACGGTCTTGCACTGAACTTGACAAAAACCCACTTTCTTCACCTGAACTTAGCAGGAAAGAAAAAAGATCAGCTGTCAGTGTTGCGTAACGGTACTACAATCGGTCAGGTAGAATCCACCACATTCCTGGGCTTTGAAATCGACGACAGGCTTACGTGGAATAGTCACATCGACAAACTATGCGGTAAGTTGGGTGGCGCATGTTTTGCCCTGTGGCGCCTCTCACGCACAGTTCCAAGGGATGTGGTGCGTACCTGCTATTTTGCTACCGTCCACTCCTTACTGCAGTATGGCGCAGAGCTTTGGGGTTGTGCTGCGGACTGGCTGCGTGCCTTTCGGTTACAAAAAAGGGCAGTTAGAGCGATAGTGCAAGTATCGCAGTTCACGTCAGCTAAACCATACTTTACGTCTCTGGGTATACTCACCTTACCCTCGATAGTCATTATGCAAGTCGCTTCATATGCCAGAGAAAACCTTGACGCATACACGCGACGAGATTTAATACTATTAGGTAATTACTTAATATGTTAATTTTACTATTTTTAATGACGTGTAATGGATATTACCAATAAATAATTATGAATTATGACCGCCGTGAACATAGCCGCCTCATTTCTTGAAACCCACGTTTTTTAGGACTGTAAGACTCGAGCCAAACGATTGAAAACAAAAAGTTATTTTGAGCTAGACTGCTTCCAGCGTACTTATATGTTCAGGCCCATACACCTTGCTGGCTCCAATACTATTATATGTTTCTTAAATTTACATTCTGGTAGTTCACACACGTCATTCGGAATTTTGTTATAAAAGCATACACACTACCCCACAGATTTTTTCACCTTACTAAGCCTCGAGAAAGCGATGTCAAGATTATTATTACTTCTCAAATTACGGCTATGTCTGTCACTAGTTTTGAAGAACAAGTTTAGATTTTTACAAACGTACATGACATAAAGACGCTTCTAATGATACCTCATTTGTCAGGCATGGAAGAATACCCCTTGTATTCTACAGTAATCCAATTCCTAAAAGTACCTTCAAGCTCTCAACCTCCAGTTCCGTATCTCCAATGAAGTAGGCAAACTCATATATGCGACATGCATTCTGCGGACACAAGTTGCTAGACAGGTATGTGGTGCACAGTCTCTGCAGACGTCCCAGCATGTACTTCTGGGCAGCATAGTACAGTTCAATTGCTTGTGTGTTACTGTCCAATTTTATTTGGTCTGTGTATATGTATCTGCAAAAATAAAGGTTTAAGTATGAACTCCACTTATAAGTGAGCTAAAACTAAACAATTTTCCTTCAGGAACCTATGCTCAATTCGCAAACAAAATTTTTGGACTCCTCAGACTAATTAATCAGGCAATTTTGTATGGGAAAACAAAAATCTTTTTGTGAATTGAATATACCTTCCTCAAGGAAAGTTCTTTCATTTCATGAGTAGATGAGCCCGTTTTTTCAGGTATTTCAGAAAGACCATGGGTGATTCTCTGATTTGGTGCAAATCGGTCGAAAGTAAGAGAAATTTTTAAATGTTAATTTTTATAAGCTCTGATGAAACTAGGTCACAAATCTTAGCTATGTGTATATTTTTACGAAATTATACGCAGAAAATCAAAAGATATTAAATTATTATTTTCCACTTTGATGACGGTAATGATAAAGTAAAGATGGTAATGAGTTTTAGGCGGAAAACACACACGGATTTGCGGGGAAAGGGGGGTTACGGGGCACGGGGTGGAAAGGGATGCGGCGGGAGGGATTTCGGGGCACGGGGGAGGGGGTACGGGACGCGGGGGAAAGGGAGTGCGGTGCGGGGGTTTGCGGGGCACGGGAGAAGAAGGGGGTTTGGCGCGGGGATTACGGGGCATGGGAAGGGGATGTGGCGCGGGGAAAGGGGGTGCGGCGCGGGAATTGCAGGGTTCGGGGGGAGGGCGTGCGCCGCGGGGGGGTTGCGGATACACATATACATTTAAATATATACATATATAGTTATAATACACCCAGACGCAGAGCAAACAAAGTGAAACAAATCTGCTCATTACAGAAATGTTTGACCTTGGTGGGGATCAAACCCACGACTCTCGGATCAGTAGTCAGGATTGCTAACCACTGAGCCACCGGGTCAGTCGGGCAAATACATTCAATACATAATTTCAGATCATTACCATCTAATCAACATCATTACCCTCACTTTAATTGCTGAAGGTAAAGAGTCTGAGGGTAATGATTTTTCGAAATGTTATTAGAGTTTACTCTGATACTTTAACATATACCTAAATTTTACTGATCAACCGTGTAAACACTCACCTAAAGCAAATATGTCAAGGCCAAAGTTTTATCAAAACAATAGAAACTTACCATATAAACCTGCTGAGGGGAAAGTAAAAAAAATGTCACAATCTCCTAAACTGCGAGAACTTTCTAAGCTAATTACGTAACTGCGTCACACATCCGTGCTTTCTAATGTTCATTGGACGACTGACAGATGACACATTGCGAGGACGGGGAGCGTTCAGAAACAGATTAAAAATTAACGCTGACGGTAAGGAGTTATTTTTCGTGACGAATTTTCTATCAGTTATATAATCAAGATAAACCTATACTGATAACGTTTGAATACATAATCGTATTCCTGAATATGTTCTCAGTCGTTACTTATACAAAATTAAGCTAATAAAACTACATGTTTTGCACTATCCAGCCATATTCACCGTGACGTGAAAAAATACCGCTGTAGGTACGGAGTTTTTGAGCACTAAAATTAAAATTCACTTGTTCTTTTACAAGTTTAATAACTTATTTTATATGCCGGATGTATAGAAGTATTCTAAGAATAATTCAAAAAATATTTGAAGTTCATAGGTCTTAAAGCTTTCTTAAAAATTTGGGGGACATGCGATTTGCACGAAATGAGAGAACGACCCATATCTGTATACAAAAGAGTAAAACAGCCTCTGTGGCTAGTCCGCTCGCTTCACATCAGGAGGTTGCCATTTTAATTCCCGGCGGGGTCCAACTTTGTAAGACTCTGTTTGCTTGGTGGTAGGGTATTTTCTTATCTTTGACATGGAAATAAGATAGCGAGTTCCCCACTGCGTTGGGGAATCTTGGTAAGTCCACTTCCATCTTTGGAATCATCATTTACTGAACCTTTTCTTATCCTTAATTCATATTTGCTACATGATATAGGTAAATATTCTACAGTGGATATTCAGGGGCCGGCATTTACAGTATTATATAGCACCCTGCCTAATGATGTTCTGCTGATCTGGTGAGCTTGATACATACAAAATGGAAGGAAGATGCTGGATACATTCAGAATCTTAGGCATTTAGCATGACTGGCTACTTGCACCAAATCTACCATTAAACACAATAGGCAGTCCTCTTAAGTGCATCACAACGATATACACGGTATGTAGAACAGTCTTACCGTAAAAGCTGCAGGAACACGTCCGGCTGGATATCGGGAAGAGGTATTGGCGCGTCGCGCTCGGTCAGCGTCCCGTAGAACATGGCTTCGAAGACCGGTGAGGCCATCGCCAGCAGCAGCCGGTGCGCCCGTTGCGGGGCCTCGTCTCGCCCTAGCAGGAAGGTGCAGTCTGCCCACTGCCCTGAGGCTACACACCGCGCCGCGCCCTGCCGGATCTCACAACATTCCAGCTGCCAGTCATTGTTCTCCATGCCTCCAAGTTTATTCTCGAACTATTGAAAAGTTGTTTTATTTGTAGATTATGATTCAAATCAAGTAATGGTTTTATTTTTAGAAATTTACAATATGTAGACTATGCTGATCGGTGTTCCTTGTGTTCAAAGAGTAAAGTAACTCGCCCGCCACTCGCCGTCGTCGTGGTAACAATTACTTACGTGTTTGGAACACGACCGCATTTAACATGAAACTCCTAGGAAACTCCCAACCAAAAACAAAAACGTGTGCGTTCAGTTGAAAGCCTCATAATCGAATTTAGATATTCTGATTCGCTCGTTCAACCGAAGTTTTTATAAACTAAGATAACTTGTGTAGTAGTACAATATAACATATATTTTCTATGAAACATTTTGCAGGGTGTTGTTTTAGTCGATAGTGGCCTTCTAAGGGACGAAAGGACAAGCAATATGTGCTCTGAAAATATCTATAATATTTTTAATAATTTGAGTCTATTGGAAAAAAAATATCCTTTTATTTGATAAAAAAACAGAAATATATTCAAAGATACGTAATATTATAAAGTTATTCATCATTTATTAAGATAGTCAGTAAGGCTGCGGCCTGGACGCAAGCGACGCGACGGCGACAGCGACGCACAGTAGTCCCAAATCGCTGCGTAGAAGACTTAGTAACAAAAAAAATAAAATAATCTGAAAAAAATTAGGTTCATAGTAAACACTTATAGAAGTGACATTAGTTCTACAACTTTTCATAAAAATAAGTCCTTCACGAGAAAAAGAAATATTTCAAAAAAATATGTATGGAGCAAGATATATTTTATTTAATTTCTCAGTCATTTCAACTGATGTCAAATCCTACTCTTTTAGGTTTAGTAGGGCTACCTATATAAAGTATAAAAATAAAATTAGTAAGTGTGTAACTTTGCATGTTTGACCTTGAGAAAAGATCAAAAATTTTAATTTTTAGATTTCGATATTTTCATCAGTTTTAGTTTCGGGATTCAAGTTGGATATTGAAAGAACATTAACATGTCTATATTCTAGTTGGACATAAACTATGTATTGTATTTTTTTTAATCAATATATTTTTTAAATATTATTTTCATAACAGCTGAACTATGGGTTCCATCCATCTACTATAACCTATGAATTATCAACGATATACAAGTACCACACACTAATATAAAAAGCGGCCAAGTGCGAGTCGGACTCGCCCATGAAGGGTTCCGTAGCAGCAAGTAACATAATATAAAAGTTCTTGTAGTTCGTTGTAGGTAAATTGCGGTTTACGATTTATGACGTATTAAAAAACTACTTACTAGATCTCGTTCTAACCAAATTTCGGTGGAAGTTTGCATGGTAATGTACATCATATTTTGTTTAGTTTTATCATTCTCTTATTTTAGAAGTTACAGGGGTGGGACACACATTTTACCACTTTGGAAGTGTCGAAGTTTAGAAAAAAATGATATCAGAAAACTCAATATCATTTTTGAAGACCTATCTATAGATACCCCTCACGTATGGGTTTGATGAAAAAAAAATTTTTGAGTTTCAGTTCTAAGTATGGAGAACCCCCAAAATTTATTGTTATTTTTCTATTTTTGTGTGAAAATCTTAATGCGGTTCACAGAATACATCTACTTACCAAGTTTCAACAGTATAGTTCTTATTGTTTCGGAAAAAAGTGGCTGTGACACACGGACGGACAGACAGACAGACAGATAGACATGACGAATCCATAAGGGTTCCGCTTTTTGGCATTTGGCTACGGAACCCTAAAAAAGCACCACACTTTTTTGTTTTTAATATGTATAATCTTAACTACACATATAAATACATAAAATCTTAACTATGATGAGGTTGAAGACATACTTAGATACATGTTTTGATAAAGTACTTTTTCTTTTAACATCATTCACAAACATACGCACGTGTGTGTTAACACACACCCACAAGCACACACAGTATTATTGATACAGAAGTCATTCGTTTTTCGAATTCCGCAAAAATAAGAGTCCATATTTAGTGGTGTACAATTTTAAAATGGCTGGATTTATTACTTACTTGGATCTGTACGTTTTTTGAAACAAACTGGGAATCTCAAGAAAATCAGTCATCTTCATGAAGCTATAATAAGGAGAACCCCCGAAGAAATATCGTCGGAAGTCGGAAGATTCAAAGAAGATTCTTTTGTTTACAAGGAACTTTACTAGTAGTCTCAAACAGAGAGAGAAATCGATTCATGCATGGAGATACAAAACACAACCCGTGTGGCATTTCTCAGACCGCATCAACGAGTAATTAAATTCTAATTGCCCTTATTTTACACAAAAATGTTGGCGATACCGTGCATCACCCGATTTCAAAGATTAAATTAACTTCGATCCGACATCGACACTATAACGAAGGTATCTCGAACATCGGCTTAAACGAGATTAAACAGCTTAAGATCACTTACCATCAGGTGATTCGTCTGCTCGTTTGCCACCTATCACATAAAAAATACAGCTTAAGAACAATAAGGCACTGGGTGATAGATGATTACTGGGATGAGTTACGGCTGAGCTTCTGAAAGCAGTCGAAAACCAGTACTTGAAGCTCTTCAGAAGTTGCTTGATTTCATTACGAACGCCTACCACATAGCACAAAAGTGTGGTGGGTGGTGCACTTCTTCGAAATTGGTAACGACCCAGCTGCGCTGCTGATTGTGAGATCTTACAGACCCACATCACTGTTTTTAGTTTTTGGGATTCATCACGTCTGGACGCTTGTTTTATGAATTTCTAGTGTTTCCGAAAAGATTTCATCATTTCTACATTGAAGCAGACAATACAACAAAATTAAAAGCATAATCGGCCACTATGCTTCGCGTTTGTAGAATGTGGCCTATGAAAAAAGTATTTTATTCAATCGAGACTTGGACTGTGTTACAGTCTCTCCAGCGGTGCCAAATTAACTACGAAGTTATTGAAGTTTTAATAAAACGCCACTACGTCGGTCCGTGACTGAGGTCCCTGAGTGAGGAGTGACACCAGGAGTGAGGGAGACCTTATATATCCAAAACTGTTTACCAGTGCCCTGAAAGATGTTTCCTAGCTTATGGACTGGAAAGGACTCAACATCCATGGGGTACATTAATCACCATCGATAAGCTGATATCTTGGAAGACGTATGCAGAATTCTCAATGGCCTCAGCGGATCATCATGTTAATAAGTGCACATCAGTATAAATATCGTTACACATTCATTTCTCTGAAGGTTAGAGATTCTGCACTCGAAGTAATTAATGAATATTTAAAAAAATATGTATATTCCTGGGACAAATTCAACCATATATAAAACTAACGGTGGATAGGTCCAACTTCGAGAAAGATATCAATCGTCGAATCCATCTCGGCTAGACCACGTTTGGGAAGGTCTGCAATATCTTCAGGTCAGTAACACCCGAAATACTGCAGTGTTTCAAGACCAAATTGTCGGTAAGTTAATCAGAGTGTGTATCCAGTGAATAACATTTGGAACTGAGACATAGTCGCTTACTATGAGCCTCATAAGAAGGCTCAAGGTCAAGGTCACCCAAATGACGATGGCGCGTGCTACGAACAGAAATTCTATACGTGATCGAATCAGAAATAAAGACATACGGAGGAGAGCTAAATTAACCGATACAGCTCATAGAATCGCTAAACTGAAGTGTCAGTGCAGTAGGCAGAACACATAACTTATATAACAGATGACCGTAAGGGTTAGAGAGAGGAGAGGAATCGGCATTAACATTAATGGCGAGTACATCACCCACCTTCGATTTGCTGACAATATCGTGATCAAGGCTGAGACCTTGGAGGACCTAGGCGCAATGCTCGATGGACTCAGTAGAGTCTCCCAACAAGTGGGTCTTAAAATGAACATGGAATAGACTAAGTCAAACGTCCGTGTTACACCCACTCCTCTGAAGGTTGGAGATTCTGCACTCGAAGTTGTTGACGTATATGTATACCTGGGACAAACAGTCCAGCTAGGTAGGTCCAACTTCGAGAAAGAGATCAACGGTCGAATCCAACTCGGCTGAGCAGCGTTCGGGAAGCTCCGCAATATCTTCTGGCCAACCTACCGCAGTGTCTCAAGACTAAAGTTTTTGACCAGTTTGCGTTGCCAGTGACGACATATGGATCCAAGACATGGTCGCTTGCTATGGGCCTCATAAGAAGGCTCAAGGTCACCTAAAGGGCTATGCTTGGTGTTTCTCTAAGTGATCGAATCAGAAGTGAGAAGATACGTAGGAGAACTAAAGTTACCGACATAGCTCACAGAATCATTAAGTTTGAAAATTTATAAAAATATTTTTTAGTTTTATAAAAACATGTATACTAGTCTTCGTTTTCTATACACGGTTCGGTAAATAGTACATATTTACGCAATACGAAAGCCTTTTTTTAAATAATAAAATGTTTATAAAGTAAGAAAGCCTTCATAATAATCACAGTAATACTAGCATTCCGCCCATGGCTTCACCTGCATTAACATCACCTATATCTGAAATTAGGACGACATTTTTTTTGTTTATGGTTGCGTACCTTAACAATACCTCAAAAATATTATTGGTTCGTATCAGAATATTTATAGTCGTGATTAATTATTCTTAACGTCATCTTGAAAACTATATTACAATAGTCTAGCTAGGATACGGACCTTCCAAAATTAAGAAAACTACCTTTTCGGGTGGTTTATTATTATATTAAATCTTATTCCCTAAACGTATATCAGTTTGGTCACCCTACTTAGAAAGAGATGCAGGGCTCTGGTTGAACATCTTTGTCGTCACGTTTTTCCTGCAAACTACTCAGTCCAGTTTGAATAGTACGTCTATGTCTATACCATACTCTGTCTACGACGTAGTTTGTGTGTGTGTTCTATGTAGTGTGTGTGGTGTGTAGAAACCATTGCTGCTAACATAACGGCATAGGAACTATTTGTTGAAACGCTCTATAGCAAAACTACAGCGAATTTCGAGACCAAAATTATGTCAAAAAACTCTGCCTGAATAATGCCTTCCGATACAAAACAATCCAGAACTCTATACATAGCTTCTTTTTTAGTTACTCGGTCTGTATCGTGCTACGGTCATGACATGATGAGTGCATCCGCTTCCGCGCCATCCGCGCTGTACAATAGGTACCACAGTATAAGGATATTATCGTAGAAGGAGAATGATATAGAATAGGCATTAGTAATAATAATAATTGTTAGAGCGAGACGACGTTATGGCAAATTTCATAAGAGTGAATGTAAGGCAACGATTGTCTTTTGTCTTGTTTTCGCGTATCGGTATTTTTTGTTTGACCTCATTGAATGGAGTCTGTCAAACTGCGCAGCTCGTTGAAGTTTCGTCATTTGTTTTTATTGTTTTCGCGTTTAATATGAGGTGAATACTTTTCCATGTAGTGAATAAGTGTGCCTTTTTATTGTAAACATGGTGATTTGATCGGCTTTGGGCTGTAATAGTCGCACTGAACGGAAAGAGGAAAATGTAACATTCCATCGGTAAGTAAGGGCGAAAACACAACAGAGCGGCGCGGCGCCGCGACGCTGAAATCGGCGGCGCGCGTTGCGCCGCACCGCCGAACGCAGCGTTGCGCGGCGCGCGTGTCGCGCCGCTCGTAGCTGCGGCGCGACGCTCGTAGCCGCGGCATGCGCCGCTCATATCCGCGGCGCGCACCGCTCGTATCTGCGGGGCAGCGGCTCATATGATGTCCACAGTTTCTGTAGGTCGCACGCTTGTTTTTAGGGTTCCGTAGCCAAATGGCAAAAACGGAACCCTTATGGATTCGTCATGTCTGTCTGTCTGTCTGTCCGTCCGTATGTCACAGCCACTTTTTTCCGAAACTATAAGAACTATACTGTTGAAACTTGGTACTTACCAAGTGAAAATCTTAATGCGGTTCAAAGAATACATCTACTTAGATGTATTCTTTGAACCGCATTAAGATTTTCACACAAAAATAGAAAAAAAATCAATGAATTTTGGGGGTTCCTCCCCATACTTAGAACTGAAACTCAAAAATTTTTTATAACATATTTTTTTTCTAAACTGAATAGTTTGCGCGTGAGACACTTCCAAAGTGATAAAATGTGTGTCCCCCTGTAACTTCTAAAATAAGAGAATGATAAAACAAAAAAATATATATGATATACATTACCATGCAAACTTCTACCGAAAATTGGTTTGAACGAGATGTAGTAAGTAGTTTTTTTTAATACGTCATAAATCGTAAACCGCAATTTACCTACAATGAACTACAAGATCTTTTATATTATGTTACTTGCTGCTACGGAACCCTTCCTGGGCGAGTCCTAAGTTCTTAATGTTCTAAGTATGGGGAACACCCAAAATTTATTGTTTTTTTTCTATTTTTGTGTGAAAATCTTAATGCGGTTCACAAAATACATCTACTTACCAAGTTTCAATAGTATAGTTCTTATTGTTTCGGAAAAAAGTGGCTGTGACATACGGATGGATAGACAGACAGACAGACATACATGACAAATCCGTATGGGTTCCGTTTTTGCCATTTGGCTACGGAACCCTAAAAACAAGCTTCCGACCTACAGAAACTGTGGACATCAAATGAGCCGCCGCGCCGCAGATATGAGCGGCGCATGCCGCGGCTACGAGCGTTGCGCGCCGCGGGTACGAGCGTTGCGCGCCGCGGGTACGAGCGTTGCGCGCCGCGGCTAGGAGCGGTGCGCGCCGCGGATACGAGCGGCGCGGCGCGCGTGCCGCGCAACGCTGCGTTCGGCGGCGCGGCGCAACGCGTGCCGCCGATTTCAGCGTTGCGGCGCCGCGCCGCTCTGTTGTGTTTTCGTCCTAAGCCTTTATACTCTTTATTTGTATACAGTATCGTATTGACTACTTAATAGCGTCTAGACTGTACTAATATTGTCTAGAATTATTATAAAATAGCTACGAAATTACCATGATTTATTTATCATATAACCCTATCAAATTAGGTAGGTCATCCTAGGTAGCGAGATTACATCATTTCGCTGCTGTCGTTATTTAGGCGGGTTATATTAAGATTGGGGATACCATGTTTAATAGACTTTTCCCTGCATCAACAGATATACATTATATCGTCATCAGCACCAGTTCATACAGCATTACTCTTATTATAAAGCTAATCGCATTACTAAAACTGTAGTAGATAAAAACTTACAACTTCCAGTTATTGTGCATGTGTATAATAACTTATGTGCTTTATATGTTGTTTTAGGTTTCCTTCTAAGCCGCATATTTTAGATATGTGGATTAAAAGCAGTGGGCGTGTAAACTGGCAACCAACTAGAAACTCACGCAATGTTCCAAGCATTTCCGAGAAGCTCTTTTCAAATCTAAGAAGTACACATATTTGAGAATAAGTTCTATTCCGACATTGGTAACACAGGTAAACATATTTAAATTGTATATTAAAAAGTGAAATTCTTTATCGCTTGTTGTTTTTTTCAATTGATAGGGTTAATAATAATTAGTATAAGGTGAACCTAACTTTCTTTATCTGTTTTTCAGGGAACCCAAGATGTGCAGACAAGGGAAAATACCTGTCGACATTTTTTTTAATAAGTGGACCAAAAACATCTCCCAAAAAGCCAATTTATTCAAAACTTATATAGAGCTAATACAAAACGAGTATGGTGTAAATATTTTGTCTGTGACCTTTGATGGATGTACAACAAATTTTGTCATGACTTATATTTGTGCCGATACTTTTCTTGTTTTATAAGAAATTGTTGTTTTTAATTATTTCAGGCAAATTGCCTTTATTAACAACGGAAAATGATTACCGAATAATGACTGATTTTGACGAAGGATGTCGTTCGTGATCTGCCAAATAAGTGAAAAGATTTTTCGCCAACACCCAGAAATTCAGAAATTCATTCCAGGTTGGCTGGAGGAGATCCCTTTCAGAGATAAGCCCGCCTTTGTGCATCTATGTATTTTTTCATAAATTTTTGTGTTATTTTGTCGTACAATAAAGAGTAATCAAACAAACAAATTCACAAAAAAAACTTGCCAATAATTTTGGCCGAAAAGTGTCTTAGAACCTGTTTAGGGATTCCGTTATTTGCAAATAATGAACATTTTCAAAATCAGGTGATCACTTACCATCAGGTGACCCACTTGCTCGTTTGCCTTCCTTATCACATAAAAAAAAAAAAAAAAATCAATCATTATTCGGTAATCACTTCCCGTTGTTAATAAAGGCCATTTGCCTGAAATATTTTAAAACAAGAATTTATTATAAAACAAGAAAAGTAAAAAAAAAAGTATCGGCGGCGCAAACAGACATTGTACGTAATTTTTGTAATAAACTTATTTTGTTTAAAGGCCAATAAATAAATAAAACTTTTAGATTTTATGTTTAGTTTTATTTTCGTTTTAATTCGACAGTTAAATTGAAAGACTCGACTTTTAACTATTACGGTTTTAGACTTACTTTACTCTTTGTTTTAGATGGAGACCATTTTGTTCCGTCACTAATTGGTAACTTGGGCCGCGTTCCGAGTATGCACTCTAACAGCAACCGTTTTGTACCTTCTCTTTCTTCACACTTGCGCGATTTATATTGTGCTATCCTGCTGTCAGAGTAAACGGTTGCTTTCAGAGTCTACCTTCTGAACGAACTACTGAATTTATAAACCTGTTGCTAGGTTCGGTATCTAACCCAGCAATATGTATACAGAGAGTTAAAAAAGTGCGATTGAAATTTTGAGGGGTTACTCAGAATCATGTATAGACTTTAGGAAAAATATTGAAAAAAGTCTCATAATAAATCTGAATACCTGTTGAATATGTGGAAAACTCCAAAAAAAGTTGTTGATCGATCTTTTCAGTGTTTTTCCTGTGTTCTATACCTACCTGATTCTAAGCCCTAACCCCTCAAAACTTCAAACGTACTTTTTATAACACCCTGTATATACCGGGTGTCATATACTTCCTGTATAAATATTTTTAAATTCTTGATTTTGCTACCTACCAAGTCAGCTAAATGAGTCACATAAATTACCCCTAAAATTGGGTAAAGTTTAGTTACTGGGATCACTGATAGTGCATATGTGTGCGTAGAAAGAATATCACTTTCTCTTTTCCTATACGCCATGAGCTTGTCTATACCATACTCTGTCTACGGATATTATACAGTATGGACACTCCCTGCCGCTCTCTGAAAGCGACCTCACCCCCCCTGTGTGACCGATGTGTGACCTAATATAGAGCGTTTCAACCACAGTATAACGATATTTATACAGTATGGACACTCCCTGCCGCTCTCTGAAGGCGACCTCACCCTCCCTGTGTGACCGATCTGTGACCTAATAGTCAAGGGTTGGTACACGGTTGGCAAACTAAAGACATTTATTTGTGGTGTGCGTTCCGAGAGTACGGTCTGACCGCAACCGTTCACTTTGACAACAGGATAGGATAGCATAATATAAATCGCTTAAGTGTGAAAGAGAAGGTACAAAACGATTGCTGTCAGAGTGCAACCTTGGAACGACGTAAAGGCTTCTATGTACAAACAGCCTGGTCTTAATTTAAAATGTATATTCTAAAAGTCCGTCATTTTATATTCACGTCTGTCGAAAAGACTGCGATATAATTATAGTCTTTTGGAAATATTCCAAGACATCTGCAGTACCAGTGAAGGCGTAACTAGATAAATAAAATGGCATTTCAAAACAATCTGTAAACATCATCATAATCATCACATATTTTCATAAAAATAACAAACAATCCTTTATTATTATTATAGTTTATACACTAGCAGCTATAACAGCTGATGCGTGTAGTTCACTGCGCTTATGTAGTTTTTAACAAATGTTTGTCCAATTTATTTTTAAAACTATTCACGGATGGAGCACTTATGACTGTCTCTGGTAGTTTGTTCCACTGATTTACAACGCGGAGTGGCAAGAAGTGGCGGCGTGGGTTGCTTGCACTTATCGGGCGCCATAGTTTCAGCGAATGCCCTCTCAGGTTCACATTTTTGCTTTTCACGTATATCTCATTCAAGTTCCTGACGTTATATAGCCCATTCAGTATTTTATAAGTCTCGATGAGATCACCACGTTGCCTACGCTGTTCAAGTGTCGTAAGTTTTAATTCCTCCAATCGTTGTTCATACTCTTTGTTCCGAAGACAGGTAACCATTTTTGTTGCTCTTCTTTGAACCTTTTCTATGAGGTTAATGTCTTTCTTGAAGTAAGGGCTCCAAATTTGGTATCCATACTCCAATAACGGCCTGACGTATGTTTTATAGAGCTTCATGAAAAGTACCTTGTCTATGTGGGAGAAGGCCTTCCGTATAATAAACAAGAGGGAATTGGCTCGCTTTGAAATTCCCAGAATATGTTTGTCCCATTTTAAGTTTTGTGTAATAGTAACTCCTAGGTCTTTTTGGGCTGCAACACATTCTAAGTCTTTAGTATCAATAATGTATTTTTTGTTGGGATTGTTATTTCCAATATGCAGTACTGTACATTTATCAACATTTAAAGTTAAAAGCCAATCCTTTGTCCATTGTACAATACGATCAAGGTCTTCTTGAATGATGTTATGGCTGACAAGCGGGTTACCCATAATTTTTGTATCATCGGCAAACATCGAAAGGTCAGATTGTATGATGTGTTTCATATCCATAATGTAAATACCAAAAAGTATAGGGCCCAATACTGACCCTTGGGGTACTCCGCTTAGGACTTTGTGTGACTCGGATAAACTCTCTCCTACTCTAACCTTAAAAGTTCTTTCACTTAGGAAGTCTTCAATCCATTTAAGGAGGTTACCACGGATGCCAATATGTTCCAACTTGAATACTAGCCTCTTAATGGGTACTCGATCGAATGCTTTTTCGTAATCGAGATAGACAACATCTGTGGGAATATGTTCTTCCCAGTTCCTTGTCCACTTATCTAAACAGCTCAATAGATTGGTTACTGTGGATCGTTTCGGAATAAAGCCATGCTGTTCGTCTATTATAATGTTTTCCTTCCAAAGGAATTCTCTCATTTCTTTTGCAACAATTTTTTCCATTACTTTGCAAATAATGCAAGTTAGACTAATGGGACGATAATTGGCCGGCATAAACTTGTCTCCCTTCTTATAAATAGGTGTGACGATAGCCTCTTTCCAGATTTTAGGTAACCTATTCTGTTGAAGTGATAACGTCATGATGCGTGCTAAGCGAGGTGCCAATACTGGTGCACATTGTTTGAGAAGAATAGCCGGTATACCATCAGGTCCCATAGATGTGTCGTCCTTAAAAGTGTTCAGTGTTTTCGTGACCTGAGATGCCGAAAACTGCACATTTTCTAGATTGTTTTCTACTCGTGGTATATTAAGTGATGGGATAGGTATATGTAAGGGTTCAGTGACATATGACTTTTCAAATTGTCGAGCAAACAGATTGGCAACTTCATTTTCATTTTCTTCATTTTCATCATCATTATTTATAAATAATAACTTTAAGATTTTGCTAATATTTTATGTATTAGCCATTTTTGTAATGTATATTTTATCACACATTTGTTTTCAATAAATTACTTACAATATCAATGGCTTATTAAAAATACAAAAAAAAACATAGGTACAACAGTATCAATATGGAATATATTTACACGGTTTTCTTTTATTTTGACAAAATACGTGACGATTATGGAGATTTTGACAGATTATTTTGTACCTACATTTCGAAATACCTAAATAGTGGTAAGTAGCAGGTGAAACTGAGAATAATTTCCTCATGGACATATTACATACTAGATAATAGGGAATTATCCACGGCTTTCTCTAAACTCAACTAGATGGCGCTGATCAACATTAGAAACAAGAATATCTGTAAAAAATCGTCAAAACTGATTGATATTACTGATTAATATTATAATAATGATGAATAGCTTTCGAAGATTACTTTTCATTTTTTTTTTTGTATTTTGATCCAAAAAATACTTTTCATAATGTTTGATGCACAAAGCTTGTCAGTATCGTTTTTGTAAATCTTAAAAGAAGTCTAACATGATACCGAGTTCTAAATTGCATTTTAATCATAAAAATGTATTGAAATATATTAATTTTGGTTCAGAAGAAGAAATTACATATATCAGAGAAACCGGAATGCACCCAGGTCATCCATACTTGACAAAGTTGTAAATTTATCGTTTTAGTTAATTCAGTTAATAAGAATCTATGTTCATGTGGCTTTTTATATATTTTCAACTATATTAAATCTATTTTGATACCGTTAATTCTACGCTGCTTTTAAAAATACATTGCCAAAGCTTAGAAACGCCATCTATTGAGAATCTTATGAACGGTGTGACATACGTCATCTGAAAACTCCCTATTAGATTTCAACTAGATAAATAAAATGGCATTTCAAAACAATCTGTAAATATCTTCATAATCATCACATAACTTGATCAAAACAACAAATAATCCTTTATTTATAAACAATGACTTTAAGATTTTGCTAATATTTAATGTATTAGCCATTTTTGTTATGTATATTTTATCACACATTTTTTTTTTCAATAAATTAATTACAATATCAATATACAAAAAAATATAGAGACAACGGTATCAATATGGAATATATTTACACGGTTTTTTTATTTTACATAAAATACGTGACGATTATGGAGATTTTAACAAATTATTTTGTACCTACATTTCGAAATACCTAAATAGTGGTAAGTAGCAGGTGAAACTGAGAATCATTTCCTCAAGGAAATATTCATTTGCAATATGACTTTCCAAAATGTATCAGCTAATTAGTTCATGTTCATGCATAAGTTAACAAAAATCATATTAAAAGGTTTATGAAATTCTTTCTTTTCCATAAATCTTTGATCGATAAATCGCCCTCGGAATTTATTTATGTAACACATCCGTGTTTGGGTTAATCATTGTGTACTAACTTTCAATTTATTTAATCGATCCGATAGATTCACAGCAAATTGGCTGTGACCGAGACGGACGGACAGACAGACCCACGAGTGATCCTTTTACTTTTTTGTGGTACAGAACTCTGAAAGAATCGCCTTGATGCCAATCGGACTGAAAAACTGGTTTTCTTCCATCAAAATTTACCGTTTTTAATTTTTTATTAATCAGTTAATCTTTCTTTAATTTGCTTAAACTTTTTCTTCCAATGGTATTTGTTATTATTTTTGTTCACTAAATTATTCGGCACTGTATGTAAAACTGTCCAAAACTTTTTCGAACTTTTTAACTTCGATATTTAACAAAATATGTTATTTTGCTATAATTACCAAGGTATAATTTCTCGATTAAATTTTACTTTTTACTATGGTTTTATACCTTATTAGACTTTTCTATGTGTAAGTATCCAAAACATTTTCCTATAGGAACATAATGTTATAGTTTCCGTATAGATGCTCACGGCTCATAATTTCTCAGTCCAATTTTATTCCTTTAGAAGTCATAATTTACAGAAGTAAACAGCTTTTTAAAACTATCCAATGAAATTTCGGCAAATAGTAGTTTTAGAATTTCTTTAGATAATACGTTTATTACACATTCACGGCTTACGGGGCGACGGCGGACGTAGACGCGATGCGCGTGGCGCGTACCGCATCCGGTCAAGGTCAAACAATGAAGCGATACATACATCTACATTCATTTGAAAAAAAATCGATATACTCTGCTTGGGGAGTCTAAGGAAGGGTGCCGATATTCTTTTTACTGTAAAGGATACAGAGTATAGATTTTTCCTTGACTAATACTATTGAATTTTTTGCGTATTATGTACCGTAAAGTAAAAAATCAAATTTTACTATTGTTACCCCGTCTGAGTGTACGGATATTAGGCTATGTAGGTATGCTCGTGACCGAAGACTGTCATTTTCAGTAACTTTTTTATCAAATGTCAAAAACGGCATTTTGTTCTGAAAATGTTTGAGAGGAGAATGGGCGATTTTGGCCCATATGTTGTAACACTTGTAACGCATTGTGACCTATATCGTAAGATAGGTCACACAAAGTACAAACTTTTTTTGTATGATAGCTCACCTGGATCTCGTGCAGAAAAAAAGTTATTAGGCATAACCTAACGAAAAAGTTTGTACTTAATATAGAATAGAAAAGAAATATGTTTATTCAGCAAATACAAACATATATGGAAGCAACAAATACAGTTGATTAAAATAACATCTATCTATCTATCTATCAGCCGAAAGACGTCCACTGCTGGACAAAGGCCTCCCCCAAGGATTTCCACACCGACCGGTCCTGTGCGGCTCGCATCCAGCGGCTTCCTGCAACCTTTACCAGGTCGTCGGTCCACCGAGTCGGGGGCCTGCCCACACTGCGCCTTCCGGTGCGCGGTCGCCATTCGAGAACTTTACTGCCCCAACGGCCATCTGTTCTACGAGCTATGTGCCCTGCCCACTGCCACTTAAGTCTAGCGATTCTGAGAGCTATGTCGGTAACTTTAGTTCTCCTACGTATCTCCTCATTTCTGATTCGATCACGTAGGGAAACACCAAGCATAGCACGCTCCATCGCCCTTTGGGTGACTTTGAGCCTTCTTATAAGGCCCATAGTAAGCGACCATGTCTCGGATCCATATGTCATCACTGGCAACACACACTGGTCAAAGACTTTAGTCTTGAGGGACTGCGGTATTTTGGACGTAAAGATATTGCGAAGCTTCCCGAACGCTGCCCAGCCGAGTTGGATTCGACGATTGATCTCTTTCTCGAAGTTGGACCTACCTAACTGGACTGTTTGTCCCAGGTATACATATTCGTCAACAACTTCGAGTGTAGAGTCTCCAACCTTCAGAGGAGTAGGTGTAACACGGACGTTTGACATGATTTTCGTCTTATCCATGTTCATTTTAAGACCCACTTGTTGGGAGACTCTACTAAGTCCTTCGAGCATTGCGCCTAGGTCTTCCAAGGTCTCAGCCATGATCACGATATCGTCAGCAAATCGAAGGTGAGTGATGTACTCGCCATTGATGTTAATGCCGAGTCCTCTCCAGTCCAGAAGCTTGAAAACGTCTTCCAGTGCAGCGGTGAACAGTTTCGGAGATAACATAACATAGTAAAAAAAAGAGAAAAGAGCAATAAAATTACATCAATTAATTGTAAGTATTATTGTAACTTATGAAAATATAGCATAAAATATACCCACTTATCGAGGTAAAATCATGATTTTGCTCATCGTTACAGCCAAAACACGCTGTTAACTGTGCAGTGGTTATGGTCATCAGATCATGTAGGTTAACTGATTACACGTACGGTCATTACCTAGATGGGTTTGACTGTAAGTGGCATCTATCTCGACTGTTTCCGTGCTTTGAAAGGCAGTTGTTAACTTGTTATACCACATCGGAGGTCCATGAGGATGGCCTAACCATCCCCATACAGAAATAGTATCTGCGCTAACACTGGGGACGATATTGATTATTATCAAAAAACGTTACTGATTTGCTTACTGAGGCATGTAGTTCCCTTATTTTATTTTTTAACTTTGAAATTAAAACTATTAGGTATTAGGCATTATGAAGCTTCTTAATAATAATAATTTTTCAAGGTTATTGATAGGCTTCCCTTTAGGGTTTTCAAAACTGGTCTTGCGTTGCCCGTCTCTAATGGCTTCCCACGACCGTCACCAATTCTATGAGCTATGTGCTCCGCCCATTGCCACTTTCGTTAAGCGATACTGTGAGCTATGTGCGTTACTTTATATTCTCACTACGCACCTCCTCAGTTCTGATTTGATCACGTAAGGAAACTCCAAGTGTACTTCATAGCGCTTTGGGTGACCTTGAGTCTTCTTATGAGGCTCATACGAAGCGAACATGTCTTATTGTTAGTTCCATATGGTTATTACTAGCAACACAAACTGATTAAAGACTTTAGTCTTGAGACACTTGAGAGGTATCTTTCTTGAAGTTAGACGTATCTAGCTGGACTTTTTATGCAAGGTACATATATAGGGTGACTTTAATTAGTTCTTGATATAAAAGACTGTGCATGTGCTAATGATAACAAACAACTTTCCCTAAGGAACCCATAGTCAAATCGTAAAAAAAAATGTGGACTCTCCATACAAATTGACCAACTTACCGGCCAAATTAGTATGAAGAGTCAAATTTTTTTGCGATTTGACTATGGGTTCCTAAGGGAAATTTGTTTGTTATCATGAGCACATGCACACCCTTTGGTATCAAGAACTAATTTAAAGTCACCCTATATTAGTCAATAACTTCGAGTATAGTCTCCAAACTTCAGAGCCATGGGTTTTCAGGACATGGACTTTTGACATAATTTTTGTCTTATGTTCATTTTAAGACCGAGTTGTTGAGATGGTCTATTGAGTCTATTGGTATCTGTACCTAGGACTTCCAAAGTCTCAGGCAAAATCATAGTTATTATCGTCAACGATCAAATGTGGGTGATGTACTCACTGTTAATGTTGGTGCCGAGCTCTTTCAATCACAGGCAGGACTTCTTCCATAACAACAGTGAACAGGCTGTTAGATATAACGTCTCCCTGTTTCACCCTTTTCTGCAGCGGGACAGATTTCAAATTTTTGTTTTGATAACGGACTAACATTGCGGCGTTCCCGTTCAAGCGCTTTAGCCAGGACTCGATTCAATCAAAAGTTTTCTCATAGTCCACAAACGCTGAATATAATGGCTGATTATATTCTACGATTTCCTGTTTTGTCTTCCGCACCGCAGCATATGTATGTGTTTTATGGTACGGATAACTTTTCGAAATCAGGCGTATTCAGAAAGCTAGAAGTCGTCAAACCTGCGTGCGTGACGATTCGTAATGACTCTCGAAAACAGCTTTTATATAAAGATCTGAAGTGAAATACGTCTATAGTTCGTCTTTGCTCGATCTTTGACGTAAAACATCATCTTAGGTCAGTCAGTTATCTGCGATTGATTGATTGGCTTTCTGTGGGTGCATGAGTATGCGCCACTTACACATTGAAGCACAGAAGTAACATTTCACAAGAAGTGTATACGATGGCTCAATGTATGTGTCTGTGAGCATGTGCTTGGTTCTGGTTTGCTTGTGTGTACGTGTGTACAACTCATATCATCCCCACTGCAGGGGCACGGATCTCTTTTCATATCTCGGGAAGATTAAGACATACTCCAAATGGAGGTAGGCAAGTCCAGATTGGTGGAGTTGTAGGACTAGTAGCCGACCCCAGTATCAGAAGTTACTGCAGCTGCTTTTAAGCCATATGCTTAACGACTGAAGTCGATACCAACACTTTTCTGCTTTTCTTTCTGCTATTTCTTTAACAGTTTTATTCTTCCATTTGGCTTCAACTTGTCTTCATTGACTGAAGTTCTTGGCCGAGGAGCGAGCGTATCATTTTCAACACTTCGCGACCTTCTATAAACAATTTGCACCATTCATACAACATGGACTGACTAATATCCTAATGTCCATATTGTTTATGAAGCCCTGCAAAAAATTCATATATTCTTTCTTTCCTTAAATCAAAGCTCCTGTTATGTGTAACGTTCTTCAGTTCAAGTTCAATTATAGGAAGAAAAACTCACAAAGTCGCACTTTTGAGTAGCAAAAAACATAACAAATTTTCCTTTGTAGTAACTGAAGAACATTATACAAGACAGGATCCATAAGTAATATCTGGTGCGTAGCCGTTGTTGGTTTAGCTCAGACTGAGTGCAGCGGGCCGAGACGCTTTCGTCGCAGCTTTGCGTTTACATAATAGTTATAGCTACTTATGTTCTACTTATAGGTAAGTATATTACTGTTAAAGCTATGTGGAGTCCGTCGCCAATAGGCGCTTTTATTGTCATGTAGCTTTCTGGCCGCATGTGGGTCGTGCCCGCATGCGTGCCGCCCGCAACCTATCGTTTCATTACATGTTTTTAGGGTCTTTTTATTGTCATCCGTGGAACACGCACGCGGGTCGCTTTGACAATCGCAGAAATCCGCATGACAATAAAAGCGCCCTTAGCTGTGATAGTTTTCCTTTTAACTTCGTTATGCCGTGAATTTTTTAATATTTCTAGAAACAATTGCCGTGATTTTTTTTTTCATTTCTAGTAACAACCGTTTAGCTGGAAGAAAGATAGGGGACATGACTTTAACAAAAAAATTGCATATTAAAGCTTAATATTTCGAAAACGGATCCTTAACCTATCCAACGACTCCCTAACTAATTAATGTTTTGTACAATAAAGAGATTACAAACAAACAAACTCCCCACACCAAGAGATAGTCGAGAAAAAAAATTCATCCCCACTTCACGTGTAGGGGAGGTACCCTGAAAGATTTTATTTTACGACTTTGTCGGCGTGATTAATATACATATCCGTGCCAAATTACTGCTCTCTAGTACTAATGGTCTCTGAGCTAAGCCGTGGACAAACAGATAGACAGACAGAAAGACGAACATGGCGAAATTATATCCTTGTCGACTAGGGAACCCTAGAAATTGAGTGTCCTAGAAGTGTTTTGTGTTTTGTTTTGTTTTTTGACACCAATTGTTTTATAAATAAGTTTAAATTGACCAATGATACAATGTATCTACCATTTGTACAGAAAAAAAGACTAGCTAATTGGTTAGCTTACAGTATTTTATATCGTACCCACTGTATTCAGTCGGTAATTACCTGCGTAATGACGGAGGAGCCCGTCGCCGGTGTCGGCACCGCAGGTATGGCGCAGCCTATAATTGCACTAGACAGTGCAACCTGCGGTGCTAGCACTTGTAGCGGGTCTCGAACTCCAGATTTAAACTAGGTTCAGAGACAACGAGGAAGCCCAACTCTTTGAAATTAGTACACCAAAATATACAAGGCTTTCTCGGCAAAGAATTCGAAATATAATTATTTTTGGAAAAATTTAATATAGATATTTTATGTATTACAGAGCACTGGCTCAAGGAACATGAAATGCTTTTTAATTTTGAAAATTATAATATGGCCAGTGCATTCAATCGAAAGACTGCGATTCGCGGTGGCTCCGCTATATTACTTAAAAATACCCTAAAGACTAAGGTACGGAAAGACGTCGTAAGTCTTTCGATTGAAAGAACTGTGGAGCTATCTTGTGTGGAGCTGGAGAACCGCATCATTATCTGTGTATATAGGCCCCCATATGACGTTAACTTTGCTCGTTTCGAATCAGTAATGGAGGATGCTTTAAATTTAGTAAGTAAAAGTAAAAAATCTGTCATCGTATGCGGCGACTTTAACGTTGATTTATTAGAAAAGAAGTCCCTAACAACAAGAATTATTTGTTTTTTAAGTCGTTTGATTTGGATTATTTATTCTTAGAACCAACTAGAAAAACAGAGACTTCTGCCACATGTATCGATATTATTTTCTGTAACTGTAGCTATGTAGAGAAAAAAGTAATTAACTGCTTGAGGTCTGATCATAGCGGACTAATGGCTAGCTTTCCTTTCAGGTCAATTATAAAACAAATTAAAATACAGTCGAGAATTAGGATACAATGACAAGCTGCCCATACCAAATTTTGATAATGAACCAGAAGCCAACAATATGTACAATGATTTGTTTACAGTAATTGAGCGAGAATTTCAGGAAATTTTTAAAACTAAATCTATAAATATTGATATGTAATAAATTTAAGTTTTGTGAATGGGCTACTGTAGGAATTTATAAAAGCCGTCAAACCTTATTTGATCTTTATGAGAAAAAAAGTTTGTTTGTTTGTAAACTCTTTATTGCACTAATATGACAAAAATACATAATCATAAGTAGCAAAACATGTACAACGGCGGACTTATCCCATAAAGGGATCTCTTCCAGCCAACCTTTTGATCAATCGAAAGGAGAATAAGCAAAGAAAGCACGTCTGTACAAAGAAGAATTTGTGACATAACTAAACTACTACTTACAAACCATTACTATAACAAGATAACGATACTATTTATTAACTTATCTAAAAAGCTATCTTATGACTGAATAAACACACCTATATAAAAATATAAAAAATAATACATACATATGCAATAAAAAAATACATAATACTAATATATATATAACTCAATGTGGCAGGAACTAACAGTCAAGTCATCTTATTAAGACAGTCCTTGAAAGCGGAGATGGATGGACACATTCTTATGTCTACTGGTAGTGCGTTCCACAGACGGGCAGCGTGAATCGTGAACGATCTGGTGTATGTTTCCGTACTGTGTGTTGGTAAAGTTATATATTTGATGACAATTTCAGAAATTATGTAAAACGTTATTCAAAAATATTCAGAAAGGTATGCTGCGCAGCCAAATCAAATTTCTTAGCCAGAAAGATAAAACTATCTGATAATAAAATTAAGACGGTTTGGAATATAATAAATAAAGAAACCGGTAAAATCAAGAAACACGATAAAGATTTTGTTTTACAAACAGATAAAGGCAAAATAACATCTAACGTAGAAATAGCTACGGAATTCGAAACGTTTTTCACAAACATTCCACTTAAGCTGAGGCCCTGGACTCATCACCCACATATGCTAAAAAAATATTAGAAGAAAATGTAATTTTTTGTGATGAAATATTCTATTTTAGAGAAATTGGACCTGAAACTGTTGTTAAAACTTTTAAGTCGCTTAAAGTGAAACAAACTGAGGACTTGTGGGGTTTATCAGTTAAATTAATTAGTATTGTAATTGACGTATTAGCACCACATTTAGCATACCTTTTCAATATTAGTATAGAAAGTGGTGACTTTCCAGATCTCATGAAGTGTAGTTTTTACTATAGTATTTTTAAGTAATATAGCGGAGCCACCGCGAATCGCAGTCTTTCGATTGAATGCACTGGCCATATTATAATTTTTTATACCTCTTTATAAATCAGGTTTATAAATTACAGACCTGTTTTTGTATTACCGGTCCTTAGTAAAGTCTTTGAAAAAATTATGCTCAACCAAATGCTACAACACTTCACTTTAAACAAACTTCTGCATAACCAACAATTTGGCTTCACGAAAGGTCGATCAACTACCGATGCAGGAGTAGCACTTATACGAAACATCTATGATGCATTTGAGAAATCACAAGATGCAATAGGAGTGTTTTGTGATTTATCTAAAGCATTTGATTGTGTGGAACATCAAACTTTACTTCTTAAACTAAAGCATTACGGTGTGGAAGATAGGGCTCTCAGTCTTCTCAATTCTTACCTTAACAATAGGTTACAAACAGACCAAGTAAATGGCACAAATTCTCTCGGCTCTACAATAAAAATAGGCGTTCCGCAGGGATCTATTTTAGGCCCCTTTCTCTTCCTTGTTTATATAAATGACTTACCATTTATGGTGCAACGTCTCTCAAATATTGTGTTGTTTGCAGATGACACATCTCTTATTTTTAAGGTAGACAGGAAAGACAGCAAAATTGACGAAGTAAACAACACACATTCAAAGATACATAAATGGTTTACTGTTAATAACTTGCTATTAAATGCCACAAAGACAAAAGTAATAAAATTCGATTACCAAATGTCAAGCAAACTCACGATAATGTAATATTAGATAGTAATATTTTAGAGTTCGTAAATAGCACTGTTTTTCTTGGTATTACTTTAGATGCTTCCTTACAATGAGGACCACATATAGAAACCTTAGCAGGAAAGCTTAGTTCAGCTGCCTACGCCGTCAAGAAAATAAGGCAACTAACAGATGTAGATACTGCAAGACTAGTGTATTTTAGCTATTTTCATAGTATAATGTCTTACGGCATCTTAATTTGGGGACATGCGGCTGACATAGAAACTATTTTCATACTGCAAAAAAGAGCCATTCGCGCTATCTATCAGATGCGATCTCGAGAGTCATTGAGGAACAAGTTTAAAGAAATAAATATTTTAACTGTTGCCAGTCAATTCATATATGAAAACATCATGTATGTTCGTAAGAATTTAGATTTATTTCCAAAAAACAGCGACAGACATAATTTTAATCCTAGAAATAGAAATAATATCGAAGTTGCTTATTCGAGACTGAGTAAGGTAAAGAAGTCATTCATGGGGCAGTGTATAAAATTCTACAATAAAATACCTGAAAATCTAATTAGTTTATCCGAAAATAAGTTTAAGACTTATGTAATGAAACGCCTGTGTTCAAGAGGATATTATAAAACCCAAGACTATGTTAATGACAATGATGTATGGACATGTATAGATCTTCCAGCTCATAGCTGTTAAACCTCTTTGGTTTCACTAGAAACACCCTGGCCGTTTATATTGTTATATAATACTATTTTTAAATATGACTTTACTACGTCATAGTCACTTGACTAGAATAAAATATCTCCAAAGTACCTCTGCGTTTAACTCTACCTAAATAAGTGGTTATGGGCCACTAAAGCCACTAAAGCAGTGGAATGGAGAATTCTTCGATGACTACGGCGGGAAGCGGTGTCAGTATTACAAAGCTGAACGGCCGCAACTACAACACTTGGGTATTTGCCGTGGAGTGTTGGCTTACCGACCTCGACCTATGGGACGTGGTTAGGGTAGAAGTTGACCCCACAGACCCTATCGCTTTGCGAAAGGATGCAAAAGCTCGTGCAAAGATTTGTCTCGCCTGCCACGAGTCGATCTACCCCGTCATCAGGTCAGCGACTACAGCGTATGAAACATTTAACTGTTTGAAGAAAGCCTACGCTGATAGCGGCCTTACGAGAAGACTAGGTCTAATGAAGAAACTTCTAGAAATAACATATTCTGGTAACATGCAAGACTATGTTAATAAAACTCTGTCAGTACAGCAAGAGCTACAAGGCTACGGAGCCGCGGTGGATGACGAGTTCCTGGCGATCATCATGCTTGCCGGCCTGCCAGAACGCTACCGTCCCCTCGTAATGGCCTTGGAGCACTCCCGTACCAACATAACATCGGACAATGTGGTCGCAGCATTACTGAAGGAAGATGCACATGCGCCATCAACATCAAGTACTACTTCTGAACCGCTGAGTACTGCGTTACAGGTCAAAAACGCGAAGAAGAAATTGTTCTGCACGTATTGTAAGAAACCTGGTCACGTGATATCTCAATGCAGAAAAATTGAAAATAAAAACAACTATTTTGTATGAAGGTTTCAGTTTCGGCAAAACATACAAATTATAGTTCCGAATTTACACTTTCATCTTGTTTTTCTACTACTCCTACAGGTTCCCTAAACTGGATAATAGATTCATGTGCAAGTTCGCATATGAGCAACAGGAGAGATTGGTTCGACACCATGTCTACCCATATCACTCCCATCAACGTTGCCAACAGTGAACAAATGCTTAGCCGAGGTAAAGGTACTGTAAATATTAATGTGTCCGATAGTGTAAATAAAATTAGCGGAGTTTTATATGTCCCTGGCCTTACCACAAACCTTTTATCTGTAAGTAAGTTAGTAGAGAAAGGTTATGATGTTTTATTTACATCCAAAGGCGCTACTATTATAGCAGGTGGCACTTGTCAAACGACAGGTTCTGTCATCGCTACAGGCTCAATCCATAAAGGTATGTTTGTACTAGATTTACAAAATAGTCCGGTTGTTTTGCAAACTACTACGAAAGAGCCTGCAATGCTCTGGCATAGACGTCTTGGTCATCTCAATGCACAGAGTATGTATATATTAAAAAATAGATGCGTTGGTGTAAATTATAGTGGGAAACACGATAAAAAGTGTATTCCTTGCTTGCAGGGTAAATTATCTAAAAGACCTTTTAAAAGTTCTAATAGTAAATCGAGTAAAGTCCTTCAACTGATCCATTCAGATCTATGCGGACCAATGAGTACACATTCTTGGGGCAGAACTCTTTATTTACTAACTTTTACTGACGATTTTAGTCGTAAAACATTTGGATATCTTTTAAAATCGAAATCCGAAGTATTTTTAAAATTTATTGAGTTTAAGTATTTAGTGGAGAACCAAACTGGCGAAAAAATAAAAGTTCTGCGTTTTGACAATGGTCGCGAATATGTCAATAGTGCTATGTCCAATTTTTTGAAGGAGAACGGGATTGTGCATCAAACCACAGTTCCGTACACTCCTCAACAGAATGGAGTTTCCGAACGCGCCAATAGAACAATTATAGAAAAAGCTAGATCTATGTTACAGGACTCAAAGCTACCTGTAGCTTATTGGGGAGAAGCAGTCAATACGGCAATATATATTAAAAATCGAGTTCCAACGCAAAGCTTGAGAAACAAGATTCTGGAGGAACTGTGGACTGGAAATAAAGTTGATCTATCTCATTTGAGAGTCTTTGGCTGCCAGGCACACGTTCTAGTTCCGAAAGAAAAGCGTTTAAAACTAGATTCAAAAACTCAAACTTGCATCTTTGTTGGCTATGCAACAGAAAGCAAGGGCTATCGCCTTATAGACCCCCAAAATCCTCGGACGATTATTATCGCCAGAGATGTTGTCTTCATTGAGGACAAAGTGATAAAAGAGTCTCATCAAGATTCCTCTTACTGTCCAAACCCAATTTCGTCCTCCAATGTCTGAAGTCTTTATACCCATCGATGACGACGGAGAACCATCAAATCCTGCACCACAACTTCAACCTCAGCCAGAGATGCCATCCTCAGAACAGCTGACATCACCGGATGAACATGTAACTTCCACAGTTCCTCAAATAGTTTCAGACGTGCCTGCAGAGCCACACCCAGAGCCGGAGCCGGAAAGGAGATACCCTCTTAGAGACAGGCGTCCTCCTGATAGGTTTCAGCAGGAACTCTACATCACGTCAGACCTGGAACCAGAATATCCACAAAAAGAAAAATGGCTCGAAGCGATGAAAGCAGAATATAATTCCCTAATAAAACATGGGACATGGATTCTCGTCGATAGACCATCTGGTAGAAAGACCACCAAATGCAAATGGGTCTTCAAAATTAAAAAGGACACCTCTGGAAATGTTACAAAGTACAAAGCCAGACTTGTAGCCAAAGGTTTCACTCAAGTTGCAGGAGTGGACTATGGTGAAACATTCTCACCGGTTGCAAGACTGTCTTCTGTACGGCTTATGATATCGTTTGCAGTTCAGCATGGTCTTCAAATTGACCACCTTGACGTGGAAACGGCATTTTTAAATGGAGATTTGGAAGAGGAAATCTTCATGGAACAACCTGAAGGCTTCTCCACTAACCCCAAAGAAAAGGTTTGCTTACTTAAAAAGGCTCTATATGGTCTTAAACAAGCTCCACGCCAGTGGAACATAAAAGTAACTCAAGCCATGTCAGATTTATCTTTGACTCAGGCATCAACGGAACACTGCCTGTACTATAAAAGAAGTGGTACCGATTTTTTAGTCGTAGCTATTTTTGTCGATGACTTCTTTATACTTAGCAACAACGATCTTCTTAAATCAAACTTCAAAAAAGATTTGATGCAAAAGTTTACTGTGAAAGATCTCGGTACTTTGAAAGACTGTTTAGGTATGAGAGTCACACAAAACAAAGACTGTATTACTCTCGATCAGACCAAATACATCGAGAAACTTTTAGAAAAGTTTTGTATGCGTGATGCTATATGTGTTACCACACCTATAGAACCTGGCCTTAAATTAACACTTCCGGATAAGGAACAAGAACAATTCGAAGCTCCTTATCAAGAGCTTATCGGTTCGTTAATGTACCTTGCAATCTGTACTCGACCTGATATTGCTCACACGGTCTCGTATCTCTCTCAGTTCAATGCACATTACGGGGGGGTACACTGGAAGGCCGCTAAGCGAGTCCTTAGGTATCTTAAAGGTACTAAGGATCTAAGGCTTCAGTTTAAAGCCAGTGATCAGGCGTACCTCACAGGGTATGCAGATGCCGACTATGGCAATAATCTGATCGACCGTCGTTCCTTTACTGGCTTTGTGTTTGTGATGAGCGGAGCACCTGTATCTTGGGAAGCACGTAAACAACGTACTGTCGCGTTGTCCACTACCGAAGCCGAATACATGGCTCTAGGCGAAGCCTGCAAGGAGGCGATTTACCTAAAAACACTCGTCACAGAAGTCTTTGGTGTCACACATAACATAGTCATACATACAGACAATCAAAGTTCTATTAAACTGGCACACAATAACACGCACCACTCACGTACTAAACATATTGACATCAGACATCATTTTATACGAAACTCACTTTCACTACACAATCTACAAATTAAACACATATCCACAAATGACATGATTGCAGACATTTTCACCAAACCTTTGCCGAAACTGAAACACTATAAGTGTACAAATAATTTAGGTTTAGGTTAGGTAATGTATTCTGTATATTTTCTTTGTTCATTTTTAGTAGGGTGTGTACATATAGGGTGTGTTATATTTAATTAGTGATAAGTAGGTTTATGTAAATTATTTTTTGTGTCAATATGATGTGTTAAGTGTACAGTTAACTTTGATATGTCTTTATACCTGTATTTTTTTTGTATATACAGGGTGTTCCTATTGCGGGGGGGTGTTAAACCTCTTTGGTTTCACTAGAAACACCCAGGCCGTTTATATTGTTATATAATACTATTTTTAAATATGACTTTACTACGTCATAGTCACTTGACTAGAATAAAATATCTCCAAAGTACCTCTGTGTTTAACTCTACCTAAATAAGTATAGCTTTAGTAATGACATCAATTGTAATAGATACCTATTAAGTATTTATTTCAAAAAATGTGTTGGGGCGAGTTTCTTTTCGGCTCGACGTTTCTTCTCGCTCCGCTAACACTTCCCGAAACGTTGAGTGTACAAGTTCCGCGTGGTAGGAACTTTGTACTAGGTAGAAAAAAAAGACGATTTAAAAGTATGCGTACAGCATCTACTTAAATAAAAAATATTTTGACTTTGATTTTGAAGTTTTTAGTGCAGAGGTGCATAAAAATTAAAAAATCGAATTAAATAATTAATTAATAATTAATTTAGAATAGAATAGAATAGAATAGAAAAAACTTTATTCACAGAGCCCACAACTCACAATCACAGATACATAGTTTCTTTTAGAACTAATACAGTAGATGCATAACAGAGGTTACGGAAAAATAATATGATTCATTAAAATGAGATAAGGTGAGCTGTGCAGTCTCAGCAAAAAGGCTCTGACTCAGCATTTGTTGTGAAATACAATTCCACAACGCTGGTATTCTGCCAGGACCTAGAGGTGTGTGCGCATTTCTCGGGATGAAGATTGTAGTTAAAAATGATTAAGTACAAATAGTAGAAGATACTAGAAAATACATGCATCTTAAAGTAGAAGTATAAAATTAGCACAAAGAAAATAAAATTGAAAAATAAAATTTTAACAGTTGAAAGCTAAAAAAACTTAACAGTTTAAATAATAACATAAAAAGAATTTTGAATTGGTTATTTGAAGCAGCATTCCTTATTCTGACTTCTGCACATTTAGCAGATGGGAGCGATATTGGTTTTTAAATGAAGGCTTCGATAATGCGGTGCGTAGAGGTGGTGGGATGTCGTTCCAGCACTTGCTGGCCAGAAACCGGAAGCTGCCTCGGAACATAGATGTTCTGTGCAGTGGTACTACAAAAACATTTGAGCATTTTCGCGCAGAAAATCTATGCTTTTCATATCGCCATACAAGCTTTTTATATAGGTATTCAGGACGCCCCGTGTTAATAATTTCAAAGAGAAGTGAAGCAAAATGAAGGTTAAAACGCCCTTTCATTTTTAAAATATTACTATTATTTAAATAGGGTGTTATATGCGAACGTGGAGGAATGTTAAAAATGAAACGAGCACATGCATTCTGAACCCGCTGAATAAGATAGTGTGATCTTTGTAGAATACATGGGCCATATACGGTGATGCAGTAGTTAAGTTTTGAAAGAATTAAGCTTTCGCAGAGCATTTTGCGAAGATCAGTGCTGATAAGCGGTCTGATTTTGTACAAAACTTTCAGCCTGAAAAAACAGTTACGTGCCAACTCAACAATATGATCTTCGAAACGAAGCTGATTGTCCATTACAAGGCCAAGGTTACGTACTTGTTTAACCTGCTCTATCAAATTTCGGTCAATGAAAATATGCAACTGTCCGTGTGATTCAATTCTTGCAACTTGTTTTTTGGTACCTAGCAACATAAATTTGGACTTCAATGGATTTAGCACAAGAGAGTTTAGGCGCGACCACTCATTTATGCTGTTGAGATCCTCGTTCAGGTCCGTTATGGCACTATTAATATTTATTGGATCAACAGGAATATATATCTGCAAATCATCGGCATATATATGATAACTACACTTACGGATACACTTGACTATATCTGCGCTATAAATAATGAACAATAATGGTCCAAGAATTGAGCCCTGAGGGATACCGCGATTTACAGGGTGCGGACGGGAGGACAAGGTGTCGCCGTTTGATTTTCTCAGAACTACTTGCTGACATCTGTTACTAAGATAGCTATGAAACCATCTGAGTGAAGCTATGTCGAAACCATAAAAGGAAAGCTTGGACAGCAATAAAGTTGTGTTTATCGAATCGAATGCACGAGAAAAATCTAATAAAGTTAGTATACTACACTTACCATTATCAGCAGACGATAGAATATTGTCCACTATGTCGAGAAGTGCTGTAGCTGTGCCACGATGTTTTCGGAATCCGGATTGTAATTCAGGGAGGATTTGGTTTGATTCACAATACTTTACTACCTGATCATAGATAACCTTTTCCAAGATCTTAGAGAGGAAAGGTAATATACTTATAGGGCGGAGATCTTTGTAATCCAAAGGATAATGCTTTTTGGGTATGGGGCACACTAAAGCTGTTTTCCACAAATAGGGGAAAGTTGATTGAGCTATCGATGTGTTGACAATTGCCGTTATAACTTTAAGAGTTCTAGGAAGCGTCATGAGAATCATGTCCGAGTTAATAAGATCTACTCCTTGGGCGTTCGATTTTATGGAAATAATTATTTTACCTACGATGCTTTCATCAACTGGTGTTAGGTTGAATACAGCATTGTCAAACTTATGATGTTCGTAGTATGTCAGAGTTGATATATTAACAGTGTCATTGCCGGGAATATCAAGAAAAAAATTATTTATAGCGTCTGGGTCGTTAAAGTGTTCAGTGTTCATTTAATAGGAACTGTGGCGACAGCTCTTCAGCGGGAAGTGAGGTACCTTCGCCAGGCGAGGTGGTATGCCTGGGGACCGACCGTGGTCCAACCGTTGATGGTTGGAAGTCGTATATATCCGTAGTGCGAAGAAACTTTCAATATCGCGTTCTAGGATTAGTTGATGGCGGTGCGATAGATGTCGCCACATCACTCCCCCTCCGAGACCGGAGGTTAATCCGTTTTGAGTTGACGGTCCAGTGTTGCCGGTGCATACGGCTGGGCGACAACGCGCGTCGCGATGCGGCGGCTGCGGTAAGTAGAGAACGCCAGGCCGAAGTGCTCAACTCAAGTCCAAAGCTGAGTCAGGACGAGGAGGTTCAGGCGTGCGGTGCAGGGGAAGCAGGCATCGTTGAGCGCGTGCTCTATACAGCGTGGGCTGCCGACAGCTTGCTGTCTGAAAAGTGATGCTCGCTGGTTCCATGGTGTACGATGCGGTGTCAACGGGTTTGCGAACCTGATGGGCTTCAGAGTGATGTATCAGGGCCAGGAAGCTCAATTGACGGCTTTCGTTGGTCCTGGTAAACTTCGATGTACTGGACTGCTGTGCTGCTGCGGCTTGCATTACCAACTGGAGGGTTGTTGAGGAGTGTGATGTCTAAGGTTGCGCCAGGATGTTTAGCGTCTGGGGTCACCACTGTAGGAACTGTGTGTTACGACTCTTCGGAGGAAAAGGGAGGTAACTCCGCCAGGCGAGGTGGTATGCTTGGGGACCGGCCGTGTTCCAACCAATGATGGTTGGAAGTTGTATAGTTAATCTGAAGAAACTTTCAATAGCGCGATCTAGGTTTAGTTCGTGGCGGTGCGATAGATGTCGCCACAAATCTAACGCGGAAAACACACTGCTCCGCTCACCGCGACGAATTTCGGTGGAGCAGATTTAAACTTTGTACTGTAAAATGTTGATTTGTATACAAAAACCGCGGGGTATCACACTCTTCCACCGCTTCTCCGTCCGGAGGCGCGATTCGCACGACACGGATCCGCGCTCCTGGACGGAGACGCGGTGCGATTCACAGGTATACCACTGCACCGCAGTATCGTCCGAATTTTTGTTTACGACGGAATTCGGACGAAAACCGTCCGGTGGGGCGGAAACCGCGCCTTCGTCGTGCACCGCAGCTTCGGACGGAAACCGTCCGGTGGAGCGGAACGCTGCCGCATGCGAATTTCGTCGCTTCGCGCTCCCGTCCGATTTCCGCCTCAGTGTGATATCCGCGTAATAGTCGTCCCAGGGAGGGGGAGGATGATGGAAGGACCCCATAAAGGGGGTTGTTTTAGGGTAGAAATGGGCCATTCGGGATATACTGTATATGTACGAATATTAATCGACACATTAAAATCAGGGAGGTTGGGGATGCAGATTCTTTGAAATCCGCGGATGCGGATATTTTAAGGCTCATCCGGGGATGCGAATCTTAATACTACACAAAAAGAGAAAAGGACTACACAAAAAAATCGCCCCCACCCACAACAGATTACAAACGTATCTCAGTCAATAATCTGTGCAGCCTGATGTTTTTTTGCTATGACGACATCCGCCGTAGATATAGGGTTTTCATGCAAATCGAATTTGATTTCCAATACTAATTTGGAGGCTCATTTGATCAAATAGTATGAGGAGTTCAAAAACTTTTTTGCGGGAAATTTGTTCAGATTCATGAGTAGTTGTTGTTGTTACAACATACAACTTTTCACCTCTACCAGCTAGAAAAATTTACACGATAGTGATAGAAGCTGGTGTTCGAAATTCGAACACTTTAACTAACATTCGCAGCAACAAGCTGCTTTGAATCAACAGATTAATAAACAGTTTTTCACCTGTCCAGCGCGAAAAGAGTGCCTTTGGTCCCTGAAAACTCGCAGCAAAAGTTGTTTTTGCTTTAGGCGTGAGAAAAAGTGATTCGAATTTCGAACACCACCTTTGGCGCGACGCTGAAAAAAATATGAGCGATGGTTGGTTCAGAAACTCATTTTGGCGTAGGGAGCATTTTAATTGATAAGCACACAATGTTATATGTTATTTAAAGAAATTCAAGTTTATAAATTGTGCTACTATATTTTTAAAGACGTAATATTTAAAATAAATATGTAGTTACTAGTAAACATGAATATCGTTTACCTATAAATATCATATTTATATCTAAGGTTTTTATAAAAATGTTAAGTAGCGCAGTTTCCGAACGCAACCTCTAAATTAAAAACATTATAATAAAAAACTATATTGCCTCCAGAGAGAATTTAATCAAATACGATTTTACTTTACTTGCTGGTCGAAAGTTGTATGTTTAACATGAGAGCAGGTCATTTTTATGTCTCGCTCACAATGCTCAGTAGTCTATATAAGAATCACTTGCTACGCTCGTGATTCAATTCTAGACTACCTCGCTAGCTCGTGATTTAAAGCTAGCACTCGAAGCAAAAAATAACTTTGCTCATTAGTTGAACAAATAACTATTCTCGTATATTTTAATAAATCCCTATCGTTTTTGGATTGAAAATGGTTATTATTATTTTAATGGGACGCCACAATAATTTTGAAACTAATGCCACTTCTGTTGGTGGGTGCGGATAGGGTCCATATAATTTTTTGCATAGTCCTTTGTATGGGTTTGTATGGGCATAAATAAATGAAAACCGGCTAAGTGCGAGTCGGACTTGCGCATGATGGGTTCCGTACCATCGTACAATATTTGGGATTCCACCAAAAATACGTTTCTGGTGTCACCCTACCAGCCCCTTTAATTTTTAAGTTTTTAATTTTTTTTATGGCATAGTTGACAAACGAGCAGATGGATCACCTGATGGTAAGCGATTACCGCCGCCCATAGACACCCGCAACCTCAGAGGAGTTACAAGTGCGTTGCCAGCCTTTGTTGTCATAGTGGCAACAGAAATACACACTGTGAAAATTACAGCTATCTACCTTTTACGGTTCATGAGATACAGCCCGCTGAGAGAAAGACGGACAGACGGACAGACAGCGGAGGCTTATTAATAGGGTCCCGTTGATCTTTGGGTATGGAACCCTAAATAATAATACTAATCCTTGTTTTTTTATTAAATTATTAAAGTATTGAAAGTTAAAAACCTGGACCATTTTGTATGAAAAAAAAAAATAGAGCTTTTGTTATTAATTATATAAATAGTACTAGTGGGCGCTCGGTGCGCGAGCTGCATGCAGCTCGCGGTGAAACTTTTTTTTTATACAATTTCATAAAAAGATAACACACATAGTACACGGTCGTGCATTAGTGAGGAGTATGTCGGAATTTTGCAGGCTACCATATACAGAACGTAACAGAAAGGTGTGATAATACTTCAAGGTTGGCTTTTACCCATCAAACTGAACAACTTTTGTTCTACAACTTTGTTGAAATCGCAAAGAAATTTTCGGACTTTTCATACAAATTTGGTTCGCCAGCTGATCGATTTGTATGAAAAGTCCAAAAAAAATTTTGCCATTTCAACAAACTTGTAGAACAAAAGTTGTTCAGTTTGATGGGTAAAAGCCAACTCTGAAGTATTATCACACCTTTCTGTTACACCCTGTATAGGCACGGATATGTAAATAAACTAAATTCTTCTTAAAACTCAGATTAGTCTTTATTTCATTATTGAAAAAAAATTAAGCAATAAAACCAAAAAGTTAAAAAAACTAAACCAAGGTAGTTGATTTAAAACATCTTTGCTGGCATTTTCTTTAGCCCTTCGATCATACAATACTCTTCAATTGTACTTTATAATATAAAATCTCATGGATGAAAACCTTTTTTTTTAAATATATTTTTCATGTATTTTAAGCACGCAACTTCGACCGCGTTGAAATCGCACAAAAAAATATAATGCACCAACTATTAGGTCGTACACTACTGCGGAGTTGGCATATCGTATGGCTGGCTACTATCTAGTGGCGCGGAAAAAAAGAAAAAATTAAGGCGGAAACATATTATTAAAACGTCACCCGACGTGCGCGACGACACCCGAGTTTACCCGACCCAACAAACGCATATAGTTATAGAAGCCTTTGCTTCATTCTTGCGGAATAGAGAAAACAAAAAATGTAAAACGAAAAAAAAATTTCTTAACGAACCGAAGATTTTTCATATCAGACAAGACTGTATGGATAAAGAGCCTATGCCTTATACTTACAGAAAAAAATTTGTTTCGAACTACGAAGCGGCGCTTTTTCTTAATTCGTTTTTTTTCAGGAATTGATTGCTTTATAAATTATCTGATGTGGAATCGGATAAAACTTTCTTTTATAAGGTTTCAGAAAGGATACACGTATTTGCCCATGGACCCATCAATCGCACCTTACTGTAACAGAGTGTCATACCAAAACTGATCAAGTCTGCAGGAAATAAAAACAAAATAAGCATCCCAAACAGTCTGTTGTCTCGACACAGGATATCTACAAGGTGAGCAGAACCTTCTGCAGCCCCAAAGCACCCAAAGTAAAGCAGTAAGCAGAAAAGTAGGTCTAACCGATTTTGATTCAAGACAGTAAGAGTATGGAATCTGTCCACAGTACACATTAGGGAAGTGCCTGATGTCCCAGCAGTAGGGTCCCTATGGGTTGATAAATGATAATATTTCTGGTAGTTTGTCTACAGGTGACATTAAAACAGTCATACATACTGAAACTCACAAAAACAAATCTGCAACTCAACAATTGTTACCTTCCCATTTAGGCAATCTGTTAATAATTTTGTATGATGCAGTGCTGTTAAGGGTTACTTATGTTTTTCAGATCAAGACGTTAATAGATGGAATACCTAGTTGGACTCCCAAGTCCACATTTGAATCATAAAAATGATGTAATAACTGCCAATTTCAATAAATGAAGTCTACGGAATGTAGAAAACAGACGCTAAGGAATCCAAGAAGAACAAAATATAATAGCAAAAAACGTATAACTGTTTGTTTTTAATTATGTGACTCAAAATAAATAACAAATTGTATTCTATTGCGCAGGCCCCAACTTTAAATTTTGAATAAGAGATGACGGCTTACCTTATTTATTAATTATTTACAACTGGAAAGCATCTTTCTATGACATTCCTTATTATGATGTGTGATATAGAAGGAATATTTTTTTACTGGAAAATTAAAGATACCTAAAATATTTTTTTTATTTGTTAAATTGATATATCTTATAGT
Source organism: Coleophora deauratella (assembly GCA_958295455.1). Lineage (NCBI taxonomy): Eukaryota > Metazoa > Arthropoda > Insecta > Lepidoptera > Coleophoridae > Coleophora > Coleophora deauratella. The sequence goes on along the minus strand of OY282403.1, from coordinate 3,499,950 downwards.
AAATTAACTTTATTTTCATCATTTTAATATTGTCATGACTATTTTAAAACTGTAATACTAACAAAAATGACCACAGAAATTTAAGAACTTTTTATTATGTATGTTGCTTTTTAACAATAATAGGCTACTATATTGCTGTGCTCAAGAAAGGTATCACAAAGGAACTTCATTTTATTAATGTAACACCAATATGTAACTGTGGTTGCAATAAATATGTACGGAACCCTCAGTGTGTAAGTCAGACTTGCTTGGTTAGTAGAAATAAACTGACAAAAATTATAGATATACCTAACTATCTGGATAGAAAGTTGTAAGGGGTTATAAATTAAAGTTTGAAACTGATGAACTGACTATAGTTGTAAAAAATTGCCAAAGATAATATAGGTATTTAGTGGAAAAATAAAGAAACATTTGACGACAAATTACCTTCACCATCTCCGGGAGCTAAAAGACATCCACTGCCGATCAAATGCCTCCCTAAACACAAAGATTTTCACACCAACCGTCCTGCCCTGCCCGCACCAGTGGCTTCCCGCAAACTTCACCAGCTCATAGGTGTATGGGGACGCCTGTAGGTGTGGCCTTATAATAGCACTACCTCATCTCCTCCTATGGGTTTCGATAGGTATAACTAACAAAATAAATAAAACAACATATTACAACATTAATATTTATTAACAAAATTATTAATGTTACTTCAGTAACTTTAGGCGGTTTTTTCACAATTTGGCATGGACATTGATCAGTATCCTTGTTGCTGTTTCTGAATGCTGATTGCTGCTCACATAACTACAGTCAATACTTTTCACTTCGTAGCTTTAGCTGGTTTTTTCACAGTTTGGCATGGACATTGATCAGTAAGCATCTCTAATGGCAAACGCAGCATGTGACTCTTCCTTCCCGTATTCTTCTGCGCAGGTGTCCGCCTCGTAAAGAACTTCCTTAAGCCGTAAACGCAAGACCTGCCTGCTGATGAAGAGTACTACTACTATTAAAAAAAAAATGGCGGTTTCTATGATTTCGCCAATGACAATACTGATAGAGGCAAGGGATCAAGAAGATCGAATATTTATATATGAGATAATAAAAGAGTTAGAAATTAAAGACTTCGAATAAATAAATGATGAAGAGTAGGTTGGGGGCTCCGTATTATCTGGATTGAGAATCTATTGGCACGGATCCTTTGTAGATCGGTCGTATATAGGCGTTGATTTGCCATTTCAATGCCATTCCTCTTGAAAACAAACTTGCCTTTTAATTATTTAATATTGTTTACGTTTGATTTTGCGTATTCTGTAGTAAACATATTTGACATCTGAGTTTGACATTTGAACCTTGATTGAAAGCAGGATAGTTTATTGTAATTTATGTAGGTGTGAAAGGGACAAACTACAGTGTTGCACATTAATTAGCTCAAATCCCCGACCGTAAGGCACCCGAAAATTTTAGTCATAAATAACAAGAGAAACATAGGTAATAAAATATTTCGTTATTACTTGAGGCTAACCAAATATAAATACATAAAAACAAAATGAATGAATACTTTGCCGGAGGAAATTTTTCATCTTATAATTATTCCAACAATCACCAACTTTTTCAATAGTTCATAATACGGCAACATTCCGTGATTTGCTTTTCCATTATGAACTCTAATGACGTGAAGTCGTATGGAGTTCATAAAATCTTAATTATGTTAATTTTATTAAATGAAAGTGGCTTTTTTCGGACTTTTCCTCTACTCACTGGAAAAAACCACGAACTTCTGCATTCAAAGTTATACCCTCCAACCCCCGCAACAGGACAAACAACCATGTCAATCAGTCAGTCAGTCAGTGGTAATCGAGCTTTATATAGTATAACTAGTGGGCGCTCGGTGCGCGAGCTGCATGCAGCTCGCGGTGAAACTTTTTTTTATACAATTTCATAAAAAGATAACACACATAGTACACGGTCGTGCATTAGTGAGGAGTATGTCGGAATTTTGCAGGCTACCATATACAGAACGTAACAGAAAGGTGTGATAATACTTCAAGGTTGGCTTTTACCCATCAAACTGAACAACTTTTGTTCTACAACTTTGTTGAAATCGCAAAGAAATTTTCGGACTTTTCATACAAATTTGGTTCGCCAGCTGATCGATTTGTATGAAAAGTCCAAAAAAAATTTTGCCATTTCAACAAACTTGTAGAACAAAAGTTGTTCAGTTTGATGGGTAAAAGCCAACCCTGAAGTATTATCACACCTTTCTGTTACACCCTGTAATAGGCACGGATATGTAAATAAACTAAATTCTTCTTAAAACTCAGATTAGTCTTTATTTCATTATTGAAAAAAAACTTTCCTATCCAAAATTATGAAAATCGAAAATATAATTAAGCAATAAAACCAAAAAGTTAAAAAAACTAAGCCAAGGTAAACATCTTTGCTGGCATTTTCTTTAGCCCTTCGATCATACAATACTCTTCAATTGTACTTTATAATATAAAATCTCATGGATGAAAACCTTTTTTTTAAATATATTTTTCATGTATTTTAAGCACGCAACTTCGACCGCGTTGAAATCGCACAAAAAAATATAATGCACCAACTATTAGGTCGTACACTACTGCGGAGTTGGCATATCGTATGGCGGGCTACTATCTAGTGGCGCGGAAAAAAAGAAAAAATTAAGGCGGAAACATATTATTAAAACGTCACCCGACGTGCGCGACGACACCCGAGTTTACCCGACCCAACAAACGCATATGGTTATAGAAGCCTTTGCTTCATTCTTGCGGAATAGAGAAAACAAAAAATGTAAAACGAAAAAAAAATTTCTTAACGAACCGAAGATTTTTCATATCAGACAAGACTGTATGGATATAGAGCCTATGCCTTATACTTACAGAAAAAAAAATTGTTTCGAACTACGAAGCGGGCGGCGCTTTTTCTTAATTCGTTTTTTTTCAGGAATTGATTGCTTTATAAATTATCTGATGTGGAATCGGATAAAACTTTCTTTTATAAGGTTTCAGAAAGGATACACGTATTTGCCCATGGACCCATCAATCGCACCTTACTGTAACAGAGTGTCATACCAAAACTGATCAAGTCTGCAGGAAATAAAAACAAAATAAGCATCCCAAACAGTCTGTTGTCTCGACACAGGATATCTACAAGGTGAGCAGAACCTTCTGCAGCCCCAAAGCACCCAAAGTAAAGCAGTAAGCAGAAAAGTAGGTCTAACCGATTTTGATTCAAGACAGTAAGAGTATGGAATCTGTCCACAGTACACATTAGGGAAGTGCCTGATGTCCCAGCAGTAGGGTCCCTATGGGTTGATAAATGATAATATTTCTGGTAGTTTGTCTACAGGTGACATTAAAACAGTCATACATACTGAAACTCACAAAAACAAATCTGCAACTCAACAATTGTTACCTTCCCATTTAGGCAATCTGTTAATAATTTTGTATGATGCAGTGCTGTTAAGGGTTACTTATGTTTTTCAGATCAAGACGTTAATAGATGGAATACCTAGTTGGACTCCCAAGTCCACATTTGAATCATAAAAATGATGTAATAACTGCCAATTTCAATAAATGAAGTCTACGGAATGTAGAAAACAGACGCTAAGGAATCCAAGAAGAACAAAATATAATAGCAAAAAACTTATAACAGTTTGTTTTTAATTATGTGACTCAAAATAAATAACAAATTGTATTCTATTGCGCAGGCCCCAACTTTAAATTTTGAATAAGAGATGACGGCTTACCTTATTTATTAATTATTTACAACTGGAAAGCATCTTTCTATGACATTCCTGATTATGATGTGTGATATAGAAGGAATATTTTTTTACTGGAAAATTAAAGATACCTAAAATATTTTTTTTATTTGTAAAATTGATATATCTTATAGTAAATTAACTTTATTTTCATCATTTTAATATTGTCATGACTATTTTAAAACTGTAATACTAACAAAAATGACCACAGAAATTTAAGAACTTTTTATTATGTATGTTGCTTTTTAACAATAATAGGCTACTATATTGCTGTGCTCAAGAAAGGTATCACAAAGGAACTTCATTTTATTAATGTAACACCAATATGTAACTGTGGTTGCAATAAATATATGTACGGAACCCTCGGTGTGTAAGTCAGACTTGCTTGGTTAGTAGAAATAAACTGACAAAAATTATAGATATACCTAACTATCTGGATAGAAAGTTGTAAGGGGTTATAAATTAAAGTTTGAAACTGATTGAAACTGACTGACTATAGTTGTAAAATATTGCCAAAGATAATATAGGTATTTAGTGGCAAAATAAAGAAACATTTGACAACAATGAGCTATGATTTATTTATTTATTAAATTCAAAATCTCCGTGAGCTAAAAGACATCCACTGCCGATCAAAGGCCTCCCTAAACACAAAGATTTTCACACCAACCGTCCTGCCCTGCCCGCACCAGTGGCTTCCCGCAAACTTCACCAGCTCATAGGTGTATGGGGACGCCTGTAGGTGTGGCCTTATAATAGCACTACCTCATCCCCTCCTATGGGTTTCGATAGGTATAACTAACAAAATAAATAAAACAACATATTACAACATTAATATTTATTAACAAAATTATTAATGTTATTTTAGTAACTTTAGATGGTTTTTTCATAATTTGGCATGGACATTGATCAGTATTCTTGTTGCTGTTTCTGAATGCTGATTGCTGCTCACATAACTACAATCAATACTTTTCACTTCATAGCTTTAGCTGGTTTTTTCACAGTTTGGCATGGACATTGATCAGTAAACATCTCTAATGGCAAACGCAGCATGTGACTCTTCCTTCCCGTATTCTTCTGCGCAGGTGTCCGCCTCGTAAAGAGCTTCGCAAGGCCGTAAACGCAAGACCTGCCTTGGAGTCCTGGTGAAGAGTAGGTTGGGGGCTTCCTATTATCTGGATTGAGAATCTATTGGCACGGATCCTTTGTAGATCGGTCGTATATAGGTGTTGATTTGCCATTTCAATGCCATTCTTCTTGAAAACAAACTTGCCTCTTACTTATTTAACATTGTTTACGTTTGATTTGTGTATTCTGTAGTAAAAATATTTGACATCTGAGTTTGACATTTTCACCTTGATTGAAAGCAGGATAGTTTATTGTAATTTGTGTAGGTGTGAAAGGGACAAACTACAGTGTTGCACCTTAATTAGCGCAAATCCCCGACCGTAAGGCACCCGAAAATTGAAGTCATAAATAACAAGAGAAACATACGTAATAAAATATTTCGTTATTACTTGAGGCTAAACAAATATAAATACATAAAAACAAAATGAATAAATACTTTGCCGGAGGAAATTTTTCATCTTATAATTATTCCAACAATCACCAACTTTTTCAATAGTTCATAATACGGCAACATTCCGTTATTTGCTTTTCCATTATGAACTCTAATGACGTGAAGTCGTATGGAGTTCATAAAATCTTAATTATGTTAATTTTATTAAATGAAAGTGGCTTTTTTCGGACTTTTCCTCTACTCACTGGAAAAAACCACGAACTTCTGCATTCAAAGTTATACCCTCCAACCCCCGCAACAGGACAAACAACCATGTCAATCAGTCAGTCAGTCAGTGGTAATCGAGCTTTATATGTATAGTATAAAGTAAATATAAAGTATAATTATAATAATTTATGAATCTAACTAGCCAAATTTTGTATGCCTATTGGCGAAACATAGAGAACATTAATTATAATATTTTGTTTTAGCATCCTGTATTTACCTATGTTTGACGAAAATAAATAAATTGAAATTGAAATTATTATTAATTATTTATATTAATAATTACAATTAATAATTTACAAAATTATATTCCTGAAATAAAATATTACAATAATTAGTTATGCTGTCCTAGATCCGCATCCGCATGAAAATCCGCATTGAATGTTGCGGATGATATAGATACGGATGTCAAAATTTATGCGAAAGCTCCATATTTACGGATGCGGATGCGGATATTAGCAACATCTCTGATTAAAATGATTTATTTTTGTTTTTTATATTATTTTATTGTATTTTTTAGCTTTCGTACTATGGCGCTGAACGCCGCCATACGTATAATATTTTTTTACATTATTTATAGGTACCTAACAAGTTATTTGATGTTGATGTTTTTGTAATCTATATTTAACAGTCTTTTAGTGAGTTTTTTTTTACTATCTGTGGAATACCTACTTACGCGTAATTTTGTGCAGATCAAACGAATCCGAACATCTTTTTTTAGAACTATTACTATTATACAAAATAAAGTGCGAAAAGGCCGGAAAACGGCAAACGGATCGCGTGACCTTACGTACGTGTGTGACGCTTCATACATATAAGTTTAATGTATCGAAATTTTATTGGATAACCTGAAATACTGTTTATATTTATTATTATGTACCATACAAATAAATAAAAATGGACTGAGAAATTTTACATAATTAGTTATAGCATAAAAACTATTATGCTATGATCTTAAAGGAAAATCTTTTGGATACTTATACAAAAAGATGTCCAGCAAGATATAAAACTATACTGAAAAATAAAACTTAATCGAGAAATTATTCATCGGAAGTAAAATCGAAAAAATCATGTTTTTCTTAACTTAAGCGTCACAAAATTCGAAAAAGTATTGGATACTGCTATATACGCGTACCATTAAGTTACTACTAACGAATAGTACAGAAATATTCAATCGAGCAATTATCCACCGAATTTTAAATGCAATTTTCATGTTTAGGTATAAAACACATACTTCCAGCCACAAAATCTTTTGGCTTCTTTGTCATCTTCCATCTATACACTATCCTTCACAATCGTGCAAAGTTTAATTGATAGAGAAATTAATGTTGGGGTCTCCATACAAAGAAACTCCTCGATGACTGGGCTAAGGGTTGGCAAACTAAAGACATTTATTTGTGGTGTGTGTTCCGAGAGTACGGTCTGACTAGGGATGGGTAAGGGAGTAAAACCTCAGTCAGAGTAAATACTGAGTTTGAGTAAATACTGAGTATTTACTATATTAACTGAGTATTTACTCTCTAGAGACAGTAAAAACTTTTTATCGGTTATTTTTGCATGACATGGTAATCATGGTATACATATAATAAAATCAAGACCAATGCAATGTGAGGAAAATATATATTAAAAAAAACATGCGATTTTTTTTTGGGTCTTCGTGTTGGAGTTTATTTTAACCTTTCGCTTGCCTTCCATATTTGAATATCGCTTCAAAGCATCTTGTGCGCACTCATGGTTGAATATGTTTAAATTCTTCAACCACTAACTGGGCAATTTTTTTTCTTCTTGAGACCCGTCTAGCTGTGCGGCATCAATCTCAGAGGTAATCTGTCAGGCAATGGAGTATTACATCCCGTTCTCTGACATTCCTCTTGAGAATCAAGCTCGCCCGTGGTTCAATGCCGAATACTCAGCTGCCGAGGCAGTAAAACATTCGGCGAACCAAGCTTGGGCTGATGCTCGCAGTCGCAAAGCTCCGGGTACGCAAGATAAGAAAAGAACCTTTAATAGAGCCGCAAAGTCCTACGAAAAGACGCTACGCAGGGCACGCCTCGACCACATACGCCGCATCGGATCACAACTTGCCTCCTATTCCTCTGGGAGTAAGGATTTTTGGTCCCTGGCTAAATCGGTCGAGGCGAATTTCTGTCGTGTCGTCTCTGCCTCCACTGCTGAAACCTGATGGAACACTGGCTCACATAGCAACTGATAAGGCAAACTTGTTGCTAAAAATATTCGCGTTTGGATTCTACGAATAGTACACCACCCCACTTACCTCCTTGCGGTACTACAATGACTCCAATCTGTATCCGCCAAAAGGTTCTTAATACACTTTACAATCTAGACGTGAACAAAGCCAGTGTACCTGATGGTATGCCAGCCATAGTTCTCAAGAACTGCGCTCCTGAGTTGTCTCCTGTTCTGACACGTCTGTACCGTCTCTCTCTTAAGACAGGTGTAGTCCCAAAGTCCTGGAAGCTTGCCAACGAGCAACCTGTGCCCAAAAAAGGTAGCTGTGTGGATCCTGCCAACTACCGCCCCATAGCAATCACTTCCACAATCCAAGATTATGGAACGTGTACTGAATAACCTCATTCTTGCATATCTCGAAGACAATGACCTTCTTAGCGATCGACAATACGGGTTTCGCCGAGGAGATCTTCCTGTGTATGCTATGCATGTTTGGGGCGAGGCCATTGAGAAACATAGTGAAGCACTCGTTGTGTCTCTCGACATCTCAAAGGCTTTTGATAGGGTCTGGCACGCCAGCCTTATTGGCAAGCTTCCATCTTACGGGCTCCCTGTGAGATTGTGCAACTGAGTATCCAATTTCCTGAGGGAACGGTCGATTCGGGTAGTCGTTGATGGCTGCTTGTCTGACCTATTGGTTATCGATGCCGGGGTACCTCAGGGTTCGGTTCTTTGTGCAACTCTATTCCTGCTACATATAAGGCCGTGGCCTGGACGCAAGCGACGGCGACAGTGACAGCGACGGCGACAGCAACAACGACAGCGACAGCGATGACTGTTCACGACGCAAGCGACAAGGTCACTGGGTTTGCGGCGACGTAGTGACGTGACTCTGTCGATGTTGGTCTGTCGCGATGTCGATATTTCGATATTTTCATAATTATTCTTACTAATAACACCTAACACTGACTCAGCGGTTTCCGCTTCTGACTATTGATCCGAGAGTCGTGGGTTCGATCCCCACGCAGGGCAAATATTTCTGTTTTTTAATATTATACTACTAATTTGCTAAAGAGGACGTAGATTTATACAACAAACAAAACAAAAAGGCGATGAGCGGGGTTCAGGGGGAGGAGGGGGAGGTGTGGGGTGCAGGTGGGGGAGGAGCGGGGTGCGGGGGAGGGTGAGTTGCGGGGTGCGAGAGGAGGAGCAGGGTGCGGGGGTGAGGCGCGGGTTGCGGGGTTATGGCGCGGTTTGCGGGGGGAGACGCGGGGTACGGGTGGTGGGGGAAAGGGGTACGGGGGAGGCGCGGGGTGTAGGGGAGGATGGGTGGGTGCGGGTGGAAGGCGCGGGGAGCGGGAAATCGTGGTGCGAGGGGAGGAGCGGGGTGCCGGGGGGGAGGAGCAGGGTGCGGGATTGAGGCTCGGGTTGCGGGGGAGAGGAGAGGGGTGCGGAGGACGGTGAGGAGTGGGGAGCGGGGGAGCGGGGTGCGGGGGGAGCGGGTGCGGGGTTGAGGCGCGGATTACAGAGGACAGGAGCGGGGTGCGGGGGACGGTGAGGAGTGGGGTGCGGGAAGTGCGGGGTGCGGGTGGTGACGCGGCGTGCGGGGGGAGGCGCGGGGTGCGGGGGGAGGAGTGTGATGCGGAGGTGAGGCGCGGTTTGCGGGGGGAGAGCCTTTAGGGCCCGCCGTTTCTTCTCACTCCGCAAACACTTCCCGAAACGGTGGATATACGAGTTCCGAGTGGTAGGAACCTCGAATTAGGTAGATAAAAGAATGACGCTCGAAAAGTGTACACTGCTACCTACTTCGAATAAAATATTTTCATTTCATTTCAACAACCTCGTTAGGTTCAATGTCTCTAAAATACAGGCGTGTCTTTTTTCTGCCAAAAGGAGTCCTTTCACCTTGACTCCTACTCTCCGAGATGAATCGATTCCGATAACTGACCACCTTGAGCGCCTAGACGTGACTATAACATCTAACATGAATTTCGGACAATACATAGAGTCCAAGGCTAAAGTAGCTGCAATGGACCTACGTATCCTATATAAGGTGAGACGGTACTTCACACCTGGACAGCTTCTTACATTATATCAGGCACAAGTCCTGATATAATGTAAGAAGCCCGCTACCAGCTTGACGCCTTGGATGCTATCAACCGACGCGTCAGGAGACTAATAGGTCATGACGAGTTTATTTTAAATAAGCTCCAAAGCCTTGAGCATCGCCGCAAAGCCCCCTCTTTATCGTTTTTTATCGAATTCATTTCGGAGAGTGTGCTCAAGAACTTCATGACCTCATTCCCCTAGCTCCATTCCACCTTTGGTTCACTAGGCGCAGGGAGGCGTTTCATCCCTTCGTAGTTGATATACCACCTATTCGCACGAAGCGATATGCTTGTGCATTTATTATGCGGGAGTGGACTTTCATTCCATAAAAAAACCATCTACATAGTGCCAATACTCACCGAGTAAAATGGCTATGATGGACGGACGGACAGGGCGAAATTATACGGGTCCCTTTTTTGCCATTTTGGCTACGGAACCCTAAAAACAAAACAAGTTACACGCATTAGTGGTACATAAAAGTTTCCCGTGTGCGCGGAGCCTAAAGTGATTTTTTAGTTGGTAACACTACGAATAACAACTCTATTGATAAAGATTTTAAGGGGAATCCCCTAAATAAAATGTTAATAATGTTATATCGTCAGACTACTTACTACTTAGAACTTAGAAAACTTAAAGAACGTAGAAAAACGTAAAAAAGTGTCATACAGATAAATATTAGATAAAATATAATAACTTATTAATTTTTTGTTAGTAAAACATAAATACTCAGTAAAAAGTAAAAAAAGAGTACTTATAATAGTTTTTACTGAGTATTTACTCTGGCATGAGTAAATACTGCAGTACTTACCCATCCCTAGTTGAAAGCCTCATAATCGAATTTAGATATTCTGATTCGCTCGTTCAACCGAAGTTTTTATAAACTAAGATAACTTGTGTAGTAGTACAATATAACATATATTTTCTATGAAACATTTTGCAGGGTGTTGTTTTAGTCGATAGTGGCCTTCTAAGGGACGAAAGGACAAGCAATATGTGCTCTGAAAATATCTATAATATTTTTAATAATTTGAGTCTATTGGAAAAAAAATTACAAACAATCCTTTATTTATAAACAATGACTTTTAGATTTTGCTAATATTTAATGTAATAGCCATTTTGGTAATGTATATTTTATCACACATTTCAATAAATTACTTACAATATCAATGGCTTATTGAAAAAATAAGAAAATATAGGTACAACGGTATCAATATGGAATATATTTACACGGTTTCTTTTTTATTTTGACAAAATACGTGACGATTATGAAGTTTTTAACAGATTATTTTGCACCTAAATTTCGAAATACCTAAATAGTGGTAAGTAGCAGGTGAAACTGAGAATAATTTCCTCATGGACATATTAAATACTAGATACTTCGATTTCAACTAGACAAATAAAATAGCATTTCAAAACAATCTGTAAATATCTTCATAATCATCACATAACTTGATCAAAACAACGGACTTCACATAATCCTACAATGTCCCACCGTAGCCTGCTCAATTCCTCCTCCAGTTCAGCGAGTTTGTCGTCTGTTCGCAGTGTGCGCGTGTTGTATGTTGCCAGGGCCAAAGGTCTTCATTTTTGGTAGCCTGGTCTCTGCCGGAGATTCTTCGCACCCCATGCTCCGCCGTTACCGTGACCGCTACCGGAGTCAGGAATAGCGGGGCTGCTGGGGACTAGGGGCCGTTTTTTAGGGTTTATATCCATGTTGCCGTAATCGCCACGCTTGACATGCGGGTTAGCGATCGCAGTGTGGCGTGAGCCGAGATGGTATGCGGAAAAGACGCTGCTGCCCATCTTCCGGTTTATGGATCCCTTAGTCGCCTTTTACGACACCCACGGGAAGAGATGGGGTTTATTAAGTTAAAACTAATTACCTTGTTTCTTTTATTTGAAGTAGGTAGTTGTTTGATTTTATAATTTTTTAACATGTTGTCGCAAATAAATATGATTCATTTTAGAAATTTGAATGAGTCTATTTTATCTAATTGCAAAATAGTGTCCTACCACGTTAAACCCTATTTTATTTGACTTTATAACTTTTCGAATAATATTCGAATATTCGAATATCTCAGGCAAAAATATTCGAATATTCGAATACCAAAATTTTCGAATATTTGCATGCCCTAGTGCTATGCTTGGTGATTCCCAACGTGATCGAATCAGAAATGAGGAGATACGTAGGAGAACTAAAGTTACCGACATAGCTCTTAGAATTGCTAGACTTAAGTGGCAGTGGGCAGGGCACATAGGTCGTAGAATAGATGGCCGTTGGTGCAGTAAAGTTCTCGAGTGGCTACCGCGCATCGGAAGACGCAATGTGGCAAGGTCTCCTACTCCGTGGACCGACGAGCTGGTGAAGGTTGCGTGAAACCGCTGAATGCGAGCCGCACAGGACCGGTCGTTGTGGAAATCCTTGGCCTTTGTCCAGCAGTCTTTCGGCTGATAGATAGTAAACTACCATAATTCGTATGAGAAATAGTCACATTTTTCGGATTTTCTCATATGTTTTTTTAAGGAAAATATTTTTTGTTCTACGTGACAAATATTTTGTGCGTGTGAGAAATATTTAAATAATAATATTATGTACCTATTTATATTATATTACTTAACAGTCATTTTTGGGCGCTAGATGATTTATTTTATTTACTTACGAACAACAGATACTAAAACCGCGCGTTTTATGCTACTCTGCCGAGCATCAAAATAATTTCTTTTTTACGAAGTATTTATTTTGCTATTCTAATGAATTTAACATTTTTATAATCCTAGGAAATGGGGCTTTCAGAATATTTTTTTTTCATGCTAATATCCTAGACCATTAAAAATTAATCAACACATATGTGGAAAAAAATCACCCACGCTTCATCGTTTACTTGTTGAGTCGCGCTTCTTTTGGGGCTTATATCTCCATAACTATAGGTACTAGGGCAAGTCCGATATCATATTCTGATATTTCAAGGATGACAAATTCATCACTGCAACAAAAAAAAATACGTTTCATAGAAAAAAAAAGAAATATAACTGCTGAAATTTAGAACCGCGCGGACCGCGCGTTTTATACCACGCATTGGATTTTATTTTTTTCACTAAATATTTGTTATGATATTCTAATGAAATTTATATTTTTATAATGCTAGGAAGTGTGGCTTTCAGAATATATTTTTTTCATGCTAATATCTTAGACCATTAAAAATTAATCGACACATATGCGGAAAAAAGGTAGTCGTGTTTTATACGTTTTATCAAATATTTCTTTTTTTTATATATGGAAAGTCATTTTTTTTGTTACAGAAATGAATCCCGTATCCTTGAATCATACGAAAATGATACTTTAGTTGCCCTAATACCAATAGTTTTGGAGATATAAGCCCACAAATGGAGCGCGGCAGAAACAAACTTTACCCCCCTCCCCCTGCCAAATGGGGGATGGCTCCCGATGGCTCCCGGGCTTAATCCGCTCAGAACGGCCTAGGGAACAACTGTGCCAAGTTTGAACGCCGGATCCAAAATAAAACGGTTCATCGCACTAAATCCCCGACTAAAAGAGGGTTATTGATGGTCAACTGTGGTCCAAAGAGAAGAGATAGAGATATAATCACTAGTTAGGTACGTTTGATGAGGTCAAAAAAATAAAGCTGTTGAAAACCTAGTTCGAGAATAAACTTGGTGGTGGCATGGAGATTAATGACTGGCAGCTGGATTGCGGGGAGATCCGGCAGCGCGGGGCGCGGTTGCTAGCCTCAGGGCAGTGGACAGACTGCACCTTCCTGCTGGGGCGAGACGAGGCCCCGCAACGGGCGCACCGGCTGCTGCTGGCGATGGCCTCGCCGGTCTTCCAGGCCATGTTCTATGGGCCGCTGGCCGAGCGCGACGCGCCCATGCCTCTTCCCGATATCCAGCCGGATGTGTTCCTGCAGCTTCTACGGTAAGAATGTTCTTCATACCGTGTATTTGGTTGTGATGCACTTAAGAACACTGCCTATTGTGTTTGAAATTAGATTCGGCGTAAGGAGCCAGTCATGATTAATGTGTTAAGATTCTGAATGTATCCAGCATCTTTCTTCCACTCTGAATGTATCATGCTCACCAGATCACCAGACCATCATCAGGCAGGGTGGTATGTAACACTGTTACTTCCGGCCCTGAATATCTACTGTAGAATATATTTTATATCATGTACCAAATACCAATTCTTCTTCTTAGCGTTATCCCGGCTAGAGCCAGGGTCCGCTTTCCGACTCAATTTACTCCAAAACCAAAATACCAATTAAGGATAAAACAAAGGTTCAATAAATGATGATACCAAAGATGGAAGCAGACTTACCTAGATTCCCCAACGCATTGGGGAACTGGCTATCTTATCTCCATACCAGTGAATCTCTATGAAAATGCCCTACCTACCTTTGAAATGGATCGAATCTGATGTAAAGCGAGCAGACTAGCCATGGATTCAATTATAAGTGGAGTTAGTATACCTTTATTTTTTGCAGATATACATATATACACAAACTAAATAAATTTGGACAGTTACACACTAGCCATTGAACTGTATTATGCTGCCCAGAAGTACATGCTGCGACGTCTGCAGAGACTGTGCGCCACATACCTGTCTCGCAACTTATGTCCACAGAATGCATGTTGCATGTATGAGTTTGCCTACTTCATTGGAGATAAGAAACTGGAGTCTAAGAGCTTGAAGGTACTTTTAGGAATTGGTTTACTGTAGAATACCCCTTAACAACTTCCACCTGGTTTGGTTTTTAATTTTTCCTCCTTCTGTTTCACTGTAATGTAAATAAAAGCGACCAAGTGCGAGTCGGACACGCGCATGAAGGGTTCCGTAGCAGCAAGTAACATAATGTAAAAGTTCTCGTAGTTCGTTGTAACTTGAATGAAAGGTAAATTGTGGTATACGATTTATGATGTATTAAAAAAAACTACTTACTAGATCTCGTTCAAACTAATTTTCGGTGGAAGTATGAATGGTAATGTACATCATATATTTTTTTTTAGTTTTATCATTCTCTTATTTTAAAAGTTACAGGGGGGGGGGACGACACATTTGACCACTTTGGAAGTATCTCTCGCGCAAACTATTATTCAGTTTAGAAAAAAATGATATTAGAAACCTCAATATCAGTTTTGAAGACCTATCCATAGATACATATGGGTTTGATGAAAAAACATTTTTGAGTTTCAGTTCTAAGTATGGGGAACCCGCAAAATTTATTGTTTTTTTTTTTCTATTTTTGTGTGAAAATCTTAATGCGGTTCACAGAATACATCTACTTACCAAGTTCCAACAGTATAGTTCTTATAGTTTCGGAAAACCGTGCCTGTGACATACGGACGGACAGACAGACAGACATGACGAATCCATAAGGGTTCCGTTTTCTGCCATTTGGCTACGGAACCCTAAAAATTAAGTAAAAAAATTAACTAAGAACTAGGGGCTTGAAAATGACCCTGTGAACCTTTTTACCAAAACATGACTGTGTTTTATTTTTCATATAAAATAATGGAACAAATGATTAAAAATCTGAAACATTACTTAATCCATACTTACATATTATAATATAAATGCGAAAGTCTGTCTGTCTGTCTGTTACACTTTCACGCCTAAACCGCTTTTAAATTATACTATTAATTTTAAATTTTATATGATCATTAATCTACACTGTTATTGTAAAAACGGTCTCTGCTTAGTGGGCTTGCGTGTTCGCGTCGATTATGCAGGTTAACTGACTAAAGACACGGTCATAACCCGGATGGGTTCGACTGTTACTGGTATTTATCTCGTCCGTTTTAGTGCTTCACAAGGTACGTAAAGACGTTGGTCGTGACTCAGTGGGTTTGCGTGGTCGCTTCAAACATGCATGTTCACTTACTACAGACACGGTCATAACCCGGATGGGTTTGACTTTTAGTAGCAATTATCTCGACCATTTCGGTGCTTCGCAAAGTAGTTAAATCGTTGGTCGTACCTCAGTGGGCTTGCGTGGTCTCGCATCGATCATGCAGGTTAACTGACTACAGACACGGTAAAGACTCGGATGTGTTGGACTGTTAATGGTATTAATCTCGACCGTTTTCGTACTTCGCAAGGTACGTTAAGCCGTTGGTCGTGGCTCAGTGCGGCTTAGCACGGTCATAACCTGTATGGGTTTGACTGTTAGTGTCAAATAACTAGAATGTTTCCGTGCTTCGCAAGGTACGTTGTTAAGCAGTTGTTGCTGGCTGCTATCACTAGATGACATTCCTTAAGGCAAGTCGGAAAGCTTTGTGGCGACATCTATCGCACCGCCACAAACTAATCCTAGAACGCGATATCGAAAGTTTCTTCGCATTACGCATATATACGACTTCCAACCATCAACGGTTGGACCACGGCCGGTCCCCAGGCATACCACCTCGCCTGGTGGAGGTACCTCCAGGGTCCAGGGGTCCGACGACGTCCTTCGTGTTATTTGGACGAAAGGCTTACCGGTCGATATGCAAGCAGCTGTAGTAGCTAAGAGGGATACGCCGCTCGATTCTCTCGCCGAAATAGCGGACCTCGTCGCTGAGAATATGAGACTTCGATGCGCGAGACCATCGCCTGCAGTGGCAGCTGTTACCGCCACCGGTGCCGCCGACGAGCACATACAGCGCTTAGAGGGTGAGATTTTATCTATTAAGGAGCTGGTGAAGAACTTACAGCAGCTACAAACGTCTGTGCCGGAGGTCGATAGAAGATCGAGGCCACGCTCACGCTCTCGCTCGCGCAGTAGTTACCGCCAATGCTCATCGTCGATACAACGACCAGACGGTTGGTTATGTTGGTACCACTATAAGCATGGACCAAAGGCTGATAGATGCATACAGCCATGCTCATATAAATCGCAGCAGGGAAACGGCAGCGGGAGTCATTAGCGGCAAATGGCTTAAACTCCCATAAAGCATCACGCCGCATTTTTATCACGGATGTAGACAGTAAGGTTAAGTTCCTTATAGATACAGGCGCGGATTTATATGTTTATCCGAAATCACTAGTCCCTACGGCGTGCAAAGTATCCGCCTACGAACTAGTGGCTGCCAACGGAGCGACGATTGCAACTTACGGAACTGTCGCCTTAACTCTTAACCTCGGATTACGACGAGACTTCCCGTGGATATTCGTAGTGGCTGATGTTTCTACACCCATTATAGGGATGGATTTCTTAGCGCATTACAACCTTATGGTCGACGCGAGGAACAAACAAGTTGTAGATGCACTCACTCAGCTTACGACAAATGGAAGCGTAACTGGGTGTAAGCAGTCAACTGTTAAAACAATAAACGGTACAACGCCTTATCACGATCTCCTAGCGAAGTACATTGACATAACGCGCCCTGACAGAGTCGTGATCGTGAAAGAAATAAAACATAACACGAAGCACCACATATTAGTGACACCAGGACCTCCGGTAGCACAGAAGCCGAGACGCTTGGCTCCAGACCGTCTCGTAGCAGCTAAAAAGGAGTTTGAAACAATGGTTAAGCTCGGAATTGCTCGACCTTCAAAGAGCCTATGGGCAGCGCCATTGGTTATGGTACAGAAACCATCGATACGTGAAAAGCCGGAGACACCGTCACCGTATATTATGCCGGAAACTGGAGAAAACACAGTAAAACACCGACCTTGTGGTGATTACCGTGGTTTAAACGACAGGACGATACTGGATAAATATCCAGTGCGTCACATACAAGACTTTGCACAGTATTTGAGTGGTAAAACAGTGTTCTCAAAAATTGATTTAGTGCGTGCTTTCAACCAAATACCGATCGCTGAAGACGATGTACCTAAAACGGCTATAACTACGCCTTTTGGCCTATTTGAGTTTAAATTTATGACTTGGTTTACGTAACGCGGCTCAAACTTTTCAGCGATTTATGGACGAAGTGTTGTGTGAATTGGACTTTTGTTATTGTTATATAGACGATATTTTAATCGCATCTAGTGACGAGAGTGAACATTTAAAACATTTAGAGACTGTATTTAATAGATTAAGGCAATATGGTGTGGTAATTAACCCTGCAAAGTGTGTGTTTGGTCAAACCGAGGTTGAGTTCCTCGGCTATTTAGTATCCCCTGCAGGTACGCGACCGCTCCCCGAGAGGGTTGACGCTGTACGTACGTACCCGTTACCTGTAACTGTGAAGGAGCTACGACGGTTCTTAGGTATGTTAAATTTTTACAGAAGGTTTATTCCTAACGCAGCCGCGAGCCAGGCTACTCTCAACGATTTGTTAGGGAATAAAAAAGGCAAAACTCCAGTGGCTTGGACCGACAAGGCTAAACGCGATTTTGAAGTTTATAAAGAAAGCCTAGCCCAAGCAGCATTATTAGCCCACCCGATAATCGATGCCGAGATTTTATTGGTCAGGTTACGACAGACATACGCCATGTCAGTGGGGAAGATAACATTCCAGCTGATGAGTCAGTACCGTTTCGGTGCACAGTATTTTCATCTTAATCTTGTATACCATTTTCTTTGTAAGCATGATGTTTTTATTTTTAAGCAATAGTTTGGTAGTAGTAGGTTTAGTTACTATACTGTAATACTGTGTGCTGAATAAAAACTTTTTCTATTCTATTCTATTCTATTCTGATGCATTGTCATGCATTGACTGCAACTATTCACCGGGGTATTGATTGGGAATCACTCTCGGCTTCTCAGAGAAACGACCAACAGTTAAAATCACTATTAGAACATAATAATTCGTCGTTGCAGTTACGCATGATTCAACTACCTGGTAGCAACCAACAGGTTTAATGCGACATATCCACGCCATCCGCGAGACCGTACCTTACGGAATCTTTTAGGAAAGCCGCATTTAATATGCTGCACCAAAACTCACATCCGGGGGCTAGGGCAACGACTAAGCTAGTTTCTGATCGTTTTGTATGGCCTTCAATGAATTCTGATTGTAAACAATGGGTAAAGAATTGTATAGATTGCCAACGGTCTAAAGTGAACAGGCATGTTATCACATCACCAGGAACTTTTGCGCCGCCTTCGTCACGTTTTGATCACGTGCATCTGGATATTATTGTCATGCCGTACTCTGAGGGTTACCGATATTGTTTAAGGCGGGAAGTACAGTCAATCTGAGCAGGTTGATGCATGATAATTTAATATCGACCGTAACGCCAATCATTTTAAGTTCAGATCAGTGTGGGTACCGTCGCGGCGGTTACGTCAAGGCCGAACGCAAAATTCTCGAGATTTCGATGTTTTTATTACTTTTCTTGGCTTTCAAATAAGTTTAAAAAAAAACCGTTCAATACAAATTGAAGGTATTAAATTGGCCGATTTTTGTGTGTTGGTTTCAACATAAACAAATTGTGTTTTCGAGAGAATTTGCAATTAATGCAAAATACAGGGTTTACAGGATATTTTTTTTTTTCATCAAAGCTTCTGTGATTTTAATGATTCTGTTCAATACAATTTGTTTTTTATTGTTTTAAGTATGTTATATATTTTTTCCATGGTGATAGCTTTAACCATTATTTCAAGAATTTGAATTGAATATTGCGATTTGGCTATACTTAGCGCCTTAACTTGCGTAGATAGGTTTTCAAGGTGGCCCGAAGCCATTCCTATAATAAATCAAGAGGCGGAAACTGTTGCTCGTGCATTCTATACTAATTGGATTGCGCGTTTTGGAATACCGCTTAGAGTAACAACAGATAAAGGTCGACAGTCTGAATCACACCTTTTTAGAGATCTTAATGCTTTAATAGGTACGAAACATTTCACGACCACGGCCTACCACCCTGCCGCTAACGGCATGGTAGAACGCTTCCATCGACAATTAAAAAGCGCAATTAAATGTCATGGTTCTTGTCATGCTAGTTGGACGCGAACCCTACCAACGGTATTGTTAGGTATCAGAGCCTCGTGGAAGGAGGACCTTAAAGCTACATCCGCGGAATTAGTTTACGGACAGAGCTTACGCTTTCCCGGAGAGTTCTTAGGAGCGAAATCAACAACTCACCCGTCGCCGAGTGAGTTTGTTAAAGAGCTTAGTTCGAATTTCAATAAAGTGAAACCTATACCCGGAACACAACACGGGCAGAAAAGTACTTTTATCTATAAAGATCTACTTACAACAAGCCATGTCTTTGTCCGAAACGATGCTGTCAAAGCACCGTTACAGCAACCCTACGATTAGAGTGATAAGTAGAAAAGACAAAACCTTCGTATATACGTAGTCGCGAGGTCACGATATCCATATAGGCTTAAACCTGCTTATTTGTTACGGGAACCGGAATATCATCCCGACAACAGTATTAATAACGATCCAGGGCAAATTTATATTCGTAATGATCAGCAACCTCAACAGGATGTTAATTTGAATCGCGACTTAGGTTCAAACGCCACAAGTGAGACGATCTTGACTAATGTAACATCAAGTTTACCTGATGTTAGCCCGCGTACGATTCCTCGCCGTTCTGGGAGACGCGTACGTTTTCCTGATTATTATCAGGCTTAGATTTCGTGATTTAGACAGCCATCACATGAACTAAATCACTGGTAGGGGGGTACTGTGGTGACTAAGTCCCACGTATGCTCTGCATTATGTAAATATTATAAATATGTAAAATGGTATTTTTAAGCTTGTAAACTTCTTAGATTTAATGTGAACATGTAAAGTAGTATTTTTAGCCTGTAAATATTGTAGATTAACTGCATGTTACTTTTAAGCTAGTATAGCAATTTATTTTATTGCCACACAATAGTATAAGAATTTAAGCATCGTGTCGGCGACTTTCTTTTGATTCTTGTGTTCTTGCCGACGTTCCAGATGCGTGCTCATTTCTTTTGTCTTGTTTATTGTTTGTGTTCACTCCGCTGATTTGTGTTTTGTAATATTTTTCCGTGTAAATTGTTTTACTGATCTTTTTGTATTTTTATGTGTTTACACCCTCCTAAGACGGCCGACTTAGCTTATCGATATTCTCTGCGATGTACAACAGTCTGCATACAACTCCACTACCGGTCGGACGTCTTAGAGGCTTATTCCAAATTTCAATATAGTTTCCGTGCTACCTAACATGTGAAACTTTTGTTTTAATCACAACCCTGCAACCCATAGATATAGCGCCGACAGCTTTATAAGCAGCTTGAAAACTTCGGATACTGGATTGGCCACTAGCCCCACAACCTCCATCAATCCGGACTCGGCCCCTGTGTGTGGAGTATGGCCTAAACTTCCCATGATATAGGAAGAGATCCGTGCCACTGCATTGGGAAAAGGTCGTTAACAGACACAGTAAATACTTTTGCTGACGTAGTTAATCACTTAGAAAGGTTTTTTAAATGTCATCCCCCAACGAGTTAAAATATGGGATCTAGACACGCTCAGCGTGTCAAGCCAAGTTCACGTCAAAAAAAGAACTGGCGAGTAGCTCCGTGTGTAATATTACACGAACTATTTGGAGCCACTTTTGTCACCTTCGTAACTCAAAATCTTTTTAACATAAACACACCAAATTTCGTTTATGTATTAAGACCCGCTAGATAAACGAGTATGTACTCAACATTTTATAAACACAGCTCAAACGGTTGGTATAGATTTTAACGTAATTTTTATGACTGACTCACTGACATATAGATCAAAAAGCTTACCCACTTCCAGATGACCTAGAAAGTTCAAATTTTGCATCAAGCTAGGTAATTGTGTGTATGCAAAGGAAAAAATCAGAAAATAGTGAATTTTTAAGAAAAAAATATTTTTTCAATACATTTTTATGATTAAAAGACACACTCACCGTCATCAAAAAGCTAAGGTACTTCTAGCAAGGCTACGAGCTTGAAATTTGGTGTGCGGCTAGTATTTCATGTACTGATAACGGAAAAATTAAAAAAAGTGTTAAAAAAAACTAAAAACGCCCAAAAACTAACATATAGTGGGGCTCGAATGAGCGCACCTGAGCTAACGAGGCTGTTACGAAGATGGTGAAATACACGTTAAGATAATACTATACAATTTAGTAAATGAAAAACAGGAAAAAGCCAAGGCGATACAAAAATAAAACCGGATTCTTGGAATTGTAGGAAAGACCTGTGTAATAAAAGCACAACCTACTAAATATTTAAATAAAAACTATTGACAAATATGACCTTAATGTAATATAAACAGAATAAAAATATATGCTAGCATTTCATTATTACTAACAATAAGCTGAAAATATAATTAGTTTAAAAAAGTTAAAAAATAAAGTTGCCCATGTTGGATTTGAACTGAGAGTTTCCTCACTGAAGCCGCCCTCAATACCGGCCTACCGATTGGTCGATTTCTTACCGGGTGAAACCATCTTCTGGAGTAGATAAGTAGCTTAAGAAAATATCTTTCAGACAGAGCACAGTGACATCTAGTAGCCAGTAGATGTACAAATAAACTAATTTATACATTACTGTTGTAAGTTGTAACTGATAATGATAAGATTCGGTAGGTACTGCCGTGCCCAAAGTAGAAGAGATATCTAGTGTTGATTTAGTAAGAGTAAGTAAGGGATAATGTTCTTATGCCAGTGACATTAGACAATATAGAGAGAGCATTCGAAATGATTGAATAAAAAGTAGGAGAAATTGAAAGAAATCGACAGAAGGATGACCACGAAGATGACGGTCTAGAGAACCTGTTGGACTTCTTACCTGTTGAAGCTGTAAATGCAATGGACGATTTCAGAAATGCCAAAGATTCCATATCAGAAAATGAGCTCGAACAAATGATAAAAGGTCTAAATGTTAGACCAAAAACGTATTTTCGATATAATTTGTAAGACTTTGTTAGACAAACTGCAGTTTTGACACAATTTGCTAGTAGGACAGGGGCATAAAAAAAGTTATATCAATACCATTAAAAGTTGGGTAACGAAGCGAATGAACAAATAAGCTGCAGTAGCTGCACCCACTGGCATTGCCGCTTTTAATGTAAACTGACTCTCAATACATAGACTCCTACAGCTGCCGGTAGAACATGGAAATTGTCCTACTAAGTATAATTCCTTATCAGATCAAGTACTAAAAGTTTTACACATTTACATGTGTACAAACATGAATGTCTATTGTCTATGTAGTAAACAATGGTGTGAAATTGGTATGAAATGTCCGGGGTGTGACAGCGTAAGCGGTTACTATTAGTAAATCACTTTTAAATAATATTAATAAATGTACTGCCAAAAAGTAATTATATCGCATCAAAAACATAAATGTAAAAATGGGAGCCAAGTTCAATATTATGATATGGTATGGTTGTCAACTTTACCGAGAAAAGAATTGAGATCTAAATGGATGCCAAGTTCTGTAGACAATAAATACGTATAACATTCTTAAGTAAATTCAAAACTCAATTTTTTGTTGTTTACTGCTACAACATTTTTTGCTATTTAAATATATGACTTTCTAAATTTAAATAGTAGAATTATTTACTCAAAGCAAATTACTTATGATCTGTTCAACCTCAACATTGACTTGGCTAGTTTTCACCAGCAAATGAAATATTTAGAAGAATAGAACCTTATAGTATAAACACAAGAACTTGCGTATAACATAAAGATGATACATTGATAAGCCAAATATAAGAAGACTAGTGTGTGAAAACTAGCCAAGTCAAAGTTGAGGTTGAACAGATCATAAGTAATTTGCTTTGAGTAAATAATTCTACTATTTAAATTTAGAAAGTCATATTTTTAAATAGCAAACAACAAAAAATTGTGTTTTGAATTTACTTTAAGAATGTTATACGTTCTTATAAATAAATTTTAGGATTGTCTACAGAACTTGGCATCCATTTAGATCTCAATTCTTTTCTCGGTAAAGTTGACAACCATACCATATCATAATATTGAACTTGGCTCCCATTTTCACATTTATGTTTTTGATGCGATAAGAATTATATGAAAGTTAACATAGTTATGTAGCTCGCCTTTTTCTTCATCCGATATTCTCGCAAATAATATTTCTGAAATACGGTAATTAGCGTTTATTCAAATCAAAATCAAATAATTCTTCTGTTTATTCACATTTCCCGTGGAATTAACCTTTGGCAGGGCGTAACAAAAATATAATGATGCGTGCGCCAAGCACCGTAAACGATGTCAACGCGGGCGAAGCCGCGGGCGGAAAGCTAGTTTACAATAAAAACAATCTACTGAACACATATTTTTTTAAATGTAGGTATAACTCTTTCCGAAAGAAGAAAATTACTCGAAACAAATGTGGACGGAAATTAATTACCTATTAGAATGTTTTTGTTGCAGCTGATAAAGAGTGAGACCAAATTAGCTCTGACAAAATGCAGTTTGAAAGACCTGTCGCTTGCTACACTCATTAGTATATTTTCAATGGATGACATTACTATTGATAGCGAATTGGATTTGTTTACTGTGGCAGAGGATTATTATTTAGTACACCAGGAGGAGGAGGAGGTAAATTTGATAATTGTATTGAAACAACAGCTCACTTGTGCAGGGATAGGCTGTTAGGTTGAGTGTAATTTGTTTGATTCCATCTAATACAGGATGTTACAAAACTACCCCTGATGAATTAAGGGTGTTAGATTGTGTCATGTAAGGAGTCCACTGTATTTTTTTTTTAACAAAACGTTAAATAAAAAAATTGCGGAAGCTAATTATTTTTAATCATAAATAAGATTATCGACTATGTAGAACCACAACACTATTGTATTCACCTGTCAGTTCATGATAGGAGTACAGATAGCCGCGCTATGATGTGTTCATATGCCGCTGCGCTATGATTGGAGCGTTCGCGCGCGGGGTCATGACCGCGACCAGATGATCGCTTGAGTTGGAAAATTTTTAAATATCATATCGATATTTTTGAAAAAATTCGTTAGACGATTTCTCCGAAACGTGAACTGATGCAGCAAAAAGAAACAGTACCCAAAATTTAAAATGATTCACAGTACGCCGCCGTTTTAACCATTAGGGGTAGTTTTGTAACACCCTGTATAAGTACAGAAGGTAATATGACCTCAAAATTGGATACCCTACTTTTATTTGATATTTGTTTTCCGTTTCCGTTCCACAGGCGCCAGGCATGCGCCAGGATTTGAGATTTTCAAATATTTTGTCGGCTGGAGCCTGGAGCCGACACATTCGCGGTAGGGGCACGATTTGTCAAAGAGTACCGTAGGGGTCAATGTGTTATTTTAATAGTTCAAAGTGATGTGTGAATGCAAAACCCAAACCCAACCCATGAATGCAAAAAAAATATATAAATAGGTATATTATAATTTATTTTAATGTTTTTTTACAGAGTTTAGATGAAAAGTCTACTTCAAGTAAACCCATGGCTGACGTTCAGCTAGAAGATATTCCGAAAGGAAATAATAATAATGATTTCATATAAAACCACAATGAAGAAAAATACATTTCCAGTGACGAAAGCAGCAAACAGAATGAGCAAGATAAGGAATTTGGTACCTATTTTTGGATGCCTATTGAATAACTTACAATTTTGAAAGCACCCCGACAGTGAAAGTTGAATAACTCGAAACTACAGAACCGGTTTTCATCAAACATAACAAGATCACTTAACATTCGCCCAGCCAACCCAACATAAAATGTTTTATGTGTATTTTTTTCAGTGCCAAATCAGGAGAATCTGCCGTCGTCTGTTTTGCCAGTAAATACATTATTTAAGTATTTTAAAAGACCTGTGCTGTATGAACAAAGCAACGTAGAGGATTATCCGTAAATATACAGGGTGTCCTAAAAAGTATGGTCAAGCGGAAGTCCAGAGATAGAACAACTCTAGGGCTACCCAAATCACCCCCATGTATGTTCAGCGATTTTTGGTAGTTTTCGAGTTATGATTTTTTTTAGGATTTTTTTATTTTTTTGGCCGGATCGGATTTCAATTTTTTTTTTAAAGAAATTATAAAAAAATCCGGTATTTTTTTAATGTCACATAATCATTATGAATTGTACTTTCAGGCATAAAATAATAAGCTTCGTAACATTAGTGTAAGTAACAAAAGTTATGATAGAAATTCAAGAATTTTAGATTGAGCGACTCAGATTTAAACTTTCAGCATAAAATAAAAAATACAAAAAGGTGTTTCCAATGCTCTTCGGTAATTTTAAAAACTGCACGAGATTCTAAGCTTTCAGAATCATATTCAAAAAACAGTACTTAATGGGCTTTTTTTTCCTGAAGTAAGCCGTCAAAGTTGTTAAGGTAGAAATATCCTAAGGAAGTTATTTAATTTTTGTCGTCTCTAGTTATCAAAACCAATTACTAATTTAATGAGTTTTATAGAAAAAAATACTTCAATTTAATAAAGAACGTTTTGAGCAGAATGGTAACGGAAATTATCACCTTTTTTAAAAAAAAAACTGCGAATTTTTCTTTTAACTTGACTCATCAGTTATTATTAGATTGCCTCTGATTATTCGATGTGCCTCTGATTTTGGGATTCCCATACGGTTTTCTATGGTTCTCGTGCTAGTCGATGGGTCTCTCGCCACTTCTTCAAGCACTGATTCGACTACATCTGTATCTTGAATTTCTAATGGATGCGCAGACCTTGTATTAGGTTGGCGACCTTCAATGTGAGCATCATGGACTCGTAAAGTAGAGGACTCGTGCAGACTTCTTGCGTCCTGCGGAATTATTAGCTGATGAGTCATAAAAATAAATGTGTGATAATTTCCGCTACCATTCTGCTCAAAACGTTCTTTATTAAATTGAATTTTTTTTCTATAAAACTCATTAAATTAGTAATTATTTTTGATAACTAGAGACGACACAAATTGAATAACTTCCTTAGGAAATTTCTACCTTAACAACTTTGACGGCTTACTTCAGGAAAAAAAAGCCCATTAAGTACTGTTTTTTGAATATGATTCTGAAAGCTTAGAATCTCGTGCAGTTTTTAAAATTACCGAAGAGCATTGGAAACACCTTTTTGTATTTTTTATTTTATGCTGAAAGTTTAAATCTGAGTCGCTCAATCTAAAATTCTTGACTTTCTATCATAACTTTTGTTACTTACACTAATGTTACGAAGCTTATTATTTTATGCCTGAAAGTAAAATTCATAATGATTATGTGACATTAAAAAAATACCGGAAATTTGTAATAAATTCTTTAAAAAATAATATGAAATCCGATGCGGCCAAAAAATTTAAAAATCCTAAAAAAAATCATAACTCGAAAATTACCAAAAATCGCTGAACATACATGGGGGTGATTTGGGTAGCCCTAGAGTTGTTCTATCTCTGGACTTCCGCTTGACCATACTTTTTGGGACACTGTATAATTTTAGTGATTTCATAGTAATAGACACACAACACAACACTTTTGATACAAAATCAAAATGATCTATTAGTAAAACGTCTGAAATTAAAAATCAGTTAGTATGTCTAACCGAGGAAGTCAAAAGCTAAAAACCTTACAAAACCTTGCCTGTAACCTTTAAGCCAGCGACTTCGTTTGCGTGGACTTTGGAATTGGATCCAGAGAGAAAGAAAATGTTTAGGTGGCGCCATCTAGTGACGAAGTGGAAATATTGAGTTTTTAAGCATTCCTCCCCGGGGAACCCTTAAGTTTTCCGGGATAAATAGCATCCTATGTTAGCCAAGTGCTTTATCTCTCTGCTTCCGTTGAGAAGTCTCGGTGTGAAAGCGGAATAAACAAATAAATAAACTCGGAAGCAAAACAACATCCATGCTTTCGCATTAATAATAATAGGGAGATATATCCCTTGCATTGGGACAGAACCGACTATAGACTAGGACAAGGCCTATGCGGCGGGATGCTTCTTTGACATAAGTACGTTTGTAAAGGCATCAAATCGAATCTAAATCAAAATCAGAAAGTTTTTTATTAGTTGTATTGCACGTCTTTTTTTTTCTACCTAGTACAAAGTTCCTACCCCGCGGAACTTGAACATTCAACGTTTCGGGAAGTGTTTCCGAAGCGAGAAGAAACGTCGAGCCCAAAAGAAACTCGCTTCAACACATTTTTTAAAATAATACTTAATGAAGAATGTTAATGGGTCCGTTAAATCACTTGAAACTTTATGACCTTGTAGCCTAAATGTCTAGAAATACACTTGTTTTTGTTTCATTTAAATCAAGCGAGAAGTTTTGAAGTTACGATAATTTTAGTTTCCGCCTTTTTCAAATACTTCGCTCGGGCGCGCCAAGCGCGCGTGACGTCATACTGCAACTCGCCGCTCTCACCGTACTGTGTTCTTCATACATTGCTATCGGATGGTCCCTACGTTCGCCCACAATAACATTTCTAACTGTAGTTTTTTTTATGTGAATCGGTGTTACAGTAGTGTTACAAGTATAATCGATGACAGTTTTAAAAATTGATTGAAAAATCGAATGATTCCTTAAATAGACGAGTTAAGCTACTATTTCTCAAATAACTCCGATTTCTTTACCGCGGCCGCCGAGACAATGATTAAAAATGCAAAAGTACTTACAACTTATTTTTTTCTTTCTTATCACAAATCTGTTGATCCTTATAAGATACCTATACATATATACCTACATACCTATTTTTCATTACTAGTATTGAAAAATTTAGGTAATAATGATATTTATGAACTTGATATTTCGGAAATAAGGAGTGAGGGGCAAGGTAAAAGTGATGGTGTCAAAATCACTTATGTCATCAACTGTAATATAATGACACAATAACGACACTGAAGCGGTCATGGCTCAGCGCTGCTTACGTGGTCGCGTCGATCACGCAGGTTAACTGACTACAAACACGGTCACAGCTTGGATGGACTTGACTAGCAGTCCATCCAAGCTGCCTATAACGCCTCCGACATAGCTTGGCGACTGCCATCTAGTGATAGTTACTGATATTTAAGCCCATCCAAGTTGTGACCGTGTCTGTAGTCAGTTAACTTGCGTGATCGATGCGACCACATAAGCAGCGCTGTGCCATGACCGCTTAAGTGCCGTTATTGTGTCATTATATTACAGTTGATGACATAAGTGATTTTGACACCATCACCTTTACCATGCTCCTCACTCCTTATTTCCGAAAACTGGGCATAAAACTTAAACAAATATATATACAGAAAATAGATCTTCGCTTATAAATTACTTGAAAATCTCTAAGAAGTTATCTATAAATCTTAAAATAAGTTGATAAAATTTAAAATATTGTTTGTTTGTAGGTGTGGACAAAGCCCTCTGCGCGAGAGTCAGACTCGCACTTGTCCGGTTTTTATTTTTTATGTGTATCGGTTAACTCATATTTATTTTATTTTAGATTGGCTAGAAATAGCTACGGCGACGACGTTACTGTTTATGCAAAAGTTATCAGATAAGGAGAAGGTGATAGACACAACTTTTGGCTTTGGGTCTGGGTGGATCATACTTTTCATGTATTTCTTTTGACTTTAAGGTTCAAAAATATAACAGTAAAAAATAACTTTTCGGGTATATTGGTAGTTGTATTTAAACACTTTGACACGAGCACGATTTTCTAGTTTTTGGATTCGTCATTTTTAAAATTTTCAACGCAAACTTCATACATAGAGGTAGGGAGCGGTGCGCGCACTGAGCGACCGTTGCAGAGTGACGTCACAGCAGCGTGCGGCGACCCCGCGTCACTTGCCTACCTAAATGATTCAGTATCTCGGAAACTATCAAACATATCAAAAAAAAATTTTCACCATATTTTTTTATTTTTAATAGAGTATATTTTAAGATAAAAAACAAAAATTGGTGGTATTCTTCATTCGTTTAAATACTAATACAATGTATGTCATCAATACAGTTATCAGGAAGAGCGATACATTTCCAAATGTCTTTGTCATTTACATAATCTGTTATCTTATAATAACCTTTTGAGCACAGAATTTTTTTTACATGCGTTTTGAATTTGTTTTCAGGCAGATTTGTTACATTTTCTGGTATTTTATTATATAATCGTACACATTGCCCCACAAACGACTTGTTAACTTTGCTCAGACTCGAATAGGCAATCAGTGTTATTTATATTCCTTAGGTTTAAATTATGCCTGTCACTGTTTTTACGAAACAAATGCAGATTCTTGCGGACCTACATAATGTTCTCATATATGAATTGACTAGCAACCGTTAAAATATTAATTTCCTTAAACTTATCGCTCAACGACTCGCGGGATCGCATCTGTCTGATAGATTGCGCGGATTGTCCTTTTTTGTAAAACGAAAATTGTTTTGATATCAGCTTCATGTCCCCAAAGTAAAATTCCGTAAGACATAACACTATGGAAATAACTGAAATACACTACCCGTGCAGTGTCTACATCTGAACTGCCTAATTTTTTTGACGGCGTAAGCAGCTCAACTAAGCTTTCCCGCTAAAGATTCTATATGTTTGATTGATTGATTGATTGATATGTGGGCCCCATTGCAATGTAGCATCTACAGTTATACCGAGGAAAACAGTCCTATTAACAAATTCCAATACATTACTATTTCTTTGATACACTAGCGTCAATATTTCTGGTACG
The DNA here is from genome assembly GCA_958295455.1 of Coleophora deauratella. Classification (NCBI taxonomy): domain Eukaryota; kingdom Metazoa; phylum Arthropoda; class Insecta; order Lepidoptera; family Coleophoridae; genus Coleophora; species Coleophora deauratella. The sequence goes on along the minus strand of OY282403.1, from coordinate 3,469,570 downwards.
GTTAATGATTTTGTACATTTGTTTTTTTTAGAATTTAAAAGTAGATTGTTTTCAGTGCACCAGTTAGTTGAGTATCTTTGAAAGAGTGTTGTTTACTTCGTCAGTTTTGTTTTTCTATCAACTTTAAAAATAAGAGAACTATCATCTGCAAAAAACAATACTATATTTGCGAAATTTTGAACCGTAAATTCGACTGACTCGGTGGCTAAGTGGTTAGCGATCCTGACCTCTGATCCGAGAGTCGTGGGTTCGATCCCCACACAGGGCAAACTTTTCTGTTATGAGCAGAATTGTTTGCTCTGAGTCTGGGTGTATAATATCTATATATGTAATTATGTATGTATTTAAAATGTATATATGTATGTATATCAGTCTCTGGTTCCCAAGATACAGGGAATCCTAGTTTGGGGCCAGATGACCGTTTGTGACAAAGAAGTTTTATATCGTCGCTCCGGCACATCGATATGAGAGACATTAGATGAGGTTAATAGTCCCCGACTGCGTAGTCGCTGATAGTGGTTTGCTCCCCTATGTTGAGTAGCGCCGCCTTTTCGCGCACCATTCGCACTCTGACAAGCGACGAGTAAACATCCCGTATTTAAATGAAAATATGTCTACAGTGCAGTGAAAAGTGCTAAAACAATAAAAAAATAAAGAACAAAACTAACAGCAACATTTCTTATCACTTTTTTCTTGTTATTTTATGAATATTTTGTCATTTTATAGTGATGGTACGCTACTCGTCGCTAGATGTCGCTAGTAGATAACATTAATTAAATACATGCCTCTCTACTCGTCGCTAGATGTCGCTAGTAGATAACATTAAATACATAAACCTTAAGCTTATCACACAACGGCGATATTTGTTTAAATACATGCCTCCCTCTTCACCCCGCTTCAGCCCCCGCAAGACGAACACGCTGGTTCAGAAACAAACAGAGCGAGTAACCTTATCTAATGTTTCCCATATCGATGCTCCGGCATGTCTGTGGTGTGTAATTTGTCCCGGAAAAAAATAAATGGCAAATCATTATTATATGCAAGAAAACGCACATTTCAGTATAGTTGGGAATGCTGTAAACAGAGAGGACATACCTTCAGCACTGGCGAGTTGGGCTGTTACTATAAAGAATCGTATAATAAGGTGCAACATTGGGCACAGACACGGGAATTGATGGCTAGGAGAGAACTTCCTTTAGAGAATGTATTTTCTTACGTATGATGTCCTTTGTTAGGTTGATTGCTCTAGATAGGACCGTGTACTTCTGAAAGAACAATATACCTATACTCTGTGGTACAGTTGATGTTGTCTAGAATTGACTTGTTGACTGACTCGACTCGGTGAGAAAGCGGTTAACGCTCCTGACCACTGATCCGAGAGTCGTGGATTCGATCCCCACATGGCAAAAATTTCTGTGATGAGCAGACATGTTTGCTCTGGGTCTGGGTGTATGATATCTATACATATATGTATGTATTTAAATATATGTTAACAATCCATTACGCCCCCACTGCAGGGGCGTGGGTCTCTTCCCATAACTCGGGAAGGTTAGGGCATACTCTACACACGGGGGCCAAGTCCGGATTGGTGGAGGTTGTGGGGCTAGTGGTCAACCCCAGTGTCAGAAGTTTTCAAGCCTTCGACATGGCTTAACGACTGCCATTTAGCGATAGCAGCCGGCACCAACGGCTTAGCGTGCCTTGCGAAGCACGGAAACGGTCGAGATGAATGCCACTAACAGTCAAACCCATCCAGGTTATGACCGTGTCTGTAGTCAGTTAACCTGCTTGATCGACGAGACCACGCAAGCCGCACTGAGCCACGACCGCTTCATCATTTAAATATATGTATTTATTTATTATTATTTATTTATAGTAGCCTCACTGGGGGCTAATTATAATATTATCAGATATTTGACTGACTTGGTGGCTAAGTGGTTGGTGATCCTGACCTCTGATCCGAGAGTCGTGGGTTCGATCCCCACACAGGGCAAACTTTTCTGTGATGAGCAGAATTGTTTGCTCTGAGTCTGGGTGTATTATATTTATATTTGTATGTATTTAAAAGTATATGTGTATGTATATCAGTCTCTGGTTCCCAAGATACAGGGAATCCTAGTTTGGGGCCAGATGACCGTGTGTGATTTGTCCCAGATATTATTATTCTTATATTATATTTCTGCCCACCTTTTTTACAGTTAGCATGCGTAGACATGGAAAAGGAAGATGACATGGCGCGATCGGAGGCGACGTTCTGTTTTACTGTCAATAACATAAAAAAATTGGAGAATACTGTTTTATCCCCGCCATACTATGTGCGAAATCTACCCTGGAAGATTTTAGTGGAACCGGAAAGGAACGATCAGGGGCAGAAGCATCTAAGTATGTTCCTGCAGTGCAACGCCGATAACAGCTCCTCCAGTTGGTCGTGCGTAGCGAAATTTCAGTTGAAACTTATCAACCATATGCCAGACTTGTCTCGACTCGAGGTTGCAAAACAGTTGTTCTGCAAGTATGTACCTAAATATAATACGTATTATATTACCTACTTAACAAATTTATTTAACCAGTCCAAGTAGAGTAGGTACTGCATAAAATATATCCTGCTTAGTTTATGTTCGCGGCTTCGTTCGCAAATATTTTTCGTTATCCAAAAGGAATCACTTGATGAATAGGGATAAAAAGAAGCCTGTATCTTTCTACATAGCACAGTCTACATGCATGTCAATTTTGCCAACACAAACAAATGATAAGAATTCTGTGACAATTACCACGTGACCAAACTCCAAAATCTATCAATCCGTGGTCAAAACTAGAGATGATACGAAACGGACATATTATTATGTGTTAGAGTTTAACAAATGAAAGCGTAACCTGGCCTTTTATTTAAAGTTTTTACATGGCAACAAAAAGAAGCTGTCAGAGGCTGTCACTGTTGAATGTTAGTATGACTGCCAATTATTGATACTTGTTGGCTGAATATTCATGTTTATTATTTATTGTATTGTTGAGCGTAAGAAATGATATAATGATATTATTTGTAATGGCCATTCGTAAATGATAGATTTTATGGTAATTTCAGATTTTTCAATGCAGAAATAAACTGCAGATTATCAAAATCAGTTTATGAAGTAGACTGTTTTTATGTTTATATTTATAAACAAGATGTACAAGGAGTCAATAAAATTGTAAAAAGCGAATTGTAAATTATAATTTCAACTAGTATAAATATATTTTAATAAAGATTTATCACACAAGTATTAAATATATATTTCCTGCTATAGGTTGGTGATACCACATGAAGATTTTTTGAATTTGCCGCGCTTTCTCAGGTTTCATTTGTTAGACTCTATACACATTCAAAACAATTGCCTCCCCTGGAGCAGTCGTGTAATAAAAAATATTGATTTCCTTACTGCAAAAAAAGGTAAGTAAGTAATTATTCATACAGAAAGACACCAGAATGGGGTTGCTTCGCTTTTATAGTATGGGATGACATCCTGGACCCCAACAAGGGTTTTATAGAGGACGACTCTATCACAATAGAGGCGAGCGTGATCGCCGAGGAGCCTGATGGCATCCCCTTGAGTATGAAGAAACTTTCCGGTAAGAATTGTATCATCCATTTAACTGGCGAATATCTCATGATGACGACAAAATTAATTAATAACTCACGTTTTTTTTCAGCTATGAAAGATGTGTCAATTCAAACACTCATCAAACAAATCAGATTCCTGACATTGACTTCGAAACAGTTGGCAGAGTATGAGCCAAAATCGTGTTTACTCACAACACTTGATATTCATGCCCTTTTAATGAATATAGTTTCCACAAAAACTTACGTGTCTCTGCCAAAAATGTTTTCGAAATGTTGGGAGGCCAGGTAAGGATTCTGTGAAAAATAATGAATTTTCCCAAAGAAAACTTTTGAATCAAAGTAATTATGTTAAAATTCAGCTTACATTCCGATCAAGGTCTCCTGTCTTCTTTATATTTCCCAGAAACACTTGAAGTAGACACCCTTTGAACTTTTGAGGTGTAAGAATAATAAGAATCCAGTTTTGACACCTTAAATCCAAGATGGCTGCTAACGCAGATCTCGAGCTTTTAGATTTTTCATGAGGACCTCAATTAAGCAATACGAAATAAATAAAAAATGGCTCTACTTTTTGCAAGAGGAATCCCTTTATTTTTCCCTCCAGACAGACCCTGTTTATTGCATTATTGTTTTGTTTTCAGGAAACCGCAAAAAGATTCCGTAAAATTACAAAAAGTTTGAATAGGGAATTACTTGAATGCCGCCTGTAAATGTAAGTTTTAGACGACTATTATAATGATAAATAAACATTTATAAGAATACTTATTTCAATTTTCATTCTATTCATAGCGAAGTCGTGGCAGGGTGAAAACGAAGAAATTTCCATATGTTATGTTACTGTTCGTTCAGGTCAGGTTTATTTTTACCATCGATATGGGAAACATTAGATAAGGTTACTCGCTCTGTTTGTTTCTGAACCAGCGTGTTCGTCTTGCGGGGGCTGAAGCGGGGTGAAGAGGGAGGCATGTATTTAAACAAATATCGCCGTTGTGTGATAAGCTTAAGGTTTATGTATTTAATGTTATCTACTAGCGACATCTAGCGACGAGTAGGGAGGTATGTATTTAATTAATGTTATCTACAAGCGACATCTAGCGACGAGTAGCGTAACATCACTATAAAATGACAAAATATTCATAAAATAACAAGAAAAAAGTGATAAGAAATGTTGCTGTTAGTTTTGTTCTTTATTTTTTTTATTGTTTTAGCACATTTCACTGCACTGTAAGACATATTTTCATTTAAATACGGGATGTTTACTCGTCGCTTGTCAGATTGCGAATGGTGCGCAAAAAGGCGGCGCTACTCAACATAGGGGAGCAAACCACTATTAGCGACTACGCAGTCGGGCAGTATTAACCTCATCTAATGTCTCTCATATCGATGATTGTTACGGCTTCATCCGTGTGTCTCTGAAAGTTTGTAGGTAGTGCTCGCGAGTGTTAAAATAACGATTGGTAGTTTATTATGCAAGGTACGAATGGGTGGGTACCACGTCGCGTGTGCTGTATTCGGCGGGTGAGGCGAGATAGCCAGCATAATGAGAGCTTTCCTTTTTTAAGCAATTCAGTAATTTTCAACAGTGAAAATAGATGGCGCTGCACTGATGTCGAGAGTCAATGTTTGTTGTTATGGCGCCTGGAGCTGGGAGCGGTGACTACTCTGAGTTCGTCCCACGGTGGGGCCGACCCTGGATCCGATTCCCATTTCACCAACAGGAATGGAAATGGAAGTTCGCCGCGACTTGAGAATATTACTGGCTTTGGTTAAGAAATGTAAGGCCTGAACTGTAAGGCGTTATTTGGAGGGGACAAGTGCGGAGGTTCATAGTACGGAGGTAAAGGAAAAATACGAACTTGCCAGACAGATTTAGAAGATGTACCTACGTAGGTAGGTACCCTACGAACATTTGAGACACGTCCGGCATATTGTGTTACCGTCATTGTTTGTAAATTACGCGAATCATACATTCCAAAGACGCAAAAAACTGCCAAGAAATTCCAGTAAGTAGGTACGTACGAGTAAATACACTGTGGACTAAATAATCGACTCAAGATTTGTTGCTCGACTTTTGAAAAAATAACTCGGTCTACAAAACTGCTAAACACTAAAAGCAAAAAACTAGAAAACCATCAAACTAAAATCATAAACAGTAAACACACAGTTGTTGAACTTTTGGTTTAGTTTTTTTTTTTTTTTTTTTTTTATGGCATAGGTGGCAAACGAGCAGACGGATCACCTGATGGTAAGCGATTACCGCCGCCCATAGACACCCGCAACACCAGAGGAGTCACAAGTGCGTTGCCGGCCTTTGATATGGGAGTACGCTCTTTTCTTGAAGGTTTGAATGTCGTATCGGTCCGGAAATACCGCAGGCGACAATTCATTCCATAGTTTGGTTGTGCGAGGCAGAAAGTTTCTAGTGAAACGCACAGTTGTGGACTGCCAACCATCTATGTGATGGGGATGAATATATTGTCGCGTAGAACGATGGCGAAAAGAGGCGGCAGGGATCAATCCGAACAATTCCTCGGAGCACTCCCCATTGTACATGCGATAGAGAATGCAGAGCGAGGCTACATCTCTACGCAGCGCCAAGGAATCAAGCCGATCTGAGATATCCTGGCAGCCGACGATTCGAGTTGCTCTCCGTTGAATACGGTCCAGAGGGAGAAGCTGGTACTGGGGTGCCCCTGCCCAGAGATGAGAACAGTATTCCATGTGAGGCCGAACCTGCGCCTTATAAAGTTGCAGGCGATGGGCCGCAGTGAAATACCGTCTCGATCTATTGAGCACACCAAGCTTCTTCGAGGCTAATTTAGCCTTACCCTCTAGATGACCACGGAACTGGACTTCACTCGATATGTCGACACCAAGGATTCCGATACTAGCTGAGGCATTAAGGGGAGTGTCCTCAAAACGAGGTGATACGACAAATGGCATTTTCTTGGCAGTGAACGCGCAAACCTGTGTCTTAGTGGGGTTAAATTGGACCAAGTTAATCCGACCCCATTCTGAGACTTTCTTTAAAGAGTCCTCAATTTCTGACACAAGTTTGTTTCGGCTCTCGATGACGTTTTCCCGAGAAATGTTAGCACGGCCGGTATAAAAGGCATCACCTGTGCTGTCATCCGCATAACAATGAGTGCTGCTGATTTGCAGCATATCATTGATATGCAGAAGGAACAGTGTAGGCGAAAGCACACAGCCTTGAGGGACACCAGCATTCACAGACATAGAATCTGAGCATGCACCGTCGACTACGACCTTTATGCTTCTGTCTGCAAGAAAACTAGTGACCCATTTGCATAATTCCTCGGGAAGCCCATAAGAAGGAAGCTTCGCAAGAAGTGCTTTGTGCCAAACCCGATCGAAGGCCTTCGCTATGTCCAAACTAACCGCCAATGCTTCCCCCTTAGTCTCGATCGCCTGTGCCCAACGATGTGTCAGGTAGACAAGAAGATCACCAGCGGACCGGCCCTTACGGAAACCGTACTGTCGGTCGCTAAGCAGCTGGCGGTCCTCTAGATACCGAAGGAGCTGGCTATTGATAATGGACTCCATTATCTTTGAGAATAAGGGGGTTATGGCTATCGGCCTGTAGTTGGACGGATTCGAGCGGTCACCTTTTTTAGGGATCGGGTGCACCAAAGCTGTTTTCCATGACTTCGGGACTACGCCAGAAGAGTAGGAAAGCCGAAAAAGGCGCGTTAAAACTGGAGCCAACTCTGGAGCACACACCTTCAACACGATGGGAGGGATTCCATCGGGCCCACTCGACTTATGAATGTCGAGGGAAAAAAGTGCTTTACGCACTGAGCGTTGGTGGAACCGGATATCCGGCATACAGCTCTTGCACCGCGGTATGGTCGGCGGCTCGTTTCCCCCGTCATCCAATGTCGAATTGGACGCAAAGAGTTTGCCTAGAAGATCGGCTTTCTCCTTTGCGTCGTGGGCCAATGAATCATTTCCCATGTGCAGTGGTGGAAATGATGGCGTGCAGAAATTCCCCTGGACAGCTTTGGCCAGAGACCAGAACGCACGAGTTCCCGAAGGAAGACGCTCTAGTCTCTCGCCAATTCTGCCTATGTGCGCCGACTTCTCCCTGGCAATGTCTCTTTTGAAGGACCTGGAGGCAAAGTTAAACTCCTTTTTCAATGCGCTGGTCTTTTCATCCCGTACCTTCGCTGCATTTGCCCAGGCTTGGTAACATTCCTGCTTCCGGCGAGAAGCCTTTTTGCAGGACCGACCAAACCAAGGCTGTGATTTGCCGCCAATGGGGACCACCGAGGATGGGATAAAAAGCTCCATACCCTGCAGCACCACATCAGCGACAGAATCAGCAGCGAAGTTAGGATCATCCGGCGCGAAGCAAATCTGCCCCCAAGGGTAGGACGCAAAGAAGGACCGCATCCCATCCCAATCTGCTGACTTGTAGTGCCACACACGACGGCGACAGGCAACTCGCGGTCGCGGCGGGCACGTGAGTGGCACCGTACTCCGGATCAGGCAGTGATCCGAAGAGCCGAGTGAAGCGTCAACGGATACTTGGTAGCCGTCCGGATGAGAAGTCAGCAGAAGGTCCAACAGTGAAGGTTCATGGTTCTCCACATCTGGGATTCGCGTGGGCGTAGTAACCAGTTGTGTCAAACCATATGCCAGGGCGAAGTCGTGAACAGATCTCCCCGCATGATCGGTTTTGCTAGAACCGAGCCATTCGGCGTGGTGGGCGTTAAAATCGCCGAGTACCACGATCTCAGCGGATGGGATCTGCTGCTGCACAGTATCTGCAGCCATTTGGACGTGCTCAATGAGTCGGTCAGTTTCGCCATCGCCGGTATGGGACCTATATAGGCACGAATAGACGCGGGGATGGTCATCGCCGTCTACACGTAGCCATATGGTGGAGAGGTCCCTACCTTCAAGGTTGCTGAGGCGGCGAGAACTGATATCGTCTCTGACGTACACGCACACTCCAGCCCTAGGCACAAAGGAGTGTTCCAGACCGTACCCAGGGTAGGAGAGGTACGATGTGTCCGCTGGAGACGATATCTGTGTCTCGGTCAAAAAAAGCAAGGCCGGCTTTGCTGTCTCAAGGTGGTGGTGTACAGCATTTAGGTTGGAATGTAAGCCCCTGATGTTGCAGAAGTCCACAGTCAGCGTGGCAGGGGGTGCCACAGTGTCTTTGCCCTTGCCTCGTGCAGTTGAAAGCGCGGTTTTGCCCCCCCCAGAGTACGACGAGGGGCGGCCTGGACATCCAGGCTCAGGGACGTTGTGTTCTGAGCCTGGACGTCCAGGGAGGGATTCTCCAGCGCTCGCGCAGCTATTAGTTATTTTACTAGATTGAGTTAATTTTCCAAAAGTCGTGCATGAAACTGAGTCGATTTTTTTGTCCAAGAGTTATATTAAATATTTTTCAAAAATATATCTATTCCTTTGTCAAATGACAACGCTGGACATGTTAAAAAGGACCGACTTCAATCGTTGTTACGATTGTTTTGGTAGGTCATATTTCAGAGGTGGTCTGAAATAAATTTTATTGAAATTGATTCAGCGCATTTTGAAAAATCAACAAAAACTAAAATAAAGAGGAATGGATTGGATATCCCTTTGTCAAATAACAACGCTGAACACTTTAAACAAAAACAACATCCTTTGCTGTTTATTTTAGTTTTTGTTGAAATTTCAAAAAGTGCTGAATCGATTTCTATAATATTTATATGGGACTACCTCTGAATTATGACTTTCAAAACAATCGTAACGATTGAACTCCTTGAAGACCGAAGGGTTCAATCGTATATCAAATTCTCAGGCCTGCAATCCCTTGAAGGTGAGATTACAGGCTTGAGAATTTGATATAAAGTTCAACTTGATACGTCTACGCATTACTGAGAAAACGGGTCTTGACTTGACAGACAGACAGACGGACAGACAGACGAACGGACAGCAAAGTAATCCTATAAGGGTTCCTTTTTTCCTTTTGAGGTACGGAATCCTAAAAATATAGAGATACATAGATAGTGTTCCCATTTTGTGGTCTACGCGATCGAAGCCGCGGGTTATACTTAGCTAGTGTAAAATAAAGGAACAAATGTGTGTACAGTACCCTGGTACTGTAAAGCCAAATAGAACCCTTAACTTACAAGAAAACGAAAAGGCTTTCGTTCTTCACTTGCGCTGTGTTTAATATTTTCCAATATTTTTTCACGTTTTTCCGTAATCCAAACATCGGTTATAAAGGTTTTGGTTTGGAAGTATTTGGAACTCTTTTAGTAGAAGGTATACAATTTTTATCATTATTGACCTGCAATAATAACCTGAATTCTGGATCCCTTGATCTGCGTTTGGGCTTCTTCCATACTTCATATGTTAGGGCCGAGCATAGGTAAATTCTAAGTTTTAAATAAACCACATCTGGCCGCACGGAATCGCATCTTCTTTTAGCGCTGTTCTTTTCTGTTGCTCAGAAAAGAATACGAGTGGCATCCCCAGCGGCGCGGGCGATATGGAAGAGTGCGGGTGTCACTTGTGTATCTTCTTGCCAGCTTTATTCCATGTGGCCAGATATGGTTCAACCCTAGCCTTGGCCGGCACTGGTCGGACGGATCTGTTGTTCTTATGAACTTTGACCTCTTCTGATGAAACTGAATCCAAGGTACTTTTAGCATTAGCAGAGATATTATTATATCTATAAACTTATTTTCATATTCTTCTCAGCAAACCCTTTCATTTGAAACCCATATCATGGGAGTGCATAAAAACTAACTACTTAGTCCGCCATTTTTGGGAGTTAGCTAACCATGCATTGTCATCCAAACGAAAATGTGCACATCAGGGAAACCAGGAATTGGGTCAAATTTAACTTCCATGATTTTATTACATAGTTACAATTGAAACTTGTAAAAGCGTGTTAAAAGTAAACGGGAACATGACGGGGACTCTACACAAACATGATCGATTTATATGATACCTAAATAAATAAATAAAGTTAAAACAGAAAAGTCTCAAAACATGTTTCCATGGGTAGAAGCCAAGCATTAAGTCGCTTCCACGCCCTTAATTTTTAATGCAATCAATTAGGGCTTTTAGATGAATTGCTTAATGAATAGAAGCCACTGTGAACTGAATTCATTATTTTATTGCATTCCATAACATATTAACGTCTTCGCCATGCCATGGAAGAAGTCATACATTTAGTTCTCAATTTTGCAAACAAACGCGCCATCGCCATGCCTATGCCCAACACTAACGCCGAAAATCTGATTATCTGGGGATATATCTAATTCGTATTCTACCTACAGAAAACACACTAAGTCGCTAAAATTTCCAAATAAAGTTATGGCTTAGCTCTCAGTAATTATTTATTTGGAATACTTATTTTATAAATATTTTATTTGTTTTATTCGAATCTTCCACGATTTACCTATAGGTTCTCATCTCATGTTTCTTCTGGAAACAAATAAGTCTACATTTAACTTAAAATCTGTCGTGTAGGTGATTTGATGAACAATTTAGACCTTTATAATTTATTTATTCGGGCTACGGCTGATCCGTACAGTTTTTTCTTTTTTCAATTATTTGCTAGTCCTTCGCGACCAGCAGATTTCAAATTGGATTTTAATTCTGATTTGTTTTGGGCAACTCTGCTTTTTGCTGGGTGTAGATAAAGTACGTTATATTTTTAACCCGACTCCCCCAAAGAGGAGCATTAGGTACCTATAAGTTTAGATGCTTGTAGTGTGTACCTTGTCTGTATATATCTGTCTGTCTATGTGGTGCATCATAGCTCGTAGCCCTGAAGCAGTTATTTTGATACTTTTTTTATATTTAAAAGCTGATTCGATTAATTGCAGATGGTTCATAACTATGTTGAATTATCGGAATCACAATCGGTTCAATAGTTTTCAAGTTATTTTATACTTTTATGGTCGGGTGTAGTATTTTTTAATAATCTTTCAGCCTTGAAAGTGTCTAAGTACCTCATTCACAATTTTGTGTCATAAATATTGTAGAAATAGTCGCGCGAGTTCCTATAGGTAACTAATTCATATGCAAGGGAATAGATGAAAAAAATGCGTTTAACCGGAATACTATGTCATCTTTGTCATCTGCATTTTCCGATCCTGCAATAAGTAGGTACATCATTGTAATATTATGCAGTTTGGTATTATCCTTTCATTGCGCCATGCTATTTAAAATTATCGATAGAACAAAATCCCGTTCTGTAACAAAAGTGTAGAAACACATTAAACACAAAATGCATTCCACAATCGATACTTGCACTCATATTGTAACTAACAAATCATTTTGTCTATGCTCAACCATTTCATAAAATCATGCTTCAACCAAAATTACAGTACGCTCGCTCAATTATAGTACGCCGATTATGAACTATTACGCTAAAAGCCCCCAACCATTCATGCTTGAACCTAGTCTAACGTTGCAGTCATGTGAAAGAGAGATCTTGAGATTCTGGCCACTTAGTTTACAGATTCGAATCTATCACTGAAGTAAATGGATAAAATTAATTTTCTTGACTGCATTGAACGGGAAATCGGCTGGATCGGACCCGAGGTATTAATTAACGTGTGAGCTGAAGAACACTATATTTTGAGTGTAGTAGTAAGTATTCGGACTAAGACAAAGAACTTATATACAAGGTTATTTTTAGCGGTGGATATGAACATCACCAGGCTTTTATTAACGTAAGTAATAAATATTTGGACTCTCCGAACCAAAATTTCCAATCCGCAAACCTGTCTACTCATATATTGAACATACTGTAATACAACTTTTGTTCTACAACTTTGCTGGATCTTCTACAATTTTGCTGGATTTGCTGAAGTTTTTTTTTTAGACTCCATTGAACAGTGGATCAGTTGTTTTGCGAATTCAGCAATGTCGTAGATCTTTTTTGTTATATCCTGTAATTTTTTTTCATAACAATTATGAGATACTCGAGACAATCGCGACTGGCGTCTTTCCCCATTTCCATCAGCATGGCACGCGCGTAACAATTTGTTCCAAGATAAAGTTCCCACATCAATTCGTCGAATGAGCGCGACACAATGAGCGGCGCGCGCGCATCGCTCCGTCAACAACAGTGCTCTTGCAACCAGTGTTTCATATGGACATATAGTGTGTTTTGTCCCTTAAATATTTATTTTACTGTGCCATGAACATTATCTGTCGTTGCGTTCAATTTAGACAATAGTGTGACTAAAGTGTTGTTTTGTTACTTTTTTAGTACATAGTTAAATGTGGACGGCCTCGGAAATGGGTTGTAACGGAGTTGTAGTTTTACTAATTGTTATAATAGGTATGTGATTGTTTTTTTAATGGTTTTTGTAAGCAATAAATAAGGGAATGTTGAGGATCTTGAAAAAGAAGAAAAGTTTTGAATGTAACAAAAAAAAAACACGATTGGTAAAGCCTTTAGCATTTTAACACCTGATGGTAAGTGATGGATGATGTTGCCAAAAGACTGCAAAGGGCTTGCAAAGATTTCCCAACGCAACGAACTGGCTATCTTTTTTTCTTACCGGAACACATCAAAAAAGGCGGGCTCAGAAAATGCCCTACAAAGACAGACTTAACCGAGTCCTACAAAGTTAAGAATCAAATCCGCGACCCTCTGATTTTATGTAAGCGGATTAGCCACGAAGGCGATTTATCAATTAAACTAAACAACATTAATTTTAAAAAAATACCCTTAAATAAAAAAAGACATCGTTTAACCAACAAACCGCCTCCGTGGCATAGTGGCTAGGCTATTCGCTTCATATCAGGAGGTCGCGGGTTCGGATGTGGAAAACTCGGTTTGGTTGGTGGTAGGCCATATTTTAAGCCCGTCTGGCTAGCTATCATCGTCTTGCAGGCGTATTAAGAAATTAAATACCTATACTTAACTACATTGAAAAGAAGTGAATAAATTTAAAATAAAAGTTTTAAAGCTGGCATGATATCTTGTTCCCCATTGCGTTTGGGAATATTGGGAAACCCGTCAGGCGCTGTCCCGGGGTGGTCATGACCCCCCCCCCAAAACGTGGTCGTGACACCTTCTAAAAATAAAAAAACACGAATATTTATTAAATAATGAACCTCCACCTTAAAATGTTTGCGCTCGCTCCGCTCGCGCATTTTTGTTTAAACAGGACTATAGGTTCTTCTATTTTGTGAACGATATTACTGGATGCATATGCGCAAAAGAAGTTGCTCGCGCTTGCTTAAATGTTTGTATAAATAAGAAAGATTTGTTTGTTTGTTTGTAATCTGAAATATTTTGACTTTTTTTGACTTACTTTGTAATATATTGAATTACTGAAATACAAAGGAGGGTGTAAAATTTAAGTAAATCTTCCTAAAAATGCAGGAAATCTGTGTTTAATTTAATAAAGTAAAAATTTTCGCGCCTTTTTATGCAAGTAGGACTGTAGATTCTGCTACCTCGTTAATCACAATACTCAAGGAACATGCAGAGGAGGGCGTTAAATTTACATAAAACGCGCCTGAAACCCGTTTCAATTCTTGGCATCATCATTTACTAAAAATGAACTATGAGGTCCAAAAAACTACTCGTTAACTGGCTAAAATTATACATCTTTAAGCCCAAAAACTGATATCAGATACAAAAAAAAAATATAAATTCTCGATAACGATAACGCTCGCGCGCACACTGCTGGAATTGTGCAGGGCTACCTTCAAGAGGTTGGGATCCCTGTCATGCAGTGGCCAGCGAGAAGTCCAGATCTGAACCCGATAGAGCACCTCTGGGACCAGCTGAAACGCAAGGTTAGATCCCGTGATCCCGCTCCCGCGACTCTTCAGGAGCTCCAAGACGCCGTTATTGAGGAATGGGACAGCATACAGACAGATCTGCATATTGAAGAACGTTACAGAAAGAAGTAACCACATCTTGTAAATCAAACGTGTATAAACTAAAAAGTAAAGGACTTAAAACGGATCCCTGAGGGAGACCCTTCCAGACAGATTTAGGTGAGGAATACGACGAGCTTGAGCGAATTTGAATACTTATAGCCATTAAGAGGTTCATTATGATATGTGAGAGCTTCGCTGGCAAACTCAGCTGTTGCATTTTCTGCCTGAGGATGGGAAGCAATACATTATCATATGCAGAAGAAATATCTAAAAATACACCCACCAGATAATGTTTGTTTATAAACGCCAGTCGTATGTCAGAAATTAAAATACTTAAACTGTCACTAGTGCTCAAACCCTTCCTAAAGCCGAATTGAGATTTAGGAATTATGTTCCTGGATTCAACTAACCATTCTAGTCTTCTTAATAAGATGTTCCAAGATTTTAGGTAATACAGAAGACAAAGCGATAGGTCTGTAAGAAGAAGCGAGAGTAGGATCTTTACCAGGTTTATGTACTGGGATAATAATTTGAGACTTCCAAGATTCTGGAGGTGAGCCAGATTCAAATATATCATTCAGAATTTGTAAGAAGAAATGTTTAGTTCTGGTACCAGCTTTACAAATAAATGAATAGGGGATACCGTCAAGCCCAGGCGAAGAATCTTTTAAAGAATTAAGGACTAATAAAAATTCATCAAAAGAAAAAGGGGCATCCAAAGGATCACGAGAGCACACTGAGGAGAAAATAGGTAAGCAAACAAAGGAAGGTGCGGAAGGTGGAGCTAAGCTGTTGGAAAACATGTCTAACCAAATGGAGGGATCATTCGAAGGTGCATCAGACTCATTGACAAAAGCGTTTAATATTTTTCCAAACGATGGAAGCAGGCGTATTAGGAGATAGGCTACTGCAAAACTTGAGCCAGCCTTCTTTCTTTTTTTTAGAAAATAATTTCTTGGTTTGGGCTGCAATTTTCTGATAATTAATAAAATTACTTTGGGTCATACATATACAGGGTGACTGGTAAATCAACGGACGCATTTAAGGAGGTGAATAAGAAGCTGATACACATTCCAAATATGTAAAAAAAACATGACCTTAATTTTCATCATTAAAAAAATAATTTTAATGTTCACCTCTACATTTTACTAAATACTAAGTCACGTGTACGCGGCCTCGGGCAACGACCCCGAGTAGCGGCGGCGCGGACTCGCCACTGCGCAATACTGCGCATGCGCGTGAGCGACTGCTCCCGCGTCTCTGCCCTGCGCCGCGCCGCGCCGGCCCTAGTCAGTCGCCCGCGGGCCGTCGTAAGGGTGGCGTGCGTTCACGCGTCCCGTTCATCCCGAACATTCTGGTTTTACTTACGTAGCTGTCGCGTGGATTTCGGTGCCTTGATAATGAGTGATAATGGCTTATCAGTACTCAGGATACTGGGATATGGTGTGGTGCTATGTAATGTAAGCTAGTGTTGTTAGACGTGAATTAACGTCATTTAAGTATCACGAATTACATAAGCTGCCGTCATAGGACTTCTTAGGAGACTTGGCCTTCCTCCAGTTCCTAACCCTGATCAAGGACGAGGAAGGAATCGTTCGTTATTCAGTGAACCCGCACAAAGCAATTTACTTCGATTATTACCCATGTGAAAGTACGCGGAATGCAGGAAGGCATTTCCAGGTATCCCAGTGGTTGGGGTAAAGTATCCTACATGAAGACGAACTCCATCCTTTCATTATCAGTGTGTTATCAGCCTGTCCAAGAGATTGGCCTTAGCGACCACGAGCAGCTCGGTGCACGCTGTGGGAAAGTGGTAAGTACCTAGGCATAGAGTTAGAAAACACAAGAATAGTTACGTTTTATAAAAAAATATGTAACTTGTGTTTTTTGAGTGTATGATTTTTTTGTTTTATATGGTTGAAAAGTATGTAAATTATCCTATCATCTCCTTAAATACGTCCGTCGTTCAACCAGTCACCCTGTATAATACTCATTTTCAGCAGATGCTCTACGTTTAACAAACTGTACACTCTTCATCCCACCAAGGGGGGGACACCTTTCTATTGGATAATACTTTTTTTAATGGGATTGATTCATCTGCAGAAGCAATTAAAGAGAGGATGAAATGGTTGATTTTATCATTAATATTAGTCTGCTGAGGGGAAGAGGTCAGAGATAAAATTTTGTCATCTGTTAATTTAGAGTATTTGTCCCAGTCAGCTTTTTGAAGTTTATATTTTAGCAGAGGCGGAGGGCTTCTGAGAATGACATTTGAAGAGGGTTTAGAGATCAGAATAGGGTAATGATCACTACCATTCGAATCTGGCAGGATAGACCATGTAAGTAATGAGGAGAGGCAAAGTGAGCATAATGAAAGATCCACAGCACTGGGATTTTGAAAGGGTTTTGGTCTGATAGTTGGAGTGCCATTATTTAAAATGCATATATTTAAGTCATCAAGAATTTCTATGAAATAACTAGCAAGATGATCACATCTAGAATCACCCCAAGATTCATGGTGACAATTAAAGTCTCCCATGATTAAGATAGGTCTAGGGATAGAGGAGATAATCAGTCTTAACTCTTGGAATAAACTATTCTGAGGATGAGGGATATACACAGAGACAAATGAGATGTTTAAAGCACGGACTGCTATAATGTTTAAATCTGGACTATGTAAGGGGAGGTTAATTAATGAATAAGAAATTGGGCGACGGATGAACACAGCACATCCAGCATAACCGTCACTTCTGTCATCTCGGAGACATGCATACCCAGGGACCCGAAAGTGGGAACCAGGGACAAACCATGTCTCCGAGATGGCCACAATAACAGGAGAAAAATCATTAATTAGTTGAAGCAGATTGGCTTTGTTACGACGAAGGCTCCTACTATTCCACTGTAGGAACCGATCCATGTTTACTAAAAAGATTGATAAGAGTACCTAGTTTTTGTGCTACGTAGGGCGGTAAGTCAGCATCACTGAATTTAGTAAAAATATTTATCAGAATTGATATTAAAGGATCTAACAAATTTTCATTTTGAGATGGTTGACTTGGGTTTTGAAAATCACAACCATTAGATGGTTGCGGAGGATCATACTCTCTGATTAGGTCACGGTGGGCCTGAATATCATATCCCTTTTCCAACTGGGGTCTAGGACGAGGAGGAGAGAAAGTAGTCTTTTTGTATGACTGTTGAGCAGTGGGAGCGTGCAGGGAAGAAGACTGGGGAGAAGGAGGCGGGAGTGTAACAGAGGGGGTATATAGAGGCTGGCTGGATGATTTAGCCATATCCGCATAAGATCTCCGAACTGGGGGGCATCTGGATGCCGCTTGGGAGTATGGGATGTTTTCCTGAGACATAATTATTTTAATGCATTTTTGTCTGCCCAATTCGGGACACTCCTTATTATCAGCCGCATGATGGCCTGAGCAATGCAGACAAATTGCCTCAGTATCAGGCAGTTGGCAGGCGTCACCAGTGTGGGTGTCCCCACACTTTCGGCATCGGGTCCGGGAACGACATTGGCGAAGTGTGTGGCCATAGCGCCAGCAGTTGTTGCATTGGATGGTAGGCAACTGGTAGGTTTCTACTGGTAGGGAGGAGTGGAAGCAATAAACCCGTTCGGGGAGGGTTTCACCACTGAAGGTTAGAACAACGACAGGGGTGGGGATGGATGGATGGCCATCAAGACCTTTCCTTTTTAGGCGACGGGCTTTAATGATAGGTCCAAAACCAGAGGGAAGCTCTATGCAATCTACTAGCTCGGTCATAGACCATTCTAAGGGCACATCCCGGATGAGGCCCATCCTGGTAACGTGGTATGATGGTATAATGGCTCCATATTTGGCAGTTTGCAGAGCAGGGTGTGAGATGAAATTATTGGCATCTTCTGGAGCCCTAAATTCTACCTCGATTCTGTTCCGGCCAATACTTCTCACCCCACCTTGAATTATATTTTTGATGCCATTTTGGCTTAGAAACTGACCAAATTTAATTGGCCTGATAGTAGTGCCAGCTGCTGGGTCAGCTTCTATCCTAAATATGTGTACTATGAAGGGGCCTTTGTCTTCAGTATGATATACCTTCACTTGAGACAGTGAAGGATGAAGGAATATGGTCTCGTCGGAGGCATTAGCTATATCCGGGTGGATAATAGACTTTTTAACTTCTGGACTTGCTTTATCTCCATCCTGATGAGATCTTTTAACGCCTTTCGATGTGGATGCGACCTGAGAATCCTGTGTAGGTACAGGGTTCTGGGGAGAAAACAGGTCTTGGGACTGCTCGACATGCGAATGCGAAACGTCCATGTGTTCTGGTACAACTATGTTAGGATCAGGATCAGGAGGTTTATTTTCCTCCACATCCATTTTAACTAAAAATTACAAGCAATCTATATCTAAATACTCACGGAAACTACCGTACACCACAACCACACAAAAAGAAAGGCTCAAACACGAAGGAAAAATAGTTAATTTTGATAAACAATACGCGACAAGTGCATCAACCACGAACCCCGGAAGCGGAATCGAATGAATTATTGTTTTTGCATTCTCTGTTTCCTTACCTTTCAAATGATACCGAACATTACCAATATTTCATAATACAAATACGATTAAAAGATGTTTAAAATAGATTTCTTAAAAGGTGCGATTTTTTTGAAGGCGAGTGTATTACTTTTACTTTTCATTATTTTATTAACCTGATCATATTATTTCAGTACAAATTTAAAACATAATAACATCAAAATGTCAAAAGTAACTTTTGGACTTAGTGATTTCTTGAATTGGAGCATCCAATAATTGGAGCCTATCCTATACCTCTTACTTTACCTACCAAGAAACTTAATTAGCTAATTGATGCAAAATTTCGAATTTATAAGCAGATGTGCAATCAATTTAAAATTTTATTAAAATGGCGCTCGACTTTTTTCTCATGCAAAGGCAAGCAGTGGCAGTTGTTTAATTACGCCCAATTAAAATCAATTTATATGGACGCAAAGTGCCTACATTTCTCGATGGCGTTGACACAGCCATAAGGCATTTGTAACTTTAAACATGGTTTAAATTGATGGGCGTGTCTGTTTAGTTTAAATGTTGCGTAAGTCTTCCATTTTATAATTTTTTTTGATAATAACATAGTTATAAATAGATCTTCGTAAAAGGGTATCGTATTTGCACTTTTTTATACTCCTAAATTGATAAGAAATACTTATTTTTAACTCTCGACATTGAAGAAGAGTTTATGAGTTTGAAATCTATGTAAGTGAAATCAAAATCAAACGGGCACTTTTTAAGAGAATTTATAGGGAAAACGAAACCTCAAAAGAACAAGAAAGATCCGCCCTTGCCCTCGCTTCGCATTGACTAAAGGTTATCCTTGCGTGTTGCCTATGAACGTCGAAATAGTAATATCACTTGTAAGCCCAAGTGTGAGCATTACACGGTAAAATCCGGAAACACAGTAAATTATCACATCAAAAGCGTTTCCTCTTCCTCCTCAAAGAGTCCGTCTATGTTTCTCGTCTGTACAGACAGCGACGGCAGTAAATATTTATGACTATAGGTAACTGCAAAATTCTGGTTTTCTTTTTACTATTTCCTACTAACCTACTACTACTTCTTTTTACTTACTAGCCAAACAGAAAAACCATACAGGTTATTCTAGCTTTAAGTCATACTAGCTCAAACTAATATGGTCTTGTAGTGAAAACCAGTCGTATCGGGAGGTCAAGATGATGGCCGAGGGCAGGAATAGTTGCAGATTGCTCCACCGCCGACAAGAGCTTTGCTCGTAAATAGAAGAAGAATAAGAGTGTAGACCAGTATGATATTGTAATAGTTATTTGAACTAATATTACAAATGTGTAAATAAGCTTGTACATACATACATATTA